>JARQZJ010000036.1:1597500-2217500 GCA_030704895.1 Henosepilachna vigintioctopunctata | reverse complement strand
GTATTTAGATTTTCATCAATTCTATTCAAATTATGTATTTAGATTTTCATCAATCGATTAATTCGGCATTTCAATATTTCGATAAGTAGATTTTCTGTTTCAACCAAATATATGATGATTTGGGACCCTTTTCAAATCATTAGAACTAATAACTGAAACAGCAAATGAATTTTTCAACTAATTTTCGGATTCTGCGGTGCAATAGTAAAGAAAGCGTGATATTAACTATTCACAGTTATTTTATATTCCAAAAAATGAATATCGGGTCCAATTTTGAATAATTCAATCATTCGTCAGAGATGAATACATAAATGTCGACTAGCTGAAGCGAAAATTATACAGAATATGCAAAGCTCCTTCAATCGTTTCAGAAATTTCATAAGTTTTTACAATAAAAATCTATAGGTGACTTGGAACAGCTGAACTCATTTCCAACCATAGCCGTCTGGTCAGCGGTGAAGTTTGTGATAAATGACTATGAGTCTTCACGAAAATCCTATGCCTTCCTTCCACTAATCACGGATCCGGACAACATAGATAAGAGGACACTCTTCCGAAATTTCGAGAGAAATGATGAAAAATATATTAACTCCGATACTCATTCGCCCCTTTTCGCTGTCGTCATGAGAAAAATTGGTGTACATAAACAACTTGAGTGCCATGGGTGAGTATTTCATTTCATCAAATTCCAGAGCCTAATAATCAAAAAAATTATTATTGAAAAAAGATATATGTATATATATATATATATATATATATATATATATATATATATAAATATATATATTTATATATATATACGTTATCATGTCTCCATGTACAATGGATTCATAGCATTGTTTATGTTTCACGTAGACAGCTCTGCGACAATGTTCTTTTGAATAATTTGTCAAAAAATTATCGAAAGATTTATAGTACACTTTGATAGCGAATATCTACAAGAGCGATGATATAGCACGAGAACTACAGAATTCTCTTTCTTGCAGTGAATTTCTGACATGTCTTGAGAAATGACAACGAGCGATTCTAAAACCGCAACCTAGATGGCGCATTTCTTCATCTAACTAGATGAAATTGTTCCCAAAATCTAAACTCATGAAATGTAGTATCTCAATTGATAAGGAAGTGTGAAACTTTCAATGTAGATGTATTCATGTGCTTTTCTTCGATTTTAAGATTCGAAATATACCTTAATGTATGCATTATATATGTACATATACAACTTACACTATATTTCTGTCTAACAATTGACGAAAGGGTATGTGAGGATTGAAATCGATGCTTTCATTCGTTGAACGTGGCGTAACTGATGAGTACCTGGTAGTATGAAACAGTGACTGTCTCACGTTTTCAATGAATGTAGGCATCGGTTTCAAGATTCTTCAACATTTATCCCTAGAAGGATAATGAAGAATCCTATATTCATTAACATTGATCCCTAGAAAGACAATGAAGAAATCGCATTGTTCATGTTTCACATAGCCAGCTCTGCTATAATGTTCTTCTGAATAATTTGTCAAAAATTATCGAAAGAAAGTTATAGTGTACTTTGTGAAACATGGTGAAATGATTTTCCGGGCTGATTGGCCGTGGTCAACTGGAACTCCTCCTCTTCCAGACGTTTCGTCCCTAACTGCGAGAGACATCTTCAGTGGCGGCGAGTGCTTCGACGTAGTGGCGTACTGGGCGACGACTCAGGAGCAACTGAGCAGTCGTCGCCCAGTACGCCACTACGTCGAAGCACTCGCCGCCACTGAAGATGTCTCTCGCAGTTAGGGACGAAACGTCTGGAAGAGGAGGAGTTCCAGTTGACCACGGCCAATCAGCCCGGAAAATCATTTCACCATGTTTCACAATGGACACCGGCCGTGAAAGCCTACACGATTTCATTATAGTGTACTTTGATAGCGAATATCTACGAGTGTGACAATGTAGCGCAGTGCGATAATATAGCACGAGAACTACAGAATTCTTTTTCTTCTTGTAGTGAAGTGAATTTCTGATGGAAATGAAGTTTCTTGCGGTGAAAAGTATAAATGACAAAAGACACAATTATCGGTATAGCCCGCAACTCAAATGGAAGCAGCCGTTGACACGTGTTTCGAGCTTATTGGCTCTCCTCAGAACGGCGTAGCCAAGTTCAAGGTGTACCTTTGCAGGTGTGTTCTTTTGTTGTGGATTCCGTCTCCAGGTTCGTACACCATGAACTTGGCTACGCCGTTCTGAGGAGAGCCAATAAGCTCAAAACACATGTAAACGGCTGCTTACAATTGAGTTGCGGGCTATACCGATAATTGTGTCTTTTGTCATATATATATATATATATATATATATATATATATATTGAATGTTTTTTGTAGATTTTTAGCAATAACAGGCTTCTTTTAATATGAAAAACTTTATTCTCGTTGAAGTTTCGTTGTATATGATATATATATATATATATATATATATATATATATATATATATATATATATATATATATATATATATATATATATATATATATATATATATATATATATATATAAGGAAATGAAATTTTTTGTGCTTATGGCACTGAATGAAATATTTAAGAAAATGAACACTAGAACATTCATCTGAAAAATTGTAATTAATCAAGAGAATGTTATAGCAGAGCTAGATATGTGAACGTGTACGATGTGATGTCTCCATCATCCTTCAAGGGATAAATGTTAGAGAAATATTGAAATCGATGCCACACCTGATGGAAGTGCGAGACATATATGTTTCGTTCTGCAAGGAACTCGTCAGTCGCACCACGTCCATCGAAGTGAGGCAACGATTTCAACCTCCAAGCATCTTCTTGTGACTTCAAGTGGAAGATCGTAGAGTAATGAATACTCTACAATTCCATCTATAGAAATCAGTAGAAAACACCTCTCTCAGATTACAGAGTCATCAAGCATCGAAATTTCACATATCTTCTATACCCGTAGGTATCTACTAAATTGCAATGTCTATTTGACAAATATCATCGAACGATGTTTTTAAATAGATTGCGTTAGTAGTACGCTCGCGTTTATTCCCGTATTTCAGGGGCCAATTCGGCGATATTTTTAAGGAAATGAAATTTTTTGTGCTTATGGCACTGAATGAAATATTTAAGAAAATGAACACTAGAACATTCATCTGAAAAATTGTAATTAATCAATTAATTACAATTTAATTAATTAAAATAATAATAATAATCCATAAGCACAAAAAATTTCATTTCCTTAAAAATATCGCCGAATTGGCCCCTGAAATACGGGAATAAACGCGAGCGTACTACTAACGCAATCTATTTAAAAACATCGTTCGATGATATTTGTCAAATAGACATTGCAATTTAGTAGATACCTACGGGTATAGAAGATATGTGAAATTTCGATGCTTGATGACTCTGTAATCTGAGAGAGGTGTTTTCTACTGATTTCTATAGATGGAATTGTAGAGTATTCATTACTCTCCGATCTTCCACTTGAAGTCACAAGAAGATGCTTGGAGGTTGAAATCGTTGCCTCACTTCGATGGACGTGGTGCGACTGACGAGTTCCTTGCAGAACGAAACATATATGTCTCGCACTTCCATCAGGTGTGGCATCGATTTCAATACTTCTCTAACATTTATCCCTTGAAGGATGATGGAGACATCACATCGTACACGTTCACATATCTAGCTCTGCTATAACATTCTCTTGATTAATTACAATTTTTCAGATGAATGTTCTAGTGTTCATTTTCTTATATATATATATATATATATATATATATATATATATATATATATATATATATATATATATATATATATATATACATATATTTATATATATATATATATATATATATATATATATATATATATATATATATATATAACCAAACGTCAGCGAGAATAAAGTTTTCATTGTATTTTATTAAAGCCTGTTATTGCTAAAAATTTGCAAAAAACATTCAAAATAAACTTTCTTAAACAGGCAAAAAATCAATTCTGAATATATATACATATATTTATATATATATATATATATATATATATATATATATATATATATATATATATATATATATATATAAATATATTTTTTGTCATTTATACTTTTCACCGCAAGAAACTTCTCCATTCCTTATATATATATATATATATATATATATATATATATATATATATATATATATATATATATATATATATATATATTAGTAATTAGATATAGTCGGAATTGCATCGCGAAGTGTAGACCTCGGTAGCTTAGTTGGTAGAGCAACAGGGCGTAAACCTGAGAGACCTGGGTTCGTATCCCAGTCGAGGTTGAGAACTTTTGTGGTGTAATTTCGATTCCAAATTTACATCAAATATTTCTTCATATATGTGTCTGTGTCATATATGTGTCATATATCTATGTATAACTTATATATATATATATATATATATATATATATATATATATATATATATATATATATATATATATATATATATATATAGTTCACACCTGAATAGTTCAGCCTGAAAGTTTCTACACAAGTAAAATTTTATCATTTCCTGTGTTTCCAAAAGAAAAGATTTTATATTGCAATCTTCGATTAATTTTCTGCCGTTTCTTTTCAATTTTCATCATTACAATTCGATTATATATGTTGCCAAATATGTGTTCGGCTTCTAAGTTTCTATTTCGTGTTTTTGTGGTTCATAAATTATTAAATGCAAATGCATATTCAATGAAATACTCATTGGGTGCGTCTTAAGTATTTGTAAGTGTATTGACTTAAAATTCATCTAGTGTCAACATTCGTCTTTGTATGCTTACTATTATAGATTTTAGTAGATCGCCTACTTCATGTATTTCAAGGTTACCTACCATAAATTTTTTGAATGATTGAATTGCTACATTCCATTTCTCTTTCTTAATTCACTAATCACATTCAATTCAAAACGTTCAACTTCGAAGTGAACAAAGTAAAATAGGTACATTTTTTGAATATAGTCACTTTCGTTCTTGGCTATTGTGAATAATCCCCTGTCACTATTTAAAATCATTGATGAGATGAAACATTCGTGAGGAAAAATCATTCAATAAAGTGTTATGAGTTTCCAGAGAGCCTTTTGCAATTTTGTATTTTTTCTGCTTGGTATGTTTTATTTCTATTTTAATATATATCTATATAAAGTCCAACAAGTATAGAAATTTTTTTTGATACCGGAAGACGTGTTTTCTATATTCAACATTCATTCAGATATCTCATAAATATTGAAATAAATTGAACATTTTATTGGAACAATGCAGAACAATTTGTTTCGTAAATAAATCATGGCAGAATAAAAATTCTAAAAGCATCTGAAACGTAGTAAATGAGATAACTAACGTTGAGAGTACAATTGCTATAAAAGAACTAAAAGACCAAAATGAGGTGCTTATTAGTAAGGCTGATGATATTGCTTAAGCTTCCAACGAGTAAGTCAGAAATGTTGGTCCAGATTTTTTTAAAGGCTTCTCACCGGATAAGCCTCAACTGGATATTCATAATAGGAAAGCTCTGACAAACTTTAACAATGCATATTTCTGTACCATTAGACCCCAGTCAAATGAAAGATATGATTGAAATATTAAAAAATAATATGCACTGGGGTGTCACGGTTTGACTGCCGTGAGCTAGAAACAAATTTCGGAGACAATAACAGATAAAATGAGTTTGTGTTGAAGAGAATTTTGGAATCGTCGAAGTGCGCCGATGCTCTCAAGCTTGCGGTTATCAAGCCGTTACAAAAAACTGGAGAAAAAACTTCAGTATTGAATTATCGGCCGATATCTATCATATCGAGCCTCACAAAAATATTCGAAAAGGTAACGAACGTTAGACTGATTAATTTCTTTCAAATGAATGAAACTATTTCAGATAGACAACTTGATTTTTGTGAAATTGAAAGGTGTTTGAAACTGATTGTTATGTGAAATTCTTCGATATTTTGGGAAAGGGGTTTGTCAGAGGTGCTATGATAAAGGACTATTTGGGATATCGAAAGCAGTTAGTGCTGGTTCAGGAATGTTTCAACTCTAAGGGAAACGTCGTGTACAGGGTGCCTCACGGCACCATTTTGGTACCAGTACTTTTTACGATTTACGTGAATAGTTTGCTGAATCTAAGTTTGAATGAATTAAATATAAGCTCTGTAGATGATATGGCATTAGGTGTAAATTGTGAGAGTTGGAAAGATGTGAAGAAGGCAATTTAAATGGATATGAAAATTATCTTTTACTGGATGCACCAGAAGCAGATGAATAGACTATGAGTAATACCAAATCAAATTTTCTTGAATTGGTCTGAAACTCTCGTAATTTTCCTCGATAAGATAATATAATACTATACATTATCTACATTATAGTCACTATCGATTTACAGCTAAGATGATACTATCACCTGCAAAATGTTGCAAGTACATACAGTGCGTAGAGTATCGTTTCAGGAGGCTGAAGGATATGTTCGATGTCAGTCACCTTTTAAGCATATGCTATCGGCTGATAAATTCGAGACTCACCTGCGGAATCCTTGCTTGGGGATCGCCTGGTGACGAATATATACACAGTCTAGAGGTACTGCAAAAAATATTCATGAAATTTATTTATGAAAAGCCAATTACCTTCCCATAGGAGGAGAGTCTTTATGCGGAAACTCAGTCTGACAAAAATGTCTTCACTTATACTATTGACCACATTTCATAATAATAATAATAATAATAATGATAAAAAATTAATAATAATAATAATAGTAATAATAATAATAATAATAATAATAAACTTTATTCATATTCATATACACTTTATAGTACAAATTCTAAATTTTAACAGAAATTTGCAGATAATTAAAAAGAATAAGTTAACAAGCTTCTCCTAGTTGTATCAACTAGATATGAACAAAGACAAGACAAATTTTTGTCAACCCTCACAAAGGTATAACACCTGTGGTGAAAGATTTTTTTTAATACAGTAAATATCGTTTTATATATTATCATTTAAACAGAAAATATTATTTTATACATTTCAATCTTAATATCTACAATTATCTGATGCATTCAACTATATACCTAATCTTCCATTTATCAAAGTATTACAGAAGCCCATCCACACCTGAGAAATTCATTTCTTTAAGGCTTTCTTAATTTTCACGTTATTGACCATCTCTTTCAAGTACATAGGCAATTTGTTGAAAATTCGTGGCGCTAAATAGATTGACGAACGTTGACCAATTGATTTTTTGAACTTAGAAACCTCCAGAGAAAGGTGACTTTATCTGGTATTCAAACCATGCTCAATTCGTTTCGAATCACTTATGTTGTTGAACGTATGTTTCATTAACGTGTAGCAACACAACTGATTTAGGTCCCACACTTCAGCTAATTCAAACAATTGATTCGTTGGGTAAAGCATGTTTTTTTTGTACAATACTTTAAGTAACCACTTCTGTTGTATTTTTAGTTTGTTCAAAGTAGTTGAATATGCGCATCCCCAAGCAATTCTTCCATATCGCATTTGTGACTCAGCAATGGACTGATATATCATTTTCAAGTGAGTACTCCCAATTATACAGGCCAGATATATGAATCTAGGAATCAATCCTCTGAGCTTCAGTATCAACTTATTAATATGTGCATCCCATTTCAAACGGGAATCAAGAATCACACCCAAATATTTGGACTCGTAAGAACAATTAATTTCAAAATGTTTTCCATCGGTGTCTGTAATTTTTAGGATATCCGCAGCAGTTAAACTTCAACTGTCTATTGCAAATGGCATATATTTTGTTTTTTTGTAATTCATAGTGAGAAGATGTTGATCTAACCAGTGCTTAACCTCAATGAAATCAGTTTGAGCCAACTCTTCGAGTTGTTCCTAGTTTTTTCCTGAATAAAAAACAACAGTATCATCCGCAAAACTTATGATATGCCCTTAACTTTTTGTGTAAATTGAACCGTTTATATATATAGTGAATAGAATTGGCCCCAGAACAGTTCCTTGAGGATCCCCATAGTCCAACACTCTAGCGTCACTACTATACCTTCTAAGTATCTAGCAGTTAACCGCACACAGACATCTCCAAATCCCAATTCCTTCATCAAATTCACAAAAATACTATGTTTTGCCGTATCAAAAGCTTTGGCCAAATCAACAAGAAAACATAGTGCTATTTTATCATCGTTAAATGCCTCGTGAATTTTACTGGTTAGTGCCAACAGAGCGTCCTCAGTTGATTTTTCTTCTCTGAATCCGAATTGCATATTCGATATGACTTTATTTTGTTTGAGGAATGTTGTTAGCCTCAATTTTATTACCTTTTTTATGATTTTAGATACGTTCGATAATAAGGAAATTGGTCTATAATTGGTGCACTGTGTTTTATCTCCACCTTTAAATAAAGGTATAACAATCGCTGTTTTAAAAGCTTCTGGATAGACACCTTTTTCCATTATATGGTTTATGAGAAAATCAGTTATGCTACCAAAGCATCAACTCCGTCTCTAAGTACTTCCGTTGTTATACCGTCTATTCCTGCGCTTTTTTTACTTCTCAAATTCAGTATTATATTTTTAATTTCTTCCTCGTTTGTTGGTAGCGGATAGAACTTCTCTCAACTCCTAGGAATATTACAATTTGGTGGTTTGCGAGGTATTATTTTTTTTGCCATCTCCTTTCCCAAATTTAAAAGGTGGCTATTGAAAGTCTGAGCAATTTTACAACTATTTGTGACGATATGATTCCTGGTTTCAATCAACAAATTTCTGCCGTTTTTTACCACCGATTTCTGCTAAGGCCCTCCATAGTTCCTTTACATTATTCTGATTATTACGAATTTGTTCTGAATAAAATTGCCTTTCAGTTTATTTCAATAGATTTTTCAATTTATTTCTATAATTTTTGAAAGCAATCCAAGAACTATTACTCCTATCAATCTCCCATTTCTTGTAAAGTTCGTTCCTTTCATTTATAGATGTTAAAAGACCTTTGGTCATCCAATTCTCTGGAAGTTTTATATATTTCTTTGGGAAACACTCAATATTTGACTGTTTATACAGGGGTCTCCAATCACATTCATCAAATGATGTTCTAAGTTTAATATTATATATATATATATATATATATATATATATATATATATATATATATCAATATCTAATGGAAAAAACAAAATGTTGACAAAATGATCCGTAATGTATGTGCAAAATAATTGGAAAACATTCTTATCGAGGGTACAAAATTATCTTCACTTGAAATGTTCAGGTAATTTAGTACCTGCTCACTATAATCCAGAATATTTATATTGAAATCCCTAGTCATGACATGAATTAAATCATTTCTACAATGTAATCTTAAATAATTTTCAAATCATTGTTGAAGTCAATAATGGATGATATATCAGGTGACCTATAAACCCCAGTAATTTGAATATTTTTGGAATTATTTCTTATGACAATTTTCAGTGTATTTGTACAACTTAGTTTTACAATTTCATATTCATAAGTTAGTTTTGTTTTAACATATATTAAAACGCCGTCATTTTTGTTATGACAACCTTCAATATAAACAATATCATATCCGTCTAAACCATACATATTTAAATCATATAACCTAAAAGTCTCAGTTAGAACAATACAATCATAATCGTGACCTATGCTATTTAAAAATAACTGTTAATCTTCAAAATTCTTTGATAAACTTCTGATATTACAATGATAAACTTAGTGCTTGTTAATTTTATCCTTGACAAATGTTTTGTAAAATTCAACATCAGTACATACCTCCGTGCTTATATATTTGTTGTCGTAGTCTTTTATAAACTGATGCAGAGTCAATAAAGAAAAATCCTGGATCTACGATGTATAAATCTGTTCGTTCTCTGATAATTTCTAATTGTCTCATGTATGTAGGACATTGCCTATTCAGGGCACTGTGACAGATGTTGTGACTTGTACCAAACGATTTGTTCGAAAATTCGCAATTTCCTCATTTAAAACTTTCACTCTTACAATCACCCATTGAATGATTTCCCGCACATTTCCCGCAAGACGTGTCTCTTTTACAATCTTCGCCCCTATGATAAAAACCGTTACATTTGTAGCATCTAGGAACGTATAAATTTCCGTATACTGGACATCTACTATATTTTATGTTCAATTTTTTTTCTGTTAATATTTTATTGAACGCTGAAATGTTGCAGTTAATGATAGCCCACTTTAAATTTCCTTTCTTCGATTTTCGAAGCAATTTCAATACAATTTCATCTAAATTTTCGATGAAATGATTTTGGTGTTTTATGCATTCTATTATTTTTTTCTTCAACTTTTTTAACTATATTGGATACTATTATTGAAGGCTTCGTCAATGTGGTTTCCCTTATTTCATAATTTGAACCCATTTTTTTCTAGTTGTTTCTTCATAGCATCCTTTGATTCATTGGAATCACTTAATTTAAATGGTCCCATCTTTTGAATTTTTTATTGAATTTATTCCCACATCAATTTTTACAGGGTCAACTGAAGCTTCCATATCTATTCTTGTTTTAGTGGATGATTGTTTAATATTATTGGGTTTGAGAATGATAAGTGGTAAATTATTTTTTTTTGCGGACGATCAACTTTTTCAATCGAAGACAATATCGTTGCATAGGATGGGTTTTGCTGGTTTGTATTGTTTTCTTTTATTTCCGATTTCGCTAAATTTAGATTTTCTTCTAGTAATTGTATTATTTTGTTCTTGTCATATATGATATTTTTTACGAGATGGACAGTCTCAAACTCACGGCAGCAAATACAAACATATTTCAGATTTCTTTTTTCCTGTTACATATATAGACAAACCAGGGCAGCCACTACAATAAAATTTTTCGCATTCGTCACAAGAAATTAATTTCTTGTGCTTTGTCGCTGACGCGTGGCACTTCACACATTCCATGATGATGTTTTATGTACTTTATATATATATATATATATATATATATATATATATATATATATATATACGTTATGAATCATAACGAAAAGTTCTCTGAATGAAACTTATGGGTACCAGATGTGTTAGGTTGTTAACCGAATGGGTTCTGAATGCCCAATTTCACCCTTAAAATTTTCTCAGAAACGAAACCTGGCGAAAGTTTATTGTTGCGTTGTTAACCGACCGGATTCTGAATGTGCAATTCAGCAAAATAAGTCGAAGCTCTAATTATTATCGGTTGTGGATCACGGTTATGACACTCGTAGAGCAGGTTTACAGTATAAAACCCTATTCTTCCTAATCGGCCAAAAAAGCATGAGATACCTTTATCTTGGGCTTAATAACATATTACTAGTGGAGATTAACAAAATCAAGAATGTGAACATTTTTTTCCAGAATTGCCATAAAATTTCTAATGAATTTTGATAATGAGAGGTTACACGAAGTAATTCGATGGAAAGTTTTAGTTATGTGGTTTTCCATGTAACTAATTTACATCGCTTATGTCTGCTTAATTAATTGAGTTTGTACCTATAAATTTGTTCAGTTTACTTGTGAGAAGGCCACAGACAGTCGCGTACTTTGTTGTTTAGATACTTCTATATTAGGACACTGTTAATTTTGTAATTAATTGATTTAGGAGTAGAAGTATGTAATGTTTTGTATTATACTGTTTTGTATCATATTGTATTGCCTCTAGTTTATTATTTTTGATCATCTTTTAGTTTTGTTGTCAGTATTTGAATCTGCTAAATAACTCCTAAAATCAAATATTAACAATAAAATTATTTTTATGTTTATTCTATTCTCAATTAAACATATCGTGTACATTAAAGACTAAATAGATATGCACGAGCTTTTGCAGGAGCTGTTTACGTGGTATCTCAACAAAGAAGTTCATCTGTAGAAATTGGAGTAATTTTTGTCGAGAAAGTCATGTAACACAACGAAACTGGTTTCAAATATAATATCATCTTAATAATATTATATTACCTTAATATATGTATGAGCTCTTCAGATGTTCATCAAATTAAATTTTTCCTTATATTTCTTAGCAACTAAATATCCGTAGTTTCTGTATGTAATCGATAGTTTCTAATCATACTAAGTTGCTAGTAAATCTAGATCCACAAAGAAATGTAAATATGCAAAAGATTACTGATTCTCAATACTTTTTAATCACAATTCACAATGATATGAAAGATAATGAGTGGACGCATTCCAATTTGAAACACTCTTATGAAGTTGAAGTTATCACTCGATTTCACTCATGTTTTTTCTGGTGTCAACTTACAATATCTCCATCTCTGGAGCAAATATTTATTTCCAAAAAATTTCATGGCATGTTATATTTTCACAAAGTCAAAAATAAAGAATTCCTGAAACCAGTTTTTCGACATAACAAGAACTAAGCCAATCGATTCAAACTGTTTTTTGGATAGCCACAACCACAATTTCATAACAATATATGAAATAATAACAAAGATATAGGATTCCGATAAAAACACCTCGTATCAATTAGAAAGTAGTGAATATTATTGTTTTCAGTTATTATAACAATACACTCAGGAGGATAAGAAGAAAGCTGCATACGCAACAAGAACAATACTACTTCATGTGTACCATATAACATTGGCAGTCATTGGAAATTTATATTGAAAATAAGGCTTCTGGCAGATTTTATAAACATTGGACGAATGGTCGGGAAAAATGCCTATATAATTGTGTGTGAAGAGACAAAATTTATTATATGCGTCTTTTAGTTGGCATCATGGATACAAATTCAATAAGAAATAACCGAACGTAAAGGGAACTCTTAAAGAAAAATCTTATCGAATCAAGAAATTCCAGAACGATGACAAAAATTGAAATCGAAACATTTTTATTTTGGTAGAACAAAGCTGAATTTATAGAAACTGAGTATATCTCTTCAAAAATTCAAATCTCTTCAAAGTATTCGGTGAACGATAAAAACTTGCATTAATAATCTTAAAAATGAGAAAATTGACCGCAGATTTTTTTATTACCTTCAAAATTATTAACTTTATAATGTTATACGAAATGGTTCTTCTTCAAACAAAAGAGATATAAAAATCATTTGAAATAACTTGTAGAGAAAGAAATTATATTAATTTCGATTTTATCTTACCAAATGACACTGAACGTTGGCAATTTTTTACCGAGAAATCTCATCAGTTCAGCTTCTTAAATGAAAGTAGCTATCAATTTATGTGTTAATTATAGCTTAAGATTTCATCGCAGTAACTCACTTAGCAATTGATGTGTGGAGTTCTAATCATTCAGAAGAAAACTTTTCTTGTACTCATTTAACAATAATCTTTACTGAATGTTCATCTATCTATGTCATGTTCATCTCCAATGAGTTTACGGTTTAATAAACACACAAAGATATGGAAACTATTTCATGTGTCGAATTAATATTATATACATTACACATATTAGTAAGATATATTTCGTCTAGTCTAGACCAAAGTTTATTCAACGTTTATTTCAGAATATATATGAAAAAAATATTTATACACCTTTGCAAGACGTTTTAGTGCGCATACATATGATAACAACACATCAAACTTACTATTTTTCATTTTTCAACTGAATCACTTAATAACTATTTTCATTGCCTACGGATTAATTGAAGCATATTTTCTGGATTTGTTCATAACACTAAAAGGTGAACAATCTCTTGATCTTTGGCAACTCACCAAGTTCATGATATTTTCATTCCATAACTCATAATCACAATTATTCGTTCTGAAGTAGTCAAAAAATACAAAAACATTCCGTGTGTATAATATTACATTCAGAGATTTTGGCAATGATGGTTGATTGCAAATTATTATCGCAGAATTTAACATTTTTCAATGAATAATTTGTATTTCAGAGAAACACTTCAAGGTAAGATCGAATCACAATATTCAATATGAAAGACATAAAACTGGCAATTATTTTATTATTTGCTGAAATAAGTAACAATGATCAGTTGATTCAAAAACATCCTCAATGCTTCAGCCAAGAGAAGCCAAAAATATACTCAATAATAAACTCTTCAAATTTCAACGGCTGTTCCCCAGTACTGACTTTTCCGTTATGAACTGAGATTGAATTCTCGCTTAGCTCTTGGTGAAACATTATTAAACAATAATTTGGGTTGAACTCTTATCTTAATTTTTCACGAATATATTGAAAAATAATACCATAAAATTATAACGTTGAATCAACATATTTCAAGCAGTGAGCTCTCATTAATAATAATAATATAATTTTATTGAGAAACATTCCTTACATAGTAAAATTACATTCATTTCAATTGATAAATAATTACAACTAAGAGAAATGCTCTCAAAAGGACGAATTCAGTTTGGAGTCTGATCTTCCATTCAGCCCTCGAGAAAAAATATTGGTTCAAACAAAAATCTTGGTTAAATTCATATTTACAATAATATACAATTTTGATTGAAAAGAAACGAAAATAAAAATTTCCTCAGAGATATTAAACATTTGAGACAATTTCACATGGTGAAGAACATTAGTGTTGAAAAAATATACAAATATATGATACAAAAAATTGATTCAAACATTATTGCCTACATCCGAATCATCGAAGTACTCTGACACACTATAGTAGGCCTTTGTTAAGAGCAGAGATTTAACTCTCCTCTTAAACAAATGAGCTTTCAGTACTCTCAAATTCGATGGTAAATGGTTGAAAATTTTAATGCTCTGACAATAGAGAGAGTGCTCAAATTTAGCTGTTTTATGCATAGGAATAAGTAGCACATCCCTATTTTTTGTTGAATCATTATCAAAACTAACTACGAAAACAGAACATAGCAAATTTGCATCTAAATAGAGGCGAGAAGGGGGATAGTTGAAATCCTATTAGTTCGTTAACAATCGGTGTTTTTATGTTTTAAATAAAATTTCAAGTCATGATAATGAGCAGACCGCCCGAAACTTGTTGGCTCAACGTTTTATTTTTATTGTATTAGATATAGGTGTATATAGATACTTTATTTCAGTCGAATGTATAATACATTATAGAAAAGGTCACTGAATATATATATATATATATATATATATATATATATATATATATATATATATATATATATACAAGCCTAGCACCAAATCAATTCTGAAAATACAAACCCAAGGAAAACATTACTTTGACAAAAACTCATTGAGACTCTATAAACATTCATCGACTGAAAATTTACTCGATTTAGATCTAAAAATATCTTTATTATTATTATTATTATTATCATTATTATTATTATTATTATTATCATTATTATTATCATTATTATTATTATTATTATTATTATTATTATTATTATTATTATTATTATTATTATTATTATTATTATTATTATTATTATTATTATTATTATTATTATTATTATTATTATTATTATCATTATTATTATTATTATTATTATTATTATTATTATTATTATTATTATTATCATTATTAATATTATTATTATTACCATTATTATTATTATTATTATTATTACAATGAATAGAGTTGGAGCAAAGCTTATAAACCCAAAGAAAAGGAAAACACTGAAATCTGTTTTATCTTTCAAAACGTTCGTGAAACATTAAGCCAAGAGTTAAATTTGAACTATTATTATCTGTTATTTTCTATTTTCACTCTTCTATGTAATTTCTCCATGTTAAAACATTTAGTACTATCATAAATTGTCGAAATTGATTGAACCCTCATTCATTCATGTCTCACAGACTGACTTTTGGTCAGTCGATATCGTATTGTCTGATTAACATCAAAAAAAATTTATTGAAACAATGCCAATGTATATGTTAGAAGGAATGATTCGCTCTCCTCAATAAATTTTCAACGTAGACACACTGATATGTAATCATTGTGTTTGTGAATTCGATATCAAAATTCCAATCATAAAAACTCATGCAGCTATGGAATAATCAACAGAATAAATTGACATATTCGATGTGTGACATCGGTTGCTAGGTATTTAGTAATGAAAAATATTATTGAATATAAACTTAAATTAATAATCAGTAAATAATAATCATTATTCTGTAAGCATCTGAAGAAGTAGTTGTAACGACGAAACGCGTCATGCTATGTACTCAATAAAGTGTAAATCATAAGTTCAAGTGTTCGAATTTAAGTTTTTATTCATTTATAATGGATTTACATCAAGTAAAGGCCAACACTATTAAATAGACAAATATTATTTACTAACTTAACCAATCGGTGAGTATATCTCATTCACTTAAAGAAGTAAAACGTTTGATTATCCCGGATGTATTGATCAATTGATGGGGGACAACACGCATTTATGACGACAGTAGACGATAGGTTCATTACAATCCAGAACACAATTATATAATTTAAAATACTCAGCTTAATTCCAAACAAAATGGTTAATTCAATTGACTCACTTGGCATATGTTTCTTGCTATTGGTCCGTTATCAACAATTGATAAAATTGATTTTGAAAAGGTAACAGTCTATCTATCCATAAAGGGTTAAAATTCTCAATTTATCGGCAGGTAAAATCGTCATTAGATAATCAATTATATGAGAAATCGTTACGTCCATAATTTCGTTGCTTTCCTAAGTAACATCATCCATTGCTGTCAAAGTGTATTGTATAAAATATGCTTTAATTCATGAATTACAATTCATAGCTCCCTGAGATGTCTCCAACAGTTTCTTCTTAATTATCAATTATTGATAAATCCTTATTTTTTTCTAATAATAATTCTGTAATATTTCGCGTTAAGTTGTGTTATATTGTTTTTTTGATACAGCATTCCCAACTATACCAACAACATTCTATAGATATCTATATAATATATTCTCATTGTCTATCTCATTGGACAATGAGATAAAATTGATGCTATTTTCTATTCTATAAGCTTAAAATTTAAGTTGTTGTGAATAAAAGACCGCGCTATGAAACCCATTACTTCCAGCCGAAAGTAAATTCCTCATTCAATCAAAAATCAATCATTGCTGTTTATAATAATGAATTCATAGCGGTATGCCACTTCATTAGATATCAATCGCCTTTTCATACTGTAAATCATACCTATTGTTGTATAGTAATAATCAAAATAACGTGTCTGTAACAATCAAGATTAATGGCATTAGAACTTGAAAAGAGAAGAGTATGCGAGTCACAGAAACAAAACGTAGTATAGTTTAATGACATCCTCAATCAAATTGTCAAGAAACATATTTTTGATGAGTTATAATGATTAATAACTATTCGAAATCGAACAACATACCTACAGATTTTCATTTTCAAAAACGGTTATATTTCAATAATTATATTGATTTATAAACGGTTATATTTCTATTCAAATCGATAAAAATGCAATGTTCACTCCACAAAAATCATTAAATCATGGAGTAACATAGAAGTATAAATTAGCATAATGCTATTCACACTTAGTGTATTGTGAAAGTTTCTCAAAACTTCCTTCTAATAGAAAACGAAAATTAATTTAGGATAATACATCAGTATTTGCTACTATGCTGTTCGAATTAATTGGGGCAAAGGATGCATGATTGACAAAGGACAAACAATGTTTTCGTAAAATTTTACATTTTAATGAAGTGAATAAATATAAAATAGCGTAAATTCTTCATACTAATATGTAATATGTCCTCCTTTCGCAGAAATAACTTCTTGAACTTGTCTAGGCTCGATTCCACTAGCGTAGCGCAGATTTTCTTCAATTCGTCACATAAAACCACACCTGAACTGCACTTACAATCGTTTTTTTTTTAAAGCAATACATTTTTGCCAGTCGTTTCTTTAAAATATCACATAAATTCTCAATGGGATTGAGATCAGGTGAATTCCCCGGCCAATTTATTTCATCTCACGCATTTCACGCAATCTTTTATTTCATTATCACGCATAAAGGCGTGCACTTGTTTGGAATTGTGGCAGGGAGTCAGGTCGTGCTGAAATGTTCCATCAAACGTTTCCATGAATGGGACAATCCTGGTGCGCAATATTTCCTTATATTTCTTTGAATTCATTATCCCTGTTATAGAAGCTAATCGTGCAGTGCTGTTGTTTGTGAAAAAACCCCAAAACATTTGTTTCGAAGGATGTTTTACTGTTTGCTGGATGTGATTAGGCCGCACAGTTTCCCCATCGCTTTGTCTAACAATACTTGATTTGTACCATTGAACAAACAAATCTGCCGCATTACTAAAAACCACCTTCCTTCAGACGTCCACAGTGCACGCACGGTACTTTTTGGCCCATGGCAAACGTTTTTTCATCATTTTCTGGGAAAGCAGTTGCTTTCTTCTTGGTCTCTTAGGCTTACGGTCAACCTCCAGCAGTCGTTCTCGCACAGTTGAGGGTGCTCATCTCCACACCAGAAACCATTACCTAAAGAGGATCAGTGCTTGTCTTTCTCGAATTAATTTTGCTATTTCTCATCAACAAATTGTCTGTTCTTGGAGTAGTTTTGCGTTTGCGGCCACAGTTTGCTTTTTTTTTAAGATGATGAGCCACTTTCTTCAAATGTTTCCAAAATTCTCGAAACTGGACTTTCTGACACCAACAGCTTCAGCTATATCTCTTACAGTCATTGATGTCTGTTCATCAAACGTGATAATTTTGGAACGCTTCCTCGGGGTGATATTCATCTTTGGACAAGACAATACATCACGTATCAAAATTGAAACCACCAACTGTCGCACCGGTAGGCTCACAACTGAATTGCTGGTGAGGTTAAACCGGTCAGAATGTACATGATGGTCAAGGTCGATCCCTCACATCACCTCAGATAGTAAACAAGCAGGTGTGAGGGTCTTTGGGCCACCCAAGTACTCACATACTTACTACAGTAACTCAAACGAAAAAAAAAAAATGTTTGTCTCAATTAATTCGAACAGCATAGTATATTAGCAGAAATGTGTTCCTTTGTACTGAAAATTTTCAGACTTATCCAAATATTATCGGTTCGAGATTTTTTTGAGGAATATATCAGAAAAATCACATTTTGTCTCAAATACATGTATTCAGTTCAATTTACGTTGAAAATTTCTTGATATCGAATTCAATGAAAAATCTCTCCATTTTGCTGCTATAACGATTCTAAATCAAACTGTGAAGTTCCAAAATAACCGAACAAAAAACTGAAAATATCTCTTCATATGTCCATTATTGGTCATTGTGGTCTATACCTAGTAACAGTAAACAAATTTTTCACTGTTAGAACTTGCCAGTTGTTTATTTTAAAATTCTTTTCTTAATTCTATAATACAAACAGAACTATATTGCTGTAATAGATGACTCAATGCAGTGGTTTCCTTCAATAAATATATTTCACTCATATGATTTCTGCATCAATGCTTTCTTCTTGAACTTTCAGTTTCGTCTGTCAAACATCTGAAGATGCTATTGTTATCGCAGCGACGTTATACAAAGCGTTGATGTCTCAAATGAAGGCGAAGGAGAAAAGACCAAAAAACAGGAATGGAGTAACTTGCATGTCAATTGCTTCTAGTGTGTACAATGAAAATAAAAACGGTTTGCCTATGCGACCACCGAGAAGAAAAAGGAGTGTTACATCTTCAGTTGTTAGTGAACAAGATACAACGAACTTGGAGGTGAGTCAACACGTCAATATACATGCTTCTAATAAGGATTGCATTACATAATTGTAGATTGTGCTATATTCTTCACAATGACTGAAGAATATAGCAAAATACAGAGTTAAATCCGTCTTCTCGAGCCGTATACTATTGGATATACAAGATTTTTTCGAAATAAATTGACCAAGAGTTATCAAAAGTTGAAGAAAAAAGTTTCAATATTAAAATATATAATTCTTCTCAATTTCAATCGTAAGGTGAGTTTCATAAATTGTTATTGATATTATCATTGTGCTAAGGCGGAGATCAGAGACCTATATAGCTCTATTCCCCCTATAGTTGAACGCCGATTCCAAACAGCCCAAGAGTACGTTGGGCATCGAATCCACCAGCACCAGTATGCAGAGAGAGCGTATATGCTCGCTGTACCGCTCTATACTATATTCACGGAAAAATTCGATTTGCTCATGAAACTTCCGCATACAACACAATGTAATCAACAGATCTTGAAGTACTGCACGTGATGAAATACCTTCAAATTGTAGACTGAACAAAGTATTAATGACCATCTACATCTCGTAAGATGGGCCCCGAAACCAATTCCTCACATTCGGCAATCCTACAATGAAACTTATCTTGTAATGAAAAAATTCCATCGTTTGAGAACCATCTATTTTGGTCCAAACAGTTCTGAAGACATTGTGAGAATTTTTACATTGTCCTCTGAAGAATTTCATGTGGAATCACTCGAATTACTTGAGTTATTTTCTTCCTTGGGCTTTTACTCTACATGGTTTGTTTATGTACACTTGTACACTGAGTTAGCCCCATAGAAACTAATCGCAAATTTGCACGTCCACTAATCTAGAGGGCCACTCCAAATATACTTGCCATGAAATCCAATCTCCAGGAAATTCCTCAGTCTTGTTGAAACCATGCAGTTTCCAGGTTGAACTACGTCGTCTTGTCAGTTATGGCAAACAATAATTAAGATCTGTAGGTAAAGATCGTTATATACATGACAGTTCATCTATTTTATAACAATAATAAGTTATTTACTATCAACTGGTATAATACCCAATTACAGAAAATAATAACATAATGTTGCATACTAACTAAATAATTTCTTTTGCGCATTGCCCAATAACGGAAGTTTCGTTCTTTTATCATCCTGCACAAACAAGGGTGGGCTTCATCACTCATTATCCATACAATGTCATTTGTCAAGATTTTCCACATCAATCAAGCACACCTCATCCGTCTGCTGTAGTAGTTTTGCTTTAACGTTTGAACAACTATCATTTGATACGAATGGAAATGAAAATTCCAATGTGAAATTCGGTTAAATATGTACTGTTCCATGTCTAAAGTGAGCAGTGTTTGGAGAGCTATTCATCTTTTTTGTTAAGACTTCGGCTTTTGCTTGAAATACTGATGGAATCAAACACCCTACATATGTGGACCGTACCTTTCAAGAAATCGACATATGTAAGTGAAACTAATGAACTATGCGGAGTGAAAAAAAAACAAACGTGAACCAAACACAAATAATAGTGTGGAATCTTTTTGGAAAAGAGAGTCGAATTCCAACCATCAAGGCGAGATAACATCTACTCAAAACTAAGAAAAGTACCTCAAAACACACGCATCATTTTGTTTTTTTTCAACTCAAATAAGTGGCATCTCATATCAATTTAAAACACGCAGCGGTGTATAAAATTAGTAAAAGTTAATCGTAATACACTGCCTAACACGTTGTTATTAAGGCCTTACAAAACTTATAGCAAATTTTAACAATTTTCATTATTAGAACAAATTTCGAAACATGAAAGTGGTGTCCAACGTTAGTAGTATTTAGGAATCATCTCTGTGTTTCAATGATAGAATGGCCGGTTTCAATGGAAGTGTTTCCAATAAACTACAACGCTCAATAAATGACGGTTCCATGATAACAAAAATGGTATTGAATGACAGTAACTATAATACATACTCTGAAAACATTAGGTTCACCCCACATTCCTTGGCGCCATCAATCCATAATATATCCGTGCCGGACCCTGCCGGACAATTTCCATAATTCCTGCAATATTCGCAATTTAATGCGACCAGAAACTGTCACTTGTATATTATATTGAATATTCATTCACTAGAGGAAACCCAAAAGTCAGACATATCTCTATATCTTTCTGATAAGCATTTTCCTGAACAACGTGAGTTTGTGACTTCCTCACACTCCTTCATAGTGATTGTTGTGTGGATTAACGGATGAGTATAGCGTTAAACCCACGAGTTAAATTGTTTTCTGGTGGTTTTCGATAATATTCAATTTTCATTTCTGTACATTTTGTTTCGAAGCTGTAGGTACTATTTCATAACATAATACCACTTTGAATCACTTCAACGATATGTTTCAAAGCTGCAGGTATCATTTCATAACATAATACCACTTTGAATTACTTCAACGATATGTTTCAAAGCTGTAGGTACTATTTCATATTATAATACCAATTTCAATCACTTCAACGATATGTTTCAAATCTGTAGGTACCATTTCATATTATAATACCACTTTGAATCACTTCAACGATATGTTTTGAAGCTGTAGGTACTATTTCATATTATAATACCAATTTCAATTACTTCAACGATATGTTTCAAAGCTGTAGGTACTATTTCATAACATAATATCACTTTCAATCACTTCAACGATATGTTTCAAAGCTGTAGGTACCATTTCATATTATAATACCACTTTGAATTACTTCAACGATGTGTTTCGAAGCTGTAGGTACTATTTCATAACATAATACCACTTTCAATCACTTCAACGATATGTTTCAAAGCTGTAGGTACCATTTCATAACATAATACAACCTTGAATCACTCCAACGATATATTCCTTGGCGAATGAATACTTTTTTGAATGAAGAATCAATAAAAGTTGTTCTGATGCATACATGGGAGCTCACCTATTCACTAAGAGCTTCGAGTGGTATTTCTGGGCAAGTATTTGAGGCTCCTTCAGAATTTGTTGAATATGTGTTCTCTGTTATCTAAATACCAAACCAACACCTAGCTACAAAGCTGTGGATATTTTAATTGTGTGATATATAAAAAATAGAAAATATAAGAGCCACTTCAAGATGAATAATCACTATTCTTTGTCATCAGTAATTGATGATTATCAAAAGTCAGCTCATTTGAGTGGAATTTTTCATTAACAAGACGATCGAGAGTGTTGTACATAAGTGCCAGCGACCAGTGCTGTAGAGGAAGTATGAGGGCGAGAGAGTTGCAAATTGATGAGAAAAATTACAAATACTTTCAGTGAACATAAAAATATAAAAAATCAATTCATCGTCATAATTTTCTTCTTCATCTTCATTTAAATGGACAGGAAGAAAATTATGACCATGAATAAACAAATAATGCTCATCAAAAATAATTCAATTTTGTAATAGAACATCTGGAAATACTTCCAATTTTATACTGAATTCATGTTTCAATTAACTTCACCCATTGAAATGAAGGCTAATAGATTTCATATACCTTTTTGCTTCTGAATATTCACTTACTTATATGCATCCTTTCAAACTTAGTCCGACATTTTCTTTCATTTCAGAATCAATGTTGTCTAGAAATATCAAAAATTACAAAAAGTCTCAAGCTCTACTTCTCCAAAATTTTAAGCACCAATTACTCAAAGTAAGATGACCTTGCCAAAGGCAATACAGTGAAGCGTCTAACGACTGAAGTTCAGCAGATACTCTCCCTCTCGCACTTCAATATTACGCTATAGCACTGGTCACTCGCACTTACATATGTACAACATTCTCCGCGTGTGGCAGGTGGAAAATTCCACTCAAATGAGTTGGAATTTTTCATTTCATTAGACATGAAACATTTTTCAATTATTAATTTTCAATGAACAAGAATATTCTGTAATAATCTTGAAGTGCCTCAGATATGTTATTTAGAGTTTCCGAAAAAAAGGGATTTGGAAACGCCTGGCAGAATAGTGAATCTCATATAATAGTCTAGATTTTATATATTCTATTTCCTCATATATATATATATATATATATATATATATATATATATATATATATATATATATATATATATATATATTCGAACATATCATTATTTCTGAACGCCTCAAGAATTTTTATTTTCTTTTTCAAATTGCAATTTCGAAAATGGTCTCAATTCTCAAGGTGCCTCAAATGCCTGCTCAAGAATGTCACTCAGCTCTTGGAGTAATTAACCTCATTACACATTATTCTTTATCGCTGAAACGTAAGATTCCTATATGGAAAATATTCATGAGTTTCCAAAGAGCATTTATAAGTACTTGATATATTTTCTTCCACAAAATAAACGACTGGAATTCTGAGCAAATGCATCATATAAAAAAAATTCACCAAATTCAATTCGATTTCAGAAAATGCATTTCATCTGTACTATTTTCCTTTCTTAAACAATCTCAATGAAAACTCGATGACGTTTTCTCTTCAAACCAATTCGCGTCTTGAGAATGCAAGCTACTTACTCACAACCATATGATCATTTTCTTAACTTTATGTATCTTTAGGTTTTTGTTCAAAGCAAGACTTTCTGCAACACATACAGTAGAGATAAAGTTGTTGAGGGACGCCTCAATGGTGTTAAATGAATACTAGAATACCGTAGTCAATTGAAACATTGAATAGTAGTTTTCAATATGAACTGAAAAGTTTGTTGGAAATTCCCAATTCAAGTCCCTATTGTGCTTAAAAAATTCTCAAATTCTTTTTCACAAAAAAATTCTCAATAAACAGATCAAGCATGCAAAAATAATCACAGTCACATGTTTTCGATTTCAATGTTGAAAGCTCTGAAGCAAGAACTGATTCTATTCGAAAAACTTGGAAGTTAATCTTGTACTTTTCTGCTGGAAGTGAATATCGTTAGGTAGGTTGAGTTATTGAATTTTTGGTATAGCTTGATTTAGGTATAGCCTTCGAAGTTAGGTTAAAATCTATAATATATTAGAAAACATTAGAATTATCTGAGCCACTTGTTAAATTATCAAATACACACCTCAATTCAATTCATTCGCTTATATGTATATATTTCGTTAAATGAAAATCTATGGCCCATTTCTAGAGATAGCAAAATACTCGGATATTTGGCAAATAACATCTCATTTGAAGGTTTCTAATATAAAAGAATTGAAGAAATTGCAATTGAAGAAACAATTTAAATCGAATACTATATCATTGGGCGTCGGGTTTTCGGTCCCCTTTAGATGAATTCGGATACCCTTAGCTGCAGTACCTATGTACTGAATCTTCAATCACCGCAATAAAAGAAGCAAATTTTGTCGTAGAGCACTCAGCAGGGTTCCTGAACGCTTGCTCATACAAAAATTTTATAACACATTTTTAATAGAAATTTTCTGACAAAAACCCTTTTTTTTCATCGAATGCGTGAAGAATTGTTCATAATATTTTGATCCATTTTCACATTATCGTGTTATTATAAATATATGTTGTTCAAGATTTTCAATTATGTTCCACATGATTTTGTTCTTAGAAAACTGATGGAGCCTTTTTATTCAAACCATGTTCGTATGTTTGCATTAATAATCACATTTTACATCATGATATGAATCAATTGATTCATCGTTTTCCATTGAATTCATAAATACTTGTGTGAATTGATATTATTCTATATTTCATATGATTTCAATTGTATTCATATGTATCTTCATGATTTCATATATATATATATATATATATATATATATATATATATATATATATATATATATATATATATATATATATATATATATATATATGTATCTTCATATGTATCTTCATATGTATCTTCAGAGAATTGATTGATCATTTTTAATCGAATTTACCAATGTATTATATCCCATTGAATGGTCTCATTTTGAAGAAGTGCCCTCAATGTTTTGTGACCTAATCGAGGTCATTGTATGGGATAAATTATCTCTATCAAATACCAATGAAAATTTGAAATATCCTAAAATAAATGAGTCGATTCTAGAAATTCATTGATGTTTTAACGGAGTGTACCAATAATTCTTCTAAATCTCTCATATTGGTAAAACATTTCCTTCTAAAACTAGAAGCAAGAGCTCAAGATTCTCATTTCACATTCACAAAAAAGGACGCAATCTGATGTTCTTATAAAAAGTGAAGACTACTTAAATAATCTTGATATCCTATTTACCTGACATAAGAAGCAATGCTTTTTCATAATAATTCATGATTTCGTTCAGCAAATGAGATAATAATAATATCTTATAAGTACGCATGAAGTGGCACGCGACAATAATAGATGTCTTAAATGATAGTTGTATTCATTCACACTCGTTTCCTATTGAAGAACCTGTCACGCAAGAGTTTTATTCATCACGTATTTCAAATTCAACCCATGTTGAATTTTAATCGACCCATGATATGTTTCATTAAAAATCATGTATTTTATTATTTTTTTCGATTTTAATAATTCGGTCGGATACAAGAGGTCATATACGAATCTCCAATTGAGTCTGCAAGTGACGATTTCAAACAATTTCAAGATTAAAGTTGAAATTGAATATCCAAGCAGTACAATGTAAGTCAGAATTCAGATTTCTATAGGGTGTTTATGATTTTCCATAGTTGGATGATAAACATAATATACATGTATACTATGTGAAAAAACCTATATGTGTATATAGTTTTTTTTTTTTAGATGTTTTTGCTTGGCTGATTATCTATGGTTTCGTTTTCAACAATTACAGGCTTTGTTACATACATGAGAATAATACATGTGTTTACTATATGTATATATATATATATATATATATATATATATATATATATATATATATATATATTACGAGAAAAGGTGCCGTATCGTATATTTATTTAAATTTTCTTCTTTGGGTACTCGGCAGTAGGGGCGAAATTAAGAACACACAATCTTCAATCTATCATTTATATTTCGGACACGAATACGGTCTTTCATCAGGATAATTTGACCTGTGGTAAAGACCAAAAACACACCAAGAAAAGTCATCGACAGGTGAGTATTACCAGAGACAGTTGTCAAGGATATCGAAAATACACACTAATAAAATATTCAGATTTTAAAAAGCTAAAATTGTCCAATACTTATTATAAAAAGAGTTATTAACCTCAATTTTATAATAAGTATTGGACAATTGTTAGCTTTTTAGAATCTGAATATTTTATTAATGTGTATTTTCGATATCCCTGACACCTGCTTCTGGTGAGCTTTCTTGATGTGTTTTTGGTCGTTACCACAGGTCAGATCATCCGGATGAAAGACCGCATTTGTGTCAGAAATATAGATGATAGATTGAAGATTGTGTGTTCTCAATTTCGCCTCTACTGCCGAGTACCCAAATAAGAAAATTTATATATATATATATATATATATATATATATATATATATATATATATATATATATATATATATATATATATATATATATTCTTCTATAAACCTAATTCTAAATGTATGCGAAAGTCGCTAGGAATTCACAATGTAAATACATGTGGAAATTAGACGACTGTCCTGTATTTTCAACAGTAGTTTGTTTATGATACTTCTAATATTTCCATATGTTAATGGTTGGCAATAAATTTCAATCTACGTCGTCTATCTCTGATAATTTCAACCGCATCATTTTTCAAATCTCATGGCATTTAGAGTTGATTATTTCCTGATTACGGTAGCTCACACTATTCTCAAACTACCATGTCAACTTTTCCTCAGACGACACCCTGACACATAAAGGTTTCAGAGCATTCGCGTTGAACAAAGCGTTACAATTGACTCGCCAATCCCTAACCGTTGCATTATAACACTCTTTTCTTCAATGGAGAAGGTTTTTCGTTTTATAGAAGCTATTTTTGTATGCGTATTCACTCATCGCCCGTAAATTATTATCGAAAATTAAACAGTTACATAAGTTGTATTCCAATCGCCGACGTGCGGATAAAGGAGGAGCAAGAGGCGGAGATGATTTCTTACCTACGTTTCTCTCTGAACATGTCAACGCTCGTTGACGTTGTAAGCAGTCAATATTGTGCCAAATTTTGTCGGGTCCTTTAAGCAGAATCGCAATAAACGGATATACTTTCATATTGGCTCATATTAAAACCAAACCCATCTCTGTACTTAAGTTGCTAAAACCGGATGGTTGTTATATACGAAGACTCACTAATACCCAGATAACAAGCTGACGGTGCTATGACATCATACATTGGTTTCAATATGTGAGAATTGACGTCGAAATGTCACAGCCTCAAGAAGTCATTTCGAACTCTTCGAAATACGTAATTGAATTATGTTTTCATGTATTTGGAATTAGAAATTTTGTCAATTTGTAGAATGTGGTTCTGTTTTGCTAGGTCAATACAAATTCTGAATTACATTTGCAGATGCAGTTGCAGTACTGATTCAGATATATCACTCTGAATATATCCTGGTTTCGTACGCTCTAAATCATATTAGACTATGGAAAAATTTCATACGTTTTTTCTGAAATCTCTGACCCATTGATATTGGGTCTCAAAAAGAGATCAATACTCGATACACTGTTACAGTTTAATGGAAAATATCGTAGCATACATAAGTCAATGTCAACATCTGTTTTATGATGATAGTCATTTTGAAACGCTGATTATAATTATCGATAAAATATTACAACCTACGAATTGTGGATAAAAAAGCATGACTTTAATAAAATCATGTTTGAGAAATATAGAGATTTCTTCCATATATTTACGGAAGCTTCGAAAATATGAAATGTTATAGATATTGGCATTTAAAAGAGCTACATTAATATGGTGATAAATATTAAGCATTCACTGGATCATGTGTACTTACTCAATTATCTTCTGTTGAGCTGTAAGCATAAACTAAAGTACTATCGTTCATATCTCATAATATTGAAAAAATCGGAAATAACAAGATCGTCATAATTTCTAATTGTGAAAGTGCTCTTCAATCCCTCATTGATATAAAAGTCAATTATCCATTCACATGGATACATGGTTTATACATGGTCGAATTATCGATTATTATTATAAATTATATTCTAGTAATAGGTGGGTGCCGTTTATTTGGTGTGAAGCTCACGTAGGTATACATGGTAATGAAACGGCGGTTGAAGTGGCAAAATTAGCAGCTTTATCTTCGCCTAAATTGGAAAAAAGTCTAGTTTAATCGAAATATTCCTAATTACTAGGTAGCAATGTAGACAAAATGATTCAGTGAACAAAGGTTCAAAAATTCCGTGGTTGAAAAATCAATCTCAGAATCGAAATTGTATGAGTCATTTGCAGATTAAGAAGCGGACATGATTAGTCATCACTAATCAACTCTAATGTGTGATTATGGAAAAAAGGGTATCATGGATTTAGGATTATCAACCATTCAATTTCCTTCTTTCATTGAAGAATTTATCGATTAATGTCATAGTCTACGAATGTATACAACATTTGAAAATAGAAGTTCAAACTAGAAAACGTTAGTTGCCTCTGCTTCATCATTACATCCTTGTGTATGGAAAACCTGTGTTATAACAGCCACATCTCTGCGTTT
Organism: Henosepilachna vigintioctopunctata; assembly: GCA_030704895.1. Lineage (NCBI taxonomy): Eukaryota > Metazoa > Arthropoda > Insecta > Coleoptera > Coccinellidae > Henosepilachna > Henosepilachna vigintioctopunctata. The sequence continues at coordinate 2,188,233 of JARQZJ010000036.1, read as the reverse complement.
ATGAAGATGAAAATCGCCATAACGAATATATTCGTTATTCATATCATCCATTACATTATGGCTGTTATTTTTACAAATTTTTTTCTGCTGACTAATGACTAATCACAGTCAAGAATACATAACTTTCATAATGTGAATTATATCTGGCTATTGATGTTCATCAATAGCTATATAGGTGTCTCCCTATATAGCTCCGATAGACTAACACTTCAACATCAATTACGAACAACCTGAAACTATAGTTTGCTCAAAAAATCACGGTAGGATTTGAACCCATCAGCATCAAACAGAAAACGTTATAGAATCACTACAGTGTTCCATACTAAACCTTTGAATTTATTCCAATGTTGTTTTTGCCACGTTTTGTTTCACATTTTCTATTCGGAAAATAAGTGAGAACTCGAAAATAATTGGTTAATTATATTGCAGATACTTCGAATTAGGAGTGTACCTACCTCATGAAATGTTGCAATACCTTGACGCAACTATTTATTCGAATCGTATTTGACGACATGCCATCTACTTTTTGTGAGATTGTCACCTCAGTAGAATGGTGTCAACCAAGCTATAAACTCTGCGGTTTTTTTACCTAATGTTGTAGCCAACTGAAAAAATGCAGTTCACCAAAACTAATTTATGTAATAAATTCTTGATAATGCCGTAAAAGGCGAACTTAGTCGAATAAAGAATTGTTCAGTCAGTGATTTTTAGACAAGTATTTATTATTACCTCTCATTTCCTAATTTATGTTTTCGTATTCATTCGTTTAACTGTGTTGTTGAAACTGCTAGTGCAGTTTTGATTGCTAGTTCCACATTTATGTACAAGTATAGTATAGTTATAGTTGATGTGGTATAGTAGAGTTTAAACGGAGCCGATACTTTCAAGAATGCTTCTATTTTCATAAAAACTGTAGAGTCTACAAATTCATGAAAGAAACTCATTGCTATGACATTAGAAAATAATCAGAACACAACAACGTTATTATATGGAGCATTAACAGTTTCACAATTGAAATTCATGAACTCGTTAGCCTTAGGTTGTTGTTAAATAAAATTTTATATAATCTGATATTAAGAAAGAATTTATTCGAAACAGGTTTCGTTTTTCTATAGTGTATTCCGCGTTTCGTCTTCGACACTATAAATTTAATTAGCCAAATATTTTTTTGTAGCAAACATCAGACACGCAACCACTTATTCAAACTCCAATGAAAAACACGCCTAAGAAAAGTACCAAAACGAGAAGGGCACCAAAAGCACCCTCAGAAAATCAAGAAGATCTTGATGCCATCACTGCCTATGAAGAACCTACCAAATCCAAAGAAGAGCCGATACAGAGTAATAAATCTCTTAATATGAATTCCTCAATCCGTCAAATTGATGAAGAAATCAAAGAAGTAAAACCGCCGACGTTTAGTGGTGAGTTCTAATAATTCGAAGTGACTTCTAATCTAATTATCTGACTTCTTAGAAGTTGTCTTCCAGATGGAACATGAATCTCTCTCAGGTTTATGTTAGTTATCTGAATGCTGCGTTAATTCATAACTATTTAAAAATATATGTTTATATATATATATATATATATATATATATATATATATATATATATATATATATATATAATATTCTGAGATCGGAATATATATATATATATATATAACTGAATATATATATATATAAATATATATATATATATATATATATATATATATATATATATATTTGGAAGCAGCGTTCACACGTTTTTCGTACTTGTCGACTCTCTTCAGAACGGCTTAGTGAAGCTCAAGATGTACGAACCCAGGTATGGAAAAAACAAGAAAAGACTATTTCAAAAGTGGTAACTTCTTTAAAACTTTTGCATGAACTCTTCGGATGGGGAGATTTGACCAATACCATTTATCATCCACGCAATTCCTGTGTAACTGAGAATTTGAATAAGAAACTAGAATAATAAAGAATTTGAATAAAACTTGGTTGGACATTCCCTGCTTCTTAAGGAATGCAATCAAAACTTTCACAACAGGCACGAATGGGCTGAAAAAAATTCGCTTTAAATAACTAGTCTTGACATCAATATCAGTCCACTGTTGACGTTTGGTTAGGAATTATCAATGATCGATTCACATTTTCTACCTTTGAAATTAACTGGAAAGTCCTATTTTCGTTTCCTATAGGTACTATTAAGTCTATTCCTAGAAAATGTAGTGTTAAAAAAAAGAAACTCGAATTTCATGCATGATGGTGCATATTTCAGCTTCAATGTGCCGGATTCGGACGTTTTTGAATCTTAAGTGTGATAACGCCTAGATAAGGAGATGTGAACCCTATAATTGACCGCTTCGATGCCCAGATTTTAATCCACTATATTATCATTATGGGGATAAAGAAAAAGAAGAAGTAAATTCTACTAGAATACAGGATATCGAAGACCTATGAAATCATTCAATCGCGTCTTGTAATATCATAGGAAATAATCCGGGCATATTCCGACATATTAGGACTGAATGATGAGTAGGAAAAATCCACGCTATATCGCAAGTCAAAAATTTTCCACATCCAATATAAAAATTCGATTTTTCTCTCTCCTTAGGTGCCTGCTCATTTATTGCGTTTTTAATTAAGTAACAGTGTCAAATAGAACCTTTTCCAAAAAAAAATTTATTCTGAGTTCGCATCGACAGATCCATTAGTTTCAACAATGTTTATTCACAAAATACTTTCAATTACCTTCTTGTTTGAGAGGTCCTAATTAGATTATTTTTCTATGATACGTTCTTTGGATATACAATTCCTTACATTTTATTCCTTATTTGAAAACTGCTGGTTCTATGAAGAAATTGTAGCAGGCAAAAAAATTTATAAATAAACCCATCAATTGGAATCAATTTGTTTCTTGTCATTTTTTCAAATTTATTCAAGATGAATGATAGGATTAGTTCTTTTCTTTCCACTTTACCTATTTTGTGAGAATAAAAGAATAAGCAGAGAGTATGTTTTTATAGTAGTAATACTTTCATAGTATTATATTCTTCTATTCATTTTTGCTTACATTAAATCTTTCCGTCAAATTTCTTAGTCAACTGATTTCTGGAAATCATTTCTACGTTTTTTTGTAGATAAAATAAATAACCGTATGACCCAGGAGCAAAAACTCATTACGGCAGAAATAAAACAGATGATTAACGGATCTAGTTCTCGCAAAGGTCTTAAAGGAATTCAAAGTCTCTATATGTTACCGGCCAAACCCGATTTTAGGCCAAACTAGTTTTGCCTAGGCTAGACTAGTTCATCCTATATGCGATCGGATTAACCGGTACAGACTAGGCCAAACTGGTCTGTCCTAAGGGCGATAGGAGAAACTAGTTTAACCTAGGAGGAACTGGTTGAGCCTGATTTGAATAAGTACACTTCAGGATAAACTAGTTTGGCCTAGACTATACTAACAGAAAATAATAAAATACCACAAAAAATAAAATCAAGATGCATTTATTAATTAGATCAAAATCAATTTCACTTATTTTTGCATGGTGTACTCTGATGGCATTTGGAATTGCAAAGCACCATTTTTTCTTGCATTTGCACCTGTTTGTCAAACAGTTCCTTACGCAGCTGCACCTTACGAAATCTTGCCACGAACCAACCGAATGTTTAGTGGCTGCAGTCCTCAGAGATATTTCAGTATCTTGTTCAACATCATATACGCTTAAAAATTTCTGAATACAAATATCGAATTCAGTTCTGAAAAAAAAAAAAAAAATTCAAACAAATATCTTTCAATCACCAGAAAAATATGGTAATGTCGACAATGAATTAAAAGTATTATTAACATGGGCTTTAACAATACAGCGAGCAAAAATCTGTACCTGCAATATAATTTCTGCAATACACCATGTTTGGTGCCAACTTTATAAAAGCCCTCGTCATTTGTCTGAAGAATAACCCCAATGATGTTTCTGAGATCACCTCTGCCTTTGTCTACGTCTGGAATTGGTATAGTAACATTGTCTCCAATATTGGCAGGTGGATGGGATTTGTCCGAAGAAGCTTTCATTTTTTTTGCTTGCTTTTCAAGATTTTCAGCCGCCGTTTTTCAAGCATCTTGAATGTTCTGTGTGTCAATTTCCACAACGCCACCATCACCATCTTCACTTTGGTTACTATTCGAATCATTTTCGATAACTTTTCTAAGGTCGTCCTCATCCTGAATATCATTTATTATTTCTTGCGGCAACGATGAAGTCGAAAGTCCTACTCTAGGCTCTATACCAAATAAGGCATGGTAAGGCGATTGTTTTACTCCTGAGTGAAAGGCACGGTTTTTCATGAACTGAACACGTACTCGCTTAAACCTTTCTGACTGAGTAAATTAGTATAGACTAGGCCGAACTAGTTTATCCTGAAGTGTACTTTTCATATTAGGCTCAACCAGTTCCTCCTAGGTTAAACTAGTTTCTCCTATCGCCCTTAGGACAGACCAGTTTGGCCTAGTCTGTACCGGTTTATCCGATCGCATATAGGATGAACTAGTTTAGCCTAGGCAAAACTAGTTTGGCCTAAAATCGAGCTCTGTACTCGTACACCACCTATCATAAGTTATCTCCAATTATAACCGCTGAACTCATTTTCGTAAATTCACTCCCACACTAACTATGTAAGCGAACTGTAAAACAGCTAGCGCTACGTCAGTCTCATCATACTTTTGAAGAAGCTTCTCGTCATTTTGACATTCATTCCGCATTCCGTTCATATCATATCGCAAAATTCGTCCAAGATTTTGTACGAAATATTTCAAATAAATCGAAATCAGTCATTTTATGCACCATGTGCTGACCAAATATTCCTCAGTTCTCACTATTCGATAGTTCTCGCCAAAATAAATGTAAGTAATGTCCTCGCATTGTCCGTTTTATCATCTGATATTGCTGTACCTCTATTGGATGCAGGCAAAGCAGTTTATTCGCAGCGCCGCCACGGTTCTAAAACAATGCAAAATTATCGTCTGGGATGAATGCACTGTGAGGCACAAACATTTTCTTGAGGCGATGAAAATAACATTCAGCGATATAAAAATGACGAAATTCTTGGCTGAACTCTGTTACCCCTTTTAGGTGATTTCGAACAAACACTTTCCTTCATTCCATGTTCAACATACACCGGTGAAATCAACGTACGTTGATTCCCTTCAAACACTCAGTGAAGAATTACAGGGAATAGACACTCCATTTCACACGTACGTTCAAACGATAAAAGTTCCATCTGCTGACAAATTATCAAAGCAATTGTTAAATATAGACCATAAAAATTTGCTCTTAATAAACATATTGAATGCATAAAAGTGCCCACCAATGTCTGCATTGTCGTTGATGCGAAAGAGGCTCATATTGACCACATATTTCCTAATATGAGCAAACAGTACATAAATCATACAGCCATATAGCTATGTTATATATGTTATATGCCATAGCAAATAGCCATATTGGTAGCGAAAAATATGCATGATCGCGTTTCGTACTTCGAAAAACAGCAGACGTTGCCAAGCAGTTTGATAAAATACAAATCAATCCATATAGTTTGCTATGAAGAAGTTATAACTTATCAGGCAGTGAGTATTTAATTCACTGGATTTTCCAGAATGCCATCACATCTTCTGCTATTAAACGTTGGATTTCCCGTTAATTTGGTTCGCAATTTGATTTACGTCAGAAACGTCTACGAAATTAAAAGCGATGATCATCAAGAAATTGATTACGAACATTATCGAATGTATTTAAATGGCGAATTCTGTACCTTAAATTGCTTTAGCACTGAAATTTTATATTTGAGCACATCATATTCTTGACATCGACTATTATTTATGTTGGATAAAGATGGACTGCCAAAAATATCGCTGACCCAATTGCTCTTTGATATGAACATTGAGTTCGTTCATTCAATTTCCGTAATTTAGGATAAAAAATATAGTACTAATTTCAACTTCACGTACAACTTTCGAGAGATCGAACATTGAATATGTCCGTTACGTTAATAAAAACATGGTATTGATTAAATGAAATGCTGGTGTTTTTTGAGATGATTTTCATGTTTTCAACAATAACAATCAGTTTTGACAAAGTTGCAATTCGATTAGTTTCAAGAATAATATAAATCTTTCAATCAAAAAAGGATGTTATTGCTAAACAGTCCTAAAGCTTTCTAGTAGCCCTTCCTGAAAGTTCAATCGTTTTGGAATCATTTGAATTTCAGGGCAAACGGACAAGCTAGTGGTGGCTCCCCCTTGGGTTTCCATGAACTCTTCAACGAATTTCGCGTTCACGAAGGACTACATTCGATGGACGATATTTTAGGAGTAATAATTGATCCAGATGGAATGTCTTTTAATGATCTCAAACCCATCTATAAAGAGTTCCTTCTGAAGTTGTCTGTTACTTTAACAAAAGACGAACTATATCAAAGATCCAAATCTATAATGAGACGACAAAGGAAAAAAATTCTACGAAAGACGAAAAGTAAAACACATCGTCTGCGCATTGGGAGTAAATTCAGAAGATTGAAACATGTTTTCCAGAGGGGCTTGAAATGGAAGCTGTATAAAAGACCTAAGAAACAAAAAATTGAGATAGATACAGTACAGACAAAATTACCAGAAAGTACAATTTCATCGTCTTCCTATGATACAAGGCATTTCACCCCAAAGGAAGATATTCAGGTATATAAAAAACAAACACAGAAGAAGAAATGTGATGGCAGAACAGATAGGCTAAGCACTTCAGAAGAAAGTGACTTTTTGTCTATCAGGCGTCAAAAAGTACAAGTTATCTCAAACGGTAACCAGAATAGAAATTCTTCCAGTGGCTATGTGTCATGTTCGGACTGTTCGTATAACAGTGACAGTTGTACTTGTACATCAGCTGATAAATGTTATTGCAGTTTAGGAAACAAACAAGTGCACAACAAAAACAAATGTAAACCGAAACAGGGAAAAGTGTCGTCATCTGGCAACCGCTACTTCGCCGAAGATACACTGACTTTCTGCGATTGTGATACCGATAGCTGCGCAGAAAGTAACAAGTGTTACTGTCTGAGACCTACAAGAAAGGCCACGTTATTAGAGCAGTTAAAACAGAGAGGTTTCGTGCCGCCAGCTGAGAAACCTAAGAAGTTATGTAAACGCGATTCGAATACAAAAAGCTCGAAAAGTCTCGAGTACATGCATAACCCTAACGAAATGTATCAAGCTAAAATTAATTCACTATTGAGGCCCATAGATCCATACTATAATTACACATTCCAGAATGTTTGCGGAGAGAAGCACAATGGCTATTGTGAAAGTCTACCTGCCCAGTATGACTTTCTCTCTAGTAATGAAAATTTTCGAAAGTACAGAGATATAGGGATACTTCCGAGGGCTTTGAGCGAATCAGAGCAGCTGCGTTCGCTTGACCAAAGCTCTTCCAAGGCTTACAAATCAACAAGATATGGAGCTGCAAAAAGTAAGTTATATTGTTTTGCATTTTTAATTTCAGATTTGAAACAATTATATTGCACTTTTTACTGTGTGAAATGAAAATTTTATTTTCACAATGATGCTCGTATTTCTACTGAAAAACTGATTAAGTTTCAGAATGTATTCAAAAATTAATCTCATTCGTTATCACAAATTTGAATATAATTAACAGTACTCAATTTGACATTCAATTCCACTCAGAATCAATACAAAGAAGCAGCTCTCCTTAATAGGGTAACATGCAATATAAGATAATATATATATATATATATATATATATATATATATATATATATATATATATATATATATATATATATATATATATATAGTTCAAAGATTCACAGGTAATTCAATACTAGTAAATACTGAGACTCTTAATCGAAATATCGAAATATTTCAAATAAAACTCTCAGGGAGCTGTCTACACAAATGTTGTCAACGAGAACGAACCCATCACTTTCGAGTGAATATTAAGAGCGTTTCGAAAAATTCATCGAACTTGTTGAATGATAATAGGATACAATTGTTTCATCATTATTATGAATCATCAGTCCTAATCTATCAATCAAGAATCGATGACTTTCAAAACGAACATAGGTCCCATACCAAATTAAGAGAAGTTCTAGAGAGTGAAATACTCACGTAGGCTCCCTCTATCGGCGAAAGGACGTATAAACACTCCCTAGCGTTCAAGATTCCTACTCATGACAACAAGAGTGCGAGTGGAAGGCTTTGTAGATATTTCATTCGAACACAACCTATGGTATGGGACCTATGTTCGTTTTGAAAGCTAGGGAGTGTTTATACGTCCTTTCGCCCATAGAGGGAGCCTACGTGAGTATTTCACTCTCTAGAACTTCTCTTAATTTGGTATGGGACCTATGTTCGTTTTGAAAATCATCGATTCTTGATTGATAGATTAAATATGGACTGATGATTCATAATAATGATGAAACAATTGTATCCTATTATCATTCAACAAGTTCGATGAATTTTTCGAAACGCTCTTAATATTCACTCTCGAAAGTGATGGGTTCGTTCTCGTTGACAACATTTGTGTAGACAGCTCCCTGAGAGTTTTATTTGAAATATTTCGATATTTCGATTAAGAGTCTCAGTATTTACTAGTATTGAATTACCTGTGAATCTTTGAACTAGCTACACTTTTGCCCGCCTGGGCGTGATCTGGAGCGATTAGGCATGGGATCATTCGTACACATTTCAGACAATTTTCTGTTGTGTTCGAATGAAATATCTACAAAGCCTTCCACTCGCACTCTTGTTGTCATGAGTAGGAATCTTGAACGCTAGGGAGTGTTTATACGTCCTTTCGCCGATAGAGGGAGCCTACGTGAGTATTTCACTCTCTAGAACTTCTCTTAATTTGGTATGGGACCTATGTTCGTTTTGAAAGTCATCGATTCTTGATTGATAGATTAAATATGGACTGATGATTCATAATAATGATGAAACAATTGTATCCTATTATCATTCAACAAGTTCGATGAATTTTTCGAAACGCTCTTAATATTCACTCTCGAAAGTGATGGGTTCGTTCTCGTTGACAACATTTGTGTAGACAGCTCCCTGAGAGTTTTATTTGAAATATTTCGATATTTCGATTAAGATTCTCAGTATTTACTAGTATATATATATATATATATATATATATATATATATATATATATATATATATATATATTATATATATATATATATATATATATATATATATATATATATATATATGTATTATCTTATTATTGCATGTTACCCTATTAAGGAGAGCTGCTTCTTTGTATTGATTCTGAGTAAGGAATATATATATATATATATATATATATATATATATATATATATATATATATATATATATTCCTTGTTTAATTGGGATTTCAGTCCAGGACAGATAAGTAAGTTACCTCTTCAGTATTTTCCTAGCTTTCGAAAATGTTTATTTTCTTCTTCGTGGCTAAAATTTGACATATTAACTGTTTGTATAACAAGGCACTATTGAAAAGTTTTCTTACAATTACTGTGAAGTAAGTCGGAAGGTACATTTATTTCTTGAATTTTAAAACTAAGTATTCTGACTGACTTCTGAATTTCTCTATTCACCCTTTCAAGTGGGCTGTTTCCAAATGTGTTTTTCAAGCACCCCGCGCGTTTCATAGATTACGTAACGTTGGCCGAAGTTTTTATCATTAACGAAAAGATAATGAATTTATTTAGTGTATTGGGAGTGGATTTTTTGGTTAATCGGATATCAGTGTTCAGAATCTTGAAGATTTTGAACAGATTTATATAGTTATAATAGGAAGATATTTTATAATCATGTATTAGGCAATAGGTATCTAGGTTAACGCAAATATTGCGAATATCATGGGTTCACCATGCTCACATGAGTGTGATGATTTTAATTTTAGCGAGTAAGCAGCTTCAATTTATGTATAAAAACGTTAACACTTTCTTAATAAAATCAGTTCTAGATCAGTAGTCAACTCATTCACCTGACAAGGAGTAGGCAGATTGAGGCCTTGTCAGCACCGAAACCCTTTATATATATATATATATATATATATAGACATTTCGTTAGGATCCACATCTTCAAACAATAAGAATATGAGCCAAATCAAAGAACTAATCAGATTTATATAATATATATATATATATATATAAAAATTAAATGTTTGGATATCAGGATAGCGGTTTGTGTGAAATACTTTATTTTCCTATACACTCAATATTTCGTCACTATTTCGTGACTTCTCCAGGAGTATACTAAAAACAAATGAAGGTACATGAGTCATCACAATTTGTAAAAATAAAATCATTAAAACTTACAGATCTAAAAGTTTAAATATCAAAAAACACATACACGGTTCATACTTTGTCGGCAGGCCATAGAGCAGTGACTGACACGAGCAATATATCATTAACGGTGGTCCGGTTTTTAATTCTTTATCTTTAATAGATTGCAGTATATGTTACTTAATTGACCAGTGTCAGATTTATAGTTAACGCAGTTCTCATCTTTTCTTATGTGACACATTTCAAGGAAAAGCCTGGTCTTGTAATTGTAGTGTTGGTCAAGAATTTTCACGTTAGAGAAATCAAACATATGTCCTGTATTTTTCAGATGTTGAACAACAGCACATGAGTTCTTCATGAGACGGCAGTCGCTTTTGTGTTGGGTTAATCGTTGTTTTAGCCATTGGTTGGTTTGGCCTATATACGTGCCTTCACATCCCAAGCATGACAACCTGTATACGACGTTATTGTTGAGTAGAGTTGGTGTCCGGTCCTTCAGTTTTGAGAAGATTGTTTTTATAGTTACTGTGCTATATGGTGCCATTCTGATCTCAGGTATGTCTCTGAATAGGGTGGTAATGCGATGTGTCAAGTGGTCTATGTGAGGTATCTTCTTGTAATTTGTGATTCGTCCATCAACTACCTCAGTGGAACCATCATAAAAATTTGTGTTATAAATCAGTTTTTTTATGATATGCTTTGGATATCCATTGTTGATAAACGTGTTAAATAGCTGTTTCAAATTATTTTGAAAAACCTCTCATCACATATATGTGTTAACCTATTTTTCATCGCCATCACGGTGTTATATTTCTGCCTTTTTGGATGGTTCGACCAATAATTGAGAAATCGTCCTGATGCTGTGGGTTTTTGGTACCAATCCAGAATTATACTACCATCATCCAGTCTAATCACTCTCGTATCCAAGAAAGTTACGCTTTGTTCTGTTTCCAGTTCAATAGTAAACTGAAGGTTGATATCAAACGAATTAAAGATCTCCAAAGTGGTCTGTTCTCTACCAGCTGGAATAGCACAGATGATGTCATCTACGTATTTAAAAATGAACGGTAATTCATATGGCAGTTTAAGGGTGACCTCTTTCAGGAGATGATCAAGAACAATTTTGGCAAGAATATTGCTGATAGGTGAACCCATCGGTGTACCAAATATTTGGTTATAATGCTGGTTGTTGAAAACAAAGAAAGTATTATTGAATATGAAGTCAATCAGCTTGAAAAAACTGTCTTTTGAGAGTGTTGTGTGATCTTTTATATTATTCCATTTTGATTTCAAAATGTTCACAACTAGATCCAGTGGTATATTGGTGAAGAGAGAAATCACATCCAAAGAAACCAGTACATAATTTGAAGGTAATCTGAATTCTCGGATTTTGTTGACAAAGGAGAATGTATCCTTGATGTTATAGTCAGTATCCCCATCATGAGCATTGTCCAGGATATCTGATAGAAACTTGGCAATGTTGTTTGTTATAGAGTTTACAGAGCTAATGATGGGCCTCAGTGGGATGTTATGTTTATGGATTTTTGGCAGGCAGTATAGTTTGGAAATTGACGAGTTGTATATGGTAAATTTCTTATAAAGTTCTTCGGTAATCTCATTGTTTTTCTTTAATTCTTTGATAATTGCATTATATTTTCTCTGTGTTGGTGCAGTAGGGTCATTTTTTAGTTTTTTATATGTTTTAGTATCTCGCAACAACTCTTCAGTCTTCTCATAATATTCATTTCTGTTCATTACCACTGTACAATTTCCCTTGTCCGCTTGTAAGACAAGAAGTTCAGGATGCGTTTTTAGGAAAGATTTGGTTTGTTCGAATACTTCATCCATACTAGAGCGGTGTTCGCTATTAGAGTTGTTTAAAAAATTGGTAACTATATTGGTCGCCCTTGCTCTCAATGAATCTCTTCTTTCCTCAGGTGCCTCAGATATGACTGATTCTATATCTGCCAGCAACCTGTCGATCTTTATGTTCTGTTTACATTTCAGAGCAAATTTAGGTCCTAACGATAAAAAATCGGAAATAGTGGTGGGAATGGTCGTGCTAGAAATATTTCTGAACCAACGTGTGTTATCAATGAACAATTGGTCATTAGGTGGATTCATTCTCTTAAGATTATCAAATTTCTTAATGTTATCTCTTTTGATTGAACTGTGATGCTTCTTGAATGACACGTTTAATCGCTTATTGTATTCATGCATTATGTCCTGGGGAAGACGCTGGCTAAGTTGTGATTTTATCTCCTTGATCATGAATTCGGATTTTTTTAAGTTGTTACAGGTTATCTTTATTTCCAACGACAAAATTTGCTTTTTTAAACGTGATATTAGGTTCTCCGTTCTGTTGGACATATTTGTGTCACAGCCAGCAAATAATAACCCGTGTATGTTTCTCGTGGAATCAAGAATGTGTCTGGGAGTGATTCCAGATGTCCTACATCGAAGCAAGAAAATTCTTCTGTTGCTGTTTCTTGCATGCCTGTGGAGTGTACGGTGTGGTAGAGATCTTTGCATGCCTCACCAACTTGATACAGGTTGTATACAGCTTGGGATGTGAAGGCACGTATATAGGCCAAACCAACCAATGGCTAAAACAACGATTAACCCAACACAAAAGCGACTGCCGTCTCATGAAGAACTCATGTGCTGTTGTTCAACATCTGAAAAATACAGGACATATGTTTGATTTCTCTAACGTGAAAATTCTTGACCAACACTACAATTACAAGACCAGGCTTTTCCTTGAAATGTGTCACATAAAAAAGATGAGAACTGCGTTAACTATAAATCTGACACTGGTCAATTAAGTAACATATACTGCAATCTATTAAAGATAAAGAATTAAAAACCGGACCACCGTTAATGATATATTGCTCGTGTCAGTCACTGCTCTATGGCCTGCCGACAAAGTATGAACCGTGTATGTGTTTTTTGATATTTAAACTTTTAGATCTGTAAGTTTTAATGATTTTATTTTTACAAATTGTGATGACTCATGTACCTTCATTTGTTTTTAGTATACTCCTGAAGAAGTCACGAAATAGTGACGAAATATTGAGTGTATAGGTAAATAAAGTATTCACACAAACCGCTATCCTGATATCCAAACATTTAATTTTTATATATATATATATATATATATATATATATATATATATATATATATATATATATATATATATATATATATATATATATATATAGCGAATAAAGAATTATTGTATAGTTAGTGTATTTTTCTGAGTTATTTAAATCTTATTATGGCATAATTTGATCAGTTTGTGTTAGATTCTCTATATGCGGTAAAAGACCGAATGGGAGATTTCCTGAGATAGTGTAACTGTAAATTTCATATTCTGTTGCTGATTGGTCATATTCTGATATCCTATTTATGACAAAATCCACTCCTACTACACTAAATAGATTCATTCTCTTTTCGTTAATGATAAAAACTTCTTACGTAATTCAAGAAACGCGCAGGGCGCTTGAAAAACACATCTAAAAACAGAAAGGTGAATTGAGAAATTCAGTCAGTGTCGTTGCTTCCTCCAACCACTATACCTACACGTAAAATGCAATAATATTCAAACCCAATGCATCTGAGAATGCTTAGTTTTAAAATTCAAGAAGAAAATGTACCTTCGGAATAACTTCACAGTAGTTCTAAGAAAAATTTTCAATAGTGCCTTGTTACATAAACTGTTGATTTTGTAGAATTTTTTAAACATTTTCGAAAGCTTGGTAAGTACTACAGAGCTTTTTCCTATTTTCCTGTCCTGGACTGCAATCCCAATTAGGCACTGAAAATACATATCTACAGTCATGAAACATTAAACTAGGTATATATATATATATATATATATATATATATATATATATATATATATAAAATTTAAATCAACAAAGAGAATTTTAATTAATGTTTAATTAACATTCTCTTTGTTAATTTAAATTTTTCAAATGAATGTTCTAGTATTCATCTTCTTAAATATTTCATTCAGTGCCATAAGCACAAAAAATTTCATTTTCATATATATATATATATATATATATATATATATATATATTATATATATATATATATATATATATATATATATATATATATATATATATATATATATTCGGGCTGTGTCGTCTATGATGAGGCAGTCCTGTTACGTCTAGATTAGAAAACATCTAATTAGTCCGTTCAAAATTTGTATACGTATTTATTCGGTTGTATTCTCGTATGTTTCTCGTATTGTATTCGCGCTTTTATGCTCGTATTTATATTTAGGTATTTGAATAAGTATAAATTATTGACATTATACTACCAAAATTTTCGGTGATTGAGAACTAAGGCATGCGAGTTTTTTATATGTTTTAGTATCTCGCAACAGCTCTTCAGTCTTCTCATAATATTCATTTCTGTTCATTACCACTGTACAATTTCCCTTGTCCGCTTGTAAGACAAGAAGTTCAGGATGCGTTTTTAGGAAAGATTTGGTTTGTTCGAATACTTCATCCATACTAGAGCGGTGTTCGCTATTAGAGTTGTTTAAAAAATTGGTAACTATATTGGTCGCCCTTGCTCTCAATGAATCTCTTCTTTCCTCAGGTGCCTCAGATATGACTGATTCTATATCTGCCAGCAACCTGTCGATCTTTATGTTGTTCTGTTTACATTTCAGAGCAAATTTAGGTCCTAACGATAAAAAATCGGAAATAGTGGTGGGAATGGTCGTGCTAGAAATATTTCTGAACCAACGTGTGTTATCAATGAACAATTGGTCATTAGGTGGATTCATTCTCTTAAGATTATCAAATTTCTTAATGTTATCTCTTTTGATTGAACTGTGATGCTTCTTAAATGACACGTTTAATCGCTTATTGTATTCATGCATTATGTCGTGGGGAAGACGCTGGCTAAGTTGTGATTTTATCTCCTTGATCATGATTTCGGATTTTTTCAAGTTGTTACAGGTTATCTTTATTTCCAACGACAAAATTTGCTTTTTTAAACGTGATATTAGGTTCTCCGTTCTGTTGGACATATTAGTGTCACAGCCAGCAAATAATAACCCGTGTATGTTTCTCGTGGAATCAAGAATGTGTCTGGGAGTGATTCCAGATGTCCTACATCGAAGCAAGAAAATTCTTCTGTTGCTGTTTCTTGCATGCCTCAAGTTGAGAGTGGAGTGTACGGTGTAGCTGGTAGAGAACAGACCACTTTGGAGATCTTTAATTCGTTTGATATCAACCTTCAGTTTACTATTGAACTGGAAACAGAACAAAGCGTAACTTTCTTGGATACGAGAGTGATTAGACTGGATGATGGTAGTATAATTCTGGATTGGTACCAAAAACCCACAGCATCAGGACGATTTCTCAATTATTGGTCGAACCATCCAAAAAGGCAGAAATATAACACCGTGATGGCGATGAAAAATAGGTTAACACATATATGTGATGAGAGGTTTTTTCAAAATAATTTAAAACAGCTATTTAACACGTTTATCAACAATGGATATCCAAAGCATATCATAAAAAAACTGATTTATAACACAAATTTTTATGATGGTTCCACTGAGGTAGTTGATGGACGAATCACAAATTACAAGAAGATACCTCACATAGACCACTTGACACATCGCATTACCACCCTATTCAGAGACATACCTGAGATCAGAATGGCACCATATAGCACAGTAACTATAAAAACAATCTTCTCAAAACTGAAGGACCGGACACCAACTCTACTCAACAATAACGTCGTATACAGGTTGTCATGCTTGGGATGTGAAGGCACGTATATAGGCCAAACCAACCAATGGCTAAAACAACGATTAACCCAACACAAAAGCGACTGCCGTCTCATGAAGAACTCATGTGCTGTTGTTCAACATCTGAAAAATACAGGACATATGTTTGATTTCTCTAACGTGAAAATTCTTGACCAACACTACAATTACAAGACCAGTCTTTTCCTTGAAATGTGTCACATAAGAAAAGATGAGAACTGCGTTAACTATAAATCTGACACTGGTCAATTAAGTAACATATATTAAAATAAATTAAACTCTTGGCTTAATGTTTCACGATTTATTTAACAATATGTATAGTCAACATGTTTCGAGCGTTCTCGAGAACGCTCGAAACATGTTGACTATACATATTGTTAAATAAATCGTGAAACATTAAGCCAAGAATTTAATTTATTTTAATATTCAATTATGTTTCACCAAGAGTTAAGCGGGAATTCAATCTCATTAATTAAGTAACATATACTGCAATCTATTAAAGATAAAGAATTAAAAAACCGGACCACCGTTAATGATATATTGCTCGTGTCAGTCACTGCTCTATGGCCTGCCGACAAAGTATGAACCGTGTATGTGTTTTTTGATATTTAAACTTTTAGATCTGTAAGTTTTAATGATTTTATTTTTACAAATTGTGATGACTCATGTACCTTCATTTGTTTTTAGTATACTCCTGGAGAAGTCACGAAATAGTGACGAAATATTGAGTGTATAGGAAAATAAAGTATTTCACACAAACCGCTATCCTGATATCCAAACATTTAATTTTCATAAATTGTACGGTTGAAATAATAACGATCAATATATATATATATATATATATATATATATATATATATATATATATATATATATATATATATATATATATATATATATATATATATATATATATGTTATCATTTGTATCAGATTTTTTATTAATACAGTTTTATGTCTTATTGATTTGAACCATTTCTAGGAAAGAGCATTTGTTGTAATTATTTGCGTAATTTGAAATTTTTTGTTGCATTGTATTTCATATTGTGATAGGTGTCTTGTACATGTTGAGATAATGCAGAAGAAGAATTCGTCTTGTTGGTATAACGGAAATCACTTTTGTGAGAAATGATCCTTCAATTAAGGTTTTGTGATATGTGACCTATACGAGTACCTAGGTATATATAGAATCCCAATTTTGACAGAAATGTTGTAGACGACATTTGATTTGAATTTCAATTTTAGTAGATGTTTTGTGCGAATAAAGAATTATTGTATAGTTAGTGTATTTTTCTGAGTTATTTTAATCTTATTATGGCATAATTTGATCAGTTTGTGTTAGATTCTCTATATGCGGTAAAAGACCGAATGGGAGATTTCCTGAGATAGTGTAACTGTAAATTTCATATTCTGTTGCTGATTGGTCATATTCTGATATCCTATTTATGACAAAATCCACTCCTACTACACTAAATAGATTCATTCTCTTTTCGTTAATGATAAAAACTTCTTACGTAATTCAAGAAACGCGCAGGGCGCTTGAAAAACACATCTAAAAACAGAAAGGTGAATTGAGAAATTCAGTCAGTGTCGTTGCTTCCTCCAACCACTATACCTACACGTAAAATGCAATAATATTCAAACCCAATGCATCTGAGAATGCTTAGTTTTAAAATTCAAGAAGAAAATGTACCTTCGGAATAA
Organism: Henosepilachna vigintioctopunctata; assembly: GCA_030704895.1. Classification (NCBI taxonomy): domain Eukaryota; kingdom Metazoa; phylum Arthropoda; class Insecta; order Coleoptera; family Coccinellidae; genus Henosepilachna; species Henosepilachna vigintioctopunctata. The sequence continues at coordinate 2,170,405 of JARQZJ010000036.1, read as the reverse complement.
CTTCACAGTAGTTCTAAGAAAAATTTTCAATAGTGCCTTGTTACATAAACTGTTGATTTTGTAGAATTTTTTAAACATTTTCGAAAGCTTGGTAAGTACTACAGAGCTTTTTCCTATTTTCCTGTCCTGGACTGCAATCCCAATTAGGCACTGAAAATACATATCTACAGTCATGAAACATTAAACTAGGTATATATATATATATATATATATATATATATATATATATATATATATATATATATAAATTTAAATCAACAAAGAGAATTTTAATTAATGTTTAATTAACATTCTCTTTGTTAATTTAAATTTTTCAAATGAATGTTCTAGTATTCATCTTCTTAAATATTTCATTCAGTGCCATAAGCACAAAAATTTCATTTTCATATATATATATATATATATATATATATATATATATATATATATATATATATATATATATATATATATTATATATATATATATATATATATATATATATATATATATATTCGGGCTGTGTCGTCTATGATGAGGCAGTCCTGTTACGTCTAGATTAGAAAACATCTAATTAGTCCGTTCAAAATTTGTATACGTATTTATTCGGTTGTATTCTCGTATGTTTCTCGTATTGTATTCGCGCTTTTATGCTCGTATTTATATTTAGGTATTTGAATAAGTATAAATTATTGACATTATACTACCAAAATTTTCGGTGATTGAGAACTAAGGCATGCGAGTTTTATAAATCCTTGTGTTCCTCGGACTTTGAAGTCATTTGCATAGCTGAGTCGCCGTTATATTTAGGAGGCAAACTGGGGTGCCATTTTTGACAAAATCAATCATTCTTCTTTTTGCATTAGTGTAAGATGTCATATATTAATAGAGTTTTTATCAAACAAAAAAAATTATAAGATTTCCAAAAAGTCCATCATTATCCATTCCAACCACATGCAAATGAACACAATCGCAAAGACTTGAATAAAGTCTGTACGACATATATTCCTCATTAGAAGTTCCTTTTGTCGAAAGATTGCTTGTATAAGTGAAATTCTAAGTGAATTCAAAACGTTTAGAGCCGCGTCTTGCTCCATATTGATAACGACAATCAATTAGATATAAGGAGGTACGTCTGCTACGGAAGAATAAACTAATATTTTTCTTGTACACGGCAAATATTGAAATAAATTTCGAATGTGATGGATAAAATACTTGTGTGAAACGCTCAAGAAAAATGCCTGTAATATTCCTATCTGAATAACATTCCACTAGTACACCATGATTTGACAAAATATGTTTATGACATACGTTCAAACTCTTAATTAATTTGGAGGAGATCTCAATTTTTGTCAGGTGTACATTTTTTACAGACAAAGCTCCAACGATAATGATTTATTGAATAAGTTATTAGCAAAATACAAAAAAAATCATTTAAAAATCGAATAGTTTTAATATTTTGAGAACTCATCATAGACGTTACTGTCGCCTATTTTTTTCTGTTAGTGATTAAATATTTGAGAGTTTTTCCATCTTTTAGATTCGAAAACATAGCACTTAACATTTCTCGAAAAATGGAATATCTGTTGAAAGTGAATCCTTTTCTACACTTGGAATTAATAGAAAGAGGAGTGTTCAGAATAATTCTCATGCTTAACACATAGTAGTGCAAATTTGTTATAAATTGTTCGATTCATAACAAATTACAACGAAATATTTTGAACTTCACTTTCATTGAAAAATCGACATATCTGAAAATACTATATACTTGGAGTATAAAGAGTTTCTATGAAATTATATTTTACGATTAAAATATATACACAGTTAGTATTAGAAATATTCGATATTGTCAGTATACTCGTGATATGATTAAATATGATAATACTCGATTTCATGATAAATTTCGAAATCAATGAGAATATTCAGTACTTAAAAATTACCTACTCCTTTTTCACAGAGGACAAATCAATTCAAGCCTCGTCCATAGCCGCTTCAACTACCTGTAACGAAGCACTATCTGTCAAAAAAACTGCTGAAATAGCTGCTCTCTTCGCAGACATGAGACTTATCCAAACTACAGACATGAAAAACTTGGAGGAGTTAGTGAATCCCATGGTGGTTTCCAACAATGTTTACAACAAATTTAGAAATAATAATTCTGTAACCTGTAGAAGTATGACTTACGCAGATATCAGTACATCTGGGCGACAGGAGAGAATGATACAGAACAGCTTATATGGAACTGGCAGAAATTTTCAAAAAGTCGGTAATCCCAAGTTATTCAACTCGAAGAATGGTTTATACACAATCCAAAGTCAGTCGGATGACTCAAGAAGGTCAAGTAATAGTAGAAGCAAAGAAGAGAAGGGTTTTTTTCTCGAGACTAATTCTCATTATCATAGATTAGACGCTGATAGAAATAGCTTAGAAAACTCATTAGGATACTTACCTTGATTTCATTCCTTGATTTCTCGGTTACTTCATCTCTCTGAATGACATAAGACTGCAAGACTCAAACTTACTTAAAGAAAAAACTGCAAGAAAATTACATTTAAACAATAGCTTTTCTTCATAACCGAAATTTTTTTCACTGAGGATATGTTATTTTGAAAGTTTGGAAATATGCAATCATATGAATTTTCATACTAGTCGGTATAACAAAATATTTTATATTGAAGGAATTAGAAAATCTTTTCCTGTATTTTTAAATTTTATTACTGGGCTTGTGAGAAATGACATATTGTAATATCATGCGAATGTGACAGAAAGTGTAGTTAGTTGATATACAAAAATTCATCCCAACTAATAACCATTACTCACTTACGTGCTATAATTCGGTTTCGTGAAAAGATATATATAGGTACGATACATTTTATGAAAATGAAACGAAGTTGCTCACATGAATCTGTTTCTAATATAGAACTTTATTTTTTTTATATAATGTTATCTATTGTTAAGTGAAGAACATAATAGTTGAACATATATATGATGCTGAGTCACTATACAAAATGTACAAAATTTTTACTTATAGGTATGTCGTATTTTTCGATGTCGTATGTCGTATGCCGCCCATTTTCGATTCGGTAAATCATAATAATATAATATGAAATTCAATTATAATCTCACATCGTACATCGTAGGTATTTTGCTAGCAATCTCTATTGATAGCTATCCCTACAAATGATAGCAATGCTGTTATTTTGTTAGATGAATTGTCTTTGTTATGATAACCATTTTCATTGGTTATATCGGCAAAATTATCTCAATTGACTTAATGAACGCGATGAACAAAATCGACAGAAAATAATCAAATTGAACATAACCATGTTCAATTGAAATTTAGTTGAAATGTTGAAAAGAGTCAATAGGCAAGTTATCATAGGTGTGTTTATAAATCATAATATTTCATAAAAAAGAGGTCTCATCTGGTTATCAGATGGGTGAAGCAAGAATCTAAGAATTCTCCAACTAATAGTTTTCAACATCAATTATTTTCAAAGTAGTCCACTAATTACAAAATCAATATGGTAATAAATATTTTATATTTTTAATATCGTAATATTCAGTACCTTCTCGAAATCACGTGGATTATGTAGCACTTTATGAAATTACGTAAAGTAGTTTCAATCTTTCTGTCACTTTCGTATACGTTCTCTCAAGTGGAATAATAATCAACGGTTCCAAGTTTATGTTCTATTTTTCTATCCACTTCGATTATTCATTCAGTCGTCAATCGTAGCAATACCCCAAAATCATTAATAACTTGCAAAAGCTTACCGACTTGAAACTTATGCCGCAGCAGAAGACATTACAATGTTATTTTAGGCTTTATTCATAAATCCTAATTATATAACTCAAAGTTCGTCTGTCACACGGATTTATATCAGTTCGCTGTTTCATATCACTATAATATATAATGTCTATATCGTAGTAGATTTTGAAAATTGTTGTACATAGGATATTAAGTTTATAGAGTAGGTTTCCTTCATATAGTGTACTATTTTTTCATTTGGGATTTCTTTTAGAAACTTTATAGTTGATAATAACTGGTTCAGAGATTCGTTGGGGCATGTTATTGGAGTACTGGAATATTTCTGACTTGAGATTGTCAGTAATTTTGCCAAGGATTCCATATTAGAGAAAAATTATATGAACAGAAATGAAATCGGTACTTATATGTCACACAATATATTAGTACACAATAAGCCAAAAAGGACAAACTTTCGTTAGAAAGCTGATAATATGTGTTCAACCACGATGTTTCAACTGAAGTGTTATCGAATTATTTCAATAATTTATATATTAGCCGAAGAAGCAAACAATTGTTCTAAATTCACCTTAGGCGTCAAGACAGTTTTTTCAATAACTCGAATAATAAATCAAAGTTTTTTTAATGGAAATAGTTGGTAAGTAATAAAGTTCACAATATTTTGAATATTTTGAAAATATAGAAAGTCTTTTTGGCACATTGGCTCAGAACGTTTCGTTATATTTGTATATAATCTTGGAAAAATTTTTTATTCATTAGAAAACCTCATTGAAATATTTGTCAAAAATCATGATTTGGATTGAAAATACTTTTATGGGTTGTAAAGCTGTAAATAAAACTGTACAACACAATTGACTCGTCCAAATTCTACATATTGTTAGAAACAGGAATATTTTTTTCGGGTGGGTTTACAATTTTCATCAGATCATTGCAGAATTTCATTTCAAAACAGATAATACCTTTATTACTTTACGAAGAGTATCATTTATTTAACTTTCAATGTATATGAATGGTATATTCTAATATAGATAATGGTATATTATAATATAGATAATGTATTGAAATGTTGTTTTAACTGAAAGCAATATTTCAATGCTTGAAAACAAACCTACTGTAGGCCTCTGATTACCTTACTACAATAATTTTGAAACGCTTCACCAGTTTTTAAATTTTGATAATTCTTATGTTCCTCCCATTATAATTTCTTTAACACTAGTTATCACTCAGTATTTTTTCAAATAAAAAAACAAGGAATTACAATAACACAGCTGGAATAAGCTTAACTGATGATATCGATTGGGATATGGTAATACCCTTTTTGTCAGCTTTCTCGTTTCATTATTATTCAAACTTTAATTCCATGTAACAGGAATCGTAATCATTGCAATAGTGTTAGAAATTTCCGAACAAACGGTGATAGCATTATCAGGTGTTCCAATTCATATTCAAAATGCTGGTACTTGATTTGGAGAAAATGTTTAGACCTGAAATCTGGGATTTATACGATGAAAATATGTACTTTCCTTCTTGTGGTTGTGGCTATTTAAATATCGCTTTATAATTATAGGAATTATATATGTAAGTATTGTTTGATTTTAATGACTGTTGTGCAATATCGACATAGTGATAAATTTTAACTCAATGATTCCTTTTATGTGCAATATAGGTATGCATTAAAATATACTTAAATGTTGAGGGACATGTGTAATTTCTTCATTGTTTCTTGAATAAAATGTTATTTTTACAGAATCCTGCATTATTCATTAAACCTTATAGTATTTTTTCAAGATATAATTTAAAATATTTTTCGACAAGTCAGAAGGGGAGTGAAGGGTAAGATAGAGAGGGAGGGTAAGATGATGATCTCGGATTTTTAAGTTCTAAAACTAGGTAGCAACATGTCTTGTGCACCATTTTATGCTTACGACACATAGCTAAAGTTTGAAGTAATATGTATTATGAAGATTTCAATATTTAACGATATTTCTTTACTTACCTGTCTGTTAGACTTTATATAATTTTCTACGCCAAAACTAGTGTAATTCCCGTATTGGGTAAGTATTTCCCTAGACCTAAACACAGTTACTGTATTGAATTATCTTTATTATGTCACAATTGTACTTGAGAGAGTCTGAATTATGTTTTTTTAAATTTTGTTTTCATACTTTCTATAACATATTATGTCGTCGGCTAAGAAGGGGATCTACGTGGGCGGCTAAAATGGTGTTCTCTATCTTACCCGCGAACATGATATAATTAAATTTTGTGATATTGCAGCTGTAATCAATTTCATATATTGTAGACACATTACACTTTGAAAGAGTGTGCAACGACTAAAATCTAGTCGCGGCTATTAGTGTCAAAAATATGCCAAGTCTCTTCTACTGAGCCATTCGCCAACGCTGACCACTTTAAACAATGTAATCACGGGATATGGAGTAGCAGGTATTTTTTCTCTCAATTCACAAGAGGAACACTATGAACCATCGCTAACCACGAATGCAGTCGTTAATGATGATGGTAAATCTGGTGCTAATAATTTGGCTACTTATAACCAGAATACTGAAACTAGACTTCCAAGAGATGAACCGTGATCTTCAAAAGCACAGTATTTCATAGAGTTGCCTGGTACATCCATCTTTACTTCACCACCTGACAGAATGAGAACACAAAAAAAGACAAGGCATAAATCAAGAACATCTATGTATCAAGTATACCAATGAACAATTATTTCATGTCGAAGAGGCAAGAAAAAGGGAATAATAATGATTATAACGACATCTTTATCAGGTATCACCTGCTCAATTTTTCCTCTTCCCATGTATTAATACCTATAACCAAAAATGCCGGATAGGTACCTACATATTTACTCTATTAAATACTAAACTAAATACAATGCAATCTACCAATTGTTTGCTAAAAGACCTGATGTTAGTAGAATCTTCAATTTTCTTTGACTATTGAAGTTCAATAGTGCTCCATGTAATAATGAATTCTGAGTCATTCACTCGTTTCTCTGTCCACAATGGAATCATTTTATATCTTGTATCGTAGTTATGAACTTCTTAAAATGTTCTAAATTTCATTACACTAATTGTGTGTTTTCTTTATTATGCATTTATATATAAACTTTATTTCCAACATTTTCATATAATCTTTCATTTCAACCCACTTTAAATCCATCTAAAATTAAAAAGATCTCTTAATTCTTCAATAACTGTCACAACTCAGGATTATAAGCATTCCTTCATCTTGAAGACGGTATAATAATTCTTTATCAGTTTTTCCTACTAAGTACATTATATTACCTGCAAAGGTAAAATGTCGTAATATTATGATGTTAAAGAGACTTTATTTTTCTTGTCCATGATGTTCAGTATTTAGTGGATCTCTTCAATATCTCCCAATTCTCTTTTGAAATCTTTTCACACATATAACATACTATGCTGTACGAATTAATTGGGACAAGGGATAAAAAAACAATGTTTTCGGAAAATCTTACCTTTTAATGAAGTAAATACATACAAAATAGCGTAAATTCTTCGTATGATATGAAGTATGTCTTCCTTTCGCAGAAATAACTTATTGAACTCGTCTAGGCATAGATTCCACTAGCGTAGCGGAGATTTTCTTCAATTTGTCATCATGAAACCACACCTGAATTGCACTTAAAATAATTTTTTTTTGTAGTTCAATCCATTTTTGCGAGTCGTTTCTTTGAAATATTTCATAAATTGTCAATGGGATTGAGATCAGGTGAATTCCCCGACCAATCGAGAACTTTTATTTCATTCATAACTCACTTGTTTGGAATTGTGGCAGGGAGCCAGGGCGTGCTGAAATGTTTCATCAAATTTTTCCATGAATGGGACAATCCTGGTGCGCAATGTTTCTATATATTCCACTGAATTCATCATCCCTGTTATAGGAGCTAATCGTCCAGTGCCATTACAGTGCCACAATAGTGTTCGATCTCCAACATGTTTTATGTTGGGGGTAAAATCGTCTGCAATGAAGACCAATACGGTCATATAATCGAAACTTTTCACTCTTTTCAAAAATTTTTCATAGTCTTCTCAAGTGGAATTTCAAGAAAAGGCGACTTTTCATTTCAAATGAATCGTCGTTAATAGGTATAATCAATCATAATTATTTAATAATATTTTATCAATTATTTATTAAATAATTAATGAATTATAATGTTATTATAATATATTGTTACGAATTATGGGTTTCGATAGATAAATTCCAATAACTTTTAACAAACAATAAATATCCTTTATTAACAACTGAAAATATAAATACAACAATGTCAATGTCACTTATGTATAACCCTTATTTGTAAAGAACTCTACTATGATGATTCACGTGTCGTGATGTCGCGCGGACGTGGAATTATGTGCTCTCGATGTGATCTGAAAATAGACAGATATGATGACTCTATTATGTGTGTTGAATGTAAAAGTGAATTTCATAGTAAATGTAGTTTTCAATCTACAGATGATTATTTGAAATTACGAGATGAAAACAAGATAAATCGGTGGATATGTGAAACTTGCATTCAATATTCCGCTGCAAGTGAATCTAATGTGTCAATTCTACATAAGCTGGAACATATTGATGATGTAGTTAGTCTTGATAACTCGAACGCTTCCAAAAATGAAGTATATTCTTGCCGAAAAAAATTGGTGAATGCTTAAATAAGAGTGATTTATTGAATTTCAAACAGGAAATCACTAATTTATTTACTGCAGAAATCGTTTAATTGAAAGAAATTTTAGCCGCCCAGGAAATCCTAATTCGAGATTTGTTATCGGAAATGAATGAATTAAAGCGAAATAAAAACATTAATAAAACAAATGCATCTGGAAACAAGAAGTTACTCGGTGAGTCTACCACCGTCTTGTGTGACTTATCTGCAACCGCGAACAACAATCCTACCGACAGAGTATCTTCATATGATCATTCAGCTCTGGACTCGAAACAAAAGAAAATTATGAATGATTTAATTTACGTTGAACATGATGTTAAATCTAAACGTTATAATGAATCTGTGACACCTGAAGAAAGCTCTGATTGGACACTTGTCAAATCGAAGAAAGGAGCGAAATCGAATAAGCCTCCTGTTAAGACTGTTAATGTTGCTGACGGCAAAACTGTATCAACACGAAAGCAGGAAATGGGCCGTAGGAAGCCTCTTGTGCCCGTTGTGGGAACAATGAGGTCTGGATCGCTGATCACGGTCCCCAAAAAGCGTCGTGCTTTCATCCATGTTTCCAGACTAAGCCCGACAACGGACACGAAGGATCTGGAGAAATTTGTTGCGGCCAATATACCCAGTGTATCATGCGAAAAACTGACCTCGAGGAGGCCTGACATATATTCCTCCTTCAAGATTGATATACCATTCGAGTGTTTAGATCAGGCAATGCACCCATCATTCTGGCCAGAAGGTGCTGCTGTCAAACGTTTTTTTGTTAAACGTCGTCCGAATGCCACTCTCACCTAGACCCACCTTCAGTAGTATTAGATAACATTAAACTTCATCCTGAAAATCCTGAAGAGATCCTAAATAAAAATACATCTATTCATAAACTGAAAATATTGACCGAGGAAAGTCAACATGCCTGCGGACTAAGCGCTGACCGTTCATCTAGGTATGGAAAATTGAAACTCAATTAAATGTTCAATGCTTATCTAATAAAATGGACATTCTTGAGTTACTCTTAGCTGAGAAAAATCCAGATGTTGTGAGTATTGCTGAGCACTGGTGCTGTCCTGACAGAGTTGAGTCAATGGTGATTCCTGGTTATTCTTAAGCCGACTACTACTGTCGCTCTCGTAGAGTACATGGCGGCTCCATGATTTATACCAGAGATGGAATTCAAGTGAAGTGTTTGTACGTTTCAAAATTCTCTGAAGAGATGGAATGTGAGGTGTGTGGGACCGTGGTGTTGGCTCATGGTACTCGAGTGGGTATTCTGAGCATTTACAGACCCTGCTCAGGTAACTTTGTGAAATTTTTAGGTATTGTTTCACATGCTTTGCAATGTTTCATCGATAATGTTGATACCATATTTGTATGTGGAGACCTAAATGTTAATTTTTTAGATGTTAGTTGTAATAATCGTAAACTTTTTATCGATTTTCTAGGGTGCTTCAATCTGGGACTCTCCTCGTATACACCCACTAGGGTTTTTACTGATGTCAATGGTCATACATCCATATCAAAGGTAGATTACATTCTGACCAATGCACATGCAACAAATTGTAACTCTGAAGTTTTTGAGGCTCACATTAGTGACCATCGAGCACTATCAGTTGAGTTTTCTATAAGTTATGATTTATACCCCCACTGCATTTCAAAAGTGATCAGGAATCTTAGCCAGAATAATGTGAGCAACTTTATCTTTAAAATTAAGAACTGTGATTTTAAAGAAATCTATATGACCAACATGTTAATGAATGTTTCAAATCATTCGTAGACATTATTCGTGACGCATTCGAAGCTTGTTGTCCATTGAGAAAGATCACCAATATCACTGACCAGAGAAAAAAGTGGATAACTCCTGAAATTATCAGGGCAAAACATGACCTGAAGAATTTATATTGGCTATATGTCAATTTAAAATTTCAATACACCTTTGACTTATACAAGAAAGCCAAAGTTTCGTACAGTTCCTTGGTTAGTAATAGTAGATTCAATTATCACAGCGAACTTATCGATCAATCGGAAAATAAAAATAAAACGGTCTGGTGGCTGGTAAGTGAGTTAACAGGCCACAAAGTTAAAAAACAGCAGTCTGCTGAGCTTGTTGTCGATGGTGTTTCTTTTAGGGAGACTGACGAGCTGTCGGAAATTTTTGCGGATTATTTTTCCACTGTTGCTGAAACGAGCATAAACAGATATTATGTTAACTCGTTGTCCAGCATATGCACTACTTCTCGCATGTTGAATACGAATTTTTCTTCTATCCAGTCTCAAAGTTCGAAGTGGTCGAGGTCATAAATGCACTCAAAAACAAAAAATGTACTGGTAGTGATTGCATTTCAGCAAAAATATTGAAGATGATATGTGTTGATATTAGTCCACATTTCGCTCATTTAATCAATCAGTCAATAAGTATGGGGGTATTTCCCCATGTTCTCAAAAAGTCTATTGTAATCCCAATTCACAAAAAAATTACATAGAAGATATTGCTAACTACAGACCTGTTTCCATCCTTAGCATTTTTTCAAAGGTTTTAGAGAGGATTGTGTTCGACAGAATTATGAAATATTTAGATAAGTTTCACATACTTAATGGGGCCCAACATGGGTTCAGGTCTGGTCGCTCAACTTCAACTGGAGCTATACAGTTCATTGAGTATGTCTACAAAAGTCTGGATGACGGCTTTTTTGTTGCAGGATTGTTTTTCGATCTATCACGAGCGTTCGACAGTCTCTCATTCAAATTTATTATAAATAAATGTTATAATCTTGGCTTCAGGGGAGTATTTTTGGACTGGCTGTTGAGTTATCTTCAGGGTAGGACAATGGCCGTCAAAGTCCAGAATTCTTTTTCTGTTGAGCACAATGTGAATTTAGGTGTACCACAAGGTTCCGTTCTCGGTCCGCTATTATTTTTACTGTTTATTAACGATCTCCCCTCGTATTTTATAGCGAAGGCGGAAGGTGTGCCCCAACATCTTTCTGTATTTATGGGAAAATGTATGATAACACTGTTTGCTGATGATACCTCAGTTGCGATAAAGGCTCCAAGCTTTGAGGACCTCCAGGAGTTGTGCGTGATTCTGGTACGGAGCTTTGTCCAGTGGTGTCACGAAAATGCGCTGATAATTAACATCAGTAAGACGGAATGCCTTTATTTTTCATTGAGTAATGTTAGTAGTAGAAGGTTGATCGTTCGCTATTCAGATAACATCATTATATCTAAGGATAGCGCAAAATTCCTTGGAGTTCATATAGACCGCAATTTGAAATGGAGTACACATATCGATGCTGTTTGCAAACAACTAATCAGGTCATATTACGCAATTAGTAGGGTTAAAAAATCTCTTCCTCTGGATTCATTGTTGAACATCTATTATAGTTTGGTCTTCAGCCATCTATCATATAATATTCTGTTATGGGGAAACTCCTCCGATGCAGATAGAGTTTTCATTTTGCAGAAGAGGATAGTGCGCATGATTTTCGACATTGCTCCCCGGTCTTCTTGTAGGCCCATATTTCTTGAACATGGGATTTTAACCCTTGCCTCCATTTTTATTTTCAGAGGTTTGCTTTATGCGAAAGAAAACGAAAATAACTTGTCGAAATTATCTAGTTTCCATGACTACAGTACTAGAAATAAAGAAATATTAACGTTTCCAAAACACAAAACTGTTAAATACGAACTATCTCCCATTTACCAGTCTATTAAATTGTATAATCATCTTCCTAACCATGTAAAGTCAGCAAACTCATGTAAATATAAGAAGTTAGTTAAGGAATTTTTATTGTATAAGTCTTATTATAGCGTTAAAGATTATTTTCATGATTCATTGTAATTTATAATTTTCTCTTTTCTTGACTTATCCTATACATGCTCTGTAATGTCTTAAAGGATCAATAAAGTTATTATTATTATTATTATTATTATTATTATGCCGACACGTGGTTGTTACTCTATGTTCTTCTCTCACGATCTCAGACTGGAATGCGTTGCTACTCTTGCTCTGCCCTGACGATCTCAAACTGGAATGCCGAGGCAGTTCGATGTCCTGAACATCGACACTGCATCACTAGATGAGCTCTGTGGTCGTGTCTACGACGGTTCTCAACAGTCTCATCATTTCTCCCAAACATCCATAAAACTTTGGGGGCAAATCTGTAACACTGCCCCCCTCTTAGCTTTGATCGTCCCGATCAACGACACAATTTTCCACTATGCTCCCTTCGTAGTATTTTGCCAACCTATCCAAATGTACAACGTCCGGCTTCGATCTTGGAGTGCGTTGGATCCTGTAAACGTCATTTATTCGTTTCATAACCTTATAGGCTCCTTCTTAGGACTGTGTTAATTTTGGAGATAAACCTTTCTTCCGTTGTGGGTTGTACAACCACACCAAGTCCCCTTCTTTAAATCGAACAGAATTTGCTTTTAGATCGTATCTGGTTTTCATTCGATCAGTGCTTGCTTCAATCTTATCTCGAACTAGTTCATGTATCTGATTCGAATGCAGTCTCAGCTCATCTGCATATGTGCCTACTTCCAAGCGTACTTCTATGGGGCTACCAAACAATAGATCACATTGCAATCGTAATTCTATTCCAAAGAGTACCTTTGCCGGAGTATGACCTGTAGTGTCATGAACTGATCCTCGATAAGCCATCAGCAGTACTGGTAAATGTTTGTCCCAATCTTTTTGATGATCAGCTACTACCTTTGACAAATACTGTTCCATTGTACGATTAAATCTCTCTACCATTCCATCAGACTGTGGGTGTAAAGGAGTTGTTCTTGTCTTTCGGATGTTCAGTATCTCCCTAACTTTCTTGAAGACATCGCTTTCAAAATTTCGTCCTTGGTCTGAATGTAATTCCAATGGAACTCCGTATCGTGATATGAACTGATCTACCAATGTACGTGCAATAGTCTGGGTTTCTTGATAACATCTTTCCATTACCTTGTTCAAAATGGTATACAAGTATAAATTTGGTCCAAAAGTCCAACACACCACCCAGGATCATTTTCAAGTCTAAAACAAATAAATTGGTTATGGCACAAGTGCTTACTAGAATATGGAATACTTCTCCATATTCTACAATCCGAATCCTTGTCTTATTCCCATATACTGAACCATAACTTCTTGTCAAAACCTTTAACGCAGGAATAAGTCTTTCCTTTAAAGGACTCTCCATTATTTGCGAAATCTTCAATAATTCCCTTCCATTCACCGTTCAGAATGGGTCTTTTGTCATACAGATCGAATACCTTTGTACTTCTTATTTTTGATACTTTAGATTTCAGGGCTCTCACCAAAACATCACATCCTGTTGATCTTCTTCTCAGTTTCCGATGTCCCCTGAGTTGACTGTCCCTCAACCCTTTAACAGGTCTTTTACTCCGTTGTGCCCTCATTTCTTCCGGAGCCAATACATAGGTCAATCGATTCAATATATCGAATTCCTTAAGGGATTTATTCTTCCCTTTTCTCCTACCTTTACTTTTACTTTGGTCCTTCATAGCTTCTTTATTAACAACTTCATCACACTGCGTGTTGGGACAATTGTCAGAGGAAACCTTGTAATCCTTCCATTGCTGGGGATTAGTCACTTTTCTATCGTTATCAGACATTACTTCTACTACCTTATCTGTCACATCAGAATCTACCTTTTCTGGACCTTCCTCCTCTCGATTCTGTATGTCTATTCCCTGTCTGTCATAACTCAGCATATTTTGATCCAATCCCATTACATTGTCTACATTACCTGGAATCCTTTTACCTGTTTCATTAGAAATCACATCTCCTGGACACATGAGTTCATCGCTTACTGGACTCATTTCGCATTCCAATTCAACCTGTAATTTCCCTTTGTCCTTTCCCAAATTTGCAACAAAATTTAGTAAATGTTGCCTGTCTTCCCGTCTTTCCTGTTGGGGCCTTTGTTCTTCCTCTAGTCGTCGTTTTTCTTTTTCCAGTTTTTCCAGTTCCCACTGTTTATCCTTCTCCAGTTTTTCCCGTTTACGTTGTTCTTCTTCTTCCACTTTTTCCTGTTTCCGTCGTTCTTCTAGCTCGACAAATTTTTGCAAGAGTTTTTCCATCATTGACTCCATTTTTATCGTATTCCTTCTAGTTCAATTCTAGTTATTGGTTTATCCTATCCCACTTCTGACACCAGTGTTATGAATTATGGGTTTCGATAGATAAATTCCAATAACTTTTAACAAACAATAAATATCCTTTATTAACAACTGAAAATATAAATACAACAATGTCAATGTCACTTATGTATAACCCTTATTTGTGAAGAACTCTACTATGCCGACACGTGGTTGTTACTCTATGTTCTTCTCTCACGATCTCAGACTAGAATGCGTTGCTACTCTTGTTCTTCCCTAACGATCTCAAACTGGAATGCCGAGGCAGTTCGATGTCCTGAACATCGACACTGCATCACTAGATGAGCTCTGTGGTCGTGTCTACGACGGTTCTCAACAGTCTCATCATTTCTCCCAAACATCCATAAAACATTGGGGGCAAATCTGTAACAATATTGTTACAGATTTGCCCCCAATGGTTGATGGATGTTTGAAGAAATCATGAGGCTGTCGAGAACCGTCGTAGGCACGACCACAGAGCTCATTTAGTGATGCAGTGTCGATGTTCAGGACATCGAACTGCCTCTGATTCGAGTTGGAGATCGTCAGAGAAGAACAAGAGTAGCAAGGCATTCCAGTCTGAGATCGTGAGAGAAGAACATAGAGTAACAACCACGTGTCGGCATAGTAGAGTTCTTTGCAAATAAGGGTTATACATAAGTGACATTGACATTTTTGTATTTATATTTTCAGTTGTTAATAAAGGATATTTATTGTTTGTTAAAAGTTATTGGAATTTATCCGTCGAAACCCATAATTCGTAACACTGGTGTCAGAAGTGGGATTCCAATAACTAGAAATATAAGAAATACAATAAGAATGGAGTCAATGTTGGAAAAATTTTTGCAAAAATTCACCGAGCTAGAAGAGCGACGAAAACAGGAAAAACTGGAGAGGGATAAACAGTGGGAACAGGAAAAACTGGAGAGGGATAAACAGTGGGAACAGGAAAAACTGGAGAAGGATAAACAGTGGGAACAGGAAAAACTAGAAAAAGAAAAACGTCGGCTGGAAAAAGAAAAACGTCGGCTGGAAAAAGAAAAACGTCAGCTGGAGAACGAAGAAAAACGTCAGCTGGACAACGAAGAAAAACGCCAACAAGAAAGGTTAGAAGATAGGCAACATTTACTGAATTTTGTTGCAAATTTGGGAAAGGACAAAGGGAAATTACAGGTTGAATTGGAATGTGAAATGAGTCCAGTAAGCGATGAACTCATGTGTCCAGGAGATGTGATTTCTAATGAAACAGGTAAAAGGATTCCAGGTAATGTAGACAATGTAATGGGATTGGATCAAAATATGCTGAGTTATGACAGACAGGGAATAGACATACAGAATCGAGAGGAGGAAGGTCCAGAAAAGGTAGATTCTGATGTGACAGATAAGGTAGTAGAAATAATGTCTAATAACGATAGAAAAGTGACTAATCCCCAGCAATGGAAGGATTACAAGGTTTCCTCTGACAATTGTCCCAACACGCAGTGTGATAAAGTTGTTATTAAAGAAGCTATGAAGGACCAAAGTAAAAGTAAAGGTAGGAGAAAAGGAAAGGATAAATCCCTTAAGGAATTCGATATATTGAATCGATTGACCTCTGTATTGCCTCCGGAAGAAATAAGGGCACAACAGAGTAAAAGACCTGTTAAAGGGTTGAGGGACAGTCAGCTCAGGGGACATCGGAAACTGAGAAGAAGATCAACGGGATGTGATGTTTTGGTGAGAGCCCTGAAATCTAAAGTAGCAAAAATAAGAAGTTCAAAGGTATTCGATCGGTATGATAAAAGACCCATTCTGAACGGGGAATGGAAGGGAATTATTGAAGATTTCGCAAATAATGGAGAGTCCTTTAAAGGAAAGACTTATTCCTGCGTTAAAGGTTTTGACAAGAAGTTATGGTTCAGTATATGGGAATAAGACAAGGATTCGGATTGTAGAATATGGAGAAGTATTCCATATTCTAGTAAGCACTTGTGTCATAACCAATTTATTTGTTTTAGACTTGAAAATGATCCTAGGCGGTGTGTTGGAATTGTGGACCAAATTTAGACTTGTATACCATGTTGGACAAGGTAGAAGAACTTCTCAAGGAAATGCATGGGGGAACGTCCAGTGCACATTTTGGTGTCAATAAGACCATTGCAAGAATCAGACAAACGTTTTACTGGGTGTATTGCCGTGATGACGTAGAAGCCTGGTGCAGGAAATGTACCACATGTGCAGCTACAAAGGGACCACCGAAGAAAACCGATGGGAAAATGGAGAAGTACAATGTCGGATTACCGTTTGAGAGGATTGCTGTCGATGTTGCCGGGCCTTTTCCCACCACCAACGATAGCAACAAGTACATACTGGTTGCTATGGGTTATTTCAGCAAGTGGCCAGACGCCTATGCCCTGCCGAATCAAGAAACTCAGACTATTGCACGTACATTGGTAGACCAGTTCATATCACAATACGGAGTTCCATTGGAATTAGATTCAGACCAAGGACGAAATTTTGAAAGCGATGTCTTCAAGAAAGTTATGGAGATACTGGACATCCGAAAGACAAGAACAACTCCTTTACATCCACAGTCTGATGGAATGGTAGAGAGATTTAATCGTACAATGGAACAGTATTTGTCAAAGGTAGTAGCTGATCATCAAAAAGATTGGGACAAACATTTACCAGTACTGCTGATGGCTTATCGAGGATCAGTTCATGACACTACAGGTCACACTCCGGCGAAGGTACTCTTTGGAAGAGAATTACGATTGCCATGTGATCTATTGTTTGGTAGCCCCGAAGAAGTACGTTTGGAAGTAGGCACATATGCAGATGAGCTGAGACTGCATTTGAATCAGATACATGAACTAGTTCGAGATAAGATTGAATCAGGCACTGATCGAATGAAAACCAGATACGATCTAAAAGCAAATTCAGTTCGATTTAAAGAAGCCGGACGTTGTACATTTGGATAGGTTGGCAAAAATACTACGAGGGGAGCATAGTGGAAAATTGTGTCGTTGATCGGGACGATCAAAGCTAAGAGGGGGGCAGTGTTACAGATTTGCCCCCAATAGTTGATGGATGTTTGAAGAAATCATGAGGCTGTCGAGAACCGTCGTAGGCACGACCACAGAGCTCATCTAGTGATGCAGTGTCGATGTTCAGGACATCGAACTGCCTCTGATTCGAGTTGGAGATCGTCAGAGAAGAACAAGAGTAGCAAGGCATTCCAGTCTGAGATCGTGAGAGAAGAACATAGAGTAACAACCACGTGTCGGCATAGTAGAGTTCTTTGCAAATAAGGGTTATACATAAGTGACATTGACATTGTTGTATTTATATTTTCAGTTGTTAATAAAGGATATTTATTGTTTGTTAAAAGTTATTGGAATTTATCCGTCGAAACCCATAATTCGTAACAATATTAATTGATTACAACAATAGAGTTATTAGAACTACACAAAAACCACTGAAAATGTCAACAAGCACGTTTTGTCATAACATTTATTCTTTTAATTTATCCAGTTCTCAACTTTTCTGCTCTTTCGACACTCTTTCTCACGTCTTTTACGTTCTTTCTGTATTCTATACAAGTTGTTATCGCTTTTTATGTACGCTTTTTGTCGAAGTTTTAATGTAACCTGTTTCTATGAGAGAATTGTATAAAAATATACAATATTCTCACTTGGTAATTTCATATTTGCTGTTAATCTAATCATTATAATACTCCTCTTCTGACAGCCGTCAAAAATTTATGTTGTACATTATTTACTACCTATTATTTACAGCAACTACATTTTCAACTACCAGTTAATTCACTTTACTTAGGATTTTCTTAAGTAGTAATTACCTATCTTACAGAGAAGTTCCTTATCTCTCTTCAACTTTTCAGGACGATGATTCTTACGAATCTGTGGAGTATAATATATTGTTTACAATTTTGTCTACAAAGACTCCAGAAACCCCATAGGCAGATAGGTTATGTTCAAAACCATATATAAAAAACTGCAAATTCCTTTGACAATATACTCATTCCGAAAATTATTGGGATACAAAATCATATTCATTTACGTCCACTATACTCTAGTATAGCGCAAATTCCTTAGCATTTTTCGCTTAATCCGTTATAAATATCGAATCTTTACATGAGGAAAACTCCTTGAGGGCTCATTTATAGCTATAATCTCGAGTAGTGATAAAGATTTGCATGTGACATGATTCGTTCAGAAAGTTGAGCATATTCAAAAGCTCATTTCACAGTATAAGCGCCAGCACTATTTCAAGAATAATTTGTAAAATAGTTATTTTTACTATTAATATCAAATGAATATAGATATCCGGCGAGTTCGTTCAGTAAAAAACCTTTTTTATACCTCCTCAATCGAAAAAAATGTTCCAAAATAACTCTAATTCTTCAAAATATTCAATCTATAGGAAATTCGATATTACTTACAACTGGAAAACTTATATAGTCAAGATGTAGACATCCTAGCATTAGCTGAACATAGGAAGAGTAACTAGGATTAAATCTTTACAATAACAGTTATCTTTTGGATAGAGTAAATAAACTATACCACAATTTGACTTAAAGTAAGACAATTGATGGTGATCCGAAAGAAATTGTGAAATCGTTCAGTGCTTACTTCCTGAATATTTCATCAAATAGGTAAATGAAAAAATATTCTGAACACAGCAGATGAAAACGCTTTGAAGAAATAATTTTATTCATTCGAAACAACTGATCAAGAGATTTCTGAAAAAGCTAAAAAATGAACATGCTACTAGCCATCATGAGATACCATCATATGTGATTTAGATATCCATTAATTAAGTTGTTAGGCCATTATGCTTTATTATATAAACAGGGCTATTACCCGGTATTTTCCTGGGTGCTTTGAAGATCGCTATTATATTGCATAAAAAAGGATGCTTTTAAAGGAGAAATTTATAGACCAATCAGATTTTTAAGCATTTTCTAAAATTTGGGAGAAAATATTGTCAGAGCGACATCAAAGTTTTTAAGAAAGCACGATATACCTAGGTACTAAATCATTCGCAACATGGATTTTGACAATGAAAGAATACTGATACTGCTATATTTGAGTTAATACAGGGTACTTTTGAGGCGTTCGAGAGAGGAGGAATTACATTGGGTATATTTCTTGATCTTTCAAAAGCGTTCGATTGTGTAACAAATCACAAAAAGCTCTCGCACAAGCATGAATATATGTTACGTTATTAGAGGCATACCACTGAAACTAATTGATAGTTATGTGAAAAACTCACTTATCTGAGTTCAAAGAGTGGCTATAGTAATTAAGGGTCGTAAATGTTTTTCAACTTTGAATATATAACAAGTGTGTCGCAAGGAAGTATACTCGAGCCTCTTTTATTTCTGGTGTATATAAATGATCTACGTGATAAGTTCGACATCAAAAAAACTATTATGTATGCAGATGATTTACAGTACAAGTTTACTTGCAACATGTGAAAGAAAAGAACAAAGTATGAAATATTATAATAGGAAGCTAGTAGTTCTTGTCTTAAGATTTTATTAACTCGGAAACGAGCTCTAAAGGCTATTTTTTATCTTCATTTCTGCCAGGGCTGGTTCTGCCCTGGACTCCCTTTACGTCCTGAGAAAAAGACTGAGTTCTTTTCAGGAAGAAATATTCTTTTATATGTATATGTGTGTATATATATATATATATAGTTTCAATATACAATATTACAGGTCATTCAATACTAGTAAATACTGAGACTCTTAATCGGAATATTTCAAATAAAACTCTCAGGGAGCGGTCAACACAAATGTTGTCAATGAGAACGAACCCATCACTTTCAAGAGTGAATATTAAGAGCGTTTCGAAAAGTTCATCTATCTTGTTGAATGATAATAGGATACAATTGTTTCATCATTATTATGAATCATCAGTCCATATTCAATCTATCAATCAAGAATCGATGACTTTCAAAACGAACCTAGGTGAACTTTTTGAAACTCTCTTAATATTCACTGTTGAAAGTGATGAAATTCATTGAAACTCTTGAAAGTGATAATTTTCATGAAATTATGCAACTCAATATTTATACTTTTTTATAATATAAAATCAGATTTTCAAAAATTAAATTCATTCATTCTTAGTGAATTGTGAGCAATATACAAAAAATAACTTTTACCAATGTTTGTCACTTGAATAGAAACATTGCATCAATCATTTTTGAGTGCTTTCATGTAGTGTAGTGTTGAGATTTAAATTTTTTGTTAAATTACATTGCACAATTCTGAAAATATCTATCTATAACTGTACAGAGAGCAGTAATTCCAGACCCACTGGAATAGGTCCCAAAATCTCTGATAAACCCCCTTCATTTGAAAACCCTGGCCACACTGATTGTTTAAACTCAGTTAACTCACATAATATGCAATAATCAATTTCCAGTTCCAATTAAATTATAATTTATCAGCAATTCCATATATTACAAAGCCTGTATTCTGCATAAATGTGTACAATTTTTGGTTTCAAACATCAAATTCAGTTTTTCAAAGTAGTTATTTATAAGAAATATATAATCCTTAACAATCTGTAATAGCATGTTGGTTTAAAAGAAAAATATAATTTATTAAATAGCTTTTTCATAACTTAACAATTTCATTTTTCGTTGACCACCCCATTTATATTTACTGAGTCCACCACTCTTGCTGATAACCCGATGGCAAGGAATGAGATAAGCTACTTTATTGTTTGTTACAGCAGAAGCTACAGCTCGAATAGCCTTTGGATTTCCTATAGCCTTGGCAATATCTTCATAGCTTGCAGTTGCACCTTCCTTCAAATTTGCTATAACAAAGATATGAGATTTCACATAATACCTACTTACTTTATTCTGTACTTATAAATATATGAAATTTTGTGATTACATTATCTCAAAAAAGTAATGAACATAATAAATAGTTTTTTCCAATTTCAAATAACCAAAGAAAAAACCATCAATAATATGCAGTGTTAAGCTTTAATGAAATAAACAATAAGTGGATATGTTTATATTCCTCCTATTACAATAACAACTGCATATTACTGATGAATATTTTATCCAGATCATTTAATAACGAATTTCAGAAATTTATTTTTAGATACGTTTACGACATTTTCGACTGTTCATTTTGTTATTTTGAAAAATATATGTATTTTTAATGGATTAATGACATGTTTTAGAAAGAAAAATAAAATACATGAAAAATATACTACAAAATTTTTACCTATAGCTTTCCAGACCGCGATCTGAAAATCTGTTCCTTTAAGTTTCACTTCCAAGCAATTTGTGTTATTTGCAAATATTTTAATAGAGACTATTTCCTGTATCTTATCATTATTTTCACTTATACTAGCTTTAGGCCAAATTGTTTTCACTTTGTTCAGTTCGGAAGTCACAGCGTTGATATTATCAGCAAAAGCAGAGTACCATACCACCTCGCTTTCATCTATTAAAAGGAAAATCTGTCCAAATTCGCTGGCACCAACACCATAAATAAACTCCTCGTCTTCTTTTGAATTACTACTATCTACAATATTTACTCTCGTCATGATAGTAACTGGGAATGGAAATAAAGGTAAATCAATTTCAAAAATATTTTAGAACTTTATATTATTATTTTCCAACTAATTTTTACATATTAACAATAACATATACCAACAATAAAATCAATGTCATGGAAAGCGGGAAATGTTATGCAGAAAGCAGAGGCTAGACTTGTCGAACCAGATGGTTGCGTCCAGTGTAGCCAACCTTACAATTTTAACTGTAGATTCACAGTTTTTTGGAATTCCTCTGTTTCCAGTTTAGGCCTAAAAATCTACAGTTTTATATTTAAGACGTCATCTACTTTGTTTGCTACGTAGTCCGTACACCAAGTCAGCTTCAGTACAACTCATTATTATCGAACCGGAGGTAATGGTTAAATCCATTTAATAAATAGCACAAGTGGTGGGGGTATTCATAAATTAATTCGGTTTGTAAATAAAAATATCAATTCCTGGCCATTTTAGTGGTTGTATTAAACCCATTCCATTTTGGATGAACATATTTCTATGAAGTTATGATGAAAATGATGTCCATGAATATACAAATTATGTTCAGGCCCGCCGCTAGCTGTTTCGTCGCCCGCGTGCAATACCGATTATGCCGCCCTAGTCGCCCTACTAAAAGAGTTTAGTTAAAAAAAGAATAATTCTTTCTTATATTTTCTCTATTATGGTGAGGAAAAAGAAGAAAAAATAAACGAAGATAGAACATTTATTCTTAATTCCATAAAATATTCTACAATTAACTTGTTATTTTTGTTTACTGATATGAAAAATTTTAAACTTACGTTTTCTATTTCTATTTATCTACAAAAAAAAGTACTCTTCTTGTCTTTAAATTTGCGAAATTTTCTATCAACTTTCTTGTGTCCAAACTATTTAAAATTTGATGTTCAAACTATTGCTAAAAAAACTCAGTCTTGGCGAGCAATTAATTTATTTCATTCTGAATGTGATCTCCTAAATAGTCATACGACTTGAATCTGATTTCGAAGATTGAATTCTGTGAATGTGTTCCCGCATGACTGAATCAAAGGATGCTTTCGATTGCCTTTAAAAAATTACCATTATCCTGATCATATAATGTTTTTGAAGACCCTCAGAATGCCAGACTGATGAAGTAAATACTTGATTACGCCTATGATTCTTTCTAATACATCACACCATTGCTATTTTTCCGATTCTAACAGTCTCAGTTTCATCTGATTTACATTACCTAGTTTTATTTTTCAACATTTTAATTAATTCTACCCACGATTTCACATTTTCGCTGTTGGAAACACTTGTTTCATGCCTTTTCAATGTTAATGACAAATGTTTGCAATCAGAAAAACCGTTCAAAGCAGACAAACTACTAGAAAATTTACCAAATAATTCACAACAAAAACAATGTATTGAATCTTTCGAAATAGAGTAAATAAACTATTCTCTCCTAATTTTTTCTCCATTGGGAGGATTTCTATAATAATAATTGTCTGTAAATTTTCTTTCGTGATCACTTATAGGAAAGTTGCAGTTGGACGCCTTTACCAGACACAAAGCAGGATCATCACAACAATCTAAAGTGCTGCATGTTACTTTTGAAGATAAACTGCTCAGGTTCTTCAGTAGTACCTTCTCTTGTTTCAGTTTAGTTCTCCCGAAGAACATAATATATATTTATCTTCAGTTACGCCCATAGCTCTTTGATTTAAGGCTGTGCTGCTGCAAGCTACCTCGATATCTTCGTGGCATTTCGTTTCCTTATTATCTGGCTTACCACAAAATTTTCGGAAAGAGCCCGCCATTTTTTTTTGTGTGCCTCTTTTTTTCGATTTTGCTGTCGAAATTGCGCTCTCGAAAGTTTTTTCCATTTCTGCGATTCCTGAAATTCATTGTGTATGTAAGATTTTTTTCACTTAAGTAATGTTTTTTATACAATAATATATCAGAAAAATTCAGTCAGACAAATAGGTTTTGATCCCACGTAACATTTTTTACAATAAGTTCAATTTCAATCATAATATAACCTACTCATTAATTTTCGAAATTAAGAAGTACTGAAGACAAATTTTTAATACTAAAACGTTAATAATGTTCTTGAACAGTAATTATTGTGATAAATAAGTCTATAGATGAAGGTAGGTTAATACTTACCATAATTACGATTCCTTTGCACTTCTGTTTCATACTGACGGATGATTGATTTATTATCACACTAGACAAGTTTAAATATCAATGAATTAAACCGAAATCCACCTCAAAAGAACTATTAACAAAATAATTGCAATTCATTCTGCCAGTCTTTCTATTTATCTATACTACCATAGCGAGCGAATTGAAGAGGACGCTCAAAGGTGATTCCCCCAACATCAACAGTCCCGTTTTCCATAGAATGTCAGAGACGACTTTTGGTGTTCCATCTTAGTTTTGATGGATGCCAATAGATGGCGGAGTTGACGTAATTCGGTCATATATTTTTTTGAATGCTATGACTTAAATTAATTTTCTTAAACAATAGATATTTTGACAATGACTTGAATTAGGTACGTGAGAAGTCGCTCAATTTGCCGCCCCCTGGTCGTGCCGCCCGCGTGCGTTGCACGCCTTGCACGCCCACTTACGGCGGCCCTGATTATGTTCATTATTTATTTATGATTTTATATACATTATATATTTATTATTTTTTATGAATTCATCAATTTTACAAAAATAAATATTAAATTTATACCATGTTTGTACTTATTTCAAGTTTCAATTAGCTTTATTCCGTTGAAATAACTTTAGAGCCAGAACATTATATGTATTTGTTTATGTGAATTCATTTACTCATGTCCTCTTGAATTTGGATCCATTTTCAAAAAACCTATATTTGATAGATCCATCATTCTTTATAACTGGGATTCACTTCGATTCATATGTAATGACCATGCAAAAATCGAAAGACATTGATGAATTTATTGATCACACCTGAGATTTTATTTAGATAAAAAAAATGTACTTATCTTTTATATATTTGCACCAGATTTTCATCGAAAACATTTTTTCTGCAAACAAATTTCGAAAATTTTGATATATACAGGGCGTTATTCTGAAGCGAATCAATTTTCTTGCATTTTTTCGACTCCGTATCTTGATTTTTATTTTTATTTTTTCGATGTATGGTTCAAGCTGGAGATTATTTGTTCCGAATATGAAAAATAATACACAGTGTGGTTCGCATGTCATGGATAACTCAAAAAATGAACATAGCGAATAAATCAACCTGTATCCCAGTTATGAGGAATGTTTATTTGAGACTCATCAAATATAGGTATTTTAGAACCACCTATGACCCTCACCGTATGAACATTTCCCAATGAAACACCCTGTATAATTTTAAAAGTTACACAACCTGTCCAAAATGCGTATACAATGTTCAAATAATTACCTACCAACATATAGTATCACTTTACCAAAGTGTTAAAATAATAAAAATAAAGTAAAAGTAATAAAAATGCAGTATTGAGAATCGATATTCTTTCAATTCATCACTATCAAAATTTGAGGAATCGGTAGGCCATATAGAAAAAGAATAACTTTCGAATATTTATCTTTACTATGCATATTAACACAGCCTAACTCTACTTACAAGCCATGAACTAGGACTTGGCAACACCGCATCTGCTCAATCCGGTAGACCGATCGGTCTTCGAACATCGGTCTACTATATGTTAATAAATGCCTTTTCAGAGAAATTTTCAGCGAAACTGTATTTTGTATAAAAAAACAGTTTTAACAAAAATTGTAGATCATACAATTATCTATAGAAATCAATAATACATTTTTTTTCTAGGAAGAACTATGTCTGAGTTATAGCAATTCAAATGTTGTTTTTTTAGTATGTACACTAACAAGTTCACTTTATCAATTAGAATTGACAATATGCTATAAATTTCACTATTTTTCATTCTCAGATGAGAGTAAGTTTAATGCGACAATTCCTTTAAACCTTTATTGAGATGTGTACAATAATTTGGACGATAGAATGATTCTATCATATTTGTTACGAGCAAGCAAATTTTCCAGTTGAGACTATCTAGTTAATTTCAGTTTTAAAATCCATTTTAAATCATTAGGAGACAGTTTATTTTCATTGATAAAAACATTTACATGCATATATGAATATACTAAAATCTGATTAATAATTTGTATACTATTTATTTGTGTAACATTCAGTTACGTTGGATGGGAAAACTAGAGTGTAAAAAAAATGCTGTTAGTTTCAAAAGTTTTTATATTCCACGATTTACATATTAAAATCTTTATTTATAATTGGATGTTAAATCAACAAACTTACAAATTGAATCTGAGTTTTCAAAGGATATTCTCTTTGAGAGTGTACTGTTTTTGATAAGTAGGGGTAAATAAAGAAAAATAATTGGCACTGCATTTAAATTGAGTTTAACTTTATCCATCTAGCCTTCTGTTGATCAATCTAGCAAACGATGAATATCTTCTTTAGTAAGTGCTCCCTCTGGAAAATGTTTGGCACAAACTACAGAATATTTTGTGGGGGTCCATAATGCCCTAGGAATATTTTTAGCCATTGATTCATTAGATTTCCATCATATGGAAAACGAAATACAGAAACTGGTGGTTCACCGGCCTCAAGGTAACTTTTGTGTTCGACTTGCATCCAAGCACACAGCAATGACTTGGCATGTTAATTTTTGTGCTAATATCAAGAACAAGACCTATAAGAGATTAGTTCTAAATAACTACTAAATCTAACAAAGGGTAAGTAACTCTACTAATCACAAAAAGGGAACAATTCTAGCAAATAACGCTTTTGTTAATGTCTGAACTACTCAGTCAAAACATCAGTAATCGGTAGCTATTTACATACAAATTTCAAAGATATTCCTCAGTCTGTAGCTGAAAAAAACACACTAGCACTTTCTACACGCTATACATCACATAATAGCACAACAACTAAAACGCGCATTTTTGTTTTTACACAATTATGAGATGATAAAAGTTAGGTATTATTTCTACCTCTCCAGGTATAACCAAAAAAAGCACAACTTAAAACACAACAGATATTCCTGTTTTTATAAGACATTTGCGGGAAATTTCTTTTGCTTGTTCTTCACAACTTCAAACAATAGCACTTTTCACAACTTATTTTTAGATTTGAATATTATTTCCCTCGTTAAATAGCGATTTATTCAGCAGCAGTGACCAGAAGCCATTACAACGCCATTACAGCATCTCTTTTTGTGGGTCTAGCTTGGATGTTGCCAGATTTCCTAGTTCATGGCTTGTAAGTAGAGTTAGGCTGTGCATATTAATGCTTTTCATAAAATTTTGATCACTGCCTATAACCAACATAACATTTCTTTCCATGTTATCTATTACATATAAGTAAAAAAAATTTTCTCTTATTTCCTATTTTTATGATTCTTTTCTGAAATTACTATTCGAAGTGTATTCATTTTCTTGGGATTTTGAAACAGGAAGTATCAGGATTTCAATGCAAAACCGATTGACAATATTTTTTCCTTAAAGTTGAGTGATATGATTTAATATGATTTAAATCATATCACTCATGGATCATGGAGGTCAATATCCAGTGGGAGATTTGACGGATAACGGCAATGGAAAGGAAGTTGGGAAGTCTATCTGAAATTATTAATGGATGTGTTAAAAAGTAAGAACAAAATCCTTGAAGAAAATAACTCGCTACTAAAGAGAGAAAGTGAGTAATTTAGAAGAAAGAATAAAAAGTGAGTATTAATTAGTAGGTAAAAAGATAAAAAACCTAAACAAGTCATAAGGCGGGAAGGGAAAAAAATTGACAGTAGACCTTCAATATCTAAATGTGAGGTTAACGAAAAGGTAAACACTAAACAATGATATTGGAGAAGCTGAAAAGGAGTCTAAAAGTGAGGTTAAGGAAAAGGCAATCAATAATATTGATAAAATCGAAAGTGAAGTTCTTATCAATAAACTATTAAATACTGGTGTTTTGACAGGAGACTCGACGGTGAATGGTTTGTATGACGCAACCAATCCAAATAAGGAACATCTGATAATACCTTGGACCGAGGTAAGAACCTCGAGAGAAAGGACCGAAATAGGGAACATCTGAATAACCTTGGACCGAGGTGGTTCATAGAAAAGGTCAAAACCAGAAAACAAAAGCGAAGTTGTTAAAATCCGTCAGGCCTGAGCCGCTTAGAGGCTCAAATAATAGTGTAACTGTTTTAAAACCAGCGATTAGGATGTCTTTTCTCTTCGTGTCTGGTTTTTCTCCTGAGGTGACCTGCGAAGCAGTATTAAACTATTTAAAAGAATGTGGATTAAATGATTATGTGACATGTGAAAGGATGAAAACAAAAAAGGAAAAGTATCAAATTTCCTTCAAGCAAGCGGTTCAGTTGAATGTAGAGTAAAAATATTTCAATGCAGACTTGTGGCCAACAGGAATTATTGTTAACCATTTTCAGAATATTCAGTGCCGAAAACGAGTAAGACAAAGGACATTAATGAATATAAACAATAAACAAATTTATGTATGGTGAATTTTGATTTTGCTATTTTATTATTGACGTGCAAAAGCAAATTATATCTATTTAACTTGAAATAAAGTATTGAGTATATTGAGTATTGAGTAATTCTTCGCTGATATCTTGGTGAAACATTGTTGAATACATCGAATCAAAAATAGTAAAAGCTAGACTGATCAGATACAGTAGTCAGCTTTTGAAAATGGTGCAAAAAAAACCGAAATAATTGTATTACCGCTTTACAATTTTTGTGATACCAACCCAAATACTATTTATTCAATATAATATTTTTTTAATTCAACACTTCCACAAAATTCGAAAAGTAATAACAAAAAATAAAACTAAGTATTTTGGAATATATTTTTTTCTCACTATGAATGATGATTTCCATAGAATTTGTGTACTAACATAGTTATTATGAAATTGAATCTGAATTTTTCTTGAATTTAATTTGTTTGGAACGTGAAAATATAACACCTGTTCCATACGGCATTAAAATCTTTCACTGAGTTGTCAGTTGTGCGCAAAACCAAAAAACTAATTGTTTTTTCTTTTTTGAAACAGATCAATTTAAATTTGAATTTCAACCAAAACGACCAATAATTACTGTAAAACCAGCCAGAGTAAATGAGTTTTGAAATGCAATAATATTTTGAAAATTTATCATGAAAAAACAATCAAGGACCCAACCAGGACGCCCGGAACACTCTGTTGACACCTGGAGTTCAATGGGGACGTCAACTCTGCAGAAAACCAAAAAACAAAGCACCTTTCCCGCCAGCTAGGATACTCCGCTCGTTAGAAGATCCCTCCGAAGAAGTCCTCGACTATCTAGAGGACATCCCATTAGTACTGCGGTAAAACGCGTAGTTTAGTTCAAAACAATGTTCCGTCAGCCGTTAAAAGTGAATAGAAAAATCGCGTAAGTTCGCGAATATCGTAGTGCGCGAAAGGACAACAGTGCGCGAGTGAAGTGCGCCAAAACGCGAATCTTTTCAAAATTTATATCGAAAGACTAATAATGAAAATTCTAATAATAAACGTATTTTTTACTTTACCATCAAATGTCAGATGAATTGAAAATCGGACATTTGACCAAATGGCACGTAATTAATAGAAATCAACAAAAGACGGCCACAGCCGTTTAAATCCCTGAAGTAAATATATAACAATAAATTTGCTCCTGATCTTTTGCAAAGACAATAGGAATTTAAATTTATACGGGTTGAAGAAGGTTGCAAAACCTTATAGCCTCCCGCCTTTTTTGATATATATTTACAAAATAATGTATCCTTTCTTCCGCTCATCTGTCCATTTTCTGGACTGTTTCATTCTGTAGACATGTGCATAGAAGTTCGCTCGTCGTTTTCTGATTTTTTCCGTTATCGTATTTGTCTTTTAATAAAGTTTATTTTGAGGTCTTTTCATCCAAATGCCGTTTCTATTCATTGGCCCGTAAATCTTTCTAAGAATTTTTCGTTCTTGTTTTTCTATTTCTCTAATTATTGAATGAACGTTAATAACCATTGTTTCAGATGCGTAGATTGCTTCTGGAACAATCGATGTGTTAAGATGCCTCAATTTGGCGTCTCCCGAAATTCACTTTTATAATAATCCCATGTTAGCTTGTAGGCCCTTTGGAGCTTGGTTATTCTCTGTTCATTATAGATTCGGTTTAAACCTGAGGATTGTATAACTTCTCCAAGGTATTTAAAATGCTCGACTATTAGAATTTAACCATGTTTTGTGATAAGAGAAGATACATTTTTTGGTTCTCTTTCCATGTATTTGGTTTTATCATAACAAATTTGTAACCCGGTATATATATATATATATATATATATATATATATATATATATATATATATATATATATATATATATATATATATATATATAAATGTACATATTCGAAGATTCTGATGACATTCTGAAAAAGCCACAAAGTCGGGAACGTTCTTCTCAAATAGACTAAAGACCATTATTCCTTGTGGTCCAGAGATTCTCCATCAACTTTGTTCTCCTAGAGTTCCTTCACCCCATGAGATCAACCCAGTATTCTCAACCCACATTCACATTCCTTCAATATATATGGAAGAACTGTTGGTTACACTCGTTTCTGAAGAATATTTATCTCCTGCATGAAATACTCAACTCCAATCTTTCTCAATCACTCTTCCACATATGCACATCTGACCAGTAGATTGGAACGTAGGTACTTATATACTCGTATGAATCAAGCATCGCCCCCTTCAGAACTCCAGTTTGGTTTTCGTAAAGGAAAGTCTGTTAATAATGCTTTAACTCATGTGACCTACTAAATTTATATCTCCTTTGCACGAAATGAAAAAGTCATTATAGTTTTCAAAAATTTCAGAAGGCCGATGATTTAATATCCCTTAGAGAAATTTCTAGCAAAGGAAGGTATCTGTCCCAATATTCAATTCGTCATAGAAACCTTCATCTGGTAGATCCTTATACCAAAGAATTGAAATGCCCACAACAGACTACGATAAGTCTAGCGCAGAGATCTCCTATCATATTATTTCAATTAAAGGAATCAAAACTGTACAATATTCAGACGATACCTGCATACTGGCATCGGGAAAATCTTTACGAGCAATATTTCACACAATTATTTCTGCCGTGGAACAAGTAGAAAAATGGGTGCATTCTAAAGGACATCAGAAATCTCCAGAAAAATCAGAAGCTATATGTTTTCATTAAACCAAAATAAGGAATGCTAGTATTCCTGTGCGCCCCTATTCGTATACTCATTTTCCAGAATATCAGTTTTTCACGCCCCTCCCAGGCCTATTAATGGACTGGTTGCAGTCATTATTTACGCCACTGAAAGTGACACTAAGGTAAGCCTTGGTGTCACTCTACATCTGAAAAATCTAAAATGGTGCGCACACATCACCAAAATGTGCAATAAATCTATGAACTGCGTTTCACTTCGTGAAGCGCTATGTAGAACATGGTGAGGAGTCCATCCCTCCATTCTTCTTATTCTATATAAAGTTACTTTACGTCCATTTCTTGATTATGTTTCGATTCTCTATGGAAAATGTTCCAGAATATACTTTTGAAACCGAGTCTCTTGGCCGAATCCGATATTCAGCTGTACGCACATCCTTAGGGACAATGAGGTTCACCCATGTTAATGTGCTCCTAGCTGAAAGCAATGAACACCCTTAAGATATCTTCCGTCTCTTGTACAGATGTACACTGCGGAACGATTACCATGTTGTGACCAAGAAATAGCCATACACTATTCATCTCTACACTATGTATCTTTCAATTTACTGAAATCAACATTTGATAATTCTCTTAATTTTCAACTCAAAATTCTCGAAAAATATCCCTCCTATCAGCTGATTTTAACGGATGCATAAAAAACGATCAAGTCGGTATAGTAATCTTTAGTCCGCCTAATATTTCTATCTCTGTCCAACATATATTCAGCAGAATTAATTGCCAATCTCCAAGTCGTGTACCTCATCGAAGCATACTCCTTTCAGAAATTCTTTGTAATTTCAGATTCTAAAATCTCACTTCAGAAATTTGTTAATGTTTTACTTCTATGGGTACCTAGCGACACAAGTATATCACAAAAAGAGGTGCAGATCATCTGGCTAAGTTGGGAGGCCCAAACCAATTTCCTCCTCTATTAAAGATAGACTTCTTCAAATTTTGGCCGATGTTCGGAGGGTAATTTGGAAAAGATGGAAGAAGGATTGCTTAGAGTTTCGATCTGTGTGAATGTGTAGATCTCTCTCATATTTTTTTCTTGTGCAAATAATGTGAATATTTGCTCTCAATTCTACTCATGCCTTATACAAATCTCATTAAACAATATTAAAAATTAAAATTGAATAATTTAGCTAAACAATATTGTTAATATTAATATTGCCACTTAATTTCTATGAAGAAGTATTCAATCATACCAGTCAATCAATTAGTTAGCTACTGATTTTCTTTGAACATCCAAAATTAAATTATCATAATATAAATAAATTGCGAACTCATCAGCGAACATCTTGTAAAACCTATCTTCATTAATAATTACATACTCACCTTACCTTGTTTATATATTTATAGATGTTTGTTATGTGTTAAAGAAAATGAAGATAGGTTTATTAAATCGAATAGTAATCATGAGTATTCAACAAGGAACACGGATGTGCTACTTATTCCTATGCATAAAACAGCTAAATTTGAGCACTCTCTCTATAGTCAGAGTATTAAAATT
This sequence comes from Henosepilachna vigintioctopunctata, assembly GCA_030704895.1. Taxonomy (NCBI): domain Eukaryota; kingdom Metazoa; phylum Arthropoda; class Insecta; order Coleoptera; family Coccinellidae; genus Henosepilachna; species Henosepilachna vigintioctopunctata. The sequence goes on along the minus strand of JARQZJ010000036.1, from coordinate 2,137,437 downwards.
TTCAATCATTTACCATCGTATTTGAAAGTACTGAAAACTCATTTGTTTAAAGGTGGAATTAGACTAAAAGAACATAGAGCTAGAGCTAGAACTAGAGCATTCTTTCGTTAATATCTAGTGTAAACTAATGCTCGACGTATCTATTTACATCAAACGAACACCGAACTAGAACTAGAGCAAGAATGTTCTTTCTTGATCTTTTGGTGTAAACGAGAGCTAGATCGAATGTTCTTTGCTCATTCGAGTCAATTCTTTGGTTGGTGTTGGTAGTGCTTTTCTATGTCTGATTCTGACAGTGAAATAATTATTGCAAGTGCGGCATTTATTATTTTGAAGCAAAAACTCAAAAATAAAAGACGGAAGAGACGTTGGTGGGTTACAAATTTAATGCAACGAAGGACACTGGATAATGTAGGTGATACAATGACGGATATGCAAAAACAGGAAGAAAGTGGTCAATACCAAAATTTTTGTAAAATGGCGCCAGAGGATTTTGATCATTTACTTTCTCTGATCGGCGACAAAATTCAGAAATCAAATACGAATTTTAGGGATTCGATTCCTGCATATGACAAACTAGCAGTGACTTTGAGATTTTTGGCAACTGGAGATTCCTATGAAAGCCTGATGTATTTTTCTAAAATATCTAAATCCTCAATATGCAATGCTATATCTGAAGTATGTGCTGCAATAAATGAAGCACTGCAAGAGTATGCTAAGGTACGTTATCTTATTACTTTTATACATACCCAACACCTAATATAAAGAAATCACCTAAGCAGAAATTATTAGTGAAAGTAAGTAGATAAACTAAGACAATTTATTTTTAAGATATTTATTGAAAAAAAAAACAAGCGGAGAACTGAGGTAGGTACACAAAAAGTTACTAGAAAGGATATATAGGTAATATGTTACTTAAAACTGGCAATATACTGCAGCAAAGTCTCTCTGGTTTCTTCAGTTGCAGTATCGTCTGGAATGTGTAATTGTATGTTTTCTGAACTGTTGTCCATCTGTTTGGGTGGAAGAGATTGATCTGCAGAATACGAAACGCATGAACTGTCTGAATATGAAGACATCGGAGTTGATGCAAAACTTGGCTCATAATCAAATTGCCCCAAATCAGCGTCGAACAGTATATTATTTATGTAATGTTCAACATACGTTTTCGTTCTTTTTGAATATTCACGATGTTTTGAAGTTACCAGGTTTCCAAAAGCTTGACTCTTGTCCTTCATTCTTGTTTTCATCGATTCATGTGTATCTTTTAAAATATGGTAGGTTTCGGCTACCCGAGGGTCTTCATGTTTAGATTTTTTTTGGTGGTACTGTCGTGTGTCCAGATTGTTGTGACGTTGAAGGTTGTGAATGACTTGTTGAATCTAACTGTGTATCTAAATTAGGGTCCACCTCCGCAGCTTCTTGTTCATCTCGTTCATTATCCTGCTCATTAGCCTATGCAAAAAAAAAAAACAGTTTAATTAATATACATCTTAAAATATTTTTTTATTCATTTCAGACACCGTCAACAGAAGAAGAGTAGCTATCAATCGCTCAGGAATTCAATGAGAAGTGGAATTTCCCAAACTGTATTGGCGCTGTAGATGGGAAACACTGCGTCATACAAGCACCTAAAAAAAGCGGAAGCGACTTTTTTAATTATAATTCCACATTCAGTGTGGTGTTAATGGCCATCGTAGACGCTAACTACAATTTCATATTCGCCGATGTTGGTTCTCAGGGCAGAATATCAGATGGCGGAGTTTTCACAAACACTTTTTTTATCAGAAACTACAAAATAATGAATTAAATATTCCTAATGACTGAAACCTTCCAGGAAGACAACAGGATGTGCCATTCGTATTTGTAGCAGATGATGCATTCCCATTACAAAGACACATCATGAAGCCGTATCCTGGTACTCACGGCAGGGGATCCGAAAAACGAATTTTCAACTACCGTTTGACTAGAGCAAAACGAATAGTAGAAAATGCCTTTGGCATTCTTTCAGCAGTTTTTCGTGTATTGCGAAAACCTATGTTGCTACAACCTGATAAAGCATGTCTCATCGTAATGACCTGCGTATACCTACATAATTATTTGATGAAAAGGAAAGCTTCTAGGAGGCTGTATAATTCACCGGGCATGATGGACAGAATTGAAGAGGACGTCGTTATTCCAGGCCAGTGGAGAAATTTGGGCCGTTTATCATCATTTCTCCCTTTACCCAACACTGGACGAAGGCACACTTTACAATGTGAAAAAAACCGGAAGAATTTTCAGACTATTTTAATTTGACTAATATTTTGCCATGGCAAAATAATATTGTATAATAAAAGCGAAATGTACTTTATAAACTGCATAACAAACACTTTGAAGAATTAAATTAAATAAATAGATTTAAACATCTACTAGCCGCTTTGTAATAATACCCAATAAATAAACATAACTACTACTTACCAGCTTTTTATTTTGGTTAGAGTCCAAATCAATTGTTTTTCTCGGTTTATATTTGTCCATCAAAAAGTGTATACTTTTAAATGCATACCATTTAGAGTTATAAGTACAATCGGCACCACTAGCTGATTTCGTACTCAATGTTTTCTGCCTTTCTCGTCGGTAATATGCAAGAAGCGAGTCCATCTTTTTTTTAATTCTTCAACATTATGACATTCCAGTAGTGTTGCGATTTCCTGCCAAGCATCTTGTTTACAACACAGCCTTTGATGTTTGTCGCCCCACTGGCCGCGCCACAAAATATTATTGCTTTCTAATTGTATTGTAGGTACTATACTAGACGATATCATTCCTTAATTTTTCCTATATAAGCGGGTGGATGGCCCGAACTTTAGTTCTATTTGAGCTATCGAGGTGATAACTTCGACAAGTGATATCCTAGCGAACTGTTAGTGCCGTTAATTTGCTTTGTGACTTTACATTTTGTTATTAAGTTTATCGAACAAAAAGTAAACGAAAATGATGTCTAGTGGAATGAAACGAAAAGTAGATGCAGGGGATCGCCAGTTTCAAGACAAATGGACTGATGAATTCTTTTTTATCTTGCAGAATGGTAAGCCTATTTGTTTGCTGTGTAATGAATCCATTTCAGTGATGAAATAATTCAATATAAAGAGGCATTACTCAACTAGGCATCCTACGCTGCTCTCACTGACAGGACAAATCAAAAAAGACAAACTCCAGAAGCTTACCGTATATTTGGAAAAACAGCAGCAAATGTTTCATAAACAAAGAATACAACCTAATAATGTTGTGAAAGCTGGTTTTATAATTCGTTCAAAAGGAGTAGAGGCATTAAAACCATTTGCCGTAACAGAATTTATCAAGGAGTGTATTTTAGTGTTTTGTGCCCTGAAAAGAAAAATGAAATTGAAAAAATTAGTTTGTCAAGACGAACCGTTGTCCGACGTATAGAAATCATGGCTAATGAAATAAAAACACCATTGACTAACCGTATGCATGGTTTTGAATCATTTTCCATAGCATAAGACGAGAGCGCCGAATTGTCTGACACAGCTCAACTGGCTATATTCATTAGAGGTGATGATGCAGAGTTCACTATTACTGAGGAATTCCTTGCTATGCAGTCGTTAAAAAGAACTACTCTAGGAGAGGACTGTTTTAATGAAGTTCAAAAGGTATTCACGAGTTTTGGCTTGCCATGGTCAAAATTAGTTGGAGTATGGACAGATGGTTTACCTTCTATGATAGGCTTACGTAAGAGTTTCATCGGAATTTTCAATGAAAAGCAACTGAATTAATTGTGCAAAAAGATGATTTGATAGTCGTTCATTGCATTATCCACTTGTATTCTAAGTCCATTCGACTCCAGAATGTTATGAATGTGGTAGTTAAAACCATCAATTTCATTCGATCCCGAGGGCTTAACCATCGTAAGTTCAAGGCGTTTTTGGATGAAGTATCAGCCAAATATGACGACGTAAGATATTATTTGTCAAGTCCGATGGCTAAGCAAAAGGGAAAAGGGTGAAAGGGTTTTATGAGCTCAGAAATGGGATAGCTACTTTATGCAAATTAAAGATAAACCACTATCTGTATTGAATTTAAATTTGTAATTACAAAAACATGGACAGTTAGTAAATGATTTGTACAGCCATTTGAAAGCGTTTCAGAACAAAATCCGCTTGTGGAGGCACATATGCTGTCCGGTAACAGCTACCATTTAACCACACTTTCTACGCATGAAAATATTGCTTATGCTCAATATGCTGAAGAGCTCAAGTTACTGTCGGAGCAATTTTCGAACAGATTTAGTGATTTTAAAAACATGGAAGACCATTTATTTCTCAGCAAAAAGTAATGTACGAAATGCTCCAAACACTTGCAAATGGCGTTGATCGAGATTCGAGTAAACTCACACCCAAAATCTAAATTTGAAGCAGTGGGGTTGTTTGATAACATTTTAATAAACATTACCTCGAAGAAGACTAATTTCCACAGCTCAGAAAATTTGCAAACAGATCAATTTGTGCCTTTGATAGTACATATAGATGCTAACAGTTCTTTCCATTGATGGAAGTTAATAAATCCAAACATCGTTCAAGGCTGACTGACGATAATTTGGACAATTCGTCATATCAGTGGAATTAATACAAACATCGATGGGTTCGTTTCTCAATTCAAGCTCAAGTGTCTCATTGATTTCGGTGTCGCTATATTTAACGTTTTTTGTAATAATTCCAAATTTAACGATTTAAATATAACGTTGTTGCTTATTTTTTTCATTACTTTTTTTATTTTTATAAAATGTATTAAAATAACATCATCGTATTATTTCATGTCTGATATCTATCGCTAAAAATTATGAACCCTACTTTAAATGCACTACTTTTAAACGCGCACCGCGAACGTATTTGCACACGAAAGTTTGGCCCAAAACATGTCAAAGGTTGCCCATACCTGGTGTAGATGATCTCGCATGTAGGCACATAGTTGAGAGATCACAGAAGAATAAGAAGATATTTTTTGTTATACATATTGTTACGAATTCATGGGTACTTCCACAGCCTAACTCTACTTACAAGCCATGACCTAGGAAATCTGGCAACATCCAAGCAAGACCCATCAATAGATATGCTGCAATGGCGTTGTAATGGTTCCGCTTATTGCTGCCGAATAAATCGCTCTTTAAGGGGAGAAATAACATTTAAATCCAAAAATAAGTTGTGAAAAATGTTATTGTTTGAAGTTGTGAAGAACAAGCAAAAGAAATTTTCCCCAAATTTCGTATATAAACAGGAATATCTGTTGTGTTTTAAGTTGTGCTTTTTTAGGTTATACCAGGAGAGGTAGAAATAATATCCGACTTTCTCCATCTCATAATTGTGTAAAAACAAAAATCCGCGTTTTAGTTGTTGTGCTATTATGTGATGTGTAGTGTGAAGAAAGTGCTACTGTGTTTTTCAGCAATAGACTAAGGAATACCTTTGAAAATTGTATGTAAGTAGCTACTGATTACTGATGATTTGACTGAGTAGTTCAGACATTAACAAAAGCATTATTTGCTAGAATTGTTCCTTTGTCGTGATTAGTAGAGTTACTTTGCCTTTGTTAGATCTAGTAGTTATTTAGAACTAATCTCTTATAGGTCTTGTTCTTGATATTAGCACAAAAATTAACATGCCAAGACATTGCTGTGTGCCTGGATGCAAGTCGAACTACAAAACTTACCTCGAGTTCGGTGATCCACCGGTTTCTGTATTTTGTTTTCATAGGTTGAAAATCTAATGAATCAATGGCTGAAAAATATTCCTCGGACATCATGGACCCCCAAAAAACATTCTGTAGTTTGGTCAATTATTTTCCAGAGGGTGCACTTACTAGAGAAGGTATTCATCGTTTGCCAGATGGATCAACAAAGGCAATATCTGCTCAAGCTAAACTCAATTTAAATGCAGTGCCAAGTATTTTTCTATATTCACCCATACTTATCAAAAACAGTCCACGCTCAAAGAAAAGATCCAACTGAAAGAACCATACCATTGAAGGAACATTGTGAGAAATTGAATGAAGCCTTTGAAAACTCAGATTCAATTTGTAATTTTATTGATTTAACATCCAATTTTAAGAGAAGATTTTTATATGTAAATCGTGGAATATAAAATTTGTTGAAAATAACAGAATTTTTTTACACTATAGCTAGATTTTTCATCAAACGTAACTGAGTGTTCACAAATAAACAGTATACAAATAATTTATCAGATTTTTATAGATTGAGATATGCATGTAAATGTTTTTATTAATAAAAATAAACTGTCACCTAATGATTTAAAATGGATTTTACAACTGAAATTAACTAGATGATCTCAACTGGAAAATTTGTTTGCTTGTTACAAATATGATATCAAAATCATTCAACCATCCAAATTACTGTACACATCTCAATAAAGGTTCAAAGGAATTGACAGATGCATTAAACTTACTCTCACGTGAGAATGAAAAATAATGAAATTTATAGCATATTGTCACGAAAATATCTGAATCCATCTCTGTATTATCTAGAACATTCCGGCAAATGTGATGTTACAACGGCTCTTACGTTCTGAGAATTGAACCTTCTCGAAATGGAATCTTCTAGAAAAACTCTAGGGTATATATTGAACCAGGACGGAAGATGGCAGGTCAGAGTTAGATTACAGTTATTTAGAGTACAGTGAAATAGACAAAAGTGTAACATAAGCGATATTGATGTTGTTGAGTTTATTTTCAGTTTGTAAATAAAGGATTATTTATTGATTGTTGAAAGTTAGTTATTGGAATTCATCCGTCGAAACCCATAATCGTAACAATATTGTCAACTCTAATTGACAAAGTGAACTTGTTAGTGTACATACTATAAAAACAATTTTTGAATCGCTATAACTCAGACATTGTTCTTGTTAGAAAAAAAGTGTATTATTAATTTCTATAGATAATTATACGATCTACAATTTTTGTTGAAACTATTTTTTTATACAAAGTACCGTTTCGCTGAAAAGGCAATTGTAACCTGCTCTAGACCGATATTGGAAGATAGATCGGTCTACCGGAATGAGCTGATGCGGCGTTGCCAAGTCTAAGTTCATGGCTTGTAAGTAGACTTAGGCTGTGGTACTTCAATTAAATCGATAATGCCAATATTCCTAAAATAATTGATTAACAGTAAACAACTATAAACACTTCATAACGGTTGTGATATATTCAACGAACAAAATATTCGGCAAATATTCAACGACACTCGTTTTTAGACTTATATTTCTGATTATTTGCAAAGATCGAAGTATTCGACACGTGGTTGTTGTTGTTCTCGAGCGAAGAGTCAGTGTCAGAGAGAGTGACAGATCCATGAACATAGAAATGAACTAAAAGAAGAGCACTCTGGTCGTGCCCACAGCCTAACTCTACTTACAAGCCATGAACATAGACTTGGCAACACCGCATCTGCTCAATCCGGTAGACCGATCGATCTTCGAACATCGGTCTACTACATGTTAATAATTGCCTTTTCAGAGAAATTTTCAGCGAAACGGTACTTTGTATAAAAAAATAGTTTTAACAAAAATTGTTGATCATACAATTATCTATAGAAATTAATAATACACTTTTTTTCTAAGAAGAACTATGTCTGAGTTATAGCGATTCAAATGTTGTTTTTTTAATATGTACACTAACAAGTTCACTTTATCAATTAGAATTGACAATATGCTATAAATTTCATTATTTTTCATTCGGAGGTGAGAGTAAGTTTAATGCGTCAATTCCTTTAAACCTTTATTGAGATGTGTACAATAATTTGGACAATAGAATGATTCTGATATCATATTTGTAACGAGCAAGCAAATTTTCCAGTAAGACAATTTAGTTAATTTCAGTTGTAAAATCCATTTTAAATCATTAGGAGACAGTTTATTTTCATTGATAAAAACATTTACATGCAAATATGAATATACTAAAATCTGATTAATAATTTGTATACTGTTTATTTGTGAACATTCAGTTATGTTGGATGGAAAAACTGGAGTGTAAAAAAATGCTGTTAGTTTCAAAAGTTTTTATACTTCACGATTTACATATTAAAATCTTTATTCATAATTGGATGTTAAATCAACAAAATTACAAATTGAATCTGAGTTTTCAAAGGCTTCATTCAATTTCTCACAACGTTCCTTCAATGCTGGTTCTTTCAGCTGGATATTCTCTTTGAGAGTGTACTGTTTTTGATAAGTAAGGGTAAATAAAGAAAAATACTTGGCACTGCATTTAAATTGAGTTTAACTTTATCCATCTAGCCTTTTTGCCTTCTGTTGATCAATCTAGCAAACAATGAATAAGGTATTCATACTCTAGTAAGTGCTCCCTCTGGAAAATGTTTGGCACAAACTACAGAATATTTTGTGGGGGTCCATAATGCCCTAGGAATATTTCTTAGCCATTGATTCATTAGATTTCCATCATATGGAAAACGAAATACAGAAACTGGTGGTTCGCCGGCTTAGAGGTAACTTTTGTGTTCGACTTGCATCCAAGCACACAGCAATGACTTGGCATGTTAATTTTTGTGCTAATATCAAGAACAATACCTATAAGAGATTAGTTCTAAATAACTACTAAATCTAACAAAGGGTAAGTAACTCTACTAATCACAAAAAAGGAACAATTTTAGCAAAAAACGCTTTTGTTAATGTCTGAACTACTCAGTCAAAACATCAGTAATCGGTAGCTATTTACATACAAATTTCAAAGGTATTCCTTAGTCTGCAGCTGAAAAAACACAGTAGCACTTTCTACACGCTATACATCACATAATAGCACAACAACTAAAACGCGGATTTTTGTTTTTTCACAATTATGAGATGATAAAAGTTAGGTATTATTTCTACCTCTCCAGGTATAACCAAAAAAAGCACAACTTAAAACACAACAGATATTCCTGTTTATATAAGACATTTGCGGGAAATTTTTTTGCTTGTTCTTCACAACTTCAAACAATAGCACTTTTCATAACTTATTTTTGGATTTGAATGTTATTTCTCTCGTTAAATAGCGATTTATTCAGCAGCAATGACCAGAAACCATTACAACGCCATTACAGCATCTCTTTTTGTGGGTCTTGCTTGGATGTTGACAGATTTCCTAGTTCATAGCTTGTAAGTAGAGTTAGGCTGTGTCGTGCCTATGACCACGGCTACCTTTAATACAGACCATGAAGAGCGTAGTCTCTCGGTGTTGCCAAATTGTGCACAGTGGTCCACTCCCTAGTCGGTTGTTCCCAAAGTTTCGAGCATTATCTCAACTCTTTTTGTTTGTATATTGCGAACGAATAAGAAATATTATTCGTATTTATAACATATAGAATATTATATTGGGTATTGTGAGCACATATTTCTGTAACAGACAAATGTAAAACATTTATTATTTCAAGAAAACAACGATGTTTTCGATAAAGCCTCACTGCGTGAAAAATATCTCTATTAGTCAGTGGAATTACATATACATATATTTATTTACATATTACATATACATATATAATATTTACATGAAAAGTTGCCTAACCAAATTTATTGAATTATTTGAGAGAATAGGAACCTTGAAAGGAACGCTGTAGGAATTACTCAAATTGAATTATTTACCTAAGTATGAATAAATATTATATTTCTGATTAGCGCAACCATCAAACTTTTGAAAAAATGTGGTATTGTTAGTTAGATTTGTGAAAAGCGATCTGTTTATTCGATGTTTATCGGTTATAACATCCAAAACAATGAAACCAGCATTCTGTACCGAAGTGATAATATTTTTTGTGATTGGTGTCATTTCTGAACCTTTTATTTCATGAACTGGTAATAATTTTATCACTTCTGAGAAATTACCAAAAGCTGAAGAAATCATCAACCCCAAAATTGTTGTGGCTAACGAATTGTCATTACAAGCGACACCAATCAAACTATTTCCTCTATAATCTAGCCTTTTATTTATGTATATTTCATCCATTAATGAAAAACAACTTTTCATTGAGGTTTCAAAGACTCAGACACATAATGTAAATAGTTTTTTGTAATTTTGTCGTGAGCTGATGCACTTGGGGCAACATTTAGATTTGCAGACAAATATTGAAGATATCTTTTTGTCGAAAAATTGAAGTAATTCCGCATTAAATCATAAGCACAAAGAGAAAGAGTGTATAACATGAATTACATAATTATTGTATCAGACGAGTATCGTTTCTTCTTTGGAAGTGATAATTTTATTTGATCAATTAGAATTCGAAGGTTATTTAAACAAGTAGCCCTGTTTTCTGAAAAATCTTCAACTAAATCACAACTTATTTTAATCGATGCCTCATTTAAATAACATAAACTTTTCTCGATTAAATAAGTGAAAGATTGATCTACACTGTCTGGAATATCTTTGTATTTTATCAACAAATTTTCTATTTGAGACCACCTATCCAATTTGAAGTCAATAGGCAAAATCCAACTTAAATAGTAATCCGTACTCAAAACACAATACAAATTCGATTCGATTAAATCGGTTCACACAAAACACTTCGTTTTTATAATTTGTTACACTAAATTACAAAATTGATTTAGTTTCACTGAAATTTGTAAAAAAACTAAACACTTTGTTTTTTATAGTTTGATGTTGAGATTTCAACAAATTATCAACATCAACACTTGTATTACACTGTACACAATTGAAAAATATAGAATTTATACCAAAAGCTCAAATTATTTAACTTCAAACTGCGAAAGTTTTGGGAAGCGTCCTATTTGCATTATTATACCAGCTCAACTAAAGGCGGGATTGTTGGACCACTATCTTCTTTTAAAAGATGCTCATTTCATGGCCTGTATTGTAGGTGGCCGTGCTATGACGGTTCTAAACAGTCTCATCATTTCTTGAACGTACATAAACCATAGAGGCGGCTTCATTGCAAATCTGTCACAATATTTTGATTTAAAAATTAGGGAAATTGGGTTATGTTATGATTTTATATTTAATTACAAATATTCATTGAACAAAATATTAATGAAAAGTTCATTAAAAGGGAAAATCATACTATGACATGATGAATCGACTAAGGATTTTATGTCAATTCCGACAAATCATTCGAAATTACTATACTGTGAAGACTGCTAATGCCATTTCTAATGATAATAATATTGCCAAACAATTATTCAATAGGATAAAAGCAACAGGCCCTATATCTCTTGCCACTTATATGAAAGAAGTTCTGATAAATCCTCTAGGGGGTTACTACATGCATAAAGATATGATTGGTAGTAGTGGAGATTTTATAACATCTCCAGAATTAAGTCAAATGTTTGGAGAAATGATAGCTGTTTGGTGTATAAATGAGTGGTCAAAAACCCGGTTGTCCTAAACCTTTCCAAATTCTTGAATTAGGACCTGGGAGGGGAAGCTTGAGTCAGGATATATTGAGAGTGTTTTCACATTTTCAGGTGAGTTGAGCTGTCATTCTGGGAGAAATTAATTTATCCAATCAGACTATTAAAAAATTTCCTTCAGATTGTTACGGTTATTAGCTCTTGTAAATTTGTATCTAAAGAGTTTTGACAGATTCCTTAGAACTGAAAAAAACTTCTTTGATAAAAATTGAAATAGTAATTTTTTTTCCAGAAAATATATATTGTTTTTGATTTTAGTCTCTGAAGAGTTGCAGTTTGGCATTAGTAGAAGCAAGTCCATATCTTGCCAATATTCAAGCAAGAAATCTCTGCTCTCAATCTCATAATATAACTAATTCTTCTTCTCTATTTTATAAAGAAGGTGTAGGTCTTGAAGGAATACCAATACGCTGGTATAGTAGGTTGGAAGATGTACCAAACATTTTTACAATAGTCATTGCACATGAATTTTTTGATGCATTACCAATTCATAAATTCCAAAAGACAGAGTATGGTTATAGGGAGATTTTGATTGATATTGGAGAAAAGGAAGGGAGCTTCAGGTAATCTGATGGACATCTAATTTTTGATCTTTTTTAAATTTAGCTTAAACTGTTGATCTATTCAGTTATCAATATTCTGAACAATATTGCCTAAATGGTATTGTACATGAGCTTCAAAATGATTCATTGCACAAAGAAATTAATTTATAGAATACAAGAGTCAAATATATAATTTTATTCTTGGAGAAAACATCAAGTCTTAAAACTTTTGATTTAAAGATCTATTCATTTACAAGAAATGGTTTCTCCCTCAATAACTAGAACATGCAGATTTGTTTACAGCTGAGATTAATGCTGATAATAATTTGAGCAGTCAATTTATGTGTTGCCAGAAAGTGTCATCAATTTTTGTTGAACTTTAAAGTAACTTTCTTTATTATTTTATGAAAATTATAGTATTATATACAGTAAATTAAATTCACTTAGTTACTCTATAATTCATAAACATTTTACAGTCATTATTCAGTAACTATATTAGATTTTATTGATGCTTACACTTTACAAGAAGTGATTCAGACTTTGTATTGCTTCATTACTTACATGATGATTAGTATATCCATCAAAATCAAAACATTTCTACTATTTTATAATCAATTCCCTATAATTAATAATTGGTTCAATTAATTAAGTTCTTCAATACATTCCACATATTTTTTAGTCTACTAACTCCTGATCAATAGTTCATTACAACTTGTTAAAATTGGTTAGTAGCGTGACATAGTTTAGTGTATTGAAGAATATCTTCTACTTTCATACCTCAATTTATTCTTCAGGCATGTGCAACATGTACTTTTTTTAGTAATTTACATTTTATGAAATTTTACAAATGGGGAGTTAAAACGTCTCGCGACGTTCTTCAACCCTAGATATTTAGACATAATATGTAAAAGAGAATAAAGAAAAAAAAATTAATATTAGTATTGGATACAATTGTTTTGCTTCTGTGGCCAACTTATTTATTATGTGCCATTTGGTAAAATGTCTGATTTTCAATTCATCAGACATTTGATGGTAAAGGAAACCACAGAAAACTTTACCCACATACTTTGATGATATTCATTACTATACAGCTGTTTCATGCTTACAGACAATAGAGAAGCAGCGCTATAATATTCCTCAATATCGAAGTTGTCATGAGTTTCTGATATCTACAATCAATTGAATCTGTGAGTTCTAATTTATTTGCTTGCAAGTTGAGAAAAGTTGTGTTTTTATTTAAGGGATTCATTTCAGGATGTTTTAGCAAGTGTTTTATGAGACATTGATTACTATTTCATTAGCATTCAATCTTTCTTCATGAAATTTTATATTCATAACACTAATTTTCGCCATTAGAGAATTTGTACTACAGGAATTTCAGTAATTCTAATAAGACCACTTCAGTTATTCGTGATATACCGTCAGTTTTTTAAACGTTATTCTGTTTCTTGGTTCTTTTTATCTACATGCATTTCCCCAGCCCTTTTCTAAACTGGCCTCCAAAAGTATTGAATATTGTCCTAATTATTCTTTGATGAAGTTTAATAGTTGTATGAATATATGGAGTTAATAATAATAATAATAAGTTTATTGTAATTGCCTTACATACAGGATTACAAATGGCAGGGGTTTAGCCAGGCTAATATTCCACTTCTCCAGTATAAACAAGAAACACGAAAATTCAACACTATAGAAATCAGTCCAAAAATTAACAGATTATTCCTTAATAAGAGACGTAAATAATAAAACTGAAACTAAAATTAACTAAATAGACAAAAAAACAGAATAAAATACCTAACTTAACCTATTTAAAACTTAACTAAAGCTCTCCTCCCTTAACCAGTAGTACAGTTTCTTCTTTAAATTAATTATTGAGGTATCAGCCTCAAACAACGCCCTGAACATATTCAATGTGTGAGGGGTTATATAATCAAACCACCGCTCAAATTTAGATGTTCTATGCTGAGGAAAGCCGAAATTATCAGCTTCACGTATATTCACCTGGTGAGCTGATTTAGTTCCAATCTATCGAATAGATGGCCAGGAGTTTTACTAGCAATCAAGAAAACTAACCAACAAATACCCAGCCCTCTGTGCATATGTGATGTCTTCAAGTCTACTACAGTATAGTGTGACAGGTTTTGTAGGGAATACATCATACAAAGCTCAGACAAAAATTTTGAACCTTATATTTAAAGGGTTATATTTTTCCTTCTTCGTTAATAAACCGCAGTACACCAGACAGCAGTAATCAAATAAAGGGTAGACCAAAGATTTGACAAGTCTGAACTTAATTACTTTATTCAACTCATATTTAAATCGTTGTAGTCCGTTCAACCTCATATAACTTTTCTTCTAGAGGCAACATGGTGCCTAAATGAGAACTCCTCTTCTATCCCCCAAGTTTTCAGCACAATACTCTCATGCTAACTGTACGCCCTCCAGTACCACTTCTGATTTTAATAGAAGGGGTTTGTTTCCTATAAGGAGTGCTCTTGATTTTGAAGTATTAAGTTTAAGGCCATTCCTAGAGCACCAAGTTGGCAAATGTGATAGTTCTAAATTTATAATCTGTAGTGTTGTTGATTTTACAAGATTGGTAGACCTGAATATCATCGGCATATTATGAATGACCTGAATATCACTGGCAGCATTATTCACTTAGATGTGAATAATGCTGCCAGTGAAGATGTTCGAAATATCCAACGAGTACAAGGCAAAAAGCATTGGGCCCAATATACTACCATATAGGAACCCCACGAGGAATTGTAGTACATTTGAGTAACGGTCATTGACCAGAACTACTTATTACCTTTCTTTCAAATAGCTATTGAACCATTCAAGAGCAGATGCATCAAAACCTTGCATCCTTAATTTATATAATAGAATGGTATGTACAACCAAGTCAAACGCTTGACAGAGGTCTAACACAAGGGTTCCCAAACTTACTTTGTCTACTATCCACGAGTATAAATTATTTTTTTGCGTCCCAATTTTTTCACCTACTTTAAAACCACTATAAAATTCAATTCAATTAATTAATTATCGTGAGCTAAATTAGGGAAGATGTAACATTCAATCTAAACGAGACTTTTACTATAACCCGCAAGAGTTAACTTTAGACCTGAACGTAGTAGGTAGTACACACGTCGCTCAGGTCTCAAGTTAACTCTTACGGGCTACACCTGCCAATAAGAATGATTATCGAAAAGCAACTTTATAGTATTCAGACAGAGTATCTTTTATTTAAAATAAAACAAACATAATTGATTCTTATATAAAAAGTAATGTGAAGGATGAATCTGATGCTGTTTAAGAAGTTTGTTGATATTAGGTTCCAATTTACTCAACAGCCACGTTCGGTAACATGCAAGCGATTTCTCTTTTTAGAAGCATTATGCTTCTTCTCTAGGTCTTGAAAATATGCTACATTCTTGTCTTTCTTATCTGGATGCATTTTATTCAAATGATCCTGCAGTCTTGAAATATTCATTGCTTCATTTGAAAATGTTTTTAGACATAGAAGGCACAAAGGCGACGATGGGTTTGTGGGATTTTCAATGAATCCGAATAATAATATATTCCGCACAGTATTGCCGTCTCTTCTTCTTTACTTCCGACATTGTTTTTTTTCGAGAAATATGTAAGTAAGTGTTGAACTTAAGTATTGCTTATCTATTACGCTCGAAACCGCAAGTGAAAATAATATAAATATTACGTTGTTTATATAGGATTGCATAAGCAGCACGCACCGACAGGAATAAGACAAACATGCATAAACTCCTTCATTTCATTCGAAACTCAATCATACTCAACAAGTAAGAACAAGTATTCTATGAACAAGCGGATTGATATAGGAATGTACAAATCGGGTTGTTTAACAATAACTTTTTAAAACATGATTGCGCCCAGTCTATTATCTACGAAAATTAGCTATCTAGGAATACTAACAAGTATTAAAATGCGAAAGTGTGTCTATTGCCTTTTTATTTTTCGTTTGTGTCTACTTTCATTTCGAAAAGGAGCAACCGACTGACATGATTTTTCTTTTATTTATTGAATAAAACAGGACGTATACGTGAACTACGCGGAGAGAAATATCGAACCGAAATTGAGCAATCTCTTAATTAATATTAGTTCATGTTTTCAACTTGAAGCCGAGAATCAAGAGTCCAGTCTTGTCTAAGAGTCACAAGGGGCGTTATCGCCCACTTTGGGAAAGGCTGGTCTAACAGAACCAAAATAGTAACAAGACTGCTGTCCGTGGCGCAACTGATATCATTCACACCTGTTTTTGTCGAGTTTTTTTGGGTCTGTAGCCAGAATGTATGTTTGGCAAAATTCTTTCTATATATATATATATATATATATATATATATATATATATATATATATATATATATATATATATATATATATACATTTCCCGTTTTATCATTTCGGCGGCATCCTCCATGATCTCTATACCAACAATATTAATTTTTGGTTTCTATTTTAGTGTTAAGTTTGTTTTATAATTTTCACTCATCTTTTTCTCACATTCATTCACTAGTTTTGTAGCAATATCCTTATCCTTGCATCCTATCAACAATCCTCCTTTGGTGTTTTTTACTTCAAATTTAGGTCACTTGGATGATGCAGTTTTTTAATTCTTCCCTCGTCTTTTCACTCTGCTTTTGCTTTTTTGGTTTTATTACTATTTCATTGTTCGTTTTCTTCACTGAATCTGCATATGACATATGAGCTCTAATTCTTTCAAGGTTTTTTTATCTCATAAATTTCATTTTATAGTCTTTCACATTTGTTTATTACTTTTGCAGTAATTGAATCAATGCATCTAAGTTTTTTGTCCATAATTCACAACCAATTCATTTGTTGAAACCTCAGATATAATCTCACTTTTACATGTTTCACATATAAATTTATTTCTGCCTTTTTCAACTGCTGTAGTATCTTCGTTTGATAGATTGACTATAGTCCACGCTTAAAAATTGCTTCGCGCATATGCGACACGCGTTTTCTTCGTTTTTATCCACAATCGATTTCTAGTGTCTTTAAGATTTTTATGGGGTACTATGGGGTTCCCAGATTGGGTTCCAGATTTTTTCCAGATGTTACGATTTGAGCACAACGATTGTTCTGAATTCCGTTATATTTATCGATGACAGAAAATTCAACCAAAATTTCAGCTGATTAAGCAACGCACGGGATTAGCCTGTAAAAGATCGTACACTCTCGAAAAGTCCGTTTTTTCTTTCCGTTTATTTGCACTTATAAATCGGGATTTGTCCCACAATAAATGACGATTCTTGTGGAGCATCCACTATATGTGGAGCATTACTATATCCTTCATCTTACTGTTCTCTATTCATTATTTTCAAAATTAATAATCTAAATTAACGTATAGACAGGGTCGGATTTAGGCATGGGTCAAATGTAGCCGCAATTTTGAAGGCCAATTGAAAATTTGCTGAAAAATCAAAAACGTTTCATGCAGAATTTTTATTGTCACTCAGATTTATATGGTTATTAAAACTTCAACAAGTTCAGAAATAAGTTTTGGAATCTGAGACTTCCAATCCTGATACTTCCAAACCTAGTAAATCTAGGTCATTGGTAAGTGAACGGACTAGAGAATATTTTGTAAAACATGGATCATGAAAGATAAAGATTGTGATTTTGGGAAATTTAAAATGATGTAACCCAAAAAACAGGTTCCTGTCAACATCATTCTTTGAAGGAGATCTCATTAGTGGAGTATAGTTAGCACAGACTATTTGGTGTATTCTGCTAGTTTGAGGTCGGTGTTTTGTGGTCCTCGCAAATTATTTTACGAATCTTCTAGTCAGTTGGGAAATTCAACGAGTCTGGCAGGATGTTTGGTCCATTAGAGTTGTCTGGCCCTTCAGAAAATATTTTAAAATATTATATATAAAATTCAGAGTTTCTAAAATGACGTAGGTTAACATGGTTTTTTCCCGTTTGATACCTGCTACCTGCTCAACAGCCCCCCTTTGAACTTAGCGAGTATACATTCTTCTCTAAGTTTATGTTATACTATGGACCCTAAAAATTTCATCTTTTGCTCGTATCTTGCACTATGAATAAGTAGTTGACTTTAAGTGTTTTCGGTCTAGATATTCAGAACTGCTAATCATTTGACAACTTCTCAAATATATCCGGAATTCATTCAGGCTTACAGGCGATACTGAAGTAAGTCAACTCTTTGGTGTTTCATGCGCCTTGTTCAACCCATTCTTTGAACATGGTAGATCTAGTGCAGCAGAGTGGTGTCTCTTATCTAGACATTTTTTTTGGTTTATGCCAATCGCTTTACAAATTGTTTGTTCTTCTACTCCTAGGTGAATGTTTTTCAGTCATATTTTGAACCACATGATAAGAACCTCTCTATTAAGGCCCGAGAAGAAGCCTGCAACGCCTAAACCGAGATGCTGAACTCATTATAAGGGCAGTGAAATCGTCCTTGACACCGAAGAAGAAGGCGCGATTAACAAAAATAAAGCGACAGAGCTTTTGAAGCAGCTCTTGAAAAAATGATCTTCATATATTGCTGCCTTTTGGAGATATGTTTTACACTAGTTTAACGACGTAAGTGAAAAATTTTAATCCCGAAAAATGAATGTTAACATAGTTGTAACTCTGTACAACTTGCACTTGTTAGTGATTTAAAAGAATCCATTAATTACTTCAATTCTGAAGATGAGAAGAAACTAAGGTTGGTACAAGATGATGATGAACTTCAAGCAAATTGTGTCGTAAATCGGCCGACGAGACTACGGAAAAGAAAGAAGTTTTTAATGAGAGTGATTCTTCTGTTTCCGAAAAAAAAAACAGTCGGCATGGATGACAAACTCAATGGAAGCTACGAAGTAATAATTGACAAGCTTTTGTCTGAGTTGAACAAGATAATTGCTATTCACAATGAATATCTAATAACAAATTTCCATTCTTGTCAAACCACTGCCACTTAAGTGCCAACGAAAGTACGTCGGCTGCAAAGTGTTTTCACGTATTATACCCAAAGGACATTGAATCTCTTTTTTTGTTGTTGAATATTCTTATTTGGAAGATCTGTTGTGCAAAAAAACATCCGGTACAGAAAAAATGTCGCTGTCGCAATTGAACAGATATATGTCGTCAAAAGATCACAGAACTATGTCTGAATAGAAGTGTAGCCCTTAAGATGTTTTCAGTACACCAGTCAGCAACTGTGCATCAGAACGTTCATTTTCTACTTTTTCACTAGTGAAGAATTATTTGAGATCAATTGAGCTCTTTAGAAAAAATCCGAAAATTGAAGTTTGAACTTTTTGAGATGTTTCACTAGAAATTGAATTCTAGCTCTCAATGAACAATTTTATTGAATCGTTTTTGAATTTATTAATTTCAACATAAAAACAACATAATTTTATTTTAGTTTATTTTTTTAAATTGAATGTTTTCAAATTGAGTAAGAAAATATTAATTTAAAACATTATTCTGAATGGTTGGTTAACAATAATGAGATCAAAGATTCTATGGAGTATGAATGGCTGACTTTTACTTAGTCGGCACCAAGTGGCAAAACATATAACTTTTCCTTTAATACATAATGTTTTCTTAATTATGATAATAATAATTATATTATGTTTAGCTTAACACTTAAAAAGATGTCTTGAGGTTGTAAAGGGAAATCAAAGTTCTCTACAAATATTCCACATAATAAAGTACTAATTGGCATTATTCCTAGCTCATTGTTAGTGAGGCTATATGATCTAGAACATGATGTTATTCAAATTTGTTTTTAAGATATTGTTGTTCAAATACTGTTATTTTATCTTGCAAATTATCGCATTTGGGAAGGGACTGCGTGATGTTTTGGCCGCATGTTCTGAAATTCGTGAATCCGGCCTTGATGTAATATATATAACTTTTCCTATGAGTAGGAAGTATCAAAAATACATTTTCTTGTGACAATAGAGTTTTCTGCTTTATACCTATCAAGTATGTGATGTAATCACATCAATTTATGAAATTGAAGAAATATCTTCAAAGAATCCAATGTTATAAGTTCGTGTCAAAACTGATTTTTGTATAACATTTCGATAAAAGCCGTAGATCCCATGGTAGTTGAACTACCATATTATATAGTGAGAAATAATTTCTGCATTGTTGTCACTACCATGATTAAGCAGTGATGAATTAGTTAACATACCTACTGTAATAATATATTACACATAAATCTGTTATAATTATTAATTGAAATACTGATCGGAAATTATTTTTTAATACAGAGTATTCAAGGAAATGAAATAATTGCAGGAGTTATTTGTTCCAGAATATTTTCAATTCCAACCTTTTTGCCCAATAAATGTTTCATCATTAGCTAAATTCATAACATGAAGAAATAATTCTCTTTATGGAAGTTAAGTTATTTTTTTTTCAGGTATATAATAGCAAGAAATGATACTCCTGCATCTAAAGCTTTCATACAGCCTTCTGAGTCCAGAGATCATTTTGAAGTTTCTCCAGAAAGTTTACTCATTATTAAAACTATTGCAAATAGATTAGAATCATTTGGTGGATTAGCTTTGATAGCAGACTATGGCCACTGTGGGGAAGGAACTGACACGTTCAGAGCTTTTAAGAAACACAAATTGCATGATCCATTAGTTGAGCCTGGGAAAGCAGATTTAACAGCAGATGTTGATTTTCTGCAATTGAAAGAGGTATAAAAAATGTTTGTTAAGTAGTTTATGTTAAATTTACTAACATTTTACTGAGACACAAGCCCCAGTCACAAACAATACATTTTTGCTGAAATGTATTGACACATTGAGTGAACTATAGAAATGAGAAATAAATATTTGCTCTCCAATCTGCTAATACCTAACATCAACATCACCTAAATTATATAAAACAATTGAACAATCCAATATGAACAAACTTATCTTCGGTATTTTCAACTTGCTTGGTATGTGCTTCTGATATTCAATCAAATGAGAAAATAACACATGCTAGTAAAAGTTTGCAATTCTTCAAATTTATAATAGTCATACAAAATTTACAATTTCATAATATATGGTATGTTAAATACATTTTAACATATGGTAAAATGCATTGAAAAAAGATTACCAGTACCTATCACTAATAATACATTTCATAAAGTGTCCAATTACAGTCTAAAATTACAGTCAACTACACTGAAGTAAACCAGTCAGTTTTATTTACATTCAAATACAAATACAAGATTGAAATCGTGATACTAAAATGTAGTTGAGGACATATATCTATAATAATGATATAAACTTTATTTAGCTAAAATTGCTATACAAACTCCTATCTACAAACAATCTTACATACCATTCCCAATATACATTTCTCTTAATTTAAACTCAAATCTGTTTATATTTGAAATACTTTTAATTTCATTTGGTAACATATTATGTTTTTTTAAGGCTTTAAAAAATAATGCATTTCGACTTTTTTTGTACTTCATATGAGGAACTATAAAATTCTGTCTATTTCTAGTGTCATACTCGTGTACCTGATCAAGGTGCATAACTATTTCATTAAAATATTGTGGCATTAAACCACATTTAATTTTATGAATAAATATGAGCTTTCATTTCACAAAACTCCTTAATCTTAATCCAGTTTAATGTTCTTACCATGGCATCGTTTGCTTGTATGTCTACTGCACTTCAATAATAATAATATATCTAATTCAAGAAATTATTGCAATACAATAAAAATGAATTCGTCAGAGTAAAAAGAATAAATCAATTCATTTCACATTACTACAAAAACGAATAAATTCCGCTATTGAATACAGTTCACGCTCTTATATAATCAACACTCTTCAAACCTTATATAATCAACTTATATAAGGTTTTTCTGAAAGAATTAGGCCTAGATATACATTTGAAATATTTAGGAAGAGCATTAAACAGCTTTAAGCCCATATATAGGGATGATCCTTCTGTTAAGCTTAAAGTGTGACATGGATAAAAATAAGGTTCAGTACGTCTTGTACGGTAACAATTTTTAAATTTTTCAAAATAACATGATGAAGTGCATAAACACCGAAACTCTAAATAATATATATATATATATATATATAAACCAAACAATGTCAGAATACCATTAGACCTAAAACTTCCCCTGCATGATTCACGATAACTGAAACTTAACATTGTTCTTAACATACACTTTTGCCTTAAGAATATCGATTCTGTTAATGCACAACATCCCCAAATGAAAAATATCACTCGCATTGCACGATTTTGTAATAACTGTAATCTCTTTGTGTCAGTTTTATTTGCCAGATACAGAACCGGACCAGCATAATGGAAATATGGAAGGATGATACAATTATATACTGTCCCTCTTGACCATTAATTTAAATAATCACTACATCTATTAAGTACTCCTATTTGTTTTGAAATATTTTTACAAATATATTCGATGTGTTCACCGAAATTCAACCTATCAGCTATTATTATACCAAGATATTTAAAAGAATTCACTATTTCAATAGTTACATTTTCAATTTCTACACCAAAACCTTCATTCATCCACTCTGCTTTCCGTTTTTCTTTCCCCAACATCATTACTTTGGTTTTATCAATATTGAGTTTTAAAATAATAATAATAATAACTTTACTAATTCATTTATATACAATATGAAGAGCAGAGGTCCTAGGTTCACCTAGTTCAAGCGAACTGTTAATTAAATTTAATAAGGGATCTGCTAATTCGTCAAATACTATTTTAATGATTTCTTCTGTTATTAGGAATATTGAAAATTTCGTTTCTCAATTCTTCTTTAGTAATCAATTCAAATTCCTGAAATTCAATACTTACGTTTCCGATCACCAGGTCATTGCCTCTCAATGGTATGCTCTGCATAATTTCTTTTATACTATATATCAACAAAGTAGTTATTGAATTTTTGTGTCATGTTATTAATATCTTCGAAAACAATACCATTAAATTCAACTTAATTATATGCTACTGTTTGTTTTTTTAGTGTTTTCCACATAGCCTTAGAGTCTTTCTTCTTACCGTCTATAGCTTGCTGATAGTATAAAGTCTTTGCACTTTTGATATCGTTTACTACTGCATTTCTATAGTTCCTATATTCTATCCATTCTTCATTTGCTCTTGTAAAAGTAAATATCTGATATTTTTTGTCACAAATCTTTATCTTTTTTAAGATATCTTTTGTAAACCTTGGTTTGCTCTTTTCACATACCCTAATATTACTTTTTGGTGAGACAATGTCTATTATACCAAGCATATTTTCATAAAACATATTATATCCTTTGTCTGAATCATAGAATTTATAATTTTTTGAAACAAGGCACCAAAATAAATGTGACTGTGTGACCTATTATTTCAAGGAAGTCTTCCTAAAGATAAAAGGGGAATGAATGAAAAAGCCAATGCTATAAAACCTGAGATCTGTAAGGCAATCCATGATCATATACTCTCTTTTCCTGTAAAAAATACACATTATGGAGGAAAACAAATTAAATACTTGGACAGTAGGCTAAATGTAAAAACCATGCATGAGCTTTACATGAAAAAACACCCAACACTGTTTGTTAAGTATGAGTTTTTTCTTAAATATTTTAAAGAAAATTTCAACTTACGGTTTGGACGCCCCCAGGTTGATACATGTATTAAATGTGAAGAGCTTGGCGTAAAAATTAAAAGTCTAAGCCTTTCAGAACCAGCCAAAAAAGCCGCAGTTGCAGAAAAAATTGTTCATTCACGAAGAGCCAAAAAGTTTTACACCAAAATAAAAGAGGTTCAAGAGTTATGCAGAAAAAATGAAAATATTGTGGGCATCAGTTTTGACTTCATGCAAAATCTTCCTCTACCACATTTGCCTGTACAAGACATATTTTATCTTAGACAGTTATGGGTTAACTGTTTTGGAATTCACAACATGAAAACACAAAAGTCTAAATTTTACATGTACCATGAGGGTGAGGGTAAAAAAGGTGTCAATGAAGTGTGCTCCATGCTACATAAATACATAACCTCTTCAATTCCTGAGTCAGTAGATACCCTTTACCTATTCTCTGATGGTTGCCCAGGGCAGAATAAGAACCATACTATTTTGCGTTTTTCCTTGGCCTTGGTAAACAGTGGACGTTTTAAAGAAGTAACACATTTATTCCCTGTGAGAGGACACTCTTACCTTCCTAATGATAGAAACTTTGGGGTAATCAAAAGAAAGCTAAAAAAATGTGATAGAATATATGTCCCACAAGAATACTCCAGCATTATAGGAAATGCTAGCTCAAATTTTGAAGTGGAAAACCTAAAAACTGAAGATATTTTGGAGTTCAAAAAATGGTGGCCTTCTTTTTATAAACGGACCTGTTTGTCTAACGAGTCGTATGGTAAAATTGTTCCTAAAGAAAGGAAACGAAGCTTGGCTCCATCTGAATGCATGTCTTTTACATACAAAACAAACGGTACCATTATCACTAAAGAATTCATTGATGGTTTGGTATCACATACTTATGACGTGCGTAAAAATAAATCTTTGAACAATGTGATCAACCTCCCAAACTGTGTAGCCTATCCTGAAAACAAGGTTCCACTGAACAGAAAAAAGTTGAAGATATAAGGAAAATGTTCCCGTATATAATCCCTGAACACCAACAATTTTACGATATTGTAAATAGCTGGCCATTGACTGAAGAAGGTGATGAAGAAGTAGAATAGTGAAACAAAAATTGCATAAAATGATGTGTACTTTTAAAAATAATAAAACTATGTAGTTGAATAAAGTTGGATTAGATTATAAACACATTTTAAGTATTTTATTCGTAACAATTATATTCCATATTACTTACTAAATATTTAAAATGCTTTACATCACAAATCTTTTTGCGAGAATTGAAACTAACCATACGTTCATTACGTTCAGTATTATTGCCGATCCTAATCAATGAATGAATATTAAATACTTGTTGTTTTATTATATCACAACTTATTTTACTGTAGTTGATGATAACTAAGTCTCTCAGCGATTCCTGTCCATTATATGACATATGTGTCGCTTCTAAAACATGCTGTTTCAGTCAAGATTGTTTTATACTTTTTTTATTCAATCAGAGTATGTATCACACTTTTTGAAATTTACATTAAAATCACCTACAGCAATAACATTATGTTTTCGTCTTCTTTTTTTGATAAATACTTCACATAATTTGTCAAAAAAATTAAGAAAAGCTGCATCTGAGCTGTTGGGTGAGTGATAGAGGCAGCCCAATTCAAAAGTTTCTTTAGAGATATTGAATTTCACAAAAACACACCAATAATTCATTTGTTCAACAAATTCTTTCACTAAACAATATCAAATGTCACTTTGTAAGTAAAACTGCACTCTTCCTGTTGAACGGCTTGTGGAATCCAATTTCACTGTGTGTGATTATATATCAGAGACGAGAAGAAATGAGAATTTTCATTAATTTTCTTTGCTATTAAATCATGTTATTTTACAAAAGTAATAATATGGCATTATTACACAATATTTTGAATTGAAGTCACGAAAATTTAAAAAAAAAATTATAATTTTCAAAGTTAAGAGCTGTTTGTGTTTCATCTAAATTCAATTGGATGAGAAAAATTAATTCTATAAATAGAAAATCCTGGGCCTGATCGAAGCTTTTTTTTCTTCAAAAATTAACAAAATGGTGGCCTCAGGAAATTTTTTTTAAATCAACAAACAACAGGAAATCAACAGTTAATTGGTATCAAAAAATCGAAATAAAAAAAACTCTTCGATCAGGTCCGAGTTTATTACGAATTCTAAAAGCTGTATATATTTCATCAAAATCTACTGAGCGGTTTTCGAGTTACAGGGTTCACCAGTGTAGCACTTTCACACGTGTAGCATCCTTTTTTCCGGCTTACCGATGGGAATTAGACCCACAATTAAGTCCGTTGAATACGACTTACGGATATTTTGAGATCTCCGAACTTTTGTCGAAACTTTTTCGTATCACGTCCCATAATAAATAACTTTAAAAATAATTTATTTTAATAACGCACAACTATCGACGCACAACGCTCTCCGCAACTGCCACAGGCATACTAGTGACGTGGCGAAAAACAACGCCACGTCATATTTTAGCACTTGTACCACCTAGAAATTGTAAATATATTGTATGTAGGGTATTTATAAATTTAGGTACTACTACGTACATCAAAGTTTTATTCATGGATGACAATTGAATCCAAGAAACCGGTTGCTTACAGCTGCCGCTACCTACTTGCTCCCGAGCGCTCTTCGAATAACTCGAAAAGTAATTATCGGCTCAACTTCAAATTTTCAGAGAATATTTTTAAGATATTACACTTAACGAAAATGAAACAAAGAAAAAATTGATTTTTTGAAAATCCTGACTACCCCTCCCCTAACCCCTTAAATGAGTTTCAGTAAAACACATCATTGATGGCCTATTCATGTTAATAAAATGTTCATATTCATCATAGTGTGCTAGTATACTCTGAGCATGTTGAACTTAAATATACTCTACCCTCTTTTCCTTCTTAACTGCTATCCTGTGTTTCTTATTATACACATTGCAATTTATATTATAAGCTTTGTGTCTAACATCAAGTTCTAGATTGAGTTTTTCATAAGCCATAAGTCAGTTTTTTTTTGTGGAGAAATGTAAAATGAGAATACTTCGAGAAATAAATGCCAATTGTGAAAAATTTGTGACATTGTGAGAATATATCAGATACCTTTTATTGAGAGTAACTAAAAATTGAAAGTACACAAATTAGACGATGGGAAAGTTCAATTGTTGCGCAGACAAGTCTCGTTCAAACTGTTGCATTGTAATTTGTTATAATGCTTTTCATGTAAGTTGTATTGAGAGATTTCATAATTTCGTGAATATCGATTATAGTATGTTCTTTGCACTGAGGAGCGTGAGAATGAGTATTAAGAACAAAGTGATACAAAGAAGAACTCTATAAGAAGCATTCAGCAGTTGAAGAAGTGTTTGTTGAAAGACAATTGCATTCCTTAGTTGGCGCAAATTAAATAGCGCAAGTGAGGCATAGGTAGCATCTGGATGAAATTGATGAAATAACACTCTCAAAGAAAGAAGCTATCAAAGAACAAAACTACATGGGAAAATCTATGTACTGAGTTAACGGAGGAACTAGTACAGTTTCATACAATGAAAAATTTCTTAAGAATTTTGAGCAGATATCCAGGAATATGATACAAATCCTAAGGGAGTTAGAGGCAGAAAATAAGGCATTAGTTGAGGAGGTAACTACTTTCAGGTAGGGAAAAACTGAGAGATGCTAATGGACAAAAATTAAGCATTAAATTTATTAGGGACACCTCTCCACAGAGAATTTATTGTTTTATTTATTTTTATTATTTATTTTTCTGTCTGCCTAGAAAAAGGTATAGAGCAAAATTATATGCATGTATATAAATTCATGAAAATAATGCATGTAGATCAAACAAGAGTGATAGAAGCACAGAAAAAGAAATAAGTAATCCCTTGAAAAAAGAGAAAATACTGATGTACACAAGTTAAAAAGACCTAGAATACGAGTTATACAACGCACATACAAACTTATCAGAATCTATCGGTAGAAATACGAATGCAATACAAAGTGTGTAACTTTGCTGCAGCTCATTACTTCAACTCACAAAATCTGAAGACGAAGATACAGTTAAAAATTATGTTCCAATGACAAAGAAATCTGATAAAAGTGAAACTCTGAAAGAAGTAATTTCTGCAAGGAGGCCATAGTGAAAGACATACAGTATATTTGAATATACCTATTCAATTTTTAGAATAATCAGGTAATACCTGAAATAATGGAGATTGACTTAGAGGAAGACAGACACAGTAGATTTGATAGGGTGCAATAGCACCATATTGGGAGTAGTCCGCTGAGGACAATGATTTAGCTAACTGATTTGAAGTCCTCATATGTTTTCTTGAAAGACATTCACACCTTCCCAAGTGTGAACAGTTTATCGGTGATACCGTTTATTGTCAAACCTCCAATAGTAATAATAATAATGATATTTCCATCTTAAGTGTCAATCTATGGTGACACCAAGGTATTTTACAGTCTCCGCTTTTAAGATAGCTTGGTTGGCATCAATCTCTAGTTCATTATATTCTGGCTGGGTATGATGCTAGCATGTCAACGCTAAAAATATAGATTTTTCATAGTTTAAAACCGAAAGTGTTTTGTCTAACCACTGTTCAATACAAACTATGTCTTTTTCAGTCTTTCTTCAACCTTAATTTAACCCAATTTTCTCCCTTCACTATAGCGTTATTACCCACAACGCTAACAGTAAATTTAATTAGGTTTCACCTCAAAAATGTATTTGACATGCATATTGAACAGTAAAACTTTTAACTGAGGAACGCCACACTTTACTTTCCTGGGACTATTGCAACAACAATTTTCCAGGTATACCAAGATTTCAAAAAGTCTTTCAACATCTCCAAAACCTTTACCACAACTCCGATTTTTTGCTGATATAGATATATCAGCTTGAGCTCAGGTTGATATAGATATATCATTTATTGTGTTAAACACCTTAGCAAGATCCAGAAATGTAACTTGCATTCTTTCGTCACTATCTATGGCGCGGTATATTAGCGACGTTAAATAATTTAAGGCGTCTTCAGTTGATAAATTCTTTCGATATTTAAATTTATTATTCGAGATATTTTCGTTCTTCTGCAAAAATCCTGAGAGTCTATCTTTCAAAACATTCAAAAACAGTTTTGAAAAATTAGTTTTCAGAAACAACGGCTGATATTATGATAATACCCTTTCATCCCTAATTTCTTGCATTGTTAACACAATCGCATGTCCGCAATAGGAAGGAAAAGTAACTGTTTCTATATTCTTATTTACCGGAAGTGCCCATTTGTCCGATTTTAAGTTTAAAGTTTGTATATTGAGTATATATCACTTGGCTTAGTTTCACAGAAATGATTTTTCATACAATTTTTTTGGGGTGTTACCCCATTTTCATATTAATTAAATTGAAAATGTTCCCAGTTTGATCAGAGTGGCTGAAGCATATTCAAACTAATTGACCATTCTAATGAGTCTAGTCCACATACAATTTGTGTTAAAGCTAAATATTCTTCGTCATTAATATTAAATATTCTTCTAAGGTTCAAAAAAGTTGAAAATCATTTCATATTCAGGTTTTTGAAGATCTTTAGTAATTAATTTTTAAATATTTCTGTTATCTTTTTGGACTCTAATGCCTTCGCCAACTAATTTATTTCGATTTTTTAAAATTCGTTTTTCTTCATATTTACTTCTGAATTTTAACACTCTTTCCCCACTCATTTTGAATTATTGTAATACGCAATGTGCTAGTGATCCCATTAATCTAGGATTGAGTTATATAGTTAAATTGAGTTATATAGTTATATTAGAATTGAGAAAATAGTCAAATTGAAGGTTTATTATCAGAGTAAATTGTAAATTTTATGCTGTAAAGATAGGGTGTAAAATGTTCACATGACCAATTAATCGATAAAAATTCTTTTTCGATACAACTATCGATTTTCCGCTTTCTTCAGCGATCTGTTAGACTACTAGAGTAGTCTAATACTCTAGAACGGTCTACTCTAGTAGTCTGTTAACTACTAGAGTAGTTAACTTCCTTATAATACCGAGCCTATCGCAAATCCAGATGGGTAACTGCAACATAAAGTTCATTGAAATCGTAATATAGAATGATTCAATAAATGTGTTTTGCATATATGAAATGCTTCAACGTATTTTGAATCACCTTTAGGATCTTTCTTGAAGCCATTCGCAAGTGGTTCAGTAATTTCTATTAAGTTATGAATCAATTTTCGATAATACCGGACTAATCCTAGATATGATTTTTTTTTTTGGTTTGAGGAAATGTAAATTTGCTGACGACTTTCGATTTATTAGGATTAGGATTAATTCCTTCTGAAGTAATAAGGTGGCCTATGAATTCGATTTTAGTTTTGACAAAATGACAATTATCAAATTAAAATAATTTAAACTCTTGGCTTAATGTTTCACGATTTATTTAACAATATGTATAGTTAACATGTTTCGAGCGTTAGCTCATTTTCAAGGCAGAATAATCAAATTGGATTTTCAAATTATGAGAGGTAATAATAAAAACTTGTCTAAAAATCACTGACTGAACAATTCTTTATTCGACTAGTTTCGCCTTTTACAGCATTATCAAGAATATATAATCAAGAATATATCAAGAATATCAAGAATAATAACATTATCAAGAACATTCTTGATAATGCTGTAAAAGGCGAAACTAGTCGAATAAAGAATTGTTCAGTCCGTGATTTTTAGACAAGTTTTTATTATTACCTCTCATTTGAATATGAACTATCAGAGAGTAAATTCATCGTCCATTGAATTTATTTTCAAATTATCCCAAAAATTTTCAGAATATTATTAATATCAGCTAAATGTTCTACTGAATCTGAAAATGTTACTGCGTCATCTAAGTAAACATAACTAATTCTGCCTATATACACAGTCTCTCAATATCTTATTCATTAATCTCCGAAACGTAGAAGGAATTCTTTAGTCCAAAGGGCATACGTAAAAATTCATAATGTCCGTTTTCAATGGTAAATGCTCTTTTTTTCTGTACAATATAAATAAATTTGATGAAAGCCAGATCGTAAGTGCAGTATTGTAAAAATTTTTTTTCTAATTTATCTAAAATAGCATCAATTTGAAGTGAATGGTAATTATCATTGATAAAGTTTTTGTTCAGTTTTCTATATTCTATAGCAATACGTCATTTCTCTTTTTTCGATATATCTTGTTTTTTTATCTACAACAACGGGGCATGATTATGGTGAAATATTCGGTCTAATAATTTCATTATTTGTTATATTTATGTTTTGATTTCATTCTTATATTCTTTTCATTTCAGAGTTGGATGTTAATTACATGCATCAATTGTTTGGAAGTATAAATCGGATTTTCTTGACTATTATAAAATTGATAATTGATGAGGCCGATACTTGATGTAAATCGATAAACATAATAAAACCATTGTTAAACTGATTCACACATATATTAAAAAGAATAACTTCTGCACGTAGCTTCGTGCTTAGTCTGCACGTAGCATTTGAAGAAGGTGAATCTCATCGAAACGTACGTCATGCAGTATTCTTTTTAATATATGTGTAAATCAGTTTAACAATTGTTTTATTATATTATAAAATTATTTGCTTTCCGTATTATTTTGATTGGAGAGTGGAGTAGTTATTCCTTTTTGAGCATAATTCCTCGTCTGAACACACTTTTTTCTGGAGTTCGAATTATTTCTCCTGGTGTGGTTTATACATTATGACGTATATTGAGAACGTAACTTATATAACATACATTTTTGCCAGAACTTGAACAATGATTATTATTAACTTTCACTAATATTTTGAAACTATTAAATCCATAGTATTCCATACTCATTTTACGAGTAATGTTACTGAATTAACTGCATTCGTAATTGTAAAATTTGAATAGATTTCAACTTACCTTTTAATTTTGTAATAAAAATTGAGAAACATTGAATAGAAATTTAGCTAAACAAGTAACTAAATTAAATTATTCCAAAATAATTTTTGAATTAAATTCGGACTGTTTCTGTTTTCCACAGGCTTCTACGAAAGTAGTGAATAATATGAGTCGATATCTTTAAAATGAGTATAAATTAAAAAATTTTAGTATTTATTCACCAAAAAATAATATTAATAAATTTTTTGGCACTAAGATCTTAATACTTCACATTAAGTTCAAAATTTAAGTAACTGACTTTTCTGAACACAAAATTTGAAGCACACTTTTTAATTCAGTTTTTCGTTCGCTTCCCAAACGTGCAAATGAAATTTGAAAATTTCAATATAATTGTTGTTTCAAGGTCTCAATTACTTTCGATATTTTTTGTGATTACTAAGTGAATGAAGAAGATGCGTTGTTTACGTGGTTTTTGCAACAAAGGCGATTGCATGTTGCTGTAGTAAATGGTGAGATATATGGAAATGAGATAGCTCTTATTTTCCATCGCCAGAATAGAAACTCCAATATTAGATTTCGTGCAAGCCAGGGATTAGCAGTCGGCTTCCGACAAGAAAAGGATGCAGATGAAAGTGACATTCATGCCTTGTCCAAATGTGACTGGAACCCATAAACCTCAATTGCTTGTTGTCGGAAAAGCAAAAACTCGTGGGCTTTTAAATCAACAGGTCTTCCTGTTTTTTATCGTGCACAAAAACATGCTTGGAATACGAAACACTTCTTTCTTGAGTGGTTTTAAACGGAATCCGTTCCTGCAGTCTGTTGCCATCTTTTGTCTGTTAAATTGCCTCCTCAGGCACTGTTATTGCTGGATAATTGTCCGGGCACCCATCAGCAGATGAACTTGTCTCTGAAGGCGGCAAAATTTTTGCAATGTTCCTGCCGCCTAACACCACAGTGTTGATAAAACCGATGAATCAGAATGTTATACAAAATGTGAAGTTAAATTGCCGCAAATCACTTTTGGCTAACTGTCTTGCATTATGTTCTGAGAACTTCATGGATTCATTAAAATCCATATCTTTATGAGGACACAGTTTTTCTTCTGTCTGGGCCCACGTTAATGCATCCTTAATGAACATATAATGGATAAATTTGCACCCTGCGTTTCTCACAAATAAGGCCGACCATGTTCCTTTATCTCGGCTTTTTAATAGGTTGAGAGGACCCAATCATCCTCAAATAAGTGGGACATAAGCTCAAGAATGGACTGGTAGTGGTGCCAAAAGCGAGTTACAAAGATATGAAGTGTTAACTAACACATAAGGAGATTGTGCTACCGGCAATATCTGAGGACAATGAGTAAGATGAAGACAGCACCTAACGTTGAAGTTCTCGACTCCGAGAAAGTTGATAATTCAAAAGCAGTGGCAGCTTTAAATACTGCTTCAAAATCGGCTGAAAATAATTAATTTGATAGCCACGAAATTATGTTTCTCCGTCGACTTAGAGACCGGGCTTATGAAATAAAGTGCGAAAATTATAAACAGCAGATTATTATAGACTTTTTTGAGAAGAATTAACTATTTAATCTTTTAACTTAGTTTTTTTTACATAGTTTAATTTCGAACATGATTATTTTTGTCATTATACTTTACGAGAGAAATTGATTAAAGAAACTAAGGTTAAACATGTTTTTATTACCATTAAATATGACATACTACAATCCGGAATAATCCGCAAGGGGTCTTGTTTTTGCCTCTCCGGATTAACGAGGTCCAACTATATATATATATATATATATATATATATATATATATATATATATATATATATATATATATATATATATATATATATATATATATATATATATATATATATATATATATATATATATATATGTATATAAAATTCAAATTTTTTTCAAAAATATATAACAGTTAATCAAATTACATAAGAAAACCTAACACAAAACACCCTTGTCACAAGTAACAAGAGTACGTAATCAAAATCTCTGATGCAGAATATATCATATAAATATATATATATATATATATATATATATATATATATATATATATATATATATATATATATATATATATATATATATATATATATATATATAAGGAAATGTTTTTGTGCTTATGGCACTGAATGAAATATTTAAGAAAATGAACACTAGAACATTCATTTGAAAAATTCAAATTGATCAAGAGAATGTTATAGTAGAGCTAGATATGTGAACGTGTACGATGTGATGTCTCCATGATAATAATAACCCCTTGAAGGATGATGGAGACATCACATCGTACACGTTCACATATGCTCTACTATAACATTCTCTTGATTAATTTGAATTTTTCAAGTGAATGTTCTAGTGTTCATTTTCTTATATATATATATATATATATATATATATATATATATATATATATATATATATATATATATATATATATATATATATATATAGTGTATAATGTAAGCAACTTTTATTTCAGTCTGCATTAGAAGGTGATAAAGTATTAGCTTTTGGTCCTGTCACACAAAGAGATTTTCTGATGAAAATGGGCATTGATCATAGATACAATGCTTTAGAGAAAAACGCATCAAAGGAGCAATTGGAAGCATTGAAATTCAGCTACAGTATTATGGTAGATGAAAAACATATGGGAAAACGTTTCAAATTTATGAGTTTACTACCCGCCACTATGAAGAATATCTTAGATAAGTATCCAGTTGTTGGATTCAGTTGATAATAAGAAGTAGTAAAATTAGGTATATAAAATAGTGAACCTATGATTTGTTGAAAGAAATTTATGGATTTGAAGAGCTTCATAAGAAAGGTATTTAATTGAATACATATACAATAATACACCCAGATTTGTCTCTGACAAGTTTTTTTGCAACAGATTCTCTGTAAAGAATATATCTTGATAAATATACATATATAAGTTAATATAACTATAATAAATATAACTTAATGATATGTTTTCTATTTTATCATTCTGCCATTATTTCAAACAAATTATACATTGCTTGGCAAAATTAATATTTTTCATTTCAATTCGCATTAAGTATTGATACAATTTCTGCCGTTTAAATTTCAAACCATCTGAAGCTAGAGAAGCACATAGGTGAAGAAAAGCAATGGAAAAATATTGCAGTAAATTAATAAAGGCAGGAAATGTGCAAAAAATTAAATCAGATAGTGTTTTAAGTAAAATAAATTCGTTCAGGACGCAGAGGTAGAGACGACGATGATATTTTGGATATATTTCTATGCAAACAGAACATAAAAATCATATTTGCTTTCTAGGCCAATCGTACTGTGTATATATTTTCAGTGCAGAAGAATTAGAAACTCTGGGCTTTAATATTGAAAATATCATTCTTCGCTTATATGCTACTGGAACATTATTCGTAAGAAAGCCAATCGCGAAAATATATATATATATATATATATATATATATATATATATATATATATATATATATTTATATATAGAAAATATATTTTTACTATGGTGGAATTATTAATACTTTCAATTCAACTCTGATGGTGGCGGCCTTTTAGAAATGTATGATTGTAATCAAGACTCCATTTTCTTGGAGCCATTAAAATAATATATTCGGAAAAAATAAAATTGGCCGATTCTTAAAATTTGAAAATTATCAGTGATTTCAGTTTTGCTCTCATTAATGCGATGATGATTTTGAGATTGAGTAATCTTGAAATAATTTATAAAGCATAAACTCAAGATGAAATTTTCAATTGAGATATGACTTTCGTCAACCTTTGCTCTGCATACTTCTTCGGAATAATTCTTAGGGACATTAAAAATTATACAAATAAAAAAACAAAAGAACGCTTTTTAAAGAATATATAGTAGCTCAAAGGGTTTTCTATTATATGAGCATAGTACTGAAATATAAAAATATGGCTTCAAAATGCTCTTCAAAGATTTGTAAATATCTGCTTGAGTTAGTCACCCACTGGTGATGTTGAAAGTAATTCAGAATTTATTTCAATATCACAATTCGTAAGAAACTGGAAAAGTAGTCTATTTTTCAAACACTCGAAATTAATCTCTGAAGAAACTTACTTCAAACTTAAAAAGGTTTTACATCGTGATGAAAAAGATTTTCTTGATAATCGATATTACGATGAAAGCTTAGATTTAATTCGGAATAAATATCTATCACTTTCCTCACTTTGGTCGGGCGTTAGACTACTCAGAAAGGTTTCACCTCCTAGATGCAGAGGTGGAGGTGGAATTGGTTTCATGTTATTAAACATTCAGTTATAGTTATAAGCAGAGAATCTATAATCAATAAGTTCTTTCAATGCATAAAGAGATCATGCTTGAAGTTTTTAAGGATACATGCACGTCAAAAGAAGAAAAATTTATTATTCCAGCCAATTTAAATAATTCGTACGTAGATTTCTCATGCAAAAAATAAAATTTCTTATACAAAATAACTCGAATCAGAACAGAGAACCAAAACTTGTCTGAAAACAAAAGCCGAAAAGAAAAATGCGAATTAGATTCAAATAATCAATATTCAACTGAACAAACAAGTGTAAACTCTATTCACACGTGAATAGGTTTTTTATATAGTTTATTCACATTATAGAGTAAAATGTCATTAAATGATTCGAAGACAGACTGAAAAGAAACATTTCTAACTTCAAATTTTGGGAAGATATGTAATTCAACTTCAATGAGGTATAGAAATGACGCCTAATCTATTACCATAAAATATCACAAAAAATGTAATGCTTTTGTGATTGTTAAACGATGTGCCTTGAAATTGATAGGTGTACACATTTTCTCGGATGCTCACTTGATCATTGCTGGAGAACGTATGAAGTATCCACTCAGTTTATTGCCATATTCACTGGAAGTTTGTGTATATAAGTTTTCATATTTGAGAGTTTCAGCAACAGAAAAATCTATCACTTCATCTATAAGACTAAACTCCACATCTTGCGTTATAAATGCAGTAACCTAATCTTTAAATCTAGCTGGTGCTTTTATTTTACGATGATCTCGGAAGTTTCTTACACGAACATGGATTTGATTTTCTGAGCTATATGCTATATGATATTTCAGTATTCACTTCACAGTATGACATTTTCACTTTGGCAAAAATTTCTGTTCAGTCTTATCATCATATCACATTGTTTGAGCTTATGACATCGTTAATTTCCTTTATAAAAACCCTGAATATTGTTTCGGTTTGCTCTCAACCTTACTTGTCTTATTATTTTCTTTTCACATATTGCATTCACATCCGAATGATTTCAGTTTTGGAATAGCTATTCTCCTCCGAAACCACAGATTAGATAGAAGTTTGTCTTCCATCGTAACGGCATAATTTACTGCGTCAGCTTACAAATTTTCATTTCAGTTTCTTGCATGAATGACAGCTTCGAATATTGTTCTCATTTTTTTCTATACGTAGGTTCTGTTTTGGCGTATATGCGCTTGACTTTGTGTGAAAAATACCAAGATTTTCTGAAATTATTAGTGTAGGGAAAGTACGGACAAAATGACAGTTTATTTTGTTTTCTGATAATGAAGGAGATAATGATATGCTAATTTTCAAGAACACAGTTCACAAATAAATCGTTTGGTCTTCTTTAGGACATCAGCACATCACGCATGAGCTCAATGGAAACAAGTCATACATCGAAACCAACCTTCGCTGGGTTTAGAACGGAAAAAGAGGTCATTGAAATAAATGCAAGCGCAGTCACTATCGTCGTCTTCTGTCTCGCATAATAAATCTTCTCTTCCTGAGATATCATATATGGCTGAGCATTTTTGGAAGCAGGAATATTTATTTCATCCTCATCAAAATTTTTGCTTTGAACCTGTCTCTTCTTTTCTACCGGTGGATCCTTTGATCTGTTTTTTTCAATAATTTCATGCATATTTGGAGTAGAAGTTGAAAGCTAACCTTTGACAGGTTTCAATTTTCTTTTTCCTTGGCCTCGAATGAACTGCTCCTTCGGTGCTGGTGAAATAGTAGCAACTGGATATGTCAGTAATTGCTTTGATGGATCAGGTCTCACATGGTCATCGTACGCTACTCCAGCTACCTCAACTGTATTAGACTCATCTTAACATTTTTTTAAATTCAGGTTCATCATATCAGAAACAACTCCAATATCAGATTTGCTGGTGGCTTGCGTTGTGTTTTGTGAAGAATTTACTTCATCGTCATTTGTTGCTGATGGATTTAAAATAGATGCAATATCGTTACTTGGATCTTCTTGTATTGAATAGGTATTGATAAAATCAGTTGATGGCAAATGTCAGCTGTTAAGTTTAGGTGTACTGTTTGCAATATTCTCCTGATTCAACGGAACATTTGTGGTGTCTACCGGTTCAAACATGTAGTCTGAAAAAATATCAGGATGAAAAGGCCAGATGCCTACCTTTTGCGACTTTTCCACACGATTCATTAAACAAACACCCGATTTGTAAATGGGTAACAACGCGGCCTAGATGATTTTTTAACCACCGTGAATGCCATTTTCTTTGGCATAACTCAAACATTCAATGCATTTATGACTTCAGTGACTATCACAAATAAGTAGAACCGGATTGTATTAGCTAGATTTCGTATGTTCCTGAAAATGTTTTCAACCATTTTACAAGCACCTTTGATATCACATGATTGGAGTAGGCTGTTGTTGATAATTCCTAAGTTGTGCCGATCTCGAAACTGTTGAAATGAGGGGCAATCCGATAAAAGATGTTTGACTGTTAGAAACTGGTCACAGTTATGGCATTTCGGCTTTTCGTTCTTTTGTATTATGTAACCGTGTTTTAGTCGGGTATGTCCTATTCTTAGTCGATTTAATAACATCTGGTCTGAGCGGTTGCAGTTTTCTTGCCAGTATTTGGTGTTGGGTTTGATATCGACTAATTTATTTGTGCTTTGTCGCCAGTTTTGTTCCCATCTAGATATTATTTGGTACTTAATATGTGTTTTCAAATCGCGATTTGAAATGTAGTTATCGCCTACGTTGTTGGTGGAGGGGTTATATTTAGATGCTTCTTTATCAGCAATTTCGTTATCTCGAATACCCGTATGAGTCGGAACCCACAAGAGTTTGAAAACTTTGTCATTAGATTTCAAAGTGAATAGTTGATCCTTTATCAGTCTTATTTGTATGTTTCTAGGATATAATTGACTTATACTTGTAAATGTGCTCATAGAGTCGGTAATTATCAAATATTTTTTGGCACTGTTGTGTTCGGCATATTCTAAGGATTTTCGAATAGCGTAATATTCGGCTGATAATATGCTGTTTTGTGGGTTTAACTCGCAGCATATAGTTCTGGTCGGTGTTATCGTTGCCGAAGCTACTCCAGTCTCAATTTTGATCGCGTCAGTATATATTAGTTGAAAATCTGGACGTTCATCAATAATTTCCTGAAAAGCCCTTTGAATTATGCTTTGTGGTGTTATATTCTTGTTGTTTGTTGATAATTCTAAATTGCAGTATGGGATATCGATCATCTAAGGAGACGCACTTATCTGTATATTTTCTATGGTTGAAGGCAATTCTATATTCAATTTATCTATAGGCATCCTCACTCGCTGATGAAATGAAGCAGTTATCCACTTACGCTGACTGTATAAATTGTTAAAACGTCGGACATTGGTATTATAGTAAGATGGATTTGACTTATTTGCATTGAGGGAGGATGCATATGTCAGATCTAAATACTGCCGTTTATTTTCTAGCGGGAGTTCTCCCCCTAATGCATGCAAGCTTTCTGTTGGACTTGTACGAAAAGGCCGGGTGGCTGTTTTGAGGGCTGTACTCTGAATCACCTGTAGTGCTTTAATGAGCGAGATACTAGATGATTCATATGCCTGGGATCCATAGTCTATTTTGGATCGTATTAAGGGCTTGTAAATGTTCAGTAAGATTTTCTGGTCGACACCCCATGAACGGTGGGACAAACATGTTAAGAGGTTCAAACCGTTCTGACATTTGAGAATCAAATTTTTCAGATGTAAGTTCCAGTTAAGCATATCGTCAAATATCATTCCGAGAAATTTCATATGTTTCACTTGTTCAATGGGTTCATCGTATATTTTTAATGTAATTGGTGAAGGTTTACTAGGCCTTTCCGAGAAAATAATGCTTTTGCTTGAATTGAATAGATATCCGGAGGAATTTGACCACTTCTCTAGTTGGCTTATAGCTTTCTGCATTAAAAGATATAAAGTCCCTAAATCGTTGCCTGTATTGTACATTAACAGATCATCAGCGTACAGTTTTGCCTCCATTGATGAGTCAATATCTTGCATTAAATCGTTAATGGCTATTAAGAAAAGTGTAACGCTGATTATGGAACCCTGTGGAGTTCCATTGGTCTGATGTTTATTGGTTGATAACCGACCGTTAACCCTAACCTAGAATGATCTGTTATCAAGAAAATTTTCGATGAAATGAAGTATATTTCCCGTTACTTCCCATTTTATCAAATTATTTTCAATATTTGGTTTCCAAGTCATTTCATATGCTTTATTGATATCGAAAAATACGCTCAAACACTTCATTCCATTTGCCATCGCTTCATGTATTTCGGATTCGATACTTATTAAGTTGTCTAATATCGATCGGTTTCTGCGAAAGCCGGATTGTTCCCTGATAAATAATTTGTTTCTTTCAAAAAACCACATTAATCTTTCGTTGACTATTTTCTCGAGGATTTCACACATAACGCATGTGAGCGATATCGGTCTATATGAAGTAGATCTGATCTTGGTTTTATCGGGTTTCAATATTGGGATGATAATCACCTGCTGCCACTTTTTCGGAAATTTTTTCTGACTGCAGATCAAATTAAATATACTGAGAAAATAAACCTGGGCTGAATATGGGAAATATTTGAAAAACATTGCAGGAATATCGTCAGAACCGGCTTTCGAATTCGTGTTTATGCTTTTGAGTGCATTTTCTATTTCTAATATAGCTTGATTTAGTTCCTTTATGAACAGACATTTCCGGCTTAAGTGAGAGGCCTTTTCAATTGTTATTTCAGTTGAAGTATTGAAATTCTCTGGATAGTTATTGCTTGATTTTTTTTTGAATGTTTGCGCCAAAATTTCTGATTTATCCTTGTCGTTTCTCATAATTTGTCCGTTCCATTCAAGGAATTGGATGTTGCGGAAATTTCTTCGTCCTTTCATTTTATTGATTTTATTCCATACTTCATTGGTTGGTGTGCTTGTGTTTATAGATGAAACATATTTATGCTTTCTTATCTCTTCTGCTTTTCTTCAGTATAAATCTTGCTTGAGCTCTCATTTTTTTTAATACACCAAGTATTCAAAGTCAAGTTCACCAAGTATCAGCCAAGACAAGGAGCGAGCTTGACAGTAAATGCAGGAGACTTATCAAGCAATTTTCAGATTGGTGTTATCGAAACTCTCTAATGCTGAATTTAGAGAAAACTCAAGTTATCTATTTTCAACTGCGGGAATCTATTTCACATGCACCTTTTGTTACTGAGTTTAGAGACCATCAACTCGAGACAGCTGGCAGCGTTAACATTTTAGGTGTGCATGTTGAATATCTCAGCAAAAAGTTGAATTCTTCATTTTTTGGTATTAGTCGACTCAAGAACTCGCTACCTCTGGTTGGGTTGCTTACTGCTTATTATGCTCTAGTTTTCACCCACTTAAAGTACAATGTAGTCCTATGGGGCGATTATACATTTTACAGTGTCTGCTGTTTGTTCGCAGTAAACTGGTAGAGCTTGATACAACTTCTAGTTTCCACAGCTACAGCACGAGGCATAATTTCACCATCTCTATTCCGACTCATAGAACTTCTAAATTTGAATCCTCTCCAACATATGTGGGCATCAAGTTATTCAACCATCTTCCTAACCACATCAAGTCCTTGAGTCGGTCGAAATTTAAGAAGGAAGTTTGCAGAGTCTTGTTACTTAGTTGTTTTTATTCCTTGCAAGAATATTTTTCTGCTGAAATTGTTTAAATGTAATTGTTAATCATTTTCTTGACGTATCCTATACATATTGTAATGTCATACAGGACGAATAAACATTATTATTATTATTATTCTGTAGATTTATGTCGCTTGTATGTGTTATAAGCGTGTTTGTGTTGTTTTGTTGTATTTTCGCAATTCTTTATTGATAAGGATCATTTTTGCTTTAGCTTTTGCAATAATTGATTCATCCTTCTCACTTATGTCGATGCATTTTTCTAAACCTTCAAGCAAAACACATTCTCGACTAAGAAAGTCCATTCATCATGTTCGTACGACCTAAAGGCTTGGGTACGCTCATCAATTAAAATGTTCTTTCACTTACTCGCATTACTAAACTCGAAACCACAGGATGTGTAAGCGTACTGGGCCCATAATATGTTGTGAGTATTGAAATGTTGCAGAATGTATAGCAGATTACCAAAATAAATTAAAAAAAACACTTGTCATGGATTGAATGTATATTAAGACTGAAAACTAAAAGGGGACAAATACGTATCCAACAAAGTAGATAACGATAGTTGAGGCTAACGGCAACCAAAAACAGCATACTGTGAACTTTTGTTATTTCCAACAATAACTCACCAGAAAAGAGGAGAAAATCATCTGTAAAATATACTTTTAAAGGTGTAAAACACGTTCGAACTGATTACTGCGACGCGACTGTTACAATGGCGCCCAACATCTGATAGTATTGTGAATATGGCTGCCGTCACGTGATACAGTCGCGGAGACGTAATTTAAACCGGTCAATTTTTAAATAAGGTGACTATGTCATTTTGTCCATACGTGTCATTTTGTTCGTACTTCCCCTATCACGTTTTTTAATTTCTGTGCCATTATCTGATCGCTGTACTTTTACTTTTCTGTCTAACTGATTTTCGACTAATTTAAGAAATATTTCTAGTTTTGCAGTTACCTCGCATTTATTTTTCGACAATTACACAGTCCAAAAATGTGTATAATCATCCTTAATAAGTGAGAAGTACCTTGCTCCTCCTAAATAATAAATGTCCATCTCGCAAACATCTACATGTGCTCAATCGAGGAGTCTAGTTGACGTCTTTGGATTTAGGGGATGTGATACCCTGTGTTATTTTCTGTAGGTTCATCCTGAGCAAATATATCCATTCCAATCATCTTGAAACCTTATTCCACTTTTATTTAGAATATCTCTTACTTGTGATATGAAAACATTCTGGTGTGCAAGCTAGTTTATTGTTTTAATGGTAGGAATGTTTACAATGCATTTTTCTGATTCTACGAAATTTCATTTTGAATAATTTCCCTTCTCTTACAGCCATTGCACCAACATTTTCTTCACTGTCTTTGAAAATTAATTTTTCCAAATCATCTGACAGCTTACTGAAAAAAGGTTGAATGGCATTTGGAATGTATGATACTTCTTTCAAGACAATTTACCTGCAAACGCTTCCAACTCAATGTCACCCCTGCCAATGCCTGTCAGTTCAGTTACGTCACCAATAATAACCATTTATGGTTGTTCGAGAGTAATAGTTCCTGAACCAATTCCTACGTGAGCTCATATATTGTGTCGCAGCACAGTATTGATATCCACAATTTTCAAAATCATCAATATTTAGCGAATTTATGGATACAAGCTTAGTGTTATAAGGCCACGTCTATTATTCGTATTTCTAGACTTACCTTCTCGTTGACTAAAATCTGCATTTAGACAAGCTTTTGCAAAATTTACTAACATTTGCGCTTATTACAGCCATATGTATTTTTACAATACTATAACTATTTCTCAGATGATTTGCAATGTCATTCTGATATTATGTGGCCTGTCTTTCCACATGACAGATTTATTTTCATTTGTATTCAAAGAATTGCTTTTGCGTGTCTTTGACAAATACCATATGCTTTATATAACATATCATAAGTATATGTTGCTATTTTTATTACAATGTAAATACTACAGTTCAATCCAATGAGAGTATGTGCTTCCAAATCCTTTGTTAACCATGCTGACACATTCTGACTAGTATATGCACCATGGGAATTCATTACAATTTCAGTCGCAACTTCAAAAATTTGCTTGCCTTTTATAAATTTAATTTCAATCTCCATGACTAGTAATTTACACTTCCACAAGCATCTTCTGTTTTCTGATTGGAACTGTATGGCTTCAATTGACTCATTATTTTTTTTTCAATTTAAACAGAAAATCCAGGCTTGTATCCTCTGAAAGGTTACGTGCCGGGGCCCAGGAACTGATGTTGGTAACTTAATTAATATTGCATGTGTATTCAGGTGAATTGATATATTTGCCTTTCTACTCAGGGGCTCCCAAACTGAGGCACACTTCCAAGTTTAGTATATTGTCACAGTGACCTCCCTAACTAACTATTTGAAATATTAATATTATTATTATTTATTTCTAAATACCAATTGAAATTAGTAATATTAGATAAAGTACAACAATATTCAGTTAAATGAATTCTGGTTCTCAAGTTATATTAATATACAAAGGATCTAAGAAATGGATCGGCTGTACAATTCTGTACTTATTAAATTTAGTAAAGACGGCATTAAAATAAAATATACGCCAAGTCCCCTAACTCTCCGCATTGGCATAATGGATTATGAGAAACATTTACGTTATGAAGGTGCAGTGGAACCAAACAGTGGCCTGATGTCAACTGGCAAGAGGTGGTGATATATTTCCGAGGCAAGCCCATTTTTTGATGCCACGGCCTGTGAAGTTTATTTTGAATTAGATTTGCATATATTTTCCTCGTTTTGAATTGTCCAATCCTGAGCCCATGCACCCCTGACTTCAGCTATTAGTTCTGGTAATATTTCTTCATAATGGCTTATGGTATCGAATTATGGTTTGGAATCTACACTAGGTATATCCTATTACTAGTAAATATTATGTCAAAAAAACGTGTTCGAGCTACTAGGCTAAATTCATCGTTATGCACTCCCGATTCCAGGAACATATGTTTTGTAGAGTAACTTCTAAAATAAACTGCACACAGAGGGATTAATTTGAGTAGCTCATGCTAAACA
Source organism: Henosepilachna vigintioctopunctata (assembly GCA_030704895.1). Classification (NCBI taxonomy): domain Eukaryota; kingdom Metazoa; phylum Arthropoda; class Insecta; order Coleoptera; family Coccinellidae; genus Henosepilachna; species Henosepilachna vigintioctopunctata. The sequence continues at coordinate 2,092,801 of JARQZJ010000036.1, read as the reverse complement.
ACATTTTATCATTATGGTACTCACTAAAGGCAATTTATTATTTTGTTATCATATATCTCAAAATAAAATAGTTATTTGTAATTAACAATTTTCAACAATTATTAATAATTTATGTTTATCAAGATATATTTGTCACGTCATTTGCCATGTCATTTTATGTGTCTTGACTTGAAAATGATAATTGTTTTCCAATACAATTGGCAGAATACCGCTGCTGCTTTTACTTAATGTGCCTACATAATATCAATCGAAATAATCAGAATCAACTGGAAATTTTCACGGTAAAAATGTTTATATGGACTGTTCCTACAATACAAATTATCAGCATTTATGTCAATATTGCATAGTATTACTATCAGTTTATATTCATTAATCCAGATTTTCAAACGCAGAATCAGCTCAGCTATTTAAACAAAAAGTCGATTTGGCATTCTTGGTAAAGCTGAAGGTAATCCTGCCGCAAACAGACATTACAATATATGCGCCTCAATTATGTGTGAATTATCCTACTTCTTACTAAACTATAACTTCTAAACGTTCAGATGTTTGTCACTTCATCACAACAGAACAGATATGGATTTTATTTTATGGATCTTATTAAGAAGTAATAGTTCAATTCTCGAGAATAACGTGACTACTTCCTTTATCCTGGAAATTGTAAGATTCCCATGGACGCGATTTTTTTTGGTTTCGCAGAACAAGAGCAACAAAGCTTTTTACATAATGAATATATAGTGCACGGGTGTCCAAATTTCAAGGCCTCAAGGGCCATAACTAAGACCATTTATGTGATTGTATGCCATTTAGTAATGCATGAACGTTTTCAAACCTTTTTCACAAGGACGTCGTTCTATTAACATTTCTAATTTTTGTCTAATAGCCTTGCGCGGGCCCGATATATTGCACGCATTCTCCAGTTATAGACAGCCCTGATATAGAGGTTCGATAATATAATAAACATCTTTTGAGCCAGAAAAACGTTCTGTTCCCATGGGATATATTATTGTACCTAACTGTGTAATTTGAAAGACTTTCAGTAAACTGATGGCGAGTATGGAATATAGCACACAAACATATTATAGACTGGAATGGCATATAAGTTACTTTTTGTTTAGACGCTTTCAATGGGAAACATATTGTTGACATAGGGCTGGATTTTTTTTGTTATTTTTTTATAAAACTGAACTTTGAAGCACTACTTTGTTATGATATAATTAAGAGTTTCAAAATTATGTATTAAATGATGAAAAACATTTTTAAAGCAAATACTGCTTCAGGTGCTGTTAAGAGGAACACTTTTTCAATGTTCAATATATGGCCTATAGGTACCAAATAATTTCGCAATTTAACTTAAGAAGTACGGATTCCATCAAGATTATTATTCACATTCACCTAATAAATTCCAGTGCCAAATCTTAAAAGGGTCGAGCATCAATTCAGCCGGTTCATGCTTCTCCGATTATATGTTGAATATTCGCAGGTTTCAATGCAGAAAACTTTCACCATCTACAGAAAACAATAAATCGCATATTGTATAATTGAAGTGAACCACGGTCGTTTAATCCACAGTTAACCTGGCAATATCAAAAACGACCATGAATGCGAAGTGTTGCCATACAGGTTTGTGAGTTCAATTATCGTTTATATTCTAACTAGAAATATTAGCGGTAGAAGAAATTATGAACACACTTCAAAAAGGATTAAAATGAATAACTCTTCAAATAGTGTATTAACCTATAAATTTCATTTCCATCGAATTTTTGACCATTGTGCATAAGTTTTTTCTTCGGATGTTAGATCTAATCTCATAGAAATGAACAAAATTCACAATTTTAGGAAGTTTGTATTATGTATTATTGAAAAACGTAAATACTAGACGTTGGTTTTCTCTTCGCAGATAATATTTTTCGAATACCACACACCATTTTAGGTACTCTATCATCCTACATACCTTCATGTAATTCGTAGCATCCATCCTACATGTTGAGCTTTAACTATTTTTGAAATACAGGGTTCTGTGTTTGTAGTCGTATATATCCTTTTCGTCTTTTTCATACTCCTTTCTGCATTTTTACCCAGAATATCTTTCTCAAATATCTGGTTTATGTATATGTAGCTTCATATGAAATTACGTGCTTAGATAATCATCAAGAGTTCTACTTTAACTAATTCTAAAAATATTTTCGAAAATTCTTGAAAATGCTTTGGAATGAAATGGATGATTTCAATAGATGCGATATGGACAGAGAAAAGATTCGCTGCCAGTTGTATAGACTTTCGATTTCATAGTCACTGAGGTTTGTCTTTAGTTAGTTCCTGTTTTTTAGAAGTACTTGAAGCATAAATCAGAGAAATCTCAACTAATTACACCTATGTGTAATAAAACTTTCAAATCATAAAAAGTGGTAAAAACAGACATATAATTTCTGAACATATATTGACTAAAATTTGAAAAATAATTTATGCGATGTATATACATTCTGAAAATATGAGTTAAAATGATTAAAAGTTTTGTCTTACTACTCCCAAATTTTCAATTTTGTAGGAGAGCTTTCAAATGAATATATTTTGGAAACAACCTATTCACATATATTGTCTAATTAACATTGTCTTTCTTTTAGATTTCAGTATGCATGATCTTTGATAAACAATCCTTTATCTCCAGCTTTTCCATGTACGCTTCCAGCCTCATATTTACCAAGTGAAGCTTGACTGTTCGCCTACAAGTAAATAGAAATGAGAGAAGAAAGTATGGTCTATATTTTATACACTAACTAAATTATTGGTAAAAGAGAATATTATTTACCTGTGCTCTATTCAATAATTCCTTTTGAGCGGCTGCAACATTTTCGTCTTTTCCTACCCATGCCTTGAGTACAGATGCTTGTAAGGCACGGCCAAAACTGAAACTTAGAGCCCAAGGTTTCTTTCCCTGATATCTGGAAAAAAAGTAAAAAATATCAAAGAATATAATAAATGTTAAAACATTCAAAAAACTTTAACCTTATGATTTGTGGAGATAGTACTAATATCTCCTTTTGTATAGATACCTACGAGTATTTAGTGCCTTATTACTTTTACTACACTTTCTCTACCTATCAAGGTCTTCTACTAAACTTTGCGATAAAAAAAGAAAATGAAGCATTTTGGGATATGATTATTCTTTTTTGATTCCTATTTAAGTGGAAGCCGATTTCACGTTTTGTGTTTTCAGACGTTCAGTGTTTTGTTTAAGAGCTTTTCATACTTTTCATGTTATAAGCCTAGAACAGGTGAAGCTTTGAAAACTTTTATAATCTATAACTGAAATAATTAATAAAGTACTAGTAAGGTGCTGAATACTTATAATTAAGTTATTATATATATATATATATATATATATATATATATATATATATATATATATATATATATATATATATATATATATATATATATATATATATATGTACAGATAGTAGTTTCTTAATTCAAATTTGCTGCACTTTATATAATACTCGAGCCCTTGAATTAACTCTCGCTAGACGGAACCATCGATAATATGACTGTCAAATGTTGAAGTTTTGAAGATGACCTTTCGAAAGAACTGAGAAAGAGTCCACTCAGTAAATAATAATTTTGAAGAATTTTAAACAAGTGAAGCAAAGAGTGGTAATAATAAACTTTAATTGTTGTTTCTTTCGTTTTACAGAGAAACAAAACTGATTATTATTATCAATCTATGTTATCAATCTTTCCTTCCTATGTATACTGAGTGTTCTATCCTCAGTGGACTATGCTAGTATGTACTGTTTTAAGTGCTTCAAGTATAAAACAAATGTGATTGATGTTTAGACTTCATTTAGAATTGAAACCATCACATTTGTTAACATAAATTTCATTATGTCAGGGCTTATGTGTATTATTGTATTATTCAATAATAATTATCCAAAAATTCAATTTATTATATAGGTGAAATTCTTATTTTACCTATTCATAGCATCTAAGTTCTGGGTAGCTTCTTCTTCAGATTGTCCTCCTGAAAGGAAAGTTATTCCGGGAACGGCTGGTGGAACAGTTCTTGATAGAGCAGTTACTGTGGCTTTACCGATTTCCTCCTTGCTGGGTTTTACTGCTGCAGCTTGACCAGCTGCGACCATATTGGGTTTCAGCAAGGTACCTTCTAGGAAGACATTGTGATCCTGGAGGGCTTTGTAAACGAAGGATAGTACTGTTTCAGTTACCTAAAGTATCATCAATTAATCACAACTTGTTTACTATAGTAAATTGAATTACCTTTTGACAACGTTCGAGATCGTGATCACCATCAGGTAGAATTTCAGGTTCCACAATTGGTACGATTCTGTTGGCCTGACAGATAGATGCGTATCTAGCCAAAACGTTAGCATTTTCCAAAATTGCTTGGTATGATGGAGTATGTTGACCAATCTTTAAGACGCAACGCCATTTAGCAAATTGACAACCATCTTTCTTGTACTGAGCGCAACGTTTGCCCAAATCATCAAGACCTAAAAACTTTCGAGCCGTCTAGACTTATAATGGTACTTCAAAATTCTAATTTCGAAATATATCATTATTTAAAATATAAAAATCATCAATCCGGAATAATTAATGTGGATTAAGCTATATTTACGGAATATTCCAATTTAGTTTCCATTTTGTGATAACTTTTTTAAAACCTGTTATTGGATATTGATCAAATGCTTTGGTCTTTGGAAGTGGAATCATCAGTGATAAAATGTAGACATTTTATAGAGAAGAAACGAAAAACGTCATCGAGACTATTGCTTCCTAAAGTTTACATATGCATGTCTTTTTATGATACTTTTAATTATAAATCTAATTTTTATTATAACTATAATTACGAAGCTTAATGTCAAAAATCAATCCTAAAAAACATTTCAGAATGATACATTCAGAATGTATCAATCTGAATGATCCAATTATACGTTTTTTCTGTATTTTATTGTTTTGAAATAATAAATTTTTTACTGTACATAGTATATTGTGTTATATTGCATTCACGGTTCGATGAAGCAGTGAAAAATTCAGCAGAAATTATTCTAGATTTATCGTTGAATGAAAAATGAATATCTAAATCGCATAAAATTTGTTTTATACGCTCAATATACAGGTATGATTCGAGCTACTAACCCATTGTGGTGAGTTCGAAACAACGCGTATTCAACTCTTGATAAAGGGTTAGTAGCACGATAAGCATTGTCTATTACCTAAATAATATTTATGGAATTCAACCACGCGTTCTTAATGCGATACATTCAATATTATCCTGGATAATTTTCTGAATAATTGTTTAAATTTATTTTTATCAATTTTATTGTCTATAATAATAGTAGTAAAAGGTAAAAGAAATTACTTCAAGGTCTTCAAAGTTGAATGTTCCGACATACCTTGTGTTGTAGTTTCATCTAAAGAGCCCATCAAGGGAACTACTCCTGTATCTACTTTGATCCCTGGAATGATTCCTCTCTGTTTCAACAATTCGATGAAGGGTGTTCCATCGTCAGCCTTCTGGTAAACTGTTTCATGGAAGAGGATTACTCCGCTGATATAATCACCCAATTGTTTGTCGGTGGTGAAGAGGAGTTGTCTGTATTTTCTTCGATTATCTTCGGTGTTTTCAAGGCCTATGTCAGCGAGACGCTTACCCATGGTACCTACAGACTCGTCAGCTGCCAAAATACCCTTTCCAGGAGAGACAATGGCATTAGCAATCTTACGAAGTTCATCTTGGAGGGCTGGGTCAGGGTAGTTCCAATGGGAAGGCATCTTGATTTGCAATAATTCTGAATCAAATATTATAAATGAAAAGATATACTTAAATATCAATTCCTGTTGCTACAGCATATTCAAAGAATGAAGATTTGATGGTTCATTAGCATATTTTTGAAAAAAAAAAAAAATTGAAAATATAAACGATTAAATAATGATAAAGCTTTTAGCGACTATATATTGCACTAATCAACAATAAAAATATTCAAATAGTTGTATTAAAATTGAAATAGGTGGTTAAAATTGAAAAGTTATGATGCAGAGTTGAAGTGAAGAAAAAAACTTACAAGTAAAACGTTTTGTTGTATTATTATGAACTACATAAGTCGTTCAACTATATTACTCTGTTAATAAATTTGTGGGCATGAGAATTTATTCATATATATGTACATGTAATGTTATTCCTATTAGACCTGATTATTATTTTATATTTTCATTTCGAAAGAGAAGACATGATATAACGCTCATTATTATCGCTTGGTTATAATAAGACAACATGATTATTTTTGTGTTATTATTTATGTAGCTATAAATGTGTAGATAACATTGATGAATTACAAGCGTAATAAACATCTGATAAAATTATTATTGATATGAAAAATGCTCAGGGATCACGGTTGTGTAAATAAATTAATAGTCTAGTTCTGAGGGAAAAAAGGCAACAGATTCACTGCAGATTATTATTACTTGTACCTAAGTGCGTTTAGAATAATTCATCATGTTATCAAAATAAAAGTGATTTTTTTATTATACGATTTATTCACGTTTTTCTTTTTAGAATATATCTTCATATATTATTTAAACAAAATTGAACACTCCGGAGAGAACAAAAATAACCTCTTAACACAATAAGCATTATCACCTTTAAAGCTGCGATCCTTATAAGAACTTCAATTTTTAGAACTTTTCTATTTAGTAACTGAATATGAAGGAATTGTGGAATTTTTTCCCAAATATATTGCAAGGAAATAGGTTTTTGAGGGAACACAAGTTAAATTTTTTTTTCTGTATTTTCGCATAATAAAATCAATTTTTCATAAGTTATTTTCGTCATGAAATTGGATTACCACTTGGTTTATTCAGAAATTCCCTATCCATTTACAAAAACGAAAGAAAATTATGATTCAACTTTAAATAATTCCAGGTAGGTGAAAATGTTCATAATTAAATTTGAAATGAAGAAGCTCTGGTGTGAGAGAAAATTACACTAAATATATTTTTCAATCATAGCTATCTGAAGACAGGAATAATAAGTAAGGTTTTTGAGTTTCTAATATTTGTTTTATATGAGTTCGTTCAATATGAATACTTTGTGCCGGAGTTCAGTAAGTAGTTTTAAATGTTTCGATGGTCATATAGGTATTGATTTTATTTACTTCAATTTCATTTCGTTTGCTTGCACAACATGAAAGTACAGTGCATAGTTCAGATATTTCAAGATCAGGATACCTAAGATAACATTTAACAATCGACCTTTTGGGCTGTGTTATCTAGATTACATGAAGCATTACGTAAAATGTTGGGAAATAAACAACTATGTTTAAGCAAAATAAGTATAAAACATTTGAATAAAAATGAGCATCATACGTATTGAATATAGTAATTGATAATTCTATTTTTCAAAAATACTTCATTGAAGTAAGCAAACAAAGAATATTCATTGGAGTATGCAATTGATATTGCAATTTATTTTAATTTTATTTTCGTTGACTTCAACAACGATATTTCATTAACTTCTGTTGTCCACGTGTGATTTTGCGATAGATAAATTATTTTCAGTTTGTTCTATTTAGTTATTGTTTATTATTATTTCAATTTATTTTAATTTCATTTTCGTTGTATATATTCCCTTATACTCCTTTTTTTTTTGATTTTTTTGTTTATTATTATTATTTGTGTACAATTTGTCATTTTTTCCCTGTCATTAGATGTTCATCTGTTGGGAATAAATGTAGTTTTATTATTATTATCAAAGTATGTAAAATCAAAACAATTATGTGAAATATTATGGAAATCATTGTAAATTGAAGACAACAAAAAGTAACCATCACAAGAACATTTGAAACAGCGTGATTTCAACTGATGATTCGTGATATAAATTCATGCTTGCTATGTCAATTCTATTAATATCGACAACTAAAGGTCATTTTCATTACTTTTATATATATATATATATATATATATATATATATATATTTATATATATATATATATATATTATATTATAAATTATGTTTTTAGCAATAACAGGCTTTTTGATATGAAAAAGTTTATTTTTGTTGACGTTTCGTTGTTATATTACAACTTTGTCAAAACTAATAATTAATAATTAGTTTTGACAAAGTTGTGATATAACAACGAAACGTCAACAAAAATAAACTTTTTCATATCAAAAAAAGCCTGTTTTTGCTAAAAACTTTCAAAATAATATATATATATATATATATATATATATATATATATATATATATATATATATATATATATATATATATATATATTTCCTGAAATATTGCACTAATTTAATATATTGAGAATAATTAATTGATTGAGAAATCATGTATCGAAATTTCTATTCAGGAATTAGGAAAAATTTCGTCGAATAAAGGACTGTCTCTTTCAGTATTTAAAATTTGAGGCACATGGCAAGCAAGTTTTTCATCTCTGCAATATGTGACAACGTACTCAGTGAATATACGAAATGAGTAATAATAATTATTATAAAAAAATTATATATAGAGTATATTTTATGATTATTAATAAGTGAATAAATGGTAGAATATTTTAGTATATGAGGCATAATGAGCATTAACTATTAAGTCTCCATAAATCGAGTTGTCAACCTCATGGTTTTCTTTCTCAATTACACATCAGGGCTAGATTCCCAAAATTTTTTGATATATATATATATATATATATATATATATATATATATATATATATATATATATATATATATATATATATATATATATATATATAATGATATATGCTGGGTAATGTACATCGATTACAAGCCCAATGGCCGTTCGGAACCTGCGTTAAACTGTAGGTCCACTGAATTAAAAAAAAAAAAAATATATATATATATATATGCAGTGCCATCTGTGTGAGAAAGGGAACATACTTACATAGGTTCCCATCTTATGTGACGGGGATCTATCGATTGCTTTGTGGAAGATAATTTTCATGGTTATATTATTTGTCAGCACAGTTTGCAAACTGTTATAATTGATTAATACCAACCGATTTAAATATTTCACCGAGTTTTGTCACATTGATAAGTTGATTGCAGAGCGGAAGTGTGTAATAAAAAAGAGGCAATAATGTATCTTCAAATTATCTGAAGAAAAAAGATATTATATAAGGTTCGATATAAACTTTATCGGCTACAATCTGTAGTAATATGAGTAACTTATTCAATTAATTTCATTACAGTATATAAAAAAATATTTTATAATGATTATGATTTTGTTTCCTTGAGTTCTTTAGAACTCAAGGAGGAACATTTTCAAGACTGAAAATGAGCTAACGCTCGAAACATGTTGACTATTCATATTGCTAAATAAATCGTGAAACATTAAGCCAAGAGTTTAATTTATTTTAATATATTAGGAACAATTTATAGGGTTTTATTTTACACAAAAATTAAATTATTATTTACTAATCATAAAATTTTTCATAAACTAACCTACGTTAAGAAATAGTATTGAATATTTTGTCATCATGAAATGGATTTTTCTATTGAAGATAGAAATCAAAATTAATTTCAGTTATTTAAATTATGATATGAAATATTATGGCTTACTTTAAAAATACCCTTAAGATTACACCTGAAAATATTAAGCCCCCAAAAAAAACCTCACCAAACATTTTGTTCCCTTAAATTTAGGGGGAAAACCCCCAAGTTGGTATCCCTGACTATGATGAACAAACTTGCCCCAAGTGGTGGGGCAAATGTGCAATACGACCATGAATTGACAAAAAATTATTTAAATTGAAAACATCAGTATATTGACCAAGTATTGACATCAACAGTTGCATTTCAAACATAATTGGAGATAGTGTTTATCAATATCAAGTTTATTTTTTCATTAATTTTTAATCAGTCACACTTCACAAAATATATTTCACACTTACCCCCCTTCACAAAATTAAAATATACACTCCTAATTTTTATTTTTTTATTTTTGATATTACTTAATAAAATTATTTTGAGTCCACTATTTTCCTCGCTTATCTCATTAAATAAACAATTCACTGCTTCAATGGAATAGTTTTCCCCAAGTTTATCGGTAAGACGCGTTCAGAAATTAAGTGATATTCGGTTATTTAGTATCGAAATGAGAAAAATAAGATGAATATTCATAGTTTTCTAAGTGAACCGTTTTATAGCTACCACTAAGAGATAATGATACACAAAAAACGATATAACATTGAAGAGAATGTAAAATATTTGAACTAGTAATTACCTACTCTACCGACCTAGACAACATTCAAGGCTGAAATCAAATTATAAAACAGGTATTAAATGAAAATTCTATAAATTTAACAATTTCTTGATTGAATTCAAGTCCAATATTCTATTTTAATTGAACTTTTATGATGTTCAATTTCCCATTTTACATACAGGATGAGATTCGTTGATATTCATAGCAAAATTAGTGAAAAACAAAAACTTTTTGAATTCTAAGATGACGCGGATTTTCGAAATTTATACCGCTTTAATACTAATGTAAAAAAGTATATAGTACTTACAGTCTACCAAATACGATTCACAGCTTGCTTCGATTATCAATCATAAAACCACAGCAAATGAGTGACACTGTCTAAGTGTCTAATAACAGAGGACGAAGGAAGGTCGACCCTATAATACTTGCAAATGATAATATAAAGTTTTTCTACTCTAGTTTCATCCTCGTCATCAATAACGTTCTATCGATTGGGACATTTCAGGCAGTATGTCGTTGATTACTCCACAAGAACAGCGACGTGACATGAGATTACAACGTTGTCAAAATTGACTCAATTTAGTATTTTATTCTTACATCTTACATATTATAAAAGTATACACGATATGACGTCTTCACCGTCATTCGAAATATTATATTGAAGAATATTAAATCGATTACATGTAATCGAAAACTCCAAGCATAAATTCATTTTATTTTGTAACCTTGTCTACGGCCGTGTGAGGCAATGATTTCAATTATCAAAATGAGTATTTACATTCCTTTGATTGGTAGAAAAATGAAGTAAGACAATGAATACATAAGGATCTTCGATCTAAGGATCTAAATACATTAGGATATTTTGTGAACGGAAAATGTTCACTATATAGCCTCTAATAAGGATAGTGCTCTAAAGAGAGAAACAAAGAGCATTGAATGAAATTGAACCTAGTTAAATTACAAAACGAAATATGTATATTCTTTTAATTCATGCATTTAATTCCAACATTTCCTTATTTAATATTTACGTTGTGTTGATTTTTTTCGATATAAAATAATCATAAAATCTATTAGGTTATATCGGAAGTTATAATAATAATCAAAATATGAAAATATTTTAACATATAAAAGTTCCTTCATGTTAATCAATCGCTTCTAAAAAGAAGTTAATATTGATCATATTAGTTAGTGCATCCCATGAAAATGTTCTCTCAAGGAAAATTAGACAACTTAGGATGAACTCATGTAGCTCAATTGAGTTTTAGCTAAGCAAAACATTTTTCAAAGTATAGTAGTATAATTCGAACGCTTGTCTAGATTTCATGGAAAATTATATGTCTACTCAATATAATATACCTATCTTTCGACTTCTACAATATAAAACATGAAAAAGAATTAGAACATGTTCACGTGAAATCTCGCTTAAAGTTGAAGTAGCTATTATATAAGTACTTATTGGAAGTTAACTTATGGTTACATTAATCGAAAATGTATACCGTCAATAGTTTTTTGCTTCCAGTAAGTTTGATGATTATGAAGAACAGAATAAAAAAATATATTGGGGACATTCATCACTCTAAATCAATCTGGAGAATCCATAGTAATCCAAATGCTTTCGAAATTTGAGATATTTATCGGCAACAAAAGAACAAATTGACTGCAAATATTATTAAAATATAAAACCTTCTAACCATTAGGTTTCTGCGAGAAAGCCAAGTCCAATATTACGTTCTCTATTACGTTCAAAAATGAGAACATTGCCAGTTATTCAGAATAAGAAAAGCATTCCTGTATATTTGAACACGAAAATGAATTAAGCCTGTACTAAGGTAAAATTCTTTCGATATTGTACAACTGGCAACCTCGTAGCAATTTCGTAGATATTTCCTAGGAATTTGAAGTTCATTCCCTAACTTCCACGAGTCCAAGTGAAAGGCAGGCGAAGTACGAGTGCTGTAGCACATTAATGGAAAATTTGAGAAAATTTTTATTATCAAATACTATTCGAGATATATATATATATATATATATATATATATATATATATATATATATATATATATATATATATATATATATATATATATATATATATATATATATATATATATATATATATATATATATATATATATATATATATATATATATATTCAAGGTTTTTAACAATAACAGACTAACAGGCTTATTTTAACTTTATTTTCGTTTCGTTTCGTTGTATATTGTTGTTATGGAAGCAGGAGACTGATTAATAATAACAACAACTTATTTATAACAATTTATTTATAACACACGTGCACACACTCTAGTTTCGAAAAATACAAAAAGACACTATATCATTGTTAAGATGACATATGTCAATTCAAGTAGAATGGCGGCAAATACAAAAATTAAACTTATTCAACTTATAAAGTATTGATTGTTACAACACTTCCCCTCAAACAATACTTGTTATTAAAAGATAAAATAACGCAAGATCATAAAACAAAAAAAAAAAAAAAATAACAGGCTGAAACATTAACTAAGCCTAAGTTTACACAATGTTTCAAGAATAGCTCTGCCGACAGACTTTTTGTAAAGATATCAGCAATCTGTTCATTTGTACATATATATTCAACAATTAGCTGTTTATTATTGACCAAAGTTTTAACGAAATTATACTTTACGTCTACATGTTTTAACCTCTTGTGCTCCCACTTATCTATCAATTTCAGACAAGACTGGTTGTCCTCAAACATAGTATAAAGTTCGAGTTTACATTTAAAATCATTCAACAGTCGTTGCAACCATAAACCTTCTCGAGCAGCCTCGGAGAGAGATATGAATTCTGATTCTGTTGAAGATAGTGCAACAGTAGATTGCTTTTTAGTATTCCAGCTAACTGGACAACCAAATGCTTTAAAGAGGTATCCTGATGTTGATTTCCTGTCCAAGTCGTCACCAGCCCAATCGGCATCAGCATATCCAACCAGAACATTTTTTATATTATTGGGAAAGAACAGCTCCCAATTTACAGTTCCTTTTAGGTATCTTAGGATTATTTTTAATAGTTTCCACAGTTCATCTGTAGGACAATTTTGAAATCTGCTGCATAGATTTACAGCAAAACACAGATCCGGACGAACAGACGATGTCAAATACATTAGACTTCCTATTAGTTCTCTGATTGGTAGATTGCAACATTTCACTGGATTTGAAAGAAGCTTGAAATCTACTTTGGTTTCCATTGGAGTTTTGGCTTCTCTGCATTCAATCATATTAAATTTCTTCAAAATATTATTAATGAATTTCTTTTGGTTTAAGTAAATTCCATCATTCGTCGATCTTAAATTTATTCCTAGAAAGGTTCTAACCAAACCTAAATCTTGCATATCGAACTCTTTTTGGAGTTTATCCTTTAATGATTGTGATGTATCTTGATTTTTACTTACGATCAATATATCATCGACATACAATAAAAGATAGATTTCATCTTTGCTACTAGATTTTATGTATAAACATTGATCATGTTCGGATTTTCTGAAACCTTGTTTGGACATAAATTTATCAAACATTCGATTCCAACAATAAGGAGCCTGCTTTAGACCATAAAGCGATTTGTTCAGTTTACACACTTTATTTCCTTTTCTGCAGTTATATCCTTCAGGAATTTTCATGCAGATGGTTTCCTCTAAATCTCCATGTAAGAAAGCACACTTTACATCTAATTGCTCGATTTTAAAACCTTTAAAATTTGCAATCGCAAATAGAACTCGTACTGTTGTAAGTCTTGCAACAGGAGCAAATGTCTCCTTGTAGTCTATGCCCTTTTCTTGCATAAAGCCTTTAGCAACTAATCTTGCTTTATATTTAATTGGCACACCCACTTCATTTTCTTTGATACGAAAGACCCATCTGCAGTCAATTATGTTGGTATTTTCAGGATGTTCTACCAAATGCCATGTTTTATTTTTTTTAGTGCTAGAAGTTCCTCATTTACAGCATCCAACCATAACTTCTCATCACTACGACTTTTTAAATCATTAATATTTTCAGGTAGATCATCAATGAATGCCTGCACATTTAGAGCCATATGCTCAATTTCATCATCAATAAAATAGTCGTTTAGGTGGCTAGGCTTTTTCCTCGTTCTTACTTCTTTTTGACTTGTAGGATTATTTAATTCAGATATATTTTCATTTTTTTATGAGTGTTTACATTTTCTTCCACCATATTTTCATCATTTATGTTTTCATTTTCATACTCTATTTCAACCATAATCTCATTTTGAACTTTTGCTTCTACTTCAACTTTCGTTTCTATAGAGGCATCTTCCCTTATACTTAGAATATTTTTACTTTCATCAAATTTTATACTTCTACTGAGAAATACTTTTTCTTTTCTTGGATCCCATACTCTATAACCATTTCCAGAGTAACCTATCATAATGTTGACATTTTAAAGCATGTAAACATTTCACTCCTTTTACTTATCAGGTAAACAATACAAAAATGTGTGTAATCGTCTAAAAAAGTCAAAAAATAGTTTTTATTATCATACGTGGTTGGTGTGATAGGACCGCAAATATCTGTATGAATTAATTCCAAAGGTCTTTTGCTGACATATGAACTTTCTTTTAAAAATGGCAATCGTGATAGTTTAGACCGTAAACAAATCGAACAGTTATCATCTTTTTCAATTTTAGTTTTATTTAAATTTAAGCCCTCGACTGCACTTTTCTTGAACATTTTTACAATACTTTGAGGATTTAAATGCCCTAAACGCCTATGCCATAAACCTAAATTATTGTTTCCGCAAAAATTTGCTTCACATTTACTTAGTGTAAATTCGACAATATATAAATTATTAATTTGCTTTCCTTTGAATAATAATTTTGATCCATTATAAATAAAAACTTCACTTTTATTGAATATTACTTTTGAGGCGGATTTTCGCATTTTTGAAACCGACAATAAATTCTGCCTTAAATTTGATGCAAACAGAACATCTCTAATTACACCTATTTCATTTATTGAATTTAAAATAATATGAATATCCCCAATTTTATTTGTTTTAATTGATGTATTATTTTTTGCTACAGAAATCCCAAGCGAATCATTTAAATTTTTTGAACTAACAAAATACTCATTTGAGTTCACCATATGATCCGTTGCCCCGCTGTCAACGATCCAGCAGATTGAATCTTCTCTTGAAGAAACATACGCCTCAATTTGACCCACCACAAACGATATTGGATTGTGACCAGTAACCTCTGCTTGATTTGCCTTCCTTGACCAACAATTTTTCTTGATATGACCGATTTTACCGCAGCCATGACACTTTGGCTTGCTTTGCTGCTGCTTATACGATTTTTTGTAATTAGCTGTTCCATGGAAAGCCGCTTGACGTCCAGTATCCAGACCTTCATTCAATCTTTTCATCTCAAAGTTTATTAATTTACCTTTTACAAATTCAAGCGAAACATTTTTAGGTTCCATTGTTTCAATTGCTGTTATTAATGAGTCGTATGATTTGGGTAACGTTAACAATAGATGACAAACTACATCATTTTCATCGACTCTGGCTCCTGCAGATTTTAATTCTCTTACGGTTTCTTCAAATTTAATTACATGATTCTCCAATGTTTCTTCTTTGGACCACTTCATTGTTAATAACTTTCGCCTAAGGTACAACTGGCTCGCTATTCCTTTTCGTTTAAACACATTCTCAAGAGATTTCCACATTTCAAAGGCATTGTCTTTTTCTTTTATATATTCTAAGTGTGAATTAGCAACACACTGCACAATAATGGATTTACACTTTTTATCATTTGCAATTTCAGCATCAGATTCACCTGCAGCTGTTTCTATACACGATAGGACATCATTATGATCCAAAATTGTTTCCATTCGAAATTTCCAATGGCTGTAATTTTTACCATCAAACTGCATAACACCAAATTTTTCATTACTACATTTAGCCATTTTTATCTTCAATTACAAGTAGCAAAAACAATAAAGACAGTTAGCATGAACAGGCAATTGTTCCTAACCTCAAGAATAAATCTTCAATTTCTTGCACGAAGAACAAGTCTCGACGTATATTCAGTGGCGGATTTACAAATTTGCCGCTAGTAGGCCATTCAATTTTTGCCGCCCCTACTGACTTTTGAAATTCAATACGTTAGTTTAATCTCGTTATTAGTATGATTGTGAACTTAATGATATTTCTGTCAGTTACTAGATTATTTTTGCAACCCGCTATGTACTGAAGAGTTTAATGTTGACCTAACAAGTTTATTTGACATGCAAAACAAAAAATCCCCGACTTTAAAGCGTAAACTGTAACTTTTAAACGGCTCAATCGATTTTCATCAAACATGTCTAAGAACAGTCGCCCGTAAAACACCTGTAATACAAAAAAACTAAATTGAAATCGGTTCATTCGTTCGGGTGCTATGATGCCACAGACTGACAGACACGTCAAACTTATAACACCCCTCTTTTTGCGTCGGGCGTTAAAAACGGCAGCATGTACTAATCATAAGGTGGGGAAAGGCATGACTTAAAAATACCTACACTATATGAACACAGACAAAATAATGAGTGGTCAGAAAACATTGTTTTTGTTACATATTTTTTATTGCACTTAACAGTTTAAAAACAATACAAACAATTTCTATTAAAATATAACATGTTAACAATCAGTTAATGGTGACAGATAATGAGATCAAATAAGTTTTACATTATTTTCTTGCGAGATTTTAAATTTTCAAAATCATCAATTATATCGTCGTATGAAATCTTTTTCATAAGTTCTGACTCTATGCACAAAAGAGATAATGCATTAAGCTTTTCTTGACTTAAAGTAGATCGTAGATAGTTTTTAACCCGTTTTAAGCAAAAAAGCTTCTCTCACCTGAACAATTTGTCACCGCTGTGCACAGAGCCATGCGAAGTGCTATATCCAAGTTTGGATAAATATGCTCCAAATTCTGTTTTCGCAGAAACAAAGATAGACTTTGTAATGATCCAGAATCTGGTTTTATAGAAATTCTTTCAGATGACAGATAGACAGACAAACAATAAATTAAAAAAAAATATAATTCTACTCAGTTACTTATCTTAAGCTATCCTAGCTTATTTTTTTTTCGAATATCTTTAATGTACAGATTATTTTAGGTTTACGATTTTTTATAGATAAGTATAGATTGTGTACACGTATAATTATAAAAAAAAATCTGTAAAAAAAAATTTGCTAAATTTGTCGCCCCTCTAAATCTGCCGCCGTAGGCACCGGCCTACTTGGCCTATTCATAACCTGTTGTTATGGAATCAGGAGACTGATTAATAATAACAACAACTTATTTATAACAATTTATTTATAACACACGTGCACACAATCTAGGTTCGAAAAATACAAAAAGACACTATATCATTGTTAAGATGACATATGTCAATTCAAGTAGAATGGCGGCAAATACAAAAATTAATCTTATTCAACTTATAAAGTATTGATTGTTACAACATATATCACAACTTTGTCAAAACTTGCGATATACAACGAAACGTCAACGAAAAGAAGTTTTTAACATTAAAATAAGACTGTTATTGCTGAAAACATTGAAAATAAACTATATTAAACAGCGATATAGTTTATGAATATATATATATATATATATATATATATATATATATATATATATATATATAATATACAATATAATTAATATTAATATAATTATAATATAATATAATATAGACAATATAACAACGAATCTCATCATATGTAGCAGTCGATGTTTTATTTTTTAGAGTTGGTTTAAGTAAATTATCTCTCTTCTCCTGAAGAAGCCATAAATTAAATGGCGAAATATTGAGAATAATTGAGATTTCAATTTTCACTAACCGCTTTCCGATAACGCTTCATGAATATATATAATAATAACTAGCGGACCCGACAGACGTTGTCCTGCCATGACATTCCAAGCTATCAGGATAAACGAATTAATGCATATACAAAAATTCACTCAAATCGATCCAGCCGTTGAGTTGCAGTATATTAATAATAAATTGAAATTGAAATACTATTAAACTCTACGTAAGTTTCAGGTGGCTAGTCCCTTATGATGAATAATACCTAAATTTCTGATTTAATTTTTGAATTAACGTAAAATCAATATGAATTATTTCTAATTGTAAATTCCTGATTTCAATTTATTTCAAAATTAAATCAGAACTTCCTCAATTCCTGAAATAATTTTGAAATGTCAGAAGGCATAATTTCTACTTGAAGTCAAAAATTTCCAAATAGAAATGATGCATTTTGATATTTCGTCCATTTCAAAATTGATTTAGAAATTAAGTTATCGAGTAAAAGAAGAAACTTACGTTGAAAACCTACACATTTTTTTATATAACAGCCGTTTACATATGTTTCAAGGTTATTGCCTATCGTCAGAACGGCGTAGTTCAAGTTAAAGATGAAAGTACTTGAAGAGATATATAAAAAATTAATATATAAAACACGAAACACAGTTTCGTACACGTTTTATACGTATAAAACGTGTACGAAACTGTGTTTCGTGTTTTATATATTAATATTTTATATATCTCTTCAAGTACTTTCATCTTTAACTTGAACTACGCCGTTTTGACGATAGGCAATAACCTTGAAACATATGTAAACGGCTGTTATATAAAAAATGTGTAGGTTTTCAACGTAAGTTTCTTCTTTTACTCAATTTTAGGTTGCCTGCATTGAATAGAATTCTTAGAATAATTATTTAATTAAGTTATCACTCTTAATAATGGGATAACCGCCCAGAACATACTCGTTTAGTTAATATGTTAAGTTTCACTCAGTGAAACTTAATCTGAAGATAGTAGTAAAGTTCAAATTGACTCCACATTTTATTTAGAAACGTTTGTATGGGAAATAGAAAAGTGCTGATTTTAGAGTTTTCCCGGCAATTATTCGATTTTTTCTCGCCTTTTAAACCTTCCCTGGAACTCCACGAACATTTCAAGACTAAGACAAGATAAATCCGTTCAGCCGTTTTCGAGTTTTAGTGAGACTAACGCACAGCAATTCATTTTTATATATAATAATAATAATAATATATTCTTTCACAATTATTGAAATACAATAAAATGAAAATATGTCAACAGAAACAATTTAAGAAATCTATACTACTGAAGAGCAGTACTCATAGAATTCATCAACAGTATAAGGTTCACATTCGATTATAAAATTTCGTATCCTGTTCTTGAAATGTTTATCTTCTGATAAAGTACAATAGCCTCTAGGCAATCTATTGTAGAGCCTAAGGCACATGAATTCATCCTGGATTTGATTTAATGCAAGACGACATTTAGGCAAAAAATAACAATCCATCTTCCTAGTATTGCTATGAATTTCGTATTTCATAAACAATTCTCGATTCTGTTGAACGAACATTGAGCACTTATATATGTAAAGTCCAATTACTGACATATAACCATGCTTTCTGAAAATACCACGACAGCTTGGTCTACTCATTAGATGAAAAATTGTCCTGATAGCCCACTTCTGTTGTACAGATAGGGTGCACTTCTGGTTCACAAAAATTTTATTGGAGAAACCACTGTTGCTCCAGAAAATAATGCCATAAGTAATTTGAGATTCAAAATTTGATGAATAGATCAGCTTCAGTACAGGCCCAGCTAATTTATCTCTTAGTACATTCAACGTATATATAACCGAATGTAGGCGCTTACTGAGAGATGTACAATAAGTATCCCATCTCATGTTTTGGTCAAAATATATTCCAAGAAATTTGGCAGAAGAGCACACAGTTATTTCTCCATCTTTCATTAATAGTGTATCTGTAAATATTTTATTGGAACGATTAGTCTGATAAAACATCGCTTCAGTTTTATCCATATTGAGCTTTATTTGGTTTCCCTCACACCATTTCATCACGTCTACCAAATGAGTTTGGGCTGAAATATATATATATATATATATATATATATATATATATATATATATATATATATATATATATATATATATATATATATATATATATATATATATATATATATAAAAAAAAATGAACACTAGAACATTCATTTGAAAAATTCAAATTAACCAAGAGAATGTTATAGTAGAGCTAGATATGTGAACGTGTACGATGTTATGTCTCCATTATCCTTCAAGGGATAAATGCTAGAGGAATATTGAAATCGATACCACACCTGATGGAAGTGTGAGACGTATATGTTTCGTTCTGCAAGGAACTCGTCAGTCGCACCACGTCCATCGAAGTTTATCCACGTCATCTAACATTTATCCCTTGAAGGATAATGGAGACATCACATCGTACACGTTCACATATCTAGCTCTACTAAAACATTCTCTTGGTCAATTTGAATTTTTCAAATGAATGTTCTAGTGTTCATTTTCTTATATATTACATATATATATATATATATATATATATATATATATATATATATATATATATATATGTATTTATTTTTGTTGACGTTTCGTTATTATATTACAACTTTGTCAAAACTTTTATATAACTATTTTATATATATTTCATTTTTGTTATATTACGTTGTAATATAACAACGAAACGTCAACAAAAATAAACTTTTTCATATCAAAAAACGCCTGCTATTGCTAAAAACTTTCGAAATAAAATATCTTAAACAGGCAATAAATCAATTTCAAGATATATAATATATATATATATATATATATATATATATATATATATATATATATATATATATATATATATATATATATACTCAGATATTTTTCTTGGGAATAATGATTTTCTTTAAATAATGAAAAAGGAAAACTTTTATTCCATAGTATTCATTTCCTGAATTTTCGGCTTACTAAATGTACTACGGTCTCTAAAATGTTTCTACGCTTAATATATATATATATATATATATATATATATATATATATATATATATATATATATATATATATATAAATATATATATATATATATATATATATATATATATATATATATATATATATATATATATATATATATATATATATATATATATATATATATATATATATATATATATATATATATATATATCACTCTCTAGAACTTCTCTCAATTTGGTATGGGACCTATGTTCGTTTTGAAAGTCATCGATTCTTGATTGATAGATTAAATATGGACTGATGATTCATAATAATGATGAAACAATTGTATCCTATTATCATTCAACAAGATCGATGAATTTTTCGAAACGCTCTTAATATTCACTCTCGAAAGTGATGGGTTCGTTCTCGTTGACAACATTTGTGTGACAGCTCCCTGAGAGTTTTATTTGAAATATTTCGATATTTCGATTAAGAGTCTCAGTATTCAATATATATATATATATATATATATATATATATATATATATATATATATATATATATATATATATATATATATATATATATATATATATATATATATATATATATATATATATATATATAAATTAAAAACAAGGTTTGTCAGGCTGAAAATGAAGTTAAGAGTTTACGGTATTTACCTAAGATTTACGTTGTTTGTTTATTTGTAACAGCCGTTTACATATGTTTCAAGCTTATTGGCTCTCATCAGAACGGCGTAGTTCAGGTTATTAGATGTTACACACTTGAAAGTTGATTAAAAAGGAAAAAACACAGAACAAAACAACACAAAATTCCACGTGAGGAATCTACATCATTTTTGGTTAAATCGAATATCTTGACCAAGCTTGTTAAAGCTATATTTTCAGACTGAATCGATGTCTACCTGCGATGAGATATTTATACAAAGTTAGCATAACGTGTGGGGATTGAATTGTGGGGTCGTTCTTGTTTTTCTTTCACTAGCTCCGTCGTTTTGTGGTCTGGGATTTTGCCCTGTAGGAAAGCCGGCTTGAGACGGTCCAGCGAGATTGTCTTTGGGAGCTCATTGACATTCTCTTTAAACGTTTTGGACGAGCGTTTCAGTACTTCATATGGGCCATCATATGGGGCCTGCAGTGGCTTGCGTACTGCATCATGGCGGACGAACACATGAGAGCAGTTGTTCAGTTCTGGGTGTATAAATGTTGCTCTGTTCCCATGGTTGCACATCGGTTTTGGTCGCATATTCGCGAAAAGTTGTTTGAGCTGCTCTGTAAAATGATATGGATTTGAATTATATGTAGATGGTTCTAATATTTCCCCAGGTAGTCGTATATTATCTCCATATACGAGTTCAGATGTTGTCTCTCGCAGATCTTCCTTAAATACTGCACGAAGACCTAATAATATGGTTGGCAATGTAGTGGTTCACTGTTCTTTGTTATGTGCCTTTAGTGCTGCTTTCAGTGGTCGATGGAATTCTTCAATGAGGCTGTTCGATTGTGGATGGTAAGGGGTTGACCTATAACAAAGTGTTAATTTTGCAAATAGAACATTTGTTATTTAGTCTTGAATAAAGCCGAAGTCCGTACATCTCACCTGAACTACGCGCAGAATAACCGAGTTGAGGCGAAGCTGCACGACCATAGCCTTCATAACAAGCATACCTACTGCAGAGCAGTCAGCCGTGCTTACCGTGCCGCCGCGAGCAACTCGAGGATACCAGTAAGTGCATTGATGTGCGGTGGAGAGGGCACACCTGACCCTAGGCACACTTCATTCAGTGCCTAGGGTCAGTATCTGCAGTTATCCGGGTGTGCGCCGTAGCGGATATCTTCGGGATGCGGTGTTGGTGGTAATTTGTTTGAAATTAACGTTGCCACGCTGCACTAGTATCCCGGGATGTTCGTGAAATTCCGCCGAGGTTCTATCGAGGTAAGTTGGCGCCTCAAGGATATCGGCTTTGTTCGAAATCAACGTCCGTCTGTCTGCGAGATTCCGACGTGCAGCGATAGGCCTTCGTCGAGCCCGTAATTTCGTAAGTGCGCCGTAGCGGACATCTTCGGGATGCGGTGTTGGTGGTAATTTGTTTGAAATCAACGTTGCCACGCTGCACTAGTATTCCGGGATGACCATGAAATTCCGCCGAGGGTCTATCGAGGTGAGTTGGCGTCTCAAGGATATCGGCTTTGTATGAAATCAACGGCCGCCTATCTGCGAGATTCCGACATGCAGCGATAAGCCGCCGTCGAGTTGTTTATATACAGGGCTGTAATCCAAGTGCATGGAACGCAGTTACTCAAAAGTGTCCCGTGGTAGCCGAGACACACATGCGGGGCAAATGGCCTGCTTTAAAACGGAGCCATTGCAGCGCATGCGTTGTACGGAGTGCCTATGGCACCTTTCGTGTCAATCGAGGACCGTAGCAAAACAGCACCTATTATTACCCTGAAAGCTTTCCGCAAGTGAACGTCTAGCGTCCGTAAAGGTGACTACTGCCCACTCCATCAGGTATCACAACTTATTTGATTATAGTTATAATAAAAATAGCATTTATCATTTAGTTGTAGAATATTGGACTAACCTGTAGCTAACCCTTGCTAATTTTTCATTGATCATTCAGATTAGCTCGCTGGCTCACTGTTTACCAACTCAGCACTTACCGACTCACCGATTTACCGCTTTATTCTCATATTTTCGTTTGTTACCTCACGTATCATTCCCGTTTCATTGTATCCGCATGTCACCGCTTTCACTAACATTGTATTACCGCCTCCTTCTTGAATCATTAAGCAAATGAATTATTGTTCACGAATTACCTTAGATAGAAGCAACTTTTAAATAGTGTAAATAGATGTATATAATCAACCAAGAGTTCGTTTTATTTGAGTTTTCCAGTCAAACACAGAGACGTGACCCCTGGAATTTCCGTCTCTGGCTGTGAGTTATTCTGGGTACCTGACAAGGTCAGGTCCGTATAGTGGACCTCACCACTATAATAAAGGTGGCGCCCAAAAAACCACGTGGCACGAAGCAAAGAGCGTTACAAAATGGCGCCCGAGCAGGGACCCTAAATCGTATCTGTGTTTCGTCATTCCGAATTTGGATCCATCTGCGCAGACGTACTGAGAAGGACCGAGCTGGATGAACCAAGCTGACCGAACTGTATCGAGCTGTGGCAAATTTGAATAAACATTCCGATAACAACTGGCTTAGGGGGTAGCCGAGACCCCACCACCAACCTGCAGTCGAATGGATGTATAAAGCCTTTCAAGACCAACTGAAGAGAGAGTTACGCGAACTACCGACGTGAACACATCGACCGAATTTAGTGAACCGCGGAACAGAACAAGTGAAGTGAAGATACTAAGTGCTCGACAGCCTTCAGTGACACAACCTGTGATTCAAGTATGAATAATCCGAATCGAGGCGAAGGTGATTCCGAAACCGAGGCGAAGACAGAATTTACTACTATGGATCCTTCGGACTCTATTATATTAGACCTGGATATACAAATTGAGAAAGGAAGACCTCGACAAATAACTCACCAATTTCAAGCTGTCTACGAACGGGACCGTAGAAGAAAAGAAACGCCGATTGGCCAACTTCTTCAAAAAAGGTCAAGCCTCACCCAACCCGACGACCATAGTACCGCAGAGCTTTTCGATGCCGCCCAGACTAACATCCACTCAACCGAGAGTAGACCCTCTGGACTTGGGTCGTTATGGAATCAAGTTCGATGGGAAGTCTGACCCAGTCACCTTTCTGGAGAAGTTAGAAGACATCCGTTCCCAATTAGGTACAAGACCTGACAACCTCTTGGTCGCAATCCCGCTTGTGTTGACATCACTGGCATACCTGGGACGAATTCCACGAAGCCTTCCAGTCGTTTTTTTTTTCTGATGGACTACTACGCAACACTGGAGGCCGAAATCAACCAACGTCAACAGAGACCCACGGAAGACATCACCACGTACGTCACGGACCTACAGACGCTGATTCGCCGCCAGTGTACAAGCAGTCCAGAGCAGGAGTTCGCCAGGTTAAGACAGAATCTACTACCAGATTACCGACAGACATTATGGGGACGAGAAATTAAGGATCCCGAGTTTCGAACTCTACCTTAATGCAGTAGAGATTCGATGGATAATCCAATAAATATCTGAAGTAAATGGGCACATTATTCCACGTGTCTCCTGGGAGCTGAAATTTATGGCATATTATTGAAAGCATTTTGGAAATGGTTAATATTCTCATAGAGGTTGGTTGATGTTTATTTCCAATAATGCTGTTTATTCATTTTATTGCAATTTTATTCCACCACGTGGAATAAAATTCGTGTTTCAGATCTGAAAAAATCCGAATTCGTGGTGGAAAATTCGCAACGGAATTCGTAGCTCTGAAAAGTCTCAGATCATAGGGAATATAATCGTATCATTGACAAGATATTTTTGACATAAAAAAAACTTGCAAACAAATCCTTACAGTTTCTAGCAATCATATAAAAAAATACATACAGTATCGAATAGAGAGCAAGCTTGTGCAAGAAAATACTGTTACGAATTATGGGTTTCGACAGATGAATTCCAATAACTAACTTTTAACAATCAATAAAAATCCTTCATTTACAAACTGAAAATAAACACAACAAATGTCAATATCGCTTGTCACACTTCTGTCTATTTCAATGTACTCTAGATAACTGTTGTGATATATAATTCAACGACACTAGTATTTTGACTTATATTTATCCTTATTTGCAAAGAACCAACTATTCGACACGTGGTTGTTGTTCTCGAGCGAATACTGAAACGAGAGTCACAGAGGCAGTTCGATCTCCTGAACATTGAAAATGAACCTATGAGAAGAGCTCTCTGGTCGTGCCTACGACGGTTCTTAGCAGTCTCATCATTTCTCGAAACATCTATAAATCATAGAGGCGGCTTGAGGGCAAATCTGTAACACTGTCCCCCTCTTAGATTTGATCGTCCCGATCAACGTCACAATTTTCTACTATGCTCCCTTCTTGGCTTTGATCATTTCGATCAGCAGAATCTAACCCGACTTCTGGTGATAATCTTCCTCCTTGGTACCTCGCAAGACTATTGAGATGAACCACTTTTTGCTTCGTCCTAGTGGTGCATTGGATCCTGTATACCACATCATTGATTTACTTCATAACCTTTGTCAGGGCTTCCCAATTTTGGCGACAATCCTTTCTTCCGCTGTGGACTATACAACCAGACTAGATATCCTTCTCCGAAACCAGGTGAATTAGTCCTTAAGGTATACCTCGATCAATTTAACCATTCCTTGCTGTTAAAAATGGTATACAAGTCCAAATTTGGTTTACAATTCCAACACATACCGCCCAGGATCGTTTTCAGGTCTACAACAAATAAATTTTTTTATTGTTATTACACAAATTGAAGACAAGCATTTGGACGATGCTAAACATTGTTACAAATGCATATGATCGAACTGAAAGTATTATTATTATTAAGTTCTCATTGGTACTAGTATCAGGAATAAATCCTCCATTTCCAATCATTCGAATTCCTGTTTTATTTCCATATATTAAACCATAACTTCTTATCAAATTCTTTCACCCAAGAATAAGTTTTTCCTTTTAAGGACACTATTCTTTGCGAAAGCCTCAATAATTTCATTCCATTCACCGGCTTGTTATTTTGGCTGCTGATTCTAGGGCTCTTACCAAAGCATCATCTCCTGTTGATGGTCTTATCAGTTGTCGATGTCCCCTGAGTTGACTGTCCCTTAACCCTTTAACAGATCTTACACTCCGTTGTTCCATCATTCCTTCCGGAACCAATGCATAGGCCAATCGATTCAACATTTCGATTTCAGTTTCGAATTCCTGAAGTGATTCATTCTTTTCTTTTCTCCTACCTTTACGTTCAGTTTGGTACAGCAACTCTCTATTACTATTACCATACCTCAATGTTTCATCCTTCACAGGTTCCTCATTACTTACTGGATCACTTTGTGTTTTAAGACAATAGGCGGAAGAAACCTTGTATTCATTCAAATGTATAGGATTATTCAATTTTCTATCTCTACTAGATATTTTTACTTCTGCTTTATCTGTTTCATCATAATCCCCTTTTTCTGGACTCATTTCCAATTTTAATTCAACTTGTAATTTCCCTTTGTCTTGTTGTCCCCACTTTGTCGTCATTTTTAATAAGTCCTGCTTATCTTCCTGTCTTTGCCGTTCACGCCTTTGTTCTTTCTCTAGTCGTCGTTATTTTTTTTCTAGTTGTCGTTTTTCTTTCTCCAGTTTTTCCTGTTCTCGTCGTTTTTGTTCGTCCTGTTTTTCCTGTTCTCGTCGTTCTTTTGCTCGTCGAATTTTTGCATAATTTTTTCGAACATTGACTCCATTTTTGTTTTATTTCTAGTTATTGGCATCCCGCGTCTGATACCAGTGTTACGAATTATGAGTTTCGATGCATGAATTCCAATAACTAACTTTTAACAATCAATAAAAATCCTTTATTTACAAACTGAAAATAAACACAACAAATGTCAATATCGCTTATGTCAAACTTCTGTCTATTTCAATGCACTCTAGATAACTGTTGTGATATATTATTCAACGACACTAGTATTTTGATTTATATTTATCCTTATTTGCAAAGAATCAACTATTGGACACGTGGTTGTTGTTTGTCTTGTCGAGCGAAGACTGAAACGAGAGTCAAAGAGGCAGTTCGATCTTCTGAACATCGAAAATGAACCTACAAGAGGAGCTCCCTGATCGTGCCTACGACGGTTCTCAACAGTCTCATCATTTCCCGAAACATCCATAAATCATAGAGGCGGCTTGAGAGCAAATCTGTAACAATATGTTGAGGTAAAAATTCATTTGAAAGTAACTGTTGAATTATGCGGGGTAGTCTGCTCTCCATACACCAATTGAATGGTTTCAAAATGATATTCCTATCGCCATCTACTGACAGAAAAGAACTATATGTAAATCAGAAGCGTATATTGATTTCTGCAGAAGTTTTATCATTTGCATTTTAAGTGTATTTACTTGTGTTTTGAATGATATTTTCATATTTCGGTTCCATAGAAATTATGTAATTTTTAAATTCGTGTTGCTTAAATCAATCACTGATAAGAAATATTCTATCTGTCATTTTAGGCGGTAGTGACAAATGGTATTATGATACAATATTTTACTTGAGCCTTAAAATATAATCAATGAAATTATGTGGAGGATATCCAAAATCCAAATATTTTATAATTTTTTTTAATTCACCTACAGTTTAACGGCGGTTCCGAAACGGCCAATGGGCTTGCAATCAATGTACATTACCGACAATTGTCATCATTGAATCACTTGAATCACAAACACATACACTCATGTCATCATCGGGCTCGATTTCGAATCCTACCGCACCATAGTCGGGTGTTCTCCCGATAAAGTCACGGAGATATAATTTCCCATTCTTCGTAGTGATTTTATACCGGTAAAGCATATTTATGGGTCTACAGGTTGTCTAACAATAGTCTATTATGACTGCTGGTTCATGACAGAACAAATGTAATGATGTACTCTTTATGCAAGGATTTACGGAAAATCCGGAAATCATGTTTATGCCAATTCCATTAAATAGTAAAATCTGAAAAGTTAATGGAGATTTCGCTATATTTTCAATTTTATATTTTGGTTTACCACTTCATACATCAGTGTGACATTCCGTTCATAGAACCTTAGTTGATTTAATTTTTTATCTTATCATTTAAATCTTCAAAATTGGTGATGTCTTGAGTGAACCTTTAAAATTGAAAATAGGAATACCACAGGGCACCGTCATGGGTCCAATCATCTTCCTCATATATATAAACTCCTTAACAAACTTGGTTGTTGATGGGGGTTCCCTAATCTCATATGCAGGCGATACCGCGGTATTTTTTGGGGCAGACTCTTGGTTACGAGTAAAATAACTAGCAGAAAAAGGACTAACCAAAGTAAAAAATGGGCTGGACTCCAATCGGCTAACACTCAATGTGGATAAGACGCATTACGTGGCATTTTCTGTTACTTCTGCCAATCGTCATAGTTTTGACAGTATTTCAGTCGAATCGACGGTAATTAAAGAAGTCACATTCACGAAATATTTAGGTGTTACAATAGACAATAACCTAAAATGGGACAAACACGTAGAGCGCTTAGTAACTAATATCAGGAAAGTTATTCCTAGATTCTACATATTGCTAGAAATTTTAGGTAAAAAACTCTTATTGACTATTTATAAAGCTCTTGTAGAATCATTAATTGGTTATGCATTAGTGGTATTGGGCTGGATTATATCATAACCTTCTTCACTCCCTTAGCGTTACGCAGAACTTCATTCTTAAAGTTATATACAAAAAAAAGAAAGGATACCCAACGAAGTTACTATACTGTCAAGAGGTGTTCGATGTGCGTTCTCACTACATACTACATACTTGCATATAATTATATCAACCCATCATCATCATCCATCACAATTCCATGAAGTGAGATAACGATATGTATAGCGAAAGCTAACAGACAATTACCGATGACAAACTCAAATTCCGGAAACCATAATATCAATAATAAACATCATATAATTATCCAATTATTGTATTGTATAAACTCTGAACTGTAAACAACTATGTAAACTTTCAATATTTGTACAAACCCATCAGAAACTTTCCAATCGCCCTTTGTAATTAACTATTATCATTTTTAATCCTATAAATAGGTTCAGTTATTACTCATCAGTCAGTCTTCTTATTAGTCTTGTACTCTTCACTAGAGAATACTCATTGTAATCATCTTACTCACAATAAACTTATTTCATAAAAAAGTTATTTTTGTGAACATTTTACATAATTGGCGCTGCGAACAGGATAGTGAAACGTCGGAGTGAAATACGAGTAACAGCGTTCCATTTCGTCGTTCTCTTTCAAGAGTTCATTCACTAGAAGAAAAACATAGAAGCTTCTCCATTGGGCAAAATTTCGCTGACGGAGCAAGATTTCCACAAGCATAAATCGTATTTGGATCTCCAAGAAGGATGAAACTAGCGATTTCCTTGTAAGTTCCCAATAATTTTTTTTTTCTTCTCATTTCCTTATAATATACATGTATCGGGATAGATCTCCGCTACGTAGAAATAATAAAATAGATAATCACATTTCAATAAATTCAATTAATTATAACAAAAATATTAACAAAATGGCTGAACCTTCACATCTCGAACTTATGATGGCAAAAGAAATGATACCACCCTATTCGGGGGTTCGAAAAATTTAGCATACTTTTTGAGTCAGTCAGAAAAGTTTTAAATTTAATGAGAAAAAAGGAGGATAATTGTACGTTTAATATCCTTCTTCTCGAACAGGTCAAATCTAAATTAACAGGCGAGGCTCAAGATGTCTTGCTTAATTCTAATTGTAGTAGGTGGGGCGAGATCAAAGAAACTTTAACGCAAAGATTCGGAGATCCTCGTTCTGAAGAACTTCTATTACATGATTTAACCACTACATTTCAAAATTATAACGAAACATACGAAAAATTTCACGAAAAAATTAAACAAAAACTTCAAATTCTACTAGAACACGTCTCAGTTAGAGAAATTAATAGTGATATAAGAATAAGTAAAGAAATTAGTTACCAAAATCAAGCTCTATCAACATTCAAAGCAGGAATATTACAACCATACTGTAGACATTTGATGAATTTAGACGTTAGAACTTTAGAACAAGGTTTAATCGAATGCAGAAAATTCGACAATAATAAAGCTCAAGTAAATTTCATGAATTTTATGAGAAATCAAAACGTAAACAAAAAATTCAACCACTCACAGTCAACACAAAGATTCATTCCACCATATCATCAAAACCCTAATGTTAATTACCACACTCAGAATTCTAATAGGTTTAATTTGAATAATAAATTTCCCAGTCAACCAATACAATTACATCAAAGACCAGTCACAAACAATTTTCCCACTAGATCTCAAGTATTCGGTAGAACGGAAAACAAACCTACACCAATGAGTATATCGACACGTTACACAAATAAAAATCAACCACAAAATAGAAATAATTATTTTGTTCCACAGTCACGACAAAATTTCATATCTGAAGAATTATATAACGTAGAAAATGATGAATACGAATACAACGAGCAAACACAAAATTACGAAACTTTCGGAAACAATCAAAATTTTCGGATGAACGGCCCAAAGAACGCAATCAGGTTGATTTAAATTCTGTCTCAAATATGCCTAAATTACCTTTTATTTCAATACCTAGTTATAACTTAAAAATACTGATAGATTCAGGAGCCAGCAATAGTATTATGAACCCTGGCCCGGCAGAAGAGTTTTTCAAAAAATATTTTTCCAAAGAAAACATTTTCAGTAAAATCATTGAACCAAACAATTACTGATGACAAAAACGTTAACTTTCCTATTTTAAGAGATTTCGGTATCAAAAATAATATAGAATTTTATATTTAAAAATGGCATGATAGATTCGATGCATTGCTAGGGAGTCACGATCTCCAACGACTACACGCCAAAATTGACTACACTAACAATATTTTACAAATAGGAACACACAAAATTCCATTTTATATTGAATTGAATCCAATGAATTTTTCACCATTTTATCAAACGGTAAATGATCACGTAAAAATTCCCGTTAATATCGAAAATGGACCAGTCATTATTCCTAATTTAGATATAAATAATTTTTCAATACCTGAATCAATAGCTAACGCGAAGAACGGATACTGCGTCATACCTACTAACGAGGAACAAAACCTGGAAATTTTTTTTCATGAACAAATTGATGTAGAACCTATAATTAATGTAGAATTCAACAGAAATCCTAACTTCAGATGTCAAAACAATTTCGATATTTGTAAAGCTATTAGAACGGAACACCTCAACACCGAGGAGAAAGAAGAAATAAATAAATTATGCAAAAAATATAAAAACATATTTTATAATGAAAATTGCGATCTGTCTTTCACTAACGCAGTTAAACACGATATTAGAACAAGCGATAACAATCCCGTTTATACTAAATCGTATAGATATCCGTATCACCTCAAGGATGAAATTCAAAGTCAAATCCAAAAATTATTAGACAATAAAATAATTAGACCCTCCATATCACCATATAGCAGTCCGGTTTGGATAGTTCCAAAAAAGATAGACTCGTCAGGTAAAAAGAAATGGAGACTTGTAATTGACTACAGAAAATTGAACGAAAAAACTATTGAAGATAAATATCCTTTACCGCGAATAGACGAAATTCTAGAAAATCTAGGCAGATGTACGTATTTCTCAACTTTAGACTTAGCACAAGGCTTTCACCAGATCGAAATGTCCTCAGAAAGCATTGAGAAAACGGCATTTTCCGTGAATAATGGTCATTACGAGTATCTACGTATGCCCTTCGGATTAAAAAATGCACCCAGTACTTTTCAACGAGTAATGGACAATGTCTTAAGAGAATATATTTATAAATTCTGTTTTGTTTATATGGACGACATAGTAATTTTTTCCAGATCAATGCAAGAACACATACATCATATCAAACTTATATTTGAAAAACTTCAATTCTATAACCTAAAAATTCAACTAGATAAATCAGAATTCTTACGTAAAGAAGTCGCATTTTTAGGACACATCATAACGCCTGAAGGAATCAAACCCAATCCTTCTAAAATAACAGCGGTACAAGAATATCCACTACCAAGAAATACAAAAGAAATAAAAGCATTTTTAGGATTAATTGGATATTATAGACGATTTATCAAAAACTTTGCAAAAATAGTTACTCCTTTTACTCGATGCTTGAAAAAGGTACCAAAGTTAACATTGATGACCCAGTTTATCTAGAGGCATTTGAAACATGTAAAGAACTTCTCACTAACGCTCCTATTTTAGCCTACCCAGACTTTAATAAAACATTTTGCGTAACAACTGATGCTAGTAATGTCGCACTTGGTGGAGTCCTCTCACAAGGCAATAAACCCATTTCGTTCTACTCTCGAACTTCTAAATTCCGCAGAAAGAAATTATTCAACAATCGAGAAAGAACTATTAGCTATCGTAGAAACCACTAAACACTTTCGCCCTTACATTTATGGTCGACAATTTCTGATCGAAACAGATCATAAACCACTTGTTTGGTTATTTTCGCTCAAAGACGCGAACCAACGCTTAATTAAATGGAGACTTAGATTAGAAGAATTTGATTTTAAAATTCAGTATAAAAAAGGCAAAGAAAATTTTGTTGCTGACGCACTTTCACGCATTGAAATTAACGCAGTCGAAGAAACTCTAGATAATGACTTACTATCAATTATACCTCAATTTGATGAAAATGACGAAATACTTTCACCCGAAGATACTGACAATTTCTTAGAAAATCAAACCAACAATACCCAACATACAGCTATCGAAGACCCCGTGTTTGGCATTCCAATATCTGAAAAACCTTTAAATAATTTTATGAACCGAATAGAATTCAAGTGTGCAGATGCTTATAAAGTAGATTATAAAAAACCTTTTAAAAAACACAGTTTTGTAGTAAGTGTTAGAAAAGGACAAGAAAAAGAAAATATTGAGAAATTTTTGAAAGAAACTTTAGATCCGAAATTAACTTATGCTGTATTTTTTCATGATAAAGAACTAGAAACCATCTTTTCGAAAATATGTGAATCACTTTTCGAAAATAATGTTAAAATTATAAAATGTAATATCTTATGTAAAGATGTTGAAAATTCAAATGATCAATACGACGTTATACAAAAATATCATAACGAAAATCATAACGGAATTATCGAAACGCATAACAATCTTAAATTAAAATATTATTGGCCAGATATGAGGACAAAAATCAATAAAATAATCAACGAATGCGAAATTTGTTTACAAAGTAAGTATGAAAGAAATCCTTACAATATTAAATTTTCAGGCCCACTTTTAGCAAAAAAACCTTTCGATGTAATACATGTCGATACATTCAGCTTTGACAACGCAAAATTCGTCACATTTATCGATCTGTTTTCTAAATACGCCCAAGCATATTACGTAGAAGATTTGTCTGGTATCACAGTTCTTAAAAAGATGCGTCATTTCTTTTCACATCACAACTATCCAAAGAAAATGGTATGCGACGAAGGTAAAGAATTCAAAAACAAAGTACTTGAAGAATATTGTAAACTCTTCAAAATAGATTTGCACTTCACCACAAACTATAACCCCAATTCGAACTCACCGGTTGAAAGGCTTCATTCTTCGTTATTAGAAAAAATACGAATAACAAAAATTCAAAATAAAAACGAATCTGCTCAAACACTAATGATAAACGCAATTCTTATCTACAATCAATCTGTACATTCTAGTACTGGATTTACTCCGTTTAGTCTATTATACGGCCCTTACGATAATCTGAACGCTCATGAAATAGATCTAGATAAAACAGTATACGAAGCTTACAATGAAAAACGTAAAAGCGAAATATTACCTTTTTTCGAATTAATATATCAGAAACAATTAAACAAAAGTACAAGTATATTGGAAAAGAGGAACGAAACAAGAGAAAATCCGCCTGATATAAATGAACCCACAGTTTATTTTAAAAGACCAAAAATACGAAAATCCGACCCATGCTTTGATAAGGTAAATATTACCTCTAGCAACAACAATAAAATTGAAGGTATAAGAGAAAAATCCGGTCACCAAACGAATATTCATACTAGAAAAGTGAAAAGACTCAGAAAGAAATTTAATTTACAGGATAACCCTTTTGACAACAGTCCTGGCCCTTCACACGGAAGAATTCGATCACAACGGATTTTTCATCGAAGATCTAAGCCAAGCTAAATACCTTCACCATTACCATAAGTTTTATTTTTATTTTAATATTAGCCAAATAGACATTAGTTTTTCTCATTTATGGACTAATACTTATTTGCTTCAACACAAGTGCAATCATTCTTGTTATCTAATTAACACTCTAATGGAAAATTGTATAGAAATAGAGAATGAACTGTCGAAGTTTAAATCCAGGAATAAGCGTGCGATAGAATTTCTCGGTTCCACAATTAGATTTCTAACAGGCAACCTTGACCAAAAAGATTTGAAACATATCAATAATGACTTAAAAGAATTATTCAAGAATCAAAATAGTATTATAACACGCATTGATAAGTTCACTTCTTTTGCCAACCATATTTCGAATAGATACAACAATGATATCAAAATTATTCAAAATAACATTAATACCACTATGGAAGCTATTAAATACACTGAAGACGAAGTACATAAAATACAATTAGTTCACTATAATATTTTACTCTCACAAAAACTATTATCCATTATAAAAATTATTCAAAGAACAATCACCTTAGCTCTTAATAATATAACTAATTTAGAAATAATATCTACTAATGAATTGAAAGAAATTACTGATCATTTAAAATTTATTTATAATAATAATGAACTTTTAGAGTTAGACACAATACATTTAATCCGTATCATAGAATTTTCCAAATTTAAAATCATGTCGATAGGCGAAACAATTACATGTATATTATACATCCCAATCCTGTATCCAGACTCCTTCACATACCAAAGAATTTATCCTATACCCAATCGTCTAGATACAATCATCCAACCACCGACAATGTATAGATTATACAGACCCCATAAGGAATTATGGACCAACGAAGAATGTCAGAACATCGAAAATCAAACATTGTGCAGTAAAAAACATAAAGACAGTAAATGCACACTGACCAACCTAACAACATGCACATTTTTGAAAGCAACCAACGAATATAACATCCAAATTCAGTTAGAAAACAATAAAATTCTACTTTCCTGTAAGAAACCAACAAAAATTATAGAAGAATGTGGAAATCACATCACCTATAAAAAAGTCAAACAGAGTGCACTTATATCTGCAAATCCAAACTGCAAAATAATAATTGGAAACTCCGTATTCGAAGATACTCATACTAATTTCACCCTCAATATCACGAAAATTAAAGTGGAAGAGTTCGAAACGAAGAAATTCATTAACCTCCAGCAGAAACACATTAACGATATTAACACTCTGAAGGAAGAAGCAGAAGAATTAGAACTTCATAACGAATCTCAACCTCCAATAAAGAATAGTATACATTTTTCGATAACACTAATAATCTTAGTGGCAATGGTACTTATTTTTACTGGCCTGCTTTTCCAAAGGAAGACGTTACATAAACAAAACACTAGTAAAGAAGAAACTCAATTAGATAAAGTAACTGCTCTATATCCTAACATTCCAACCGCTCCACAAGACGAGGACGTCTTGACTTAAAGGGGGGAAGAATTATATCAACCCATCATCATCATCCATCACAATTCCATGAAGTGAGATAACGATATGTATAGCGAAAGCTAACAGACAATTACCGATGACAAACTCAAATTCCGGAAACCATAATATCAATAATAAACATCATATAATTATTCAATTATTGTATTGTATAAACTCTGAACTGTAAACAACTATGTAAACTTTCAATATTTGTACAAACCCATCAGAAACTTTCCAATCGCCCTTTGTAATTAACTATTATCATTTTTAATCCTATAAATAGGTTCAGTTATTACTCATCAGTCAGTCTTCTTATTAGTCTTGTACTCTTCACTAGAGAATACTCATTGTAATCATCTTACTCACAATAAACTTATTTCATAAAAAAGTTATTTTTGTGAACATTTTACATAATTATATACATGCATAATATGGAAGACAGGAAAAATTATATAGAACATAATTATTCTACGAGAGGAGTTGTAAACATGCATGTGAATATTCCTAGTAAAAAAAAAAATATTAGCCTTCGATCTTTTGAATACTTGACAACAAAGTGTTATAATAACATATCATTAGAAATTATGAAGATCAAGAATAAGAAAAAGTTCAGTAAATGTTGTCGATGCTTTATACATCAGAATTTAGATAGGTTTGAATTTATTACGACTTGATTGGTTTTTATGAAATTTTTTTTGCATTGAAAGGGAGAGAGAGAGGAAATTCCATACATCCTTATTATTTAGCTTGAATCTATAAATATACTAACGTGTAGAACAAAAATAATTAGATTTGTCGAATGTAATGTACACATACAGCTATTTAGTTAGCTAGGTGTGCTATTTTTGTTTATTCATCCTTTTGAATCACTTTCTTTTCTTTTTTTTTTGTTAATTAAAATAATGGAAGAATATAATGTAATTGTTAATCAATTTGGATGAAATATATCTATCTATCAATATATCTATTTATTACTTTTCTACACCAAAGAGGTTTACGCTAGTGTTCATCTGTTCAAAAAACTGTGAACATTCTTTTCTCATCTTCATTTCATATATTTTCAACTGTATTCGTTCGTTTCCCATCGTATTGAGCTAGTGCACCATATTCATCTGATGATGCATGTATCGGAGAAATAATTGCTCTATTTTAACAATAAATATTGAAAAGGCACATAACTTAGCTAATTGAATAAACTAAAATATGTGTAATTTTTATTTAGTTTCTTGAGAATCTAAGTTACTAACTAATTTTTTTATTCCAAGAAGCAATTAGCTCTTCACATGTGAAGTAAATTGTTCGAAATTCTTGATTGAGGATTCAATAATGTTATTAACAATCCTTGAGTATCTAGTGAAATTGATTAATATTAATAGTAATAAGTACTGATTATATTATAAAAAATATGGGTTCATTCAGTTAGTTGGAAAAGTTGGTTCGATCAATTCATTTGC
This sequence comes from Henosepilachna vigintioctopunctata, assembly GCA_030704895.1. Lineage (NCBI taxonomy): Eukaryota > Metazoa > Arthropoda > Insecta > Coleoptera > Coccinellidae > Henosepilachna > Henosepilachna vigintioctopunctata. The sequence continues at coordinate 2,054,820 of JARQZJ010000036.1, read as the reverse complement.
CTAATTAAAGAATCTTTATCGAATTTAAATATGTTGAAACATCTTATTTATTTTAATTTACTTCTCGCACAACACTTGATTGAACAATGTGGTAAATGTAAGTAACCAGTATAGGTCATTTAAAACACTGCTAAATTCGAGAATTATTGTTCATTGAGCTCGATATTTCTCGGGTTACCAACCCATTATACAGATTTAATTGTATAGTTAGTTGGTTAATAGCCCAAAATATATGTCGAGTGAATTAAACATTTTTTATATACCTACCACTACTTATTTACTGTGGTAAATAAGTGACTGTTATATTGCTTTCTATCAAACATTTATACTCAATAATATTATAAAAATTAATATTTTTATCAAGACGTTAATATTTCCAACTTGTTTTTATTCTTCACAAAGTTCTCAGCTTATCCAGTTCCATAAAAGCCGAAACTTCTAATAAACATAATCAACATAAAAACTAGACTCTCTTCTTCAATTTAATATATAACAAAGAAAAAATATTTCTCAGGTAATTAGTTTTTGAGTATTGTTTCATTTTGTTGATTTCTCAGTCAGTAATAATACAATAATCAATAATTCAGTTCATTGAACTTCGATTTATTCATTTGATTTTTGGATTATATTATTATGAATTATTATTATTATAACTGAAATTGAGTTCTCGCTTACCTCTTAATAATAACTTTAAAACTATCTTAACTATAAAAAAATATTACAACGTCGAGTCAACATATTTGAATGATAAATGAGCGGTAGGCTCATTACACAAAAACAGAACATAGCAAATTTATATTTATAAGATATAGGTGATAAGGGGGTATAGTTGAAATTCTATTTATTCATTGACAACCGGTTCTTTTTTTCCAGGATCTGCTGATTTCTATTGCCTCTAAAATGTCTAAACGTTTCCCTTTGTGATCTGCTTACAAACATTTAGTATTATTGAAATCTATGAAGTGATTAGAATTGATACATATGTTAAATATTACTAATGTAATATTTCATTATTATTCAATATATATATATATATATATATATATATATATATATATATATATATATATTAATGAGATTGAATTCTCGCTTAACTCTTGAAACATAATTGAATATTAAAATAAATTAAACTCTTGGCTTAATGTTTCACGATTTATTTAACAATATGTATAGTCAACATGTTTCGAAATATTCCCAGTAGTCTTGAAAATGTAATATTTGACTATACATATTGTTAAATAAATATGAAACATTATATATATATATATATATATATATATATATATATATATATATATATATATATATATATATATATATATATATATATATATATATATATATATATATATATATATATATATATATATATATATATATATATATATATATATATGTGTGTGAAACGTTAAGCCAATAGTTTGATTTAATGTTTTATTATTATTATTATGAACATATTGTAATTTGAATATTTGTTACTTAAATATAATATTCATTCACGTGAATTGGTTTGTGACATCAAAAAAATTACATACCTATTATATAGGTACCTATTCAGTCAATACAATTTCAAATGATGATTGTTGGGTATCCGTATTTGACTGTTTCATGATCACGAGCTTGCCTTCTTCAGAAAATTTATCAATTTTCTGTTTATTCTTCAATATGATAAAATATCTAAACCATTTGTTAAGGTATTTCACCCTGTTGACAATACAGGGTGTAATACCTTCGCCAATAAAAATATAACTACAGTTAATATAATATTTCATTATAATAGGTACATTTGTGGTAAAAATAAGTGTAAAAATATATAACAATTTCGTACACCTTAGGCTCTAAAAATAAATTCAAACAAAAACAAATAATGCACTGTCTCCGTAGGAAACTATTTTTTTTAGTAGGCATGATCTTTTATGAATAGACCTTGTTCTCCAGCCTTTCCCTGTACACTACCAGCTTCATATTTTCCCATAGACGCTTCGCTGTTAGCCTGAAATTACTTGGAATTAATAAATTTCATTGGATTCAAAATTGAACACAAATTCATTGAAAACTACATCGAACTAAGGCTTCAACGAATTTAAATGAAAAATAAAAAATCCAAATAGGACAAAGTATTCTGATAGTCAGTTCACTTGATTACAGAAACTTTTTTGATTACGCATATTGAAATAAATTGCGATATCATTTATCAAAAAGAGAAAAATATATACGCTCATTTCATTGTTGTAGCAAAAAAAATTTTAAAATTTTTTTTTTAACGAATAGTCTTTCCACCAAAATATGTGATCTGGATTTGAGCGAGCATATATTACTGTGGGACATAAGTTGCAAATAGACAAGTTGTAAAACCCTTCTATCGCAGAAAATTTCAAAAATAAAATTTGAGAAAACATAAGCCACACAGATGAACCAAATTGATATATAGATAAGTGGAATGGGTGAAAGAATCTGAATGACCTTATCTCAAATGCCACAGAAAAATATATAGGAAAACACAAGAGAAGAAAAATTAAATCTTGTTTCAATGAGGAATGTGTATTAGAATACACGTTAGAACGAATCGATTAAAAACAATATCAGAAAAAAATATAAAGAGTATAATTACACAGTCATAGAATAGATATCCGGGAATAATGGAGACGCAATAAGATTTTGAATACCCAAGTACTACATAAATTGTGTAGGAACAAATTTAGTTGAATAGTTTAACTGAGATTATAGGTAAAAATAATTCGATTGTGTTAGATACTAGTCATCACATAACTATTCAAAGTCAATTGAGGAAATAAAATCTTTGGACATAGCTTAACTTAATTGAATATGTAAATATCAATTATATCATGATATATAGGTTCACTTAACAGAAAAATCACGCGACCAACGATATTATTTTATCACTGATCAATGCCCTAGTTTGATGAATAAAGTGATGTGGACTGGTACTTTTTTTATTATTAATTATTATTTGGATTGTTATTATCGTCATATTCAATGAAAGCGTTTCGACCTAAATGAGTTGAGAACTTCATTTACTTACAAGTTTTCAATATTCAACTTCTTTTGAAATACTTCTCAGTCGGTTCAGTTCATATTGTGCATCGTTACAGCTATAATGAATTTCCGATTTATTTATAGAAGAATATATTCTGATTGTTAACAAGATTGATATTTCATTTCACACGCATATTCAGGTACCACATATGGCACCAGCGGCCATCTTTGATTCATTGTAAATTATACAGACTATATTAAATTGTATTGAGTATTTATCGTAGACAAAGATCAGTGAAGGTACTAAATTTCAGATGAATCTGTCAATAGAAAGGGGTCAAATATCCATTAACGAATTAAACTGAAATGAATAAACTAAAAGGCAATATGAATAGAAACGTTTGAAAAGAAGGATATACCTTGATCACGAGATAAATTGAGGTCCTATTGTAGTGAAAAGTTTACTTAGAGAGACTTTTAAATGATGACAATGAAGAAAACACATTGCACTAGTCACTTTTTATACTTATCTTAAACATGTTCACAGAAACCCACTCTAAACGAAGTTGAAACCACAATTGACGTCGAACGTGTTGAAGACACTGGTTAATCTAAAAAAATTGCTCCACCACTACCTGAATCATAGAATTATCTCGACATAGCAAAAAAAAGCGATACTTAGCGAAAAAAAAAGCACTATAATGATATGTTATGAAAATATAGATGAAAGGAAAGATTCATAGGCTAGTCGACTTTACTTGATTGTAGCCAGTGGTTGAGATTAAATTGAAGAAGAGGAAGATCGATGGTCGATCAATCCACCCCAAAATATCAATTGAATCTATTCAAATATTTCAGATATCGATAAAGCAGCATAACTTGCATTGGAATTTTGTTGCAATGAGTTTTATCTATCCATTTTTCAAAATGGGTCAAGGAAATTTGTCATAGTATCTAAAATCTGTATTCGTGCAAAAGCAACAGCATGCTTTTTCGGTATTGTTCTCTTGAACTAGGAAATCCTTCTGAGATTTACTTTCCTACAGGTATTCAGGGAGAGTAGTTACAGAAATATCGACAAAAATGTAAGTATGCGTTTTCCGTTAGTTGTTCCCGCTTTTTATGAAAAACTCACTGATGACAGTTATAGGTACGGATAACGAAAATACAATGTAGTTAAAAAAACTTTTCCGACTCAAGAAGTTAAGTCAGTAATTCTTAATATCCATTCTTTCAACACTGACATTTGCAGGGGCCTGTTGAATGCCATAACAATTATCCAAAAAATAAAAGTGGTTTCAGATTGATTTTGTTGAGGAATATTGACAAAATATTTGTTGGGAATTAGAACGCCAACCTTCTTCAGTATTACCTGAAAAATGAACCATAACAATAACAAATACATTCACGATAATTGAAATATGAATTGAAATTTGGCTTTCGGCAGAAAATTTTTTTGATTAAGAAATTGATTGATAATAAGAAATAAACAATCACTTGAAAGATTATTCTAAAGAAAAAGGGGTTATGCTCACCGTGTCAGATACCTAAGAGTACACTAGCAACATAGAAGAAAAAATATTACACACAACTATATCATTATAGAATTCTGTCTATCAGAAACAAATTTTGAAACATTGTTAGATCACATTACCTACTTGATGTCACTCTGGTTACCTAAAATTTCACATTCAGAAATTCTGAGACGTGAGAAGCCGGGAATTAGTGAATTCAAACTTAAAATCTTGCATATGAACATGAATGAATAAAGAAATTGATGAATAGTTTGAATAAAAAATCAATGAAAAATTATTGAGGGTGACTATTGAGCGGAGTGTATGCTCAATATGAAATCAGCAACATTTTAAGATACTTCATAATCTTTCAAGAAGACCAAGACCAATTGTTCTGAGATGAAACATTAAGGAGTAATTTAGTTGGATTATTGATACCAAGAAGGATAAATAATTGTAAATGATTCATTATGGATCAATTAAGCTGGAATATTGAGTATAGTGTATTTACATGTTTATTCATCAGGGTTTGGAAATAACTGCGAATACGTCCTAAAATATGCTCTGATAAAACGTCAACTAAGATAATTCGCGCTTTTTGTCGAGAACTAGAATTGTGAACCGATAAGTCCTTAAAATTATATTCGAAAAATTTGATTTTCAATTTTTTTCATTTCTTGACTTCAAACCTGAGAAAAGAAGAATTTAAATTCTTTAAATTTACATTTCAACTCATATTTTAATTATCTCGATGTATCTGATGAATTTATACTTTACTTTTCAGGTAGAACTGAAAATTCCTAAGATCGAAAAGTCTAATTATTAATAAATATATGAAATTAAATATATTTATATAATAATAGTACACACAGCTGTCCATTCCTCATCATCATACAACTTCAATGTTTTACGACTTATATACTTTTTATATATATATATATATATATATAATATATATATATATATATATATATATATATATATATATATATATATATATATATATATATATTGAAGTTTTATTCGCGCTAACCATGCACGTCGGAAATATTGAAGAAATATTTATATATAAATTTGGAATCGAAATTACACCGCAAAAGTTTTCAACCTCGACTGGGATACGAACCCAGGTCTCTCAGGTTTACGCCCTGTTGCTCTACCAACTAAGCTACCGAGGTCTACTACTTCGCGATGCAATTCCGACTATATCTAATTACTCTTTTGTTCGCAAGCCAGTCATCGACGCACGGGTTGGCGTCTTTCAAACTGCACGAACGTGAGTAAACACCTTCCCATCCTCCCAGATGTATTTTCAGAATTTTTTCGTTAATGAACATGAGATTAAATTGAGGAAATATTGAAGAAATATTTATATGTAAATTTGGAATCGAAATTACACCGCAAAAGTTTTCAATCTCGACTGGGATACGAACCCAGGTCTCTCAGGTTTACGCCCTGTTGCTCTACCAACTAAGCTACCGAGGTCTACTACTTCGCGATGCAATTCCGACTATATCTAATTACTCTTTTGTTCGCAAGCCAGTCATCGACGCACGGGTTGTCGTCTTTCAAACTGCACGAACGTGAGTAAACACCTTCCCATCCTCCCAGATGTATTTTTAGAATTTCTTCGTTAATGAACATGAGATTAAATTGAAGTGAATATTATTCGCGCTAACCATGCATGTCGGAAATAATGAAGAAATATTTATATGAAATTTGGACGAAAATACACCGCAAAAGTTTTTTCGACTGGGATACGAACCCAGTTGAAAACTTTTGCGGTGAAATATTCAATAAAACTATATATATATATATATATATATATATATATATATATATATATATATATATATATATATATATATATATATATATATATATATATCTCGTGTGGGGTTGTTAAAACCCCCATCGGGCGCCTCCACAGGTGGCGGATAGGGGAAAGTCTCCTAGATATCGGAGACACTGATACACAGGGCGGACCAAAAACTAACTAATCAAATCCATTGGTGTCTGTTCAGTATCTGACGGCCAGTGATCAGCGTCTGTTCCTCTAGTTGAGGCGGCTGTATTTCAATCTTCTCGAACTCAAAAATCGAGTCGTACACCCTGTGGTCTCAACTGAGACCACCACTAAGCTCTATTCAGCTTGAAAGCATGATGGAAAACAAGATCAAAGTATCACTACCCCAGGCACCAGTCGAAAGACTGGCTTCACCTGATCATCGGATTCTGGAGGATCAAGGACACCATGCGGCGAGGAATCGGAGCTTCTCAAAAACATTCCATAATCTCAAGATCAAACAAAAACATCACATCGGTACAATTAATGTTAATACACTCGCTAAAACAAGTAAACTGAAGCAGCTCACCAACACCATGAGAAAGTTCAATCTCAAAATCACCGCTCTCCAAGAAACACGATTCATGGACGAGAATCATTTCGGCACCGACACTTTCAGAATATACAAGAAGAAACCTGCCGTGAAAGTAATGAGCAAATTACCGCTTTTAGGTACCGGATTCGCGATACACAATTCCATACTAGACTCGGTTATTAATTTCACATCGCCCAACGAGAGAGTCTCATTGCTTTCTATTAAATCAGCTAATAAAGCTCACACTTTAATCAACGAGCACGCTCCCATTAATCACCACAACAAAACTGTTCCAGAAAGCGTACAAGATTTTTGGGAAACATTGGAAGAAACAACCAATAAAATACCAAAACACCACGTGAAAATCTTGCTAGGAGATTTTAACACACAGCTAGGTAAGGAAAGGAAATTCAGAGATACTACGGGTCCCCATACTAAACACAAACGTGCCAACAAGAACGGTGAAAGGTTAATCGCGTTCTGTAGGAACTTCGAACTCAAGATCATGAGTACTCAATTTCAAAAACCTGCACATAAGCTAACTACTTGGAGATCGCCCAGTCTCAAGCAGGGTGAATATCAAATTGATCATGTCGCAATTTCCAAGAACAACGTAAAGGAAATTTTAAATGTCAGAACTCGTAAAGGCGTCTTTGATTCGGATCCATATCTGCTCCAAATAAAAACAAAATTTCAACCCAACAGAAAAAAAAAATTTACACCCAGAAAAGTTAGGTCCGATCCCGAATATCTGTAACTTCACAAGGATACAATCATTGCAAAAATCAATCAGGAAGAATCGACGAATTGGGAAATCCTTACAAAGAATATTCAGAAAGCCATCACACTAGGGCAACCTCCTCGCACCAGGAAACACCGCTGGTGGAACTTAATCTGCGACCAAGCAGTCGACAAGATAATAACTGCATGGAAAAAATTTAACGGCCATAAAAATGACGAAAACTGGGAGAATTTCCTTACAACTCAAAAACAGGCCTCCAAAGTAATTAGAAGAGAAAAACGGAGATATGATAATAATAGGTGTCACGAAATACAGAAGGATTTCACTAATAATAATACTAGAGATTTTTACAAAACTTTCAGAGAAAACTTGCGAGGATACCAAGCGCCCACTCTTTGCTTCAAAAAATCCGATGGCGCGTTGGAAACTAACACAAAAAATAACTGCAAAATGTTAGCCGAATACTTCAGCACCCTTCTCAACTGCAATCCACCCCAAGAAAAACTTAAGTTCGACTTTTCGGGGTTTACGCATCCAGACTCGCAAGCCCCTGATATGGAAGAGATTACGGCAATTATCAAGCAACTCAAAAACAACAAAGCAGCAGGAGAAGATGGGATTATTGCGGAACTCTGGAAACTGAACGATACTACTTTGACCCAAAAACTTCATCATTTTATATCAGAAATCTGGAGAACGGAACAGATACCAGAGGATTGGAAATGCGCGTTGATACATCCATTGCACAAAAAGGGGGACAAAATGGATATCAATAATTACAGGGGAATTTCCTTACTCCCGGTTGCGTACAAAATACTTTCTAAAGCACAAATAGAGTAGAACACCAAGCGGATCCACTAATTGGGGAATACCAAGCTGGATTCAGAAAAGGCCGATCATGTGCTGAACAGATCTGGACTTTGAAGACGATATTACAGATGAGGAAATGTAGAAATACAGTGATCACATTCATTGACTTCAAGAAAGCATATGACTCGGTAGACCGCGAAACCCTTTTCGAAATCATGAAAGAATTTGGAATCGATCGAAAGACCCGAACAATTATAGAACAGACACTTACAGGTACAACTTCCAAGGTAAAATTTATGGGTGAAATATCAGATCCCTTTGAAATCAAAACCGGTGTGCGGCAGGGGGACGGACTTTCGCCAATTCTTTTCAATATTGTTTTAGAAAAGATCATAAGGGAATGGGAACTTCACGTGAAGGGCATACAAGTGGGCATCAAAAAAGAAAATAGAATAAATGTCAAATGTCTCGCCTTTGCAGACGATATTGCTATCATCACAGACAACAGAACTGAAGCCATTCGCGCCGTGGAAAAACTACATGAAATTGCGCAGAAAACCGGGTTACAAATTTCTTATGATAAAACCAAATACATGGAAAGAAAACCAAAAAATAAATCTTCTCTTATGACAAAACATGGTGAAATTCTGCAAGTAGGCCATTTTAAATACCTCGTGGAAGTTATACAGTCCTCAAGTTCAAACCGAATCGCTAATGAACAGAGAATAACCAAGCTCCAAAGGGCCTACAAACTAACATGGGCTCACTATAACAAAAAGTGCATTTCGAGAGGCGCCAAATTGAGGCATTATAACACAACGATTCTTCCAGAAGCAATCTACGCAGCTGAAACAATGGTTATTGGCGGCCATTCAAGAATTAGAGAAATAGAAAAACAAGAACGAAAAATTCTCAGAAAGATTTACGGGCCAATCAATAGAAACGGTATTTGGATGAAAAGACCTCAAAATGAACTGTATCAAAAGACCAATACGATAACGGAAGAAATCAGAAAACGACGAGCAAAGTTCTATGCACATGTCTACAGAATGAAACAGTCCAGAATACCGAAGAAACTACTCAATATAATTATGAATAGTAAATGCGGAACAGAGTGGCTAAAAGAGGTCCAAGAGGATCTACAACAGATCAATATAAAAAATCTCGAAGATCGCACTGAATGCCGCTATAAAATCGCACATATAAAGTTTGAGCAAAAAGTAAATCGTCAACCTGGAGTAAAGTGGACAGATGAACGGAAGAAAGAGCATTCAGAGAGGATGAAGCGTTTTGGGAGGCAAAAAAGATGAAGCAAAATTCCTAATGATTGCGAATTCAAGTTCAGTCGCTCTCCTCATGGGGAACAATCGAAATAATAATAATAATAATATATAATAATATATATATATATATATATATATATATATATATATATATATATATATATATATATATATATATATATATATATATATCAACAAGTGATAGTTTGAGGACATTTTGTTCTCTCAACTGCTTGTTTGGGGACATTTCGTGACTTCGAGGACAGTCCTCAAAGTCAAGTGTTCCGGCAAGTGTTAATTTGAGGACAGTGAGTTTGGGGACACGACTGAGACTGTTTGGGGACACTGAATATATTCCGACGATCGATGTTAGTGTAGCTGATATTTATAAGAGAATGTTTTCATGGGAAATGCGTTACAATATTTTCAAAATTTCTTGTTTTTGACTTAAAATTTTGGTCTTTTTTTCATGTAACATATTTTATTTTGGATAATTGCTTCTCGATGCCAATTATTGCAAGTGAAGCGAATTCAACCTTTTTTGGGACCGTTCGAATATTATGTTAGCACAAGGGTTAGCGGGAGTTCTTTGTTCTGCTCATTTTCATGACATGTAGGGTTTAGACGGTGATTAGGTCAGTAGTTGTTACTTACTCATTTACACATATGGCAATTCACGCATTGTTTATGTTTGAAAAGTAAGAGCATTTTCGGGGATTACCACAAATAATGGATACGCTTATGTACTCGCTTGGAACCGAGTTGGGGAACTACCGAGCGTTATTCACTCTTCCAAATTCTCGTCAAAGCCCAAAATTGTGTCAGTGAGACAGTTGTACCTATTGTAGATGAAATGAGACTTAGTTTAGCGACGGCACGGTAAGTTCGGTACTGCGCAGGTATTACAGGTGTGATAATTTGGTGGAAAAAAGACATTTCTTAGAAAAGCTGTCGATTTGATATGTTGAAATATATTATTATACCTATTCAAAAATTAAGTGGCATATCATTTCCGCGGTTATTTTCATGTGGCAAGCCATTTGAAAATTGGGAAAAAAATTTTTTTTTAACATACCTATTTAAGGAAACTTGAAATTTCTATATTTTATTCTTGATATTATCAGAAACATATATTTTTAATGGCAGACCAATCTGCCGTTTGCTTTGACCTGGCACACTGAAAAACACTTTTTCACGCGCATATATACTGTGTAGTATGTATATACGAAGTATACGGAATGAAGGGATTTCCGTTTTCTCTTTATTCTTCCTAATATATTACTGTCGTATTCCTGCTCTTTCAAATATTTTTGACGGCAAAAAGAATAAACCAACCTGAAAATAATGTTTTATCCTACTGTTCATGTCATCACTCAATAAACTACATAATATTCTCATTTCACATAACCTACATGAATTTTTATGTCTAAAAAAAAATTTTAAATGAAAGACTTAGAGCATATTATGAAAAACAAAGAGAAAACTAAAATATCTCTGTTCGGTATTTGAAGTATATAGAAACAGGTAAGTATATTCACCCGAGAAAAAGTGTTTTTCGGTTGAAAATATAGAAAAATTTATCTCAAATAAATAAAAATTTATATGTTATGTGGAATGGGAAATTATGTACTTTATCGAGTGAGAACATGAATCTAATCTTTAATAATTATCATATTAAACTGAATTGATATTCGTTTGAAAATGAAACATTATTTTCAGATTGTTTTTTTTTCTTAATCTATGTCAATTTTGCCGTCAAAAAGAATTGTAAGGTAAAGAATACGACAGTATATCATGAAGAAGAAAGAGAAAATGCAAATCCTTTCATTCTGTATACTACGTATATACACGAAGGTATATTTAAGCGGGAAAAAGTGTTTTTCGATTAAAATTCTGGGAAAATTATCTCAACGAAATAGAAATTCATATGGGTTATGTAAAATGAAAAATTATTTACTTTATTGAATGATGACTTGAATCGAATATGTTAATAATATTATTATAAAATCAACTGAATTCAAATTCGTTTAAAAATGAGAAACATTGTTCTCATGTTGGTTTGATTCTCAATGTATATTAATTGTGCCGTCTAATAGAGTTGAAAGAGAAAGAATAAGACAGTAATATATTAGGAAGAAGAAAGAGGAAATAAAAATCCCTTCATTACTTATATTACTACGTACCTATATACTACACACATTTGCGCGGTAACCCGTTCTTCCGGGTTACAGCAACCGGCAGATCAGTCTGCCATGAGAAATATATGTTTCCGATACTATCCAGAATAACGTATAAAAATTTCAAGATTCCTAAAATATGTCAAAAAAAATTTTTTTTCCAACTTTCAAATAGTCTGCCACAAGGAAATAACCGCGAGTACATATAATAATATATTTTAACCTTTCGAATCGGCAGCTTTCCTAAAATATGTCTTTTTTCCACCAAAGTGTCACACCTGTTATACCTTCGCAGTACTGAACTTACCGCGACTTCGCTAAACTAAGTCCCATTTCATGTAAGGTAGGTACAACTGTCTCGTTGACAAAATTGTAGGCTTTCCTAAAATATGTGTCGTCAGATATTCACTGGCTCTTAGACTGGTCTGAGAGCCAGTAAACATCTGACAACACATATTTTAGGAAAGCCCAAAATTTTTTCAGTGAGACAGTTGTACCTACCATAGGTACATGAAATGGGACTTAGTTTAGCGAAGTCGGGGTAGGATCGGTACTGCGCAGGTATAACACGTGTGACACTTTGGTGGAAAAAAGACATATTTTGGAAAGCTGCCGTTTTGATATGTTGAAATATGTTATTGTAAGTACTCAAAAACGAAATGGCAGACCATTCAAGCGTTTATTTTCTTGTGGCGGACCATTTGGAAATTGAGAAAAAAACTTATATTTGACATATTTGAGGATAGCTCAAATTTTTATATGTTATTGTTGATAGTATGAGAAGCATATATCTTTCACGACAGACTGATCTACCGGTTGCTTTGGCCAGACATACCGAAAAACACTTTTTCCCGCTCATATTTACCTGTGTGTAGTATATTATATACGTAGTATATGAAATGAAGGGATTTTCGTTTTCTCTTTCTTCTTCATAATAAACTATTGTCGTTTTTCTTCTCTTTCAATTCTTTTTGACGACAAAATTAGCATACATAAAGAAAAAAATCGACTGAAACTAATATTTCATCTTCAAAATGAAATGAGCAGAACAAAGAACTCCCGCTAACCCTTGTGCTAACATAATATTCGAACGGTCCCAAAAAAGGTTGAATTCGCTTCACTTGCAATAATTGGCATCGAGAAGCAATTATAAAAAACCAAAATAAAATATGTTACATGAAAAAAAGACCAAAATTTTAAGTCGAAAACAAGAAATTTTGAAAATATTGTAACGCATTTCCCATGAAAACATTCTCTTATAAATATCAGCTACACTAACATCGAACGTCGGAATATATTCAGTGTCCCCAAACAGTCTCAGTCGTGTCCCCAAACTCACTGTCCTCAAATTAACACTTGCCGGAACACTTGACTTTGAGGACTGTCCTCGAAGTCACGAAATGTCCCCAAACAAGCAGTTGAGAGAACAAAATGTCCTCAAACTATCACTTGTTGATATATATATATATATATATATATATATATATATATATAAATATATATATATATATATATATATATATATATATATAAATATATATATATATATATATATATATATATATATATATATATATATATATATATATAATGGATGTTATAGATCAACTTGATAATAATAATCATTTTAGATTCGCTGTAAATTGAGAGTTATTTATTAGCTATGATTTACAATATTTACATTAGTTACGAAGTTATGAGAGAAACAACAATTAAAGTTTATTATTACCACTCTTTGCTTCACTTGGTTAAAACTCTTGAAAATGTGTTTGTTATTTACTGAGTGATCTTTCTTTCTTTCTTAGTTATCCTCTCAAAACTCCATCTTCAAAACTTCAACATTTGACAGTCATGTTATCGATGGTTCCGTATAGCCAGAGTTAATTGAAGTATTATATGAATTCTGATGTCCTGTTCTTTTGAATAATTTTTGAATTCCTCAGAGTTATGTCCTGGATATTGATCGGTTAATATTATATCTATCTTGCCAAATTCTAATGTATTTTTCACTATTTTTATGAAATCATTTACAGCTTGAGTTTTTGACGTTATTATATGAGAGTATCTTATGTAATGATCCACTAAAAGGTGGAGGTATCTTTTCGTTGACCTTTGACCACCAAATCTACCGAACGTATCAATCGACACTATCTCGAATGACTTTGTTGTTGCTGGTCCTAGTTGAGACATTAGTCCATATTTTGTTTGACCTCTAGATTTCTTTTTTTTCACAAATATCACATGTCTCGCATTTTTTAAATGTTTTCTCTTAATGCTTTTGAAGTATAGTATGGGCATATTCTATTAATAATTTGATTTATGTCAATATGACTCCAATTTCTATAAGTACTTTTTATCAACTCAATACTCAGTTTCTCTGATAATACTATCTTTTTTTATTTTTACTTTGTTCATAAATTATACCATGTTTATCTATTGTTTTTCTGTTAAGTTATTTCAGTTTAATGTTTTCATCTTGATCTCTCTTTGTTTCTTCAATTTTGATTTTATTAACTATCTTCAATGTTTCTTGAGCACTATCTATTGCTTCTACTACCGGGTATATGCTAAGACAGTCTGCTTCAGTGTTGAGTTTTCCTGGTATGTATGTAATAATGAAATGAAATTGAGATAGGTAGTATGTTAGATCATCTAACTCATCGTCTGTTCTTGCTTTTATATTTAGCTTTTCCAGAAGTTTATGATCTGGGTATATCTCAAATTTTCTACCAATTAACCAGTGTTCCCAATATTTAACTGCTTCTTTGATTGCTAGACATTCTAAATATATAGCCTTTTTAGCGTTTCATTCAATTTTCTTGAAAATTGAGCTACTGTCTTTTATTTTCCATTTCTTTGTGTCTGTTTTAATATTGCACCCAAACCTTCTATTACAGCATCTGTGTATATTTTAATGGGTAGATTTTTGTCAAATATCTCTAGCACTGGTTGATCTAGCTACAAATGTTTTTTCGCAGTCTTCTGATCAATCAAATTTAACGTTTTTTTAAAATAATATATGTAGTGGATCTGGTATTGATGATATTGTTGGTATGTATTCACGATAAAAATTAATTTTGCCTAAAAATGGTCTGATGTTCTTTTGTGTTTTTGGAGTTGGAAAATTCTGTATTGGAAGTGAATGATCTTTAATTGGTCTTACTGCATTATTTTTTATTATGTGTCCAAAATATTCAATTGATTTAGATCCAAACGTGAATTTTTTAAATTTTAACCTAAATCCTTCTTTTATAACGGCTTCTAAAACTCGTTGTATGTGCATGATGTGGTCTTTAAAAGTCATCGAAAGAAAATATTAATATGTCGTCCATATAGTTTTCTTCGAAATTCTTGAGATTATTTTTTCGTTATATGCTTGATAAAATTCTTTGGAAGATTGCTGGTGCTGTTTATGAACCGATTGGTAGACAAGTCCATTTATGATGAACTTGACTTGGATTTATAGGTATAGACTTAGTGGTATAGACCAAAATGCCGAATTGATTTATATTGATATAAGTGATGTAAAATATTTGAAATTTCTAGCCTTAGTTATTGAATCATCAATTAACGGGAAAGGTTGCGCCTGGGGTGTCACAATTTTATTTAATCCTCTGAAATTGATGCATAGTCTAGTCTTTCCTTCACCTTTTTTTAATGATTGTGTCACTGGTGCAGCAAAAGTGCCTATGAGTAAAGCTATATGAATTTTCAATAAATTTTTTTTCAATTTTACGACTTGCTGTTCTATTTTTTCCTGTCCTGTACATATATATGGTCTTCCACTACAAAATTTGTTCACTAAGAGATCGATTATTGCTTCATAATCTCTTACTGTTCTTATATCATATTTATCTTTAGCAAATAATGTTTTATATTTTTCTATCAGTTACTTTATTCTAGACTTTTTTTCATCATTGGAATGATCTAGATTTATTCTAAAATCTTCCTCTTTAATATGTCCATTAAAATTTATTTCTACTATATCTTTTCTTTGGCTCATAAAAAGATCTTAACCTTGCCTTAATCTAAATTCTTTTATTATATCAAGGCCTATTAAAAAGTCATTAAATTCTTCATTTTCTACAATGAACACATCTACATCTTTTTCGATATTAAAAATTTCTATATTTTTGTTAATCCCTTTGTGATTATATTCATAATCTTTTATAATCTTTGTGAGTATATAATATTTTTTCAATTATATTATAGTTGGAAAAGCTTCGTGTCGCTACTCGGTAAATCAATTAGAGAACAGATAACACTAATTATATATCGGAGAAATTTATATAGGGAATATATTTTTGAAATTATTGTTTAATTAAATGTATGTAGGTTTACCTTTGCTCTTATCAATAATTCTTGCTGCCCAGCTGCTATGTTCTCTTCTTTTCCTCCCCATGCTTTTAGTACTGACGCTTGTAAAGCACGTCCAAAACTGAAAGTTAAAGCCCATGGCTTCTTGCCCGGATACCTAGATTACAAAAATAAAATGTGAGTTCGAAAATTTCAGTGTAAAAATTAAATTAATTTAATTAATTAATCAAACATCTGGTTATATTGAGTTTAGGACTAAGTTCATACATTGTCTGCGAAAGCTTGGATGTGTAGGTGAATGCACTAAATGTGTAAGTCGAATCGTGATTGTTATAAAGCTGTGGATGTAAAATTCCATTTTCAAAGACAACATTTTACGCGAATTTGATGCCTGTTTACAAATTTATAGTGAATTGATGGATACTAAATATTCATACAAACTGAATAAGCATGATAAACATTCATTTGATAATTTATATTATTTATGATAATTTATATTATATATATATATATATATATATATATATATATATATATATATATATATATATATATATATATATATATATATATATATATATATATATATATATATATCAGGAAAATATTCCGTGTGGGGTTGTTAATACCCCCATCGGGCGCCTCTCCGGGTGTCGGATAGGGGAAAGTCTCCTAGATATAGGAGGCACTGAAACACAGGGCGGACCTTAAACTAACAAAACAAATCCACTGGCCTCTGTTCAGTATCTGACGGCCAATGGTTAGTGTCTCTCTATCTCTATTTGAGGCGGCTGTATTTCAATCTTCTCGAACTAAAAATCGAGTCGTTCACCTTGTCGTCTCAACTGAGACCACCAAGCGTTCAACTTAAATGATCTAAATGGAAAAGAAGATCAAAGAATCCCTACCCCAGGCGCCAGTCTTTCGACTGGCGACATGATGTGAACGGCCATAAAGAAAGGAAAACTGGGAGAACTTCCTCTTAACTCAAAAACAGGCTTCTAAAATAATTAGAAGAGGAAAACAGAGATACGATAATAATAAGTGTCACGAAATACAGAAAGATTTCACCAATATTAATACTAAAGATTTTTACAAAACTTTAAGGGAAAAGTTGCAAGGTTACCAAGCGCCTAGTCTTTGCTTTAAAAAATCCGAAGACACGTTGGAAACAAACACAAAAAATAACTACAAATGTTAGCCGAATATTTCAATACCCTTCTCAACTGCGATCAAACCCAAAAAAACATAAGTTCGACTTTTCGGTGTTTATGCACCCAGACTCGCAAGCTCCTGAAATGGAAGAGATTACAGCAATTATCAAGCAACTCAAAAACAACAAAGCAGGAGGAGAAGATGGGATTATTACGAAACTCTGAAAACTGAACGATCCTATTTTGACCCAAAAATTTCATCATTCAATATCAGAAATCTGGAGGACGGAAGAGATACCAGAGGATTGGAAATGCGCGCTGCTACAACCATTGAACAAAAATCGGGACAAAATGGATATCAATAAATACAGGGGAATTTCTTTACTCGCGGTTGACAAAATGGATATCAATAAATACAGGGGATCCACTAATTGGGGAATACTTGTTTCAGACTCTGCGAAGATTGATGAATACAGTGATCACATCCATTGATTTCAAGATAGCATATGATTCGGTAGACTGCGAAACCTTTTTCAAAATCATGAAAGAACTTGGGATCGATCGAAAGACCCGAAAAATTATAGAACAAACACTTGCAGGTACAACCTCCAAGGTAAAATTCATGGGCGTAGTATCAGATCACTTTGAAATCAAAACCGGTGTACGAAAACGGGAAGGACTTTCGCCAATGCTTTTTAATTTCAGAAAAGATCAATGCTTTCTTGTTTCAGAAAAGATCATAAGGGATTGGGAACTTCATGTGAAGATCATACAAGTGGGTATCAAAAAAGAAAATCGAATAAATGTCAAATGTCTCGCCTTTGCAGACGACATTGCTTTCATCACAGGCAACAGAACTGAACCCATTTTTGCGTAGAAAAACTCAATGAAAGTTCACAGAAACCCGCGTTACAAATTTCTTATGATGAAACCAAAGGAAAAGGATTCAAACACATGGAAAAAAACCAAAAAATAAATCTTCTCTTATCACGAAACATGGTGAAATTCTACAAAATCGATCAATTTGAATACCTCCGAGAAGTTATACAGTCCTCAGGTTCAAACCAAATTGTCAATGAACAGAGACTTACTAAGAACCAAAGGGCCTACAAGCTAACATGAGCGTATTATAACAAATGAGACATTTCGAGAGGCGCCAAATTGAGGCATTATAACACAACTAAATTAATCTACGTACTGAAACAGTGGTCATTGGCGGTCATTCAAGAATTAGAGAAATAACAAGATAGAATTAGAAAAAAACAAGAACGAAAAATTCTCAGAAAGATTTATGGGTCAATCAATAGAAACGTCATTTGAAGAATGAACTTTATCAAAAGACAAATACTATAACGGAAGAAATCAGAAAACGACGAGCAAAGTTCTATGCACATGTCTACAGAATGAAACAATCCAGAATACCGAAGAAACTACTAGATATAATTATGAATAGTAAATGCGGAACAGAGTGGCTAAAAGGGGTCCAAAAAGATCGTCAACAAATCAATATAAAAAATCTTGAAGATCGCACTGGGTGTCGCTCAAATATATTTGCCAGCCCTGAATAAAATGGACAGATGAATGGAAGAAAGAACATGCAGAGAGAGCATTGTAGTCCAGGCGCTAGAGGTAGTTGAGTATGCAAAATCCGAGTGACGGCAACTATGACCGGATTCTTATACCTGAGACCCTCAATAATAACAAAACACATCTTGCCGCCCAATATAATGGTCCATTCCCGCTCCCTTCACATCCCCTCTTCGCCCATAGAGTAAGCTTAAGGCAGCTGCGTGTTTAGTGCGTTTCTACATCTATTCACGTAAAGACGTTGCTTTTTTAAGTCGTATTTTTATATATACATATAAAAAATAGTATTTTCGTGAGTTCTTAGTGCCTGTTAAAAGTGTACTGTATTGAAAAACATTAGAAATGTCGTTAGAGGTGGTTAATTTGAAAAGAAAAAAACCTAACGAACAATTTTGCTTATTTTGCGATAATTCGAGTGGTTTAGTGAAAAATCCAAGACCAGAGACGCTGCTTAATATTAAAGAAGCAGCAAATAGAAGAAAAGACAGCATTAGTGAGAAGTTTTCAGAACTATATGATCCAGACTCCACAAAACAAGAATTTTCATGGCACCAAAACTGTTTAGCCACTTATATTAGTGAGGAGAAAATACGGCGTAGAGAAATTGCGTTGCGTAAACAAGAAAAAGTGTCTGCTTCAACTTCCAAAGCAAACGTGGAGGAGCTTACTCCAAAATCTCGTTCGTCATCAAGGCCACCGCCAGCGTTGAAAAAAACGTTGAAATGCATATTTTGTAAAAAGATATGGAGAAACAAAGATAAGCAGCTACATTTATGTTCGGAAATTTTAGCAGCGGAAAAAATTTTTAGTACTGCACGTCGAAAAGAAGACCATGTTTTCACTGAACTTAGTACTTGTCAACGACCTGAAGATTTATTTGCTATCGAAGTGAGGTATCACAAACATTGTTACCTTGATTATTTAAGATTACCGCGAAGTTCTAAGATGCCAGCCGGTCGACCTTCAAATCAGATCCCGAAAGAAATACTCATGGATGCATTTGACAAACTAATAGATGAAATTAAAAACCAGTTACCAACACATTGTTTTGAAGTGGGCTCATTAGCTCAACGACTCGCTGTACTTACAACCATTGAAGGTGCAGTGGTCGAAAATCGTGTAGTGAAATCACTACTTATTGATAAATTTGGTGAAAACATATTATTTTCTTACCCGGTTGATCGATCAAAATCATCATTAGCGTTTATGGGAAATATACCATTGACGGAAATAATTGAACATGTTCGGAAAATCAATTCAAAAAGTATCATCATTGAGACTGCGAAAGCATTACGTCAAGAATTATTAAAAACAGAATTAATACCTACTGGATATTTACGTGATGAAAATTTGGTTCAGACATTATTAGAAAATGGAAAATTGTCAGAAACATGGGAAATTTTTCTACAAGCTTTGTTTAATGCCAAAAATGCAAAGTTGAGCGCGAACTATTATAAAAGAGCGTTATCTGTATTTTATGACATATTTTTTACAGTTACTGAGAAGCAGACGCCAAAACATATAGCTTTAGCTGAATCAATTCATCACTTAACTAGATCAAAACAGTTAATAAGTATATTAAATAAGTTAGGGCATTGCATTAGCTATAAAAAATTACAAGAGCTCGATTTAGAATTAACAATTTCAATTACGTGTGAAGATGCAGACAAAAATTTGATAATTCCTAAGAATATAGTGAGAAATTCATCATTATTTCTTCATGGTGCCATCGATAATAACGACTTCAATGAAGAAACATTGAGCGGTAAAGACTCTACCCATGTAACAGCAATGGTAATTTATCAGGAAAAAATCCCATCGAGAATGAAATAAATCTCGTTAAATTGAAACCTACAACTGAACAGTTTGAGTATGATCTGAAGGCCTTACATTTTCAAGAAATTCATAACTTCAAAGCAAGTATGGAACCTTCCATATCTGATTATGTTGACAGCGGCTGTCTACTAACTTCCACTAACAATTACTCACAATTTGGTACTTTGCTCTGGGTTTTATGTAAATTACAATATGATCAATCATTGAACAACTTTTATCGACCATTGAAGAACTCGATACCGGGATGGACTCCATTCCAACAATTACTATCATGTGAGAATTCTCCTATATCTACAATTGGATTTAGCCCGATGATTCCTCAGCCACCGACTTCAAAAGATGTTGTGTACACTGCTATGAAAAATTTTGTTGAATTATCTTTATCGTTAAATAAAAATATAGCTGTTCTTTCATGCGACATGTCAATTTACCTGATAGCCAAAAATATTCAACAAAGTAGTCAAGAATTTCAGGGATTAATATTGAGAATTGGAACATTTCATCTACAAAAAAATTTCTTACGATGTTTGGGCCAATACATAGAAGGAAGCGGACTTGACAGCATTCTTGTAGAAGCCAATATTTATGGTGAAAATACTTTGGCATCAATTCTTAAGGGTGTTCAGTATAACAGAGGCATTAGAGCGCATAAACTTATGTATGAAGCGTTGAGAAGCATACAGCTTACAGAATTTATTGATTATATGAATTCATTTCATATAATCAATAAATTCTGTAAGCTGTATGCTTACAGAATAATTTCATGACTTACTTCCACGACAAATGATGAAGCCGTCTTCACCACAGTCATTAATTCCACCATGCAAATGTACTGCGGATTGTCGCACAATGTCTTGTAATTGTAAAAAATCGCAATTGTTTTGTATTTCATTATGTAAATGCACCAATAACAAATGTAAAAATAAAAATGATTAATTTTTTACCTACTTTCAATACATTTATGCTTGGATTCGCTGGTTTTTCATGTAACTTTCAATTTTTTATTGATAAAAAAATGTATTACTTTCATTTTTGTTTTTTTTTTATCATTTAAGAATCAATCCTGACTTTTACCATTACAAAAAACTATAAATTATCACAAAAATAATCATTAAAATGATTTCATATCATGTACTCAATACATTCCCATTACGAATAAGAGAAGAGGGGGTAAAAAAAATATGGACCAAAAAATCGACCGGCAAGATTCACATTATTATTCTTTGGCCTTTTCTTTACTTAAATCCGTTGGCGGAATTCGGTACTCACATTATGCATACTCACTTACCTCTAGCGCCCGGTCTATTGAGAGGTTTGGAAAGCTACTTCGCCCGTGAAGTGACTATTTATCCTTCAAGGATGCTCTAAGCCGAGACGTTGAACAATATATAAATTATTTTTGATGCGGAAGAAAATTTAAATAAAAGTGGAAATTGTTACACAATTGTGTAGCAATATATTTATACGTTTTACAATTTATATATTGTTCAACGTCTCGGCTTAACGGAAAAGGCTTGAGGGCAAGAGGATTCAAAGATATACCAAAATTTTCAGTCACTATTAGAAATATGGTACTTGAATATAGTAAAATTATTAATCAGTGCATGAAATTTCTAGAGTGAAATCTGAAGGTAAACGTTTCAGTATCACATCTGACGGATGGACATCTATTCCTAATCGACGCTACATAAACATTAATGTACATTCTGTTGAAGAAACAATGTGGAATATCGGATTAGTGCGCGCTTCCCCTTCCAGCAGAAAAATGCTAATCAATAAGAAAAAAATTGAAAAATATTAATTTAGATATATCTAAAGACATAGTAGGAGTAACTACTGGCGGTGTGTCGGTTGGTAAACTTAGGAAGAATTATAAATATAGAGGCTGAACATATACAATATATTAATACATTCCATAAATTAAGCAATAACTGATGTTTTGTATAAGTCGACTTTGAACCCGAGTGTGGATATTGATGTTGTGGAGTAAAATTATAATTATGACGATGTCAATGATGTTGACGATGACGATGATAACATTGACGACGATATTGACGAAGAAGATCGTAATGGAACTATTATAGAGTTAGATGCTAGTATTAGACATACTGGTTTATCATCTCTAATTTCAAAAATTCGGAATGTAGTGAAGTCATTTAAAAATTCACCTTATAAAGATGATAAATATTTACAAAAGTAAGTGAGAGAACAATTAGGTAAAGAAACAGCGCTAATATAACATTGTCAAACAAGTTGGAACAGTATATTATTTATGTTAGAGAAATTTTAAGAAATTGAATTTTGTATTCAAAAAGCGCTTATTGACATTAGTTTCGATATTGATTTTTCTGACGAAGAATTAAATTCATTATGTTCAATTATTGCTGCTCTTATTCCTGTAAAATTAACAGTAGATGCATTATGCCGAAAAGATACAAATCTTTTGACGGCTGACGCTTCTTCAACATTTATGTTAGATACTCTTTTCCAGCAAAAATCTGCAATTGCTTTAGAATTATTGGAAGCATCTAGAATTTTACTGCATATCACTGAACTATCACAAATACTTCAGTATCTGCAAAAGGGCTCACAAGATGTTGGAGAAGTATTTAAATGCATATCCAAATTTACAATCATTAAGAAAATTGTAAGCTTAACTGAACGGCTCACACATGAAAATCTAGAAGATACAGAAGATATGGAAGTTATGCAAGAAACATACCTTCCAATATCTTCCCAAATTGCATAATGCAACAGTATTAGAATCTGACAAGGTAAACTAAACGCATTAAAGAAAAAACTACAGGCAACAGTTTTTCACTTTGTTGAAAAAATAGAAACAAAAGGAACGTATTTACAAAATGTGTGGCATTTCTTAATGACAATAGTGCCGACAATTGTAGAAACAGAAAGAACTTTTTCGGCGGCTGGTTATATTTATACGAAAATTCGGTCCTCTCTTGATGATAAAACGATTGATTGTTCATGTTTTTTGAGAGCATACTTTAATGAACAAAACGCAAGTTATGAATATTATTTCAACTTTCAATTTGATTATATTTTTTGCTTTTAATTATATAATGCCATACGAGCCTTATTATATGTAAAATGTAACATAGAATTTAATATGTACTTTTTTTACTTGCACGTTTTTTTGTATCTATCTACTCCTACTCTCTATGTAAAAAAATAAATAATATCTACTCATTTCAGAACAATATTTATTGGATTTCATATATTATTTGTTAACAAGTTAATATAACAACTGTAGTAAGTGAAAATATAAATAACAAATTTTTACTGATAATACCGGTTTTAATACCGGTATCCCGATATTTCAAATATCAAATACCGGTATTGACCACTTGAACTTGGCTACGCCGTTCTGAGGAGAGCTAATAAGCTCGAAACACGTGTCAACTACCAATCTGCGGGATATGCCGACAATTTTCACTTTCATTTAAATTTTCTTCCGCATCAAACATTATTTATATTATATATAAATAATGTAATTATCATCATCAACATCTGTCCGTTCACTGCAGAACGAAGGCCTCCCTCTGTCTTTGCCAAGATTCCCTATCGGCAGTGTCTCTCTTCCAAGCATCGCCCAGCCAATCCACAAGCTTCTTATCCCAACGATCGTGAGGGCGCTTTCTTGGTCTTACCATGTCTCTGGACTCCCAATCACCAACCATAGTTGACCAACGTTCATCTCTTGTTCGGGCTAGATGGTCTGCCCATTTGACTTCACGACATTATTCACCTTTGTTCGGCTTCTTATTCAGTTGCAGCTGAATAAGAGGTTCTATCTGGTATTCTATCTGGTATGGTTAGGCCCATCATGTATCTTTCTATACTCCGCTGGGTTGCTCGAAGCTTCTGGATGTGAGCAGATTTCAGAGTCCAAGTTTCGCTGGCGTCATCGCTAGTAATACGCATTGGTCAAACACTTTGCTCTTTAAGAATAGTGGTATACGGATTTGAAGATTTGTTTCAGTCGGCCAATCGTACCCCAAGCTATTCTGGTTCTTTGCATGATTTCCGGTGTAATATCCCCGATTTCCGTGACAATCTGTCCCAGATATGTGTAAGATGTTGCTATTTATAATAGGGATCCGCCCACCTCCATTTGCTCTCTGGTGCAGAAAGGGTTCAGCATCATCTTTGTTTTTGTAGTGTTTATTTCCAGACCTGTTTCCTTGCTCGCGTTGTTCAGTTCATTGATGCGCTCTTGAAGATCGATTATATATATATATATATATATATATATATATATATATATATATATATATATATATTCAACGCTTTTCATGATTCGACCTAAACGCGGAAACGACACTGGTTCGAGTCAATTTATGCGCAAATCCTGAAATATTCGTGTTGTCTTGCGTTGAAAGATGTTGGTTTTTTTATCTAAGATTAGGAATGAAAACTTGTTCCTTTTCCTTTTCGATATAGCCATAGTAAGCAAAAGATCATTTTTGTATTTTGTATATGAAGTTCTTTTTCCCTTGTAAGAAAAAGTTCGGAAAGTTCATAACATATTCAGTGGTGTATTTACCAGCAGGCTGAGTATTCACCTCAGCTTAGTAGACTGGAGCTCGAGGCAGCAAATTGGCCCCAAAATTTTTTTTGACTTACAGAAATGAAAAATGAATGAATACCTAAATCTCATTAGATTTATTATCTAGTTTTATTATATGAGATTATTTTTATCACCATTTTTCTCAACCTGTCAAAGTGGGGAATTGGACATTTGTCAATATGCTAATACTTTTTTCATACTACGTTTAAGGGTAGGTCGTTTATGCACTGCGGTGAGGAAAAGAATGACAAGATCGTTCGCTATGAGTGCCTACAACGGATTCAAGGAAAAATTTTCTTTTTCAACTAAAATATGTGAGATTTCAACAAAGACCCTAACGGCAAAAGCAGATTTCTTGGAAAAAATGTATCTTAATGATTTAGAAACTTGCCTAGTTCAGGAATGCGTACACATTTAAGGGCACATTCAGTGCCCTTTATCAAGGAAAATTCATTTATCAAGGGCACTGAATGTGCCCTTGATAAATGTATTTTCTTCTGAAAGGATTTTTAACAAACCAGATTCTGCGTCACTAAAAAATCGTTTCTGCGAAATCAGAATCTGGAGAATATTTATTCAAACTTGTATATAGTACTTGCATTTATATAGTATTATAGTACTTCACTTGTATATAGCTCAATACCTTTGCTCTGTTATGCAAAGAGATTAGAGTCCGAATCAATGAACATTTTATACGACGGCATAATTGACGATTTTGTGGATATAAAATCGCCCAAAAAGGTCATTTGGAACTTGTTTAACTCAATTGATTATGTTGAAATTAACAGATTATTCAAAAGGAATATCGTTCGTATTGTTTTTAAAATGAAAGACCAATGAAAATATTTAATATTTACCGAATGTACAATATCTTGTAATTTATGTTTATTCATATTGTGTGAGTGGTTTTAAGATCCTTTTAGTCCATTTTATGTAAAGAACAGGATTGAGCTGTTCTCAGCTCAGAAACAAAATTACTCTTTGTGTAGCCTACACTAAGCCCCAGGTTGTAAGTGAGAATACCAATTGCTCAGAAAATGTGCAAGTACTTTTGGGATCCAAAGATGTTAAATATCACTATTTTGCTAAACTAAAACGAACTAAAAGTTCGTGTGCTACTGTTTGTAAGTATTTATTGATTTCCCGGATTACATTATTCAGAATCTCAGAAAGTTCACTGAATTGGTTTAGAACAAATGTTGGATTAGAAAATTTACTAGACAGGTTTAGAATGAATATAATTTCTCATATTCAATTCTTATTTTTTCATAAGATATAGATTATTTCGATTATATAGATTATTTTTTTATTTATAGTCGTTTAATTCCGAAATATTTTCTCTCACCTTCTTTTGTCCCTGTATGGTATCGAAATGCATTCAGAGGGGGTGGCAAAATTTAAAAACCCAACTGGCGGCAAATGTGTTAATCCGACACTGAATATTGTTAAGGGTTTTCATATTGAGGTAAGAACCTAGTAGATTGACTATACATTATTAAGTCTTCGATGATTTCACTTTATCATTAATGTGCATCAGAAAGAAAATATATGACTGTCATTTCTACTTTCGTTTCATGACCTCTTGTTAACTATTATCTTCGGACATCAGTATTACTTTCTCAATTTAGTACTAATGAATTCATTTAAAACACATATTCTCAAAATTAGTTTTCTTAATTCAGTTCATTTCATTTTCTCATTTCATTCAGTCTTGACTCAGGGAATCAAGCAATTATTAGAGTTCTTTTATTATATCTTAATATATTTCAAAGATTTGGTTGTGAAAAGGCAGATTCCACGGGCGAAGGCATATCTTGTAGATTATTGTGTTATTTGTATAAACATCAATGGGAACAACATCAGGCCATTCAATCCATTCCCAGGCTGACTATAAATTGTGATATATATTAGGTGATTGTTTAAGCGTAGTTTTTTTTGAATCGAATAAAACACTCAATTTGCATCATACATTCAAAATTTTTATTGAAATTAATAACTTGGCCTTTGCCATTTACATTTTGAAGATAACTTCATAAAAATGTTGTCTGTGGCTCCGTATCAAATGGTCCATTCGGAAGTTCCAAGTTTTCGGCACTTTTTAGAGTATTTCGGCATGTATCCCACGAATTATACAATAACATAACGCGTGTTATGTTATCCTGTAAGGTTTCAATCGTGTTCGGCTTGTCCACACACACTAACGACTTTACATAACCCCATAATAAATAATCCAGAGGCGTCAAATCGCATGATCTTGGCGGTCAATTCACAAGGCCATTTCGAGAGATAAGCTGCTCATCAAATTCATCCTTCTGTCTATGTTTCACGAGCTGTGTGGCATGTGGCACCGTCTTGATGAAACCACATGTGAACCAAGTTCTACTCGGCCAACTGGGGCAAAAAAAGTTAAGTATTATGGCTCAATATCCTTCGCCGTTGACGGTAACGTTTCTTCCACGACCGTCTTTGAAGAAAAATGGACCGATGATGCCACCAGCCAATAAACCACACCAAACTGTCGTTTTTTCGAGATGCATCGGTAATTCTTTTATGATATGTGACTGTATATCACTCCAGATGCGACAGTTTTGTTTATTTACGTATACGTTAAGCCAGAAATGAGCCTCATCGCTGAACACAATTTTTCGATAAAACAGCGGATTTTCATTAAGGTGTTCTAAGGCCCATTCACAAAAAATTAGACGTTGTGGTAGGTCATTTGGCTTCAATTTTTGCAGAAATTGAGTTTTATAGGCTTTCAAACCCAAATCAACAAGTGAAATTTTCCATGTGATGTGTGTTGAGAACGGCGACGAATTGACATTTCACGATCCTCATTAAAACTGTAGGTACGCTATGTCTGTACGCTATTCTCTTCAGTGCGCACTGTACGCATGCAAGACGATGGTTTAATGCCCAACAAAATAAACTTGCTGCAAAATTTGGTGATAACAACACGAATTGTTGATTCACCAGGTCCATTATGACGACCACAATATGGTCGTAACAAACGATACACATTTTTCAGAGCACGAATTTTGATAGTAAGTTTCAACAATTTGCAATCGTTGGTCGTTTGTAAGTCTTTTCATGATAAAATGGCAGAGTATACTAAAAACTTTTCACATCGTCAGATGACGTTTGGATGACATTACCAACCAGGGCCTTAGTTAAACTAACAATTATATTCTGAAGAACTTAGCTCTATAAAAAAGAAATAATCACTTCACCATTTATCTATATATATATATATATATACGTATATATATATATATATATATATATACATATATATATATATATATATATATATATATATATATATATATATATATATATATATATATATATATATATATATATATATATATATATATATATATATATATATATATATATATATATATATATATATATGTGCGTCGGACTATGCGCGCGCGCACGTGTGTGTGTGTATGTGTAGAAGGTCACTGTTCCATACACGAATGAATATAGAGCAAATCTAGAGAATCTTAATGTGATATTATGGAAGTCTCCGAAAATGATTGAAATACACAAAAGCGTCAATTAGTATAAATTTTTCATAGAAAAATTATTGCCAATAATATGTATTATCGCGGAGAATGCAGAGTCGACATGATGGTGAATGATATGAGTCGACAAGATATGAATATTGCAAATATTTGGAATTGTCCACTAGTATTTTTTTCGAACCTATTCATTGCATCTAAATTGCAAGTTGCTTCTTCTTCGGATTGGCCTCCAGAAAGGAAAGTGATTCCGGGAACTGCCGGTGGTACTGTCCGAGAGAGAGCGACAACCGTGTATTTCCCAATTTCTTCTTTGCTGAATTTCATAGAGCAGCTGGAGCCTCCTGTGACCATGTTTGGTTTCAACAATGTTCCTTCCAGAAATATATTGTGATCTGCCAGTGCTTTATAGACAAATGCGAGAACCGTTTCAGTAACCTATAATCAAATAATAATACAAATGTTAAAGATAATGAAGCCTTCGTCAATGTTAAAAAATATATTAAAACCACAAAAAAAATTATTTTCTCTGTTTGATAGCACAAACCCAATGATAATATAGTATGCTATTTGATGATGATACGCTATCAAGTTTGTAATGGTAGAATCCGTTTTATGTACCTATACATATCAAGTTTTTACTTATGAGTGTGCCAGCCGTGGTCATTGTTTCTCGCCTTCATCCTATTCAAAACTATACTACTACACTACTATATTTTTTAAACAGCAATAGGCAACATAATGACCTTCAGTTACAAATTGTAGCTTTCAAAAAATATGAAAGAATGATGTCCAATCTAACTAATATTTTCGCCCTTGCCATGAAAAACTCATCGTGAGCAAGGTGATCCCTTTATAGGTTAGATAATTATTATGTTCATGCTATTGAGATCTAATGACTTTGCTAAGATTTAAAATACTCTATGAAAATACTCGACCGAAGGCTTTGGAAAAGAAAAATTTATTGATGCTGGTCAAAACGTTGAAATAAATAATTTTTATCGAATGTGTTGTATCCATTTTTCCTCTATCAAACGATGATCTATTATGGGATTGTTTCATTCTCAAGTATTTTCTACAATATTGATCTACAATATCAAAGCATCTGATCCAGTTGTTCCTTGTTGATCGTCATTAGTTTCAAGTCGTCCATATATAGTGAATGATTTACTTCGATTGCTTCCGTGCTATTTTATCTGATTGAATCCGTTCTTCATTGGTATGACATCTATCGAAATATTCGAGTTTTCTCTATTTAGATGTATTGTTTTCTTTACGTAGACATACCATGCTCTAGGAAATTGTATGTATAAATTCTGTAGATTTTCATCACTTGAATCAATCAACTATGAGAAATGGAATCGAATGCTTTTTTGTATACCATAAGCTTTTTTTTTAAACGCTTATGGTATACAAAAATGGTATATGGTCGCAGATTACATTTCTCCGATCAATATAGACTACAGTGTCTAACTTGAGATGTTACTCACAACCCATAGCTTTCTGTTGATCAGCAATACTATTATTTTGCTCACAGTGTTCATATATTTTGTTAGCAATTCAAAACGTTATCACTTTGTATAACCTTGGAAAACAGGTTATTGAATGATATTTAGCAGGGTTTTGTTTGTCTAAAAATCCTTTACTAAAAGACATGTAACGCTCACTTACATGTGTGAGGATAAATGGCATGTATTAGGGACCCTTTGAAGCAACAGTGAGAAACACTGTCAACTTTGCGTTTTGAGTGTACTACGATTTCCAAGCCAGTAGTTATGTATAGCATCAGGTCCTGGTGCTTTTCATTTGTGCAAAAAGTGAGAATAACAGCTTTAAATTCTTCTAATGTCATTTCCAGAAATGACGAATGGCTCCTTTTGTGGGGTTCTCTCCGTCTTTGTTAGCTGCCTGTTTATCGCTATTGAGAGACCTATAGAAAGGATTTCTCAGTCACGAGAAGCGACTTCTTTCTGAGGCGTTTGCAATTTTTATCACCTTAAAAACCACGTAGTGCAATTAATTCAACTTGGACAACAAACTCTATAAAAACATGACATGCTCTTATCATGACGTTATTTTTGGCTTTATTAAAATATTCTACGTACATACGTCACCTACTTGTTCAGTAATTTGAACACGAACATTTTCAGAAATATGTACTCCGTCTGAATATCTGACACGATCAAATAATTTTACTTCATATTCTCCCATTTCATATGGCTACCACCACCGTATTAGTTGGTAGATATCACACCTTCGTTCTCATTGGCACCTTAGGTCACACATATTATATCATCTTTCTTTCATTCTATATTTTGATCTACAAAATTCAATAGGTGTCAAGATGAACGAATAGTGACGATAGTGAGACTAGTCATGATCATCATTTAGCAACATCGATTCCTTTACTTCATGTCAGGTCACATCATATCATGGAAGAAAAGGCTATTGCAGATGAATTTCACTTATTTTCCGCCTATGTGTATTTATTGCTTTATATGACATAAACTAAAAAAGAGGACTCAGCTCTCACACGATATTCAGATTTCAGAAATCAGTTTGCTTTTCTTGTAAATTTTGGTTTGAAAGTCTTATTTTGTATATCGAAGTTCGTCGATTTGATGCTATAGGTACGTCAATAGATGATGTGATTTCTTGATGGGAAACTGGTTCAAGCTTCCATTTATGTATAAACTGGATATTTGAACCACTTAAATCTGCTGAAGATGTTAACACAATAATAAGGATTGCTTCTAAGATTTAATTTGAAGGAGAGTGTTCTATAGCTGATTCTGTTGAACTAACACTTTCCTGTTCTATGTAAATTTCATATTCAATTTCAGATTTGGGGGACATAACTTCTCTGAGACTCTTGATCAAGTTGATTAAGGGCTTCGAAGCAATAGTGCAATAGATTCCAATTCTAAATTGGACGATTCACCTCACAAATTAGAGGGATAAGTTCGTTGAAGACACAAGTTCAGTGTGAAGTATGTGTTTGCCACGACACAGAAAAACATGTGAGTACAACGAATAATTACTGAATCATGATCTAGGATCAGAAATACGAGTAGCCAATGAAGACGCAATGGACTGCCTATATTTGAAGAAGGCACGGAACCTCCGACAAGTTGTATAAGGCAGCAAGAATACGACACAAAATATTTCTACAAATTTTTCAGGTATTCAAAGAACAGAAATATACCTGAGGTGACAGTGAAATGTTAATTTCAGGGAATTGATATTCAAGAATATCTGAACTTTCTTCGAGGTGATTATGATCATCCTTAGATTAAGTATTACCCCTCAGCAACAATATTCAGCCGATTATCATGAATTCACTCACATCCGACTATATTATATATTTACACTTTAAGTGAGTACTTACTCACCTTTTGACAACGCTCGATGTCGTGATCGCCATCACATAAAATTTCGGGTTCAACTATCGGCACGATTCTGTTGGATTGACAGATGCTGGCATACCGCGCTAACACGTTGGCATTTTCTATGATCGCCTGGTAAGATGGAGTGAACTCTGTTATTTTTAGAACGCAGCGCCATTTACCGAAATGACATCCATCTTTTTTGTACTGTGCACATCTCTTTCCCAAATCGTCTAGACCTAAAATAACATTATGTCTAGTTCAAAAGTTTTTTTTGAATAAAACCACAAGTAATATATGAGTTCTTTCCTAAGAGAAACTGTATATTGATGTACCCAGGAAACAGAATATATATATATATATATATATATATATATATATATATATATAAATATATATGTATGTATATATATATATATATATATATATATATATATATATATATATATATATATATATATATATATATATATATATATATTATTATTACGATTGTTCCCCATGAGGAGAGCGACTGAGCTCGAATTCGCAATTATTAGGACTTTTGCTTCATCTGTTTTGCCTCCCAAAAACGCTTCATCCTCTCTGAATGATCTTTCTTCCGTTCATCTGTCCATTTTACTCCAGGTTGACGATTTGACTTTTGCTCAAACTTCACATGTGCAATTTTATAGCGATCTTCGAGATTTTTTATATTGATCTGTTGTAGACCCTTTTAGCCACTCTGTTCCGCATTTACTATTCATAATTATTCGAATAATTCGAAGTAGTTTCTTGGGTATTCTGGACTGTTTCATTCTGTAGACATGTGCATAGAACTTTGTTATGTGTGTGTTTAGGGAGTGTTGCTGTAATGATAAGACTTTCAAAAATATTTTGGGTTATCGGAAAAAGGAGGGCAGAACTAATGTAAAGGAATAATCGTCAGCAATTCAATATTTCGAACGCAAATCCGTTCTTCTTCAGGAATACTAAAAATATAGATAAGGTGTTAATTAATTGGTTACAATTTGTAGAACAAGGAAACCTACATCTGACATAAGTCGATAAACCAACAAAAAAACCGACACAAAAGTCATCCAACAGTTATTTGCAATATAAAGACGACAGCTCAACAACGTAAATGTAAAACAAACTCATAAAGTGAGGTCAAATCATAGAACGTATAGTATGACACATCAACTTACAAGTCAGTATTGACACAGGAAACAATCACAACACGACCGATGGTCCTAGCCATTGGAAATTTGGCCAGGCTCATCGAACGATCACAGATAGCTATAAATATAACTAAGGCTCTCAATATCCGTTCTTTTGTTCACGTTATTAGAAGTATTCATGATATAGCACATCTCCAAGAAGGTTCTTTTCTTATAGTTGGATTCAATGGAGAGAATTTTTGGTTCATCATAATCAAAGTGATGCTCGAAAGAGATGCATGATTTCCAAGGGCGCATCTTTGCGGTGGTAATGTAGCATCACTTCTATGGATAGCTCACCATCTTTTTGAACATTGGGTTGTCTGACCGATGTAAACTGATTGACAGTAATTGCACAGTATGAGATAAATGCAATCCGACATGGCTAGTATTAGTATTTTGTATTTCATCTTGCTAAACAGGTCACGGACGGAAAATGGATTACATCTGGCCACCAAGTATATTGGGAACACCACCAAGAGCATAGGTTAGCCTCTGTGTCAATACATGAATGAAAGGCAAAGAAACAAACTGGATGGAAATACTCTCTTGAGGGATATCATCGTTGATCGTGTTATCAACAGACCTGGAAGAATTGGTCGTTGGAGAGTGCTGAAAATATTTCGCCAGAAAAGATCTCGAGTATCCATTTTCTAAAAATATGTTAATGAGCCTGATTTCAGCAGATCTAAGGTATTGAGAATGGCATATAGATCTAACCTTATGTAACATCCGTTTAATCAAGTTGATTTTTATACCCTAAGTGTGATTTTTACACCCAATTCTCACAATTTTCAATGCTTTCATCAA
Source organism: Henosepilachna vigintioctopunctata (assembly GCA_030704895.1). Classification (NCBI taxonomy): domain Eukaryota; kingdom Metazoa; phylum Arthropoda; class Insecta; order Coleoptera; family Coccinellidae; genus Henosepilachna; species Henosepilachna vigintioctopunctata. The sequence goes on along the minus strand of JARQZJ010000036.1, from coordinate 2,020,509 downwards.
CATATCAACTTCAAAGTTGAGAAAGAGAGTGATTACTGTGTCCCTTTTCAGACACAAAGGTAATAAGAACGAACAACAATATTTTCAAACAGGATTGGTTTCAAAAATAGACTTCATCGGGTAGATATATCCACGCAAGATCGAATCAATTCGAAAATATTAGCAGTGTGGAAATTTTCAATAAATATAAAATGTTGCTATAAAACTAGAAAAGTTTAGTATGAAGTTACATCAAAAGTTGACAACTACAGTGATTTTCTTGAATGCACATGAACATGAACAGAGCGAATTCTGTATGTCGCGTGGGTTCGAGGTATTATATTTTTGTAGGCACACTGTGTGCACAGAATGTGATTCACATGTGAGTTCAAGACCTCATGTATTGTAATTCAATAAAAAATAGTTGGTTATGAATCTGTCACATCATAGTTATTGTAAAAAATCATCATAAATCAATTCAATTTACATAATAATATAGTATATAATAATATAATTATTATAATTATTGTTTTATTTATATAATAATTATATAATCATATCCTCGAACACTTCAGTAACTATGACGCTGAGGGAAGCAATCGTTTCGAACGGAGAATCTAAGAACAAGTACAGAACACTATCCTGTTTAGACAAATATATCAAGTATTATTCTAAACACAACCAGAAAAGAGAAACCCATTTCATATTGGGCCTAAAAATCATAGTGCACCCTCCCCTGCTTTTACTAAAAAAATCTCAAGAAACTCGAGAGCATCCTAATCAAAAACAATTATCCGAGAAAACACATAACGAGATTGCTGTACAATGTTCCACCAAGTTATGACAAAACAACAAACGCCCGAGAAAACACAACACTACAAGAAAATGGCAACCGTGCCCTGTATGCATCCCTGCCAAAACAGATCACCTCACAATAAAATTAATCGCTGAATTGACATACTCAAATGAAACAAAGGTCAATAAAATTCTTTGGCGGGTTATCTTCGAAAATAGAAGATGAAGTGCCAAGAAACCGCACAGCAGGAGTTGTCTATAAGATAGATTGCTGAGACTGCAACATAGGACAAACATCTAGAGTCATTAATGATAGAGTCACGGCACATAGTGATTGCAGACTAGGCAAAAAAAATGTGCACTCAACCAACATACGTTAACAACCCAGCATAATATGGAGAAGTAGATAATAGAAGTAGATGAGGTAACAATACTAGATAGATGCAGAAAAGAACGAACAAGTTCGATCTTGATTATCCGGATCACCTAATCAACAAATTGTATTAACAAAAGTGTATCTATTCACTCTGATACAGATTGATGACGACACTAAAAACCTTCGATTTTACAATAATTATGAAGTGATAGATTCATAACCAACAATGTTTTATTGAATTACAATATATGAGGTCTTAATCTTACATGTGAATCAGTTGTACAGTGCGCGTACAACAATATAATACCTCGAACCCACCCAACATACAGCATTCGCTCTTGGTGCACGTCAAGGACATTCAAGAAAATCACTGTACTTGTCAACTTTTAATTTAACTTCATACTAAACTTTCTTAGTTTTACAGCAACATTTTATATTTAGTCTTGAAAATTCTAAGCTGCCAATTTCCAACATCTTTACTCATATAATAAATCCAACATTGTGTAAGTTATGTTAAAATGTAAAATGTTATCTTATAATATGTATAAGTATAGCATAAATTTTTACATGTTTATTTATTTATGGATGTTCTGATGAAGCAACTGATAAGTTGCGAAGGCTCAACGGTGAACAATAAATTGTAAATTAAACGAGTACAGTTTGAATTTCTACAAATACCCAATTAACCAATATTCATATTATATATATATATATATATATATATATATATATATATATATATATGTATATATATACATATATATATATATATATATATATATCTTGAAATTGATTTATTGCCTGTTTGAGATATTTATTTTGAAAGTTTTTAGCATTAACAGGCTTTTTAATATGAAAAAGTTTATTTTTGTTGACAAAACAAAATTTTTTACAACAACGAAACGTCAACAAAAATAAACTTTTTCATATAAAAAGCCTATATATATATATATATATATATATATATATATATATATATATATATATATATATATATATATATATATATATATATATATATATATATATATATATATATATATATATATATATATATATATATATATATATATATATATATATATATATATAAAACAAAGGTATATATATATATATATATATATATATATATATATATATATATTGGCTGGGCGTTGCCTGATATATATATATATATATATATATATATATATATATATATATATATATATATATATATATATATATTATATGTAAATTATTGAACTATTTACCTCTTCCTGTATGTATAAATTGTATTGCCGTTAGGTTTACAGGTTATTAAACAGAAAATATACTTTTATCCACTTTGTATAAACTTTGTATCATTCTTATTGATTATCTAATAATTACGTTTTACTATTTTCCGCGTCTGTCGGTTATGTCAACTTGTTCTATGTTATTATCTGGTACTGTGGTGGGAATTTCTTTCTCATCTTGTTCCTTGTTCTGTGTTCTTTTCAGTAATGACATGTGTAATGTGAATAAGGTTTTTGTGCACTGTCTGTTCACTGTTCACTTGTATGTCAATACAAGGAAGTATAATGATTGGAAGATAAAGAAATATTCGGTCAGGTTACTTCAGAAACACAATTCGAATTCGAATATTCATTACATGTATAGTGGTTTTCAGATTCAGAAGTATTATAATATATTGAAAAAGGCGGATTCGCCGAAACGTTTATACAAAGTGAATATAAGTATACTTTATTTCATAACCTGTAAACCCAACGACAATACAATACAATATATATATATATATATATATATATATATATATATATTGTATTGCCGTTGGGTTTACAGGTTATGAAATAAAGTAAACTTATATTCACTTTGTATAAACGTTTCGGTATATATATATATATATATATATATATATATATATATATATATATATATATATATATATATATATATATATATATATATATGAAACCTAAAAGTGGTGACTTCCTTCGCAGGAATGTTGTTTGTTTCAAATTTCAAATCATCTCACTATAAACTTACATAATTATTCAATCTTACTCAGTTACAATGTTTAGAATCAATAATTCATAGATGAAAAGGTATAAAGTCTCTGAATGACAACTTGAATTGTTCTCAATTAGATTCGTGCAGATAAGTATTTTTTGAAAAAAAATATTATATAATACTTGAAAATAGAAGAAATTTTTCCTCTCATAATTCGAAAAGAGCCCTCATTAGAATGAAATGAAGAATTGTTGTTATTTCGGTTTATTTAAAGTAATACCTGAAATGAGTTAGTTGAGTAGTGAAGCCTTATCAAATATGCAGAAATGGCACTAATTACATAAATGAAATGAGATAATAATAATAATAGTAATAATGATAATATGGGATTCTATAATTGATGCAAAAACTGAAACAGTCAGCTAAGTTTCACAAAAATTGTTCAATTGTTTGAACATTTGTTTTGAGCTCCGTACCTATTGGAAATCGTTGACACATCTAAATTGAAGGAGGCACAACAATTTCATATATATTAACTCAAACAGGGTCAATTCGTGGTTCATATTTTTGTGAATTTTGAAATCTTTTTTCTGTATCACTGCCTTGAATCTGTTGGAAAACTCACTTCCTAATTTAGTTGCTCCACTGAATATTTCTCTTTGTTGGTCTCTTGGATGAAATTAATTTAATCGAGTCTTATTTCCTTCTTTGAAGCCATAGATATTCTGGAATTTCCCAATTTCATGGAATGCTATTTTGATGAGCGAATTTTCGATTGATACGACTAAAAATTTTTCTTTTTCGCAAAGAAAATCTTCTAATGTAGTTGAAATAAATTATATCCATGAATTTGTTATGAAACTCGTCAGTCGCACCACGTCCATCGAAGTGAGGCAAAGATTTCAACCCCCAAGCATCTTCTTGTGACTCCAAGTGGAAGATCGTAGAGTAATGAATACTACACAATTCCATCTAAAGGAATCAGTACAAAACACCTCTCAGATCACAGACACACCAAGCATCGAAATTTCACATATCTTCTACACCCGTTGGTATCTACTGAATTGCAATGTCTATTTATCAAATATCATTATACGATGTTTCCAAATGTCAATAGGTTGCGTTAGTAGTACGCTTGCGTTCATTCCCGTATTTTAAAGGCCTATTCGGCGATATTTTTGAGGAAATTAAATTTTTTGTGCTTATGGCACTGAATGCAATATTTGATGAAATGAACACTAGAACATTCATTTGAAAAATTCAAATTAATCAAGAGAATGTTATAGTAGAGCTAGATATGTGGAATCGATGCCACACCTGATGGAAGTGCGAGACATATATGTTTCGTTCAGCAAGGAACTCGTCAGTCGCACCATACGGGAATAAACACGAGCGTACTACTAACGCAACCTATTGACATTTGAAAACATTGTATTATGATATGTGTCAAATAGACATTGCAATTTAGTAGATACCTACGTGCATAGAACATATATGAAATTTCGATGCTTGATGTGTCTGTAATCTGAGAGTTGTTTTCTACTGATTCCTATAGATGGAATTGTGGAGTATTCATTACTCTACGATCTTCCACTTGGAGTCACGAAAAGATGCTTGGGGGTTGAAATCGTTGACTCATTTCGATCGACGTGGTGCGACTGACGAGTTCCTTGCAGAACGAAACATATATGTCTCGCACTTTCATCAGGTGTGGCATCGATTCCAATATTTCTCTAACACTGTTATATATATATATATATATATATATATATATATATATATATATATATATATATATATTGTATTAATTTATTGACCATTAAAAAAAGTTTATTTTTAATGTTTCTAGCAATAACAATCTATTGATATCTATTCCTTTATAAACTTTTTTTTCGTTGTATATCACAACTTTCTCAAAACTAATGAATAATTGAATTTTATGAATTACTATAGATATCAAAACGTCAAACTTATTTCTTTGAAAAAACCAAATTGGCTTTCTTGTTTTTTTAGTATTGAGAGGATTATTTCTAGCTCAGCATTCGCTTCGGAAGTTTCAGTCTTCTTCACCATGAGGAAACCTCTGAAAAACTGATGGTAAGCCTGGTGATTCTAATGAGACGAAAACGAAATTAACGAAACGTCAATAAAAATAGAGTTTTTAACATTCAAAATATCTTGTTATTGCTAAAAACATTAAAAATAAATGAATAAATTATAACAACATATATATATATATATATATATATATATATATATATATATATATATATATATATATATATATATAAGTAACTGAGAAGACTCTGAAGTTTGAAACTTCAGAAATGAAAAAACTTCAGAACATCAGTTGAAACTTTTCATCAAATCTGACTTCTTGTATGTCAGTTTGAAAAATTTCGTTTCAATAATTCTATTCGGCTATTTTATATGTAACATTCAACATTCATATGAAGTACCTATTTGATTATTCAACATGATTCGGATCCTTGGAATTTTATATATTCAAAAATAACTTCTGCTTGAAGATTAGGATAAAAACAGTTTTCAAGTTCGATCGATAAATATATCGATATAAAGAAAGAAATCAATGCAATAACAACCTAAAAAATTATTTCAATGGCAGGTCTATAGAATATATAGAAAATGAAAATAATTGAGGTTAAGAATAGATGATTTACGTTTTCATGGTTATAAATAATTCCAATCATATAACATACAGAAGAAATAGAAGTTGATCTCGAGTAAGAAAAATCCGTTTCGATTTAGGAAATTATATAAAAAATCTCACCTTGAGTTGTGCATTCATCCAGTGATCCCATTAATGGAATAACTCCAGTATCAACCTTGATACCAGGAATAATCCCTCGCTGTTTCAGCAATTCAATGAAAGGAGTTCCATCGTCAGCCTTTTGGTATACTGTTTCATGGAAGAGGATTACTCCGCTTATATAGTCTCCCAATTGTTTATCAGTGGTGAAGAGAAGTTGTCTGTATTTTCTTCTATTTTCCTCTGTATTTTCCAAACCTACGTCAGCCAAACGTTTCCCGCAAGTGCTCACCGACTCGTCAGCCGCTAAAATTCCTTTTCCTGGTGCCACAATGGCGTTCGCGATCTTGCGTAGTTCATCTTGAAGGGCAGGTTCAGGGTAGTTCCAGCGAGTGGGCATGTTTCTGTAAATTATCGGTGTGCTGTAATAATATGCATTGGTTATAAATAAGTTCAAATAAAATTATTGTTATTGAAAAAAGTACCTAAAATGAGAAGGACATCAAGACTTCTATAAGAAATTCACAGTTCAGAGAAGAAAAGTACATTCTTACGGTGGTGAAAGCTTATGATATTAAAGTCTTATGAATCATTAATCGATTGGGCCGATACTTGATGAAAATCTAAATACATAATTCAAATTAAACTAAGTAGTTTTTCGATTTTCACTATAATTAATTCAAAACATGACAATATCGTTTCGCCAACACAGTGACTTCATCAGTTCATCAGTTTATCATCAACATATGATGAAGCCACTGTGTTGGCGAAACGATATTGTCATGTTTTGAATTAATTACAGTGAAAATCGAAAAACCACTCAGTATTATTTAAATTATAAAGTGTTATGCTTTCGGCGGAGCTTTTGGATCACCATGTAGTAAGAATGAACAAAAAATTTGAGTATGAAAGCGGTGCGTATTCCATTTTCTCTGATATTTCATTTCATCAACATATATGAATGAAATGAATTCGACTTGAGATGAATTCGAGCGATAATGTCACGTATACGTGGTGTGTGTCGCTCCAAATGTGAATGTGAAATCGATAGATACGACGATATTATTGAATGTTAAATCTGCGGAACTAGTTTTCACTCAAAGAGTATGAAAATTCTGTTTATATGTTTATGCTATGCGGTAAGGGTGGAAGTGTTTCCTATTGAATTTGTGGAAATTGTCTGAAAAATCAGAGAACTGCAATTTTTACAAGTTTTCAAGATGAAATGTGTCAATGCAATCTGGACAAAACGAAGAATAATTTTAAGTGAATGAATTTCAAGTTTTTTAAAGGGTGTAAAAACTTTCGGATAACGCAGATAACGACCGGACAAAATCTCCTTACTATGTCTAACGTAGGTTGTGTCTTTTTTTTTAAAGAATTATTCAAAAGAATATTATAGCAGAGTTGGATTCTATGCATTATATATGCATACCACTTTACAATCTATTTATTCTCCTAATTCATAAGAGGATTTTTGAGGATTGAAGTTGTTGCTTCTCGTTTGTTGGACGTGACGCAACGGAAGAGTGTCTTGTAGAACGAAACCGTGACTGTCTTGGGTTTCCAATAAATGTAGGCACATATTTCAATATTCTCTTACATTTATCCGTTGAAGGATAATGAACACATCACATTGGTCATGTTTCAATAGCCAGCTAATTCATGAAAAATTATCGAAAGAAGGTTAAAGTACACTCTTGATATTGAATATTCAGAAAAGCGATGATCTGGGCGCGATGTCTAGAGAATTCATTTTCTTCTAGTAGATTGCTTCATATATATATATATATATATATATATATATATATATATATATATATATATATATATATATATATATATATATATATATATATATATATATATATATATATATATATATATATATATATATATATATATATATATATATATATATATATATATATATATATATATATATATAATGAATGTACATTCATATATATTTATATGAATGTAGTATCACGAGAATCCTCCAGTTACATCGATATGGAACTCCCACACGTTATATATATATATATATATATATATATATATATATATATATATATATATATATATATATATATATATATATATATATATATATATATATATATATATATATATATATATATATATATATATATATATAACGTGTGGAAGTTCCATATCGATGTAACTGGAGGGATTCTCGTGATACTACATTCATCAAATTATGAAGACGAATCAGACAGATAAGTGTTGTACCTATAAAAATTATTTGTTGTGTGAAAACAGCATTCTGAAAACAATGTTATTTTATGAAAATGTTTCTTTTCTGGAGTAAAAAATAAAATTTTTCATTTTGAATTTCTGAATTAACACTTTTTTGTCCGTCTATATATCCTCCTTTTCTGACTTTCAGAAATCAACGAACCTACCTTGCTCGCACTTATCTGACAGATTAGAGTGCTTGATGATATGAATTATTTCTGATTTTATACAATTCGTTCTCCAGATACAAGTCTTTAAGACTAGTGAAACGACAACAGCACGAAATTGGTCACTGGCTCTTGGTCTATTTTGTTCTCCTACTTTTAATAAAATACTCCCAATTGCTTACAATTGAAGTTTCACACTCATATATATAGCACAGCAAAATTTTACACGGAGAATAATTGGCTCCTAAAAAATAGATTGGAAGAAGAACAGACTAATATTGAACGAAAAAATTATCATAATGAATAACACAAGACAATAGAAAACCAGAAAAAGAACATTCAATATTCACCGATCAAATAATTGAAGGGCACCTGTGTGGAGCCCAAAAACGTACAATTGACTTCAGCAGAGATAAAGTATCAGACGTTATTCCCCACTCAATTAAATCAGGAAACAAAGAATACATAGAAAACATTGGCAACATCATCTTAATTGACACAGCAAATATTTAATGAAAATGACAAAAGCCTTGAAACACGAATAGCATCTAATACCAACACTTGTAGAAAATCCGACAAATATATATCCTACGAAAGGAAGACAAATAATTTCGCTTCAAACTTTTGAGAAATTCAAGATATCGGATAGACTGAAACAGAAAGACAAAAACATATCTTCAAGATGATAAATTATCGATCTATTAGTTTATTATTGGTACTTGGTAAGGTTGCGAGAAAATAACTCTTAGAGGGATGTATGATATTGTAGAGTTGAATATAAAACTCAATTTTCAATACAACTTTTCGTTGGAACCAATATTATATATCATTTATACAAATATATAATATCGATTCAAAAACAAACATAATACGATCCAAAAAGTGCTCCGAAAAAGTGACGAATGACTTCATCCTAAATTCAACTAGTAGAATGACACTGTGTTGACACAGTTGGATATCGAAAAAGCATTCGACAGGGCCTGGTTGAAGGATTGTTATTTAATTTGATGAGAGTGGAATTTCCAACTCACATAATAAAATAAATACATTCGTAATTTTTGCGTATTCTGAAATAACAGGCGGATGATGGTAAGAAGTATCACGGTGGATGTCCCTCAAGGATCTGTACTGGGGCCGAAATTATACAATATCTATAAACACGATATCCCTCATTTTCAAAACAAAAAGCTGCTCTCTTAACTGATTACACAGCAACATTACAAAGAATACCTGACATATATTAGACCAACTGTGACCTGAGCGGCACCCATGTGGAGCAGCGTAGGTAAGACAACTACCAAAACCCTTGAAGTATTTCGAATAAAATACTAGGATTTATTACCAATATTAACATACACATCAGAATAGCTGTACTACATCAAGAAGCTGAAATACCAACCCCACCATGAATACATTAAAGAAAATGCTAATAAGCTCTATGTAACACATCTAGGGGTCGATGGATGGACGAAAGAAATCACCAAAATTACATAGTACGATGCTCACGATTGAAGACTTGTACACAACTTATCTTAATTTACTTTAACTTACTTTACTTATCTGCTAATCTTTCGAGAAAGATGTAGAATCAAAGCAGGTCCTATAAAGAGTGTTTGAAGTGAAAATTAAATACCAAAATCAGTTTTTTCTCAAATAGCCTTTTGTATATAGAATAATGATAGAAATAATATATATATATATATATATATATATATATATATATATATATATATATATATATATATATATATATATATATACCATAATCACTAATGCAAATTAGTGATTATTCAAACCTATTCAAACTAGCATATAGTGAATAAGTTGAAACAAATTATGTTTTTTAGTGAAACCAACAGGTAGTACCTAAAATAAGGGAATAATTAATACGAGTATAATGTCAAATGAAATATGTATGCATAAGATGGAGCTACTTGTACTACATGTCTGAAGACATCCTCATAAATACTTTCTAAATAGAGTTTTGTTGACTTGAACTATCCGCTCTCAGCCTGCTGGTGCTGGTGAGTTCCATCCCCACCGTGTTCGTGAGCGGTTCGGAATCGGCCTTAACATGTAGGGCTAACATACACACAAGCACAGATGCTTTCTGAAGTTAAAGTAATACTCATTAAAATGTTTCAAAATAAAAAAAAAAAATGAATAACCAACCGAATTATGTCCCAAGGGATACTTTATTATATGAAGAATATATCTAGGGAATAATCTTACTCTCGCATTAATTTTTCTTATGACTTCTCACAATATTTAAGACACTTTGTAATGCTGAAATATTCATTAATCACATAATTAGATTATCCAACAGACAAAAACCGATTTCTTTAATAAACTCAAACAATAGTTGAAAAACTCAAGCTAAACATTAATTGTATTTTTATATTTCAGTTTAGTTGCCTCATTGGCATTTTCCTTTTTTTGGCAGTATTGATTGGATTTACGTTCACAAAAAATCACCCAAATTCGTCGAATTTGAGCGGATCGATCACATAAAATAATGCAGGGATTTCTTAGATGAGACACACTTAATTTTTATAAGCTTTACTGAAACTATGATTTAGAACTTTTTCTAATTTGTCACGAGAATTATCGGTATTACAATATATCAGAATTATATCTCCTATAAGTTTGGTGCTGGATACATTACATTTCAGATTGCTTGATTTTTAATATGACTTCATTCTTCATTGTTACAATCTCAACGTTCAAGTTTGTCTACTTTACAATTAACATTTTTTTTTTCGTTAAATTTATGGCAGTGGCATGGTTTATTGCTTGTTTGTCATTATTACCAGAGGGAGATTGAGAGAGTTGGTGCGCAGAAAGATAATGATCGACGCGATTCAATTTGATATATTCGGTTTATTTGTAAACACCAACTCTGATATCTATTTCTCCGTAATAGTTTATTTACATTCTACAATTAACATTTAACATCTCTGACTCCAGTGAATTTATAAGCGAATTCACAGTTTTCATCACTGAATATTTTTTAAATTCAGTTGACATACAATTTAAAGTCGGTTCCGAACTGTCAATGGGCTTGTAATCACAGTACATTATCCAACAAATATCATCATTAAACTTCTTAAATCATAGACAAACACATCCACCCATGCCTTCACCGCGGCTTGAACCCGAATCCTACCGCACCATAGTCGATTGTTTTCTTGAATAAGCTGAGTCCGGCAACACTGAATTTCTTTGAATCGTCGGAGTGTAAATCAGCATACATTTTATTTCACTTGTAGGAAAATTTTGCGTAGACGCAAAATTTCTCATGTTACCTCCCGTACAGGTACAGATGTAAGTCCACGCAGGTGAATTGGTAATTCCACTCTTAACAGTTCACTTCATCCGGGTATGCGAGATTCGACTGATTTTTCACAAGCACAGTTGTGTAATGATGTTTACAGCCATTTTATTGAATGACGGCATTTAGACTATTTCTATCAATCGAAAATTATTCTAGATTGACCGAAAATTTCAGTTAGGTGTCATACGCACTCAAATGACATAATTCTTATGTTTAATTCAAAACCACTAATATTTCATAGGTAGTATCACTACAATCAACCAAATTGAACAAAAGCATACGACGCGTTTGTAATATAATATAAATATATATATATATATATATATATATATATATATATATATATATATATATATATATATATATCAATAATATAAAAATGAATCGCAAAATGTGTTGGTAAGCGCATATCTCCACAACGCCTGGATGAATTTCGCCAATTCTTTCTTTAAAATGTTCGTTGAAATCCAAGGATGGTTTTTACGGAGAAAATTCCGTAATGAGAAAAATTCGAATAATTGCTAGGAAAACCCTAAGAACAGCCCATTTATTTTTCCACATAAACGTTTTCTATCTAAAATGTAGAGTCAACGGCTGGATCGATGTCACTATTTTTTTTGTGCTTATTATTGCCAGGAAAACAATTTAAAAAAATTGCGCATAAAATTAAAAAATTTGAGAATAATCAATGATATAAGTAAGAAATAATCATAAATTTAAAAAAAGTGGAAAAAACTGAATATCTTATCACACATCACGGTTAGTTCAGAGCTATCACGACAAATATTAAAACTTCAATTTAATGTAAAATTTTGTTAAATTTGAATAGACTAACATACAAGTTACTAACATAGCACGTGGTATATTTGATTTTAAAGAAGAATACATAGTTTTCTTTAATTTACAGTTGAAATTTCATATTCAAAAATGAGCTATTAGATGTACAAACTTATGTCACAAAAGTTGAACGGATTTGATGGAATTGAAATTAACAATATGAAAAGGTTGCGTTTAACTCCTATCGACCTGCATTCAATTATAACGTTGAAATAGAGAACAGTTCACACCAAATAGTTGGTATTGGACCAATGAACGTTGTGTCTCAATATTGCAAAGCAAAGTTTAATTGTTATTGATAAGAAAATACTACCAATGATGCGACAAAATATTGTACGAAGAGTCAATTCAAATAGAAGCTATTGGTACAGCCACCAGAGCCACTATATTCGTTGATTTCCACGAATGGACTAAATTATGAAAATTTTTTGACTCATATCCAGCATATATATATATATATATATATATATATATATATATATATATATATATATATATATATATATATATATATATATCCTTATATAATTAATGATGATATATACCTGATATGAACTTTATACGAAATTAGGAACATGCTGACCAACTATAGAACGGACAGGTTAATAATTTTCAATACAGCAAAGGTGTTAATATAGGAATTTTATGATAATTCAACTAATTTGCAATAAGAGAAATTATTGAGTAAGTGAATAAGTCCCTGGCTCCACACGGAATAAGTATTAAGAACGAGATAGTGTAGCTCAAATAGTAGAACATGTCTTTCCGGCTTTTTGAAAAATATTCAAATAAAAATGAATGGGCGTACAGAGTTCGCAAGGTCAACTAGTATATATATATATATATATATATATATATATATATATATATATATATATATATATATATATATATATATATATATATATATATATATATATATATATATATATATATATATATATATATATATATATAAACTCACGAATAATTCATATTAATCAATGCTGAGACTCTTGATTTCGAAAATTTCGAGATATTATATTTGAAATAAAACTCTCAGGGAGCTGATAATAACTTGTTGATGTATTTCTATTCAAAATTAAAGGATTCAATATAACACAACGAATCTTCCAGAGACAATCTATGTTGCTGAAACATAAAACCAAAGTCAAATACAATAACGAAAAAAAATCAGAATATGACAAGCAAACTCTTTGCACATCTCAACAGAATGAAACAGTTCCAAATACCGAAGTAACTACTCGATATAACAAAGAATAAATGAGGCACTGAGTCGCTGAAAGATGTTCAAAAGAATCTACAATATACCGATATAAAAAATCTCGAAGATCGCACGGTATGTCGATACAAAATTTCACGTGTGAAGTTTGCGCCAACCTGGAATAAAAGACAAATGAACGGAAGAAATGAAGAAACCTTCCTTCAGAGGTTCTCTGTGTTTTTTAGTTTTTTTTTGTGTTTCCATCAACAGGTTCGTACAATAGAACTTGGCTACGCAGTTCTGAGTAGAGCTCGAAACAAGTGTCAACGGCTGCTACCACACTGCGAGATATGCCGACAATTTTCACTTTCATTTATATATATATATATATATATATATATATATATATATATATATATATATATATTTGACTACGTTTTTGAGTTTTACGTAAAAAAATGAGATAAACTCTCTTCAAGATGTCATATACCAAACAATTATAGGTTTTGAGATAGTTCGATTTTTCGGAAATTGGAGAGAGTCCTCAAAAAAGATAACATTTCCGAAACAATTGACTTTAGCGAAGAGCAATTTTTTTGTGAATGAAAGATTTTGTGAATAAGAGATTACGGAAAGTTTTTTTGTATTTTTCAATCCCATCATGTACCAAATTACATTATCTTAAAAAGTTATGTAGGTATTATATGTCTATTTCTATTAGTTTCAGAATTATTTTCAATTTTGTGAAATTATAATTTATTTTCATCTATTTTGTTACTTTAATATGCAAAGGGATGAGTGCTTCCTCTCAAAAAAAGATGAATGTTCTATACTTTTCATACCGTCTTCACCTCTGAATGTTTCATCAGTTTCTTGAAGAGCTCTAGATCACAATTGAGTTTTTGAATATTCATCTTTTACCAAGTTTCACATTTCTGAAAATTCGAAGTGGCTGTGTAGTTATTCCATTTTTTCTGAAGTAGGTTGCTGTCAATTAAAGTGAATCAGTTTTTGAATTTATTCAGTCCGTTTACTTGTTTTGTCTAAACCAGTATCCACAAAAGTTGTAAAAATGTATTATTCAATATAAGAAAAAGTTGACATGATTTTAGTACTCGGTGAATGTTTTGAGAATCCTGATAAGAGCACGCTTGAAAAACTATTTGAAATCTTCAGAGCTACAGAAAGGGTAAAATATCGAATGAAGACATTCACAAAACCAGTCACCGATGATGATAAAAATCAGTTCATGGTATTGGGGTCGGTAATTGAAAATCTGAACACTAGCACTAGAGTTTTAGCACGAGAGAATGGATTACGTCAGTCCAGTATGTCTAGAATTCTGAAAAAAAATAAGTACCATCCCTTCCACATCGAGATGCATCAAAGCCTGTATTGGATAGACTTTCAAAGACGGCAAATTTTTTTTTATGGGCATTGGACAAAGTTGTAAAAGGCATAAAAGTATTGAAAATTCATAATAGACGTTTTCAGAATTATTTGATGTACCTATATGACATAGAATTAGGAATGAAATTGAGATAAAAATTTTTTGTTTGTCACATAAGCATCGTGACGTTAAAAAACATTCAGCAGTATAAATGCTAATATATCAAAGGACAAATCTTTCTGTCATAATGATGACTATTCTTATTTCAGTGAAATCCCAAAATACAGTCCAAACGTAATTTCACTGAATACGGAATATCGCTTTTCGGTATATTAGGTTTGCAATAATAATGAATTATACCTGACAACAGTTGGAAAATATTGATATAAAAACGCGAAGTATATAATAATTTCTTTCAATCTTTGAACTTTGAATTTCGTTTACTTCCATAAAGAGGTACCATAGATAGTTATTGATGAACCAAACGCTCGTCGTAACTAGTTGCGGGCCAGTAGGTACTTACTCATATTTACTCCGTTAGTCAATCGCAAAACGCGGAAGTGACAGGTAAGCTGTAAAATTCAACAGACGCTTCTGTTGGATTGACAGCTGATAAACCGACTTGGAGAGTGAACAGAACAATATATACCTTTTAATTTCAAAGATTCCTAGCAGTATGGAGTATTTCTAATGTTTTATCATTCAATTTCGTTATTTAATATTCGTAGCGAATGGGACTTTGTGAAAAATAGTCTCGAAAAGTGTTTCTGTTCAAATTAAGGATCATATAAATTAAGTGAAAAGCAAAATGTACACTACTAATGACAAGGTAAGAAAAAATTACAATAAATCGCTTTCAGAATCAGTAACAGCTCTACAAGAAAAAAAATTCGCTTTTCATTATACGAATTGCGTTATGAAAATGTGTATGAAATATAACTTGACACTAAAACATATATGATATTTCTATGGCCCCCTTATGATACTGGAGTGAAGTATAAAGATATTAGAGGAACTGATTTTTCTGATTTATTTCTACCATTAATATAGTTGAAAAAAAAAATATATATATATATATATATATATATATATATATATATATATATATATATATATATATATATATATGTATTTTTTTGTGCTCATGGAAAATTATTATTATTATCTTTTTCTAGCTCTACTATAACATTCTTTTGAATAATTTGAATTTTTCGAATGAATGTTCTAGTGTTCATTTTCTTATATATATATATATATATATATATATATATATATATATATATATATATATATATATATATATATATATATATATATATATATATATTATTTTGAAAGTTTTTAGCAAAAACAGGCTTTTTTGATATGAAAAAGTTTATTTTTGTTAACGCTTCATGTTATATTACAACTTTGTCAAAACTTTAATAAAAATAAATTAATATATATTAATCAATTTTTATTAATTAAAAATTATTTTTATAAATAAGTTTCGACAGAGTTGTGATATAACAACGAAACGTTAACAAAAATAAACTTTGTCATATCAAAAAAAGCCTGTTATTGCTAAAAACTTTCGAAATAAAATATCTTAAACATGCAATAAATCAATTTCAAGAAATATATATATATATATATATATATATATATATATATATATATATATATATATATATATATATATATATATATATATATTTATATATATATATATATATATATATATATATATATATATATATATATATATATATATATATATATATATATATATATATATATATATATATATATATATATATATATATATATATATATATATATAATTCGTTTAGTTTTCTTGTGCTTTGCTTAATAACATAAGTGTGAAGGTTTCTTGGGAATGAGCACAGTTTAAAATTGATGGAATAATTGTTTATTCTACATATACATATTCTACAAAGTTATATATTTCAGTCTGCACGTAGCATTTGAAAAAAGTGAATCTCATCGAAAAATACGTCATGCAGTATTCTTTTTAATATATGTGTAAATCAGATTAACAATTGTTTCATTATATTCTACAAAGGCCTAGAGCCGGAACATATTATTTGAATATTCGAATTTGATTCCTGTTCATATTCTTACGAAGCAATTTTTCTTTGAAGGTTGAAATAATAAAATTCAAAGTTGTTTTAGGAGTGTTAATAATGAGTAAAATAAATATTGCCTTTTATTACAATTTCAATAATCGGAAATTTTAATCGATTATGTAAGGAATTTAATGATAGACATTACGAATGCAATCGACTACAGAAACCGAATATCGAAAAAAAATCTCGGAAAGCATTTGAACTGCTTTTGTGGTCAATTTAATACCAATAAAAAGTAACCTTGAAGACATCGAAATATGTGAAAATATAACAATATATGAATTGAAGCCTATACCGCAAATCATACTTCCAAGCCACGCAGTTACTATATATTGACCTAATACCAAACAATTTTAGGTATACAGCTTTTTTCCGTGGTATAAATGTCAATTGAAAGCTAGAAAAGATAACACTGCCTCAAATGATTTGGCTATTTGAATGCTAAAGAGACCGACTATATTCATGTTTTTTTTCAAACTGTAAGAAATATGATTCTAAAGCTATTCAATATTGAAATGCCGGTCGCCGTAGTTAGGTCCGTAGAACACCCGATTATGGCGCGGTAGAACTCGGGTTCAAGCCTCGCTGAGGGCATGGGTGCTTGTGTTTGTCTTTTATTTGAATAGTTTAATGATGATATATTCTGGGTAATGTACATTGATTATAAGCCCAATGCCCGTTCGGAATCTGCGTTAATCTGTAGGTCCACCACTGAATTGAAAAATATATTGAAATATTGAAATATTTATGCATAATTATAAATATAGATACATCCATTGCACAAAAAGGGGGACAAAATGGATATCAATAATTACAGGGGAATTTCTTTAGTCCCAGTTGCGTACAAAATAATTTCTAATGCACTCCTAAACAGAGTAGAATACCAAGCGGATCCACTAATTGGGGAATACCAAGCTGGATTCAGAAAAGGCCGATCATGGACTTTGAAGACGATATTACAGACGATATTACACATTCATTGGCTTCAAGAAAGCATTTGATTCGGTAGACCGCGAAACCCTTTTTGAAATCATGAAAGAATTTGGAATCGATCGAAAGACCCGAAAAATTATAGAACAGACACTAACAGGTATAACTTCCAAGGTGAAATTTATGGGCGAAATATCAGATCCCTTTGAAATTAAAACCGGTGTGCGGCAGGGAGACGGACTTTCGCCAATTCTTTTCAATATTGTTTTAGAAAAGAGAATGGAAAATTCACGTAAAGGGCATACAAGTGGGTATCAAAAAAGAAAATAGAATAAATGTCAAATGTCTCGCCTTTGCAGACGATATTGCTAGCAACAGAACTGAAGCCATTCGCGCCGTAGAAAAACTGCATGAAATTGCGCAGAAAACCGGGTTACAAATTTCTTATGATAAAACCGAATACATGGAAAGAAAACCAAAAAAAAATCTTCTCTTATGACAAAACATGGTGAAATTCTGCAAGTAGGCAATTTATACCTCGGGGAAGTTATACAGTCCTCAGGTTCAAACCGAATCGCTAATGAACAGAGAATTACCAAGCTCCAAAGGGCCTACAAACTAACATAGGCTTACTATAACAAAAAGAGCATTTCGAGAGTCGCCAAATTGAGGCATTATAACACAGCGATTCTTCCAGAAGCAATCTACGCAGCTGAACCAATGGTTATTGGCGGCCATTCAAGAATTGAAGAAATAGAAAAACAAGAACGAAAAATTTTCAGAAAGATTTACGGGCCAATCAATAGAAACGGTATTTGGATGAAAAGACCTCAGAATGAACTGTATCAAAAGACAAATACGATAACGATAGAAATCAGAAAACGACGAGCAAAGTTCTATGCACATGTCTACAGAATGAAACAGTCCAGAATACCGAAGAAACTACTCGATATAATTATGAATAGTAAATGCGGAACAGAGTGGTTAAAAGAGGTCCAGAGTGATCTACAACAGATCAATATACAAAATGTCGAAGATCGCACTGAATGTCGCTATAAAATCGCACATGTGAAGTTTGAGCAAAAATCAAATCGTCAACCTGGAGTAAAGTGGACAGATGAACGGAAGAAAGAGCATTCAGAGAGGATGAAGCGTTTTTGGGAGGCAAAAAAGATGAAGCAAAATTCTAATGATTGCGAATTCAAGTTCAGTCGCTCTCCTCATGGGGAACAATCGTTATAATGATGATAATAATAATTACAAATATATTTTTATGAGTTGTTTTGATGAAAAAGATCCTTCATCAAAGTTTTCTTTACTGAATAATACTTTAAGATTGTCAACTTATGTATAGATAGTAAATATCTGACTAGTAATGGGTCTCACGATACATGGATACGAGTGACACATTTCTCCAATCATAACAGAATCCATTAAGATGCTGCATAGTTAGAGAAAATTTTGATAACATTCGATAGGCTCAAGCATATCCGAAAGAACTTCACAAAAAACTTGAAATTAAATTACACTGTATATTTATAGAACACCGTTCGATATCTCACGAAACAATTCATTAAAAAAATATATGAGGTCAAAAGTCAGTACGAAATGTTAAATATAACATAAAATCATGGAACAATATTTAGATTTTTATAATAATTTAATACAAATACACATGGTGACATTTCGAAGTAGGTACTACCTCTTTATCAAGCTGAATTGATACTGACGTTTTTAATTGAGCGTTTGAATGAATTAAAAATTGTAAATATTGTTTCATTATGGATATTAATTTTCTACAAGTATCGGCCTCATCAATCACCAATATAAGATAAAATTCAAACATTTGAACTTTTGATGTACACTTTTATTGAAAACATAGCATAACGCATTTCGTCGTTGAAAACGACTTCTTCAGATGCTAACAGAACACTGACAGTCAGTCAGTATATCTTTTCATAGCATAATTTATAGTATATCTAGTAAAGGTTATCCTATAATTAATTATAATCGATTCACATCAAGTAAACGCCACTACCATTCAACAGTAAGAAATGTCTTATATGTCTTGAATAAAGTAAGATGCATCATATTGGTATTGATTAATTATTGATTAATACATTTTATTCATTTTTCCTTCATGCTTTGACTATCATCACATGTTTGGAATTGTTATTCAACAATAGTGAATGCAACAAGTTTCGATGAATTTTCTATTGACCATATGCTGATTTTATTTCTGCATTTGTTCAGTTCAAGGACAAAAGTGTTTTGAAATTACGTGGAAGAAAGCACCTTGAAAATCAAACAGTTTGGTGAGAAAGAGGAAAATTTTGATGCAGGAAGGTTATATTGAACAGATTATAAAAGTCCTTTGCGGCATTTTCGATCTGGAAATTAGATAAAACTTGTGAATATTTGCATTCATTCCTGAAATATTAGAATATTGAGTTTTTTGTGCATGATATTCCATATTATTGATATCTCATTATTTATATAAGATAAAATATGTACTCTCCATGCCCGAGTGCGCGTAGTTTAATGATCCTAAAGGTGAGTGACTTCATCTTTAGAAACAAGCTTCATGAATTGATATTTACTGCAAAAATTCATCTAGCAGATGATTGATGAGGCCGATACGTGGAGAAAATTAATATCCATAATGAAACAATATTTAGAATTTTCTCATAATTTGATACAAATACGTATCTTCGTTTCGAAGTACTACTTCTTTATCAAATGCTGAATTATTACTAGGTATAATTTTACAAACTCAATGGCCTTGAGTTATGTGAGTTTTTGAATACATTAAGTTTGTAAAATTACCCCTAGTATTAATTCAACATTTGATAAAGAAGTAGTAATTCAAGCGTATTTGTATTGAATTATGAGAAAATTCTAAATATTGTTTCATTTTTCTAGTATTTTTCATTTTATCGCTCCATTATTGAATGAAATCTTTAATAATCATTCGTATCCTACATAATAAAAATCAAATCAATTGGATAATATATTGCCGTCGCATTTTCCTAATTTCATCATCATTTGAGGGTTTCATCAATACTTATAACCTCTAGTTTTCGAATGTATTATATTGTGATGGAATTTTGGTATTTAGTTCATAGGAAGGAGATTCCACTTTTTTTCTTAGCATTATCGACTTGTTTCCGTAATGGATAAAGTGTGTTTTGTTGTATTTCAACTACACTACTGATCCTACTGTCCTATCGTTTCAACATAAATTTACTTTATGAAGAGTATTTTTGCTTTAACCTTTCAACGGTAAGCCACTTCAGTCCATGATAATCGATTTTAATATTTCGATTTTTGGATTACCAATCGTTTGAAAAAAGGTTTGGTTCATCGTATGAAATATCAATTTCGATTGCAAAATATTCCTAAATTTACATATGATGCATATAAAAAATTTTAATATCAAAAACTTGCGGTAGATAGAACAAACCTCAGTTTCATTATTCCCACAAGCTTCAGAAGAGAAGGAAATGTATAAATAATTTTTTCTTGTTTGTAGGACTAGTAATTCTTCATAATTATACAACTGAAGTATCTACAACAATTGATATTTTTTTCATGAACTTTTCAAATAGCTTTCCATCGGTTATTGAACCATAAGTTCTTTGATATTTTTGAATATTTTCAGTTCCTTTGACTCCGAAAACGAAATTAAAATTGCTTTCGAGGTTTGATATTGAGAACGGGAGTGTTGAATGTCCATTATAAACCATCAAAACAAGTAATAAAAATATTTATCACAAATTTTATCATAATGCCCGCCAAAACACTGAGAGTTCTGATAGTTCAGAACTTATTTCACTATTACCTAAAAAAATAATGAATAGAAATAAGTATATAGAAGCTGTATACTCAATTGTGGTCATATAACTTGAACATATATTGAGTCATGCATCTTGTATTCCTTCAAATTCGAACAATTTCGAATTTATAATAAATATATTAATAAATTTTGTGAATTTATGGAAAAATAGTGGTTACGAATATTCAAAGATGTTTTGCTCTGTTAGAAACACAGGATTGATTGATGCCAGCGTAATTATTTACGAGTATAAATCATTATAAACTGAACAGGTTGAATTCAAAGAATTCTATTCACTATGTTGTTTACATAATTTTTTCTTTCAGCTGATAATGTTATCGCTCAGACCAAGGCACTTAAATTTTATAGATAATAGTTCTCTACGAAAATATATGCAGAAATGACTCCGCTTAAATTTTCCTGAATTAATTCTCAATTGTGGGTGTTCAGTTAATAAATGATCATTTTAAACAGTTTCTGAAGGTTGTATGAAACTTTTGGAAAAACATCTGTGCATAATTATCGCTAACTGTCGAGAATATCGTTAATTTGTGAATTTATTTTCATTTGTTCTTAGGAAGCACTTTGACATATATATACATATATATATATATATATATATATATATATATATATATATATATATATATATATATATATATACATATATATAGAATGTTTTTAGCAATAACAGACTTATATTAATGTGAGAAGCTTTATTTTCGTTGTATATCACAACTTTGTCAAAACTAATGAATAATTGAATTTTTTGAATTACTATAGATCTTAAAATGTCGAACTTATTTTTTACAAAATCAAATTAGTTATTTTGTATTTTTACATACTGATTTTTAGTATCAGAGGAATATTTCTGGCTTAGCATTCACTTCGGAAGTTTTAGTCTTCTTCACCATTAGGAAACCTCTGAAAAAGTTATAGTAAAAGTTATATGTGTAAGCCAGGTGATTCTTATATGTGTGATTTATATATATATATATATATATATATATATATATATATATATATATATATATATATATATATATATATATATATATATATATATATATATATATATATATATATATATATATATATATATATATAAATATTATATATATATATATATATATATATATATATATATATATATATATATATATATATATATATATATATATATATATATATATATATATATAAATATTATGGGTTTTAGGCGAAATAGGAGGCCACTATGAATAAATCTTAACCAATTCTTTTGCCTGGTCTATATTTCGACTATGTTTATAGTCTTCATCAGGACTATAAAAAACAGAAATTTTGTTTAACAACTTACGGCTAACCATGTAAAAAGTATGGGAATCAACAGGAATATGTGACTTAAAATATTTGTGATATTGCACAGGAAACTGAATATTAATGTTAAAATGTAAATTTCAAAAAATTATTATGAACTAACCAAACATCGATAGATAAACAATAGAGCAAATATGACAGAAGCACAGAGAATTGTCACCGAAAAAAGCGCAGAAGACGAGAGAGTAAATCACCGTAACAACAAATGTCATACTGAGCACGTAACACGAAAAGTCTACTAAAATAGTGGGCTGTCTGCGAAGGTTATTTAAAATGATCCGAAAGTAAATAACTATAAATGCAGCTGAGCCTGGACACGTCCGTCTTCTTATTAATGCTATTGGTGTTGTTATTGATGTGGACCATTCCAAGAAAATCCTCTTCTGGTAACTACCAACTACATCCAGTATTCCAAGACTGTCAATGTCAAAACGATGTCCCTGTTTTGAGGAGTGTAGTGCACCTTTATGAAGAGTTATTCTTTTTTTAATGGTCTGAGAAGTTTGACCTATATACTCTCCTGCACAATCTGAGCAAGGAACACTGTAGATACAATCTACACAAAAGATGAGGTATCTTATCTTTAAGTCTTGTAAAAACACTTCTGTTAGTACTGAAGTTATATTTGGCAAGTTTTAGCTCATCTATTTTACTGAAAATGTGACACAGTTTTGCCGCGAGGGAAGGGAATATGGCAAATATCTGTATTTGACTAATGAAGCTTGGGAGTCTATGTTATGATCAATATCAAGGTCAGTTGTAGGGGAGGGAACCGGTGGTCTAATGACTGTACTACATAGGATCTTTTCTACAAGTGTTCTTAGATATCCATTGTCAACCAAGATAACTTCTATACGGGACAGTGAGCTCTGACAGTAATCCGTGTGCACAATGTTTACCATTTTATTCTTGAGTTGATTAATTATATTTAGCTTCATGTTTACATTGTGGTGAGATCGGAAGTGCAGATATCTACTTGAAGAAGACGGCTTCTGATACCAATCCAACTTGATAATATTTTCCTCGGATATGAGCACTCTGGTATCCAAAAACGGCACAGATCTATCCGTCTCCATCTCTACAGTAAACTTGATGTGTTGATCATAGGAATCAGAAAAACATTCACAATTTCCTCTATTTTATTTTGAGGTAGACATAATATGTAAGAAATGTAAATTGAACGTAAAATTTGGAACACATCTATTAAGCAGGGAAGACATCACTATAGAAGCCACAATGGGACTAAGAATATACTTTTTATATCTTTTGAAATTTACATTTTAACAATAATATTCAGTTTTCTGTGCAATATTACATATATTTCAAGTCACACATTCCTATTGATGGTGCTGGGCATACCTTTTTACCTAGTTAGCCGTAAGTTGTTAAACAAAATTTTATCATGATATTTGTGTTAGTATCTGCTTTTTTCCAGTTCTGATGAAGACTATGAACATGGTCGAAATATAAATTGGATGATTTATTGGTTGATTGGCATACAAAGTGGTTGATATTCATTCATAGTGGCCTCCTATTTGGCCTATAACCCATAATATTTCTATTTAAATTACAAGGCAATACTCCTTCCATTATTGTATATATAGAGCAAAGGCACCACTTATCGCCACTTTGAAGTTTTTTCAATATTTCTTCTAATATAAAAAATGCAGGATTCGGAGAAGATATTTGTGCTTAATATCATTTATCTTTAAAGATCTGTCCTTCAGAAAATCTAGTCTTAATACAGATTTCATCATGTCAAATTAAATTATCAATATAATTACTCACTATAAAGAACTTGTTATGTCTATATGCGTCACTAGGTATGTTGGAAAATTTCGCAAACACTGCTCCGATATTTTCATTTTCAGCATATCGTCCATAATGTACAATATGCTGATATCGTACATTATAAATATTACACAGATTACTACAAATTATATAAATCCCAAAAATGAATTACAATGTATATTCCCTTCATTGAAATTATGAACACACCAAACAGAACGTGTCCATGGAATTAATATATTTATGATAAGGTAAATTTTTTATAATAACCGTTGCCCTCATTTTCAGTATAATTATACCTCATATTGAACTTCAATTCGCAGAAAAACTGGTAAGAATTGCGTAGTATAATTTGAGCAAATATTCCACGAAAAAATGATCTATTTAATTGACATATGTTACGGTATGTAAAAACACCGTAAAATATTTCAATAACTGATTTGAAACAGGTAACAATCCATCCATTTATAATACGACCCTAATATTGAACCAGTCATCAAAAAATAATTGTTCACTTCCGAATAATTTTCTGCGTAAGAAATTATCGGTTTACCTTGTAATTGTTTTCATGTACTCATTTCCTGTATATTATTTGAATGAATTTCATATTTATGTTAGGAATACGGGCTTTTAGTATATACTTCAGTATATATCTTCTCATCAAGTTCAAATAATTCATCAAGTCTTACTCTAGATCTTTTGGAACTAATTTCATCAAAAATTACGTCTGATTAGCCCCTATAAAATAATTCATTTCACTTCAAATATAATTTTCATATATTTATTAACTTGGCACAAAACTACGGAATACTATACTTCATTATAATAAAGAGTTATACTGTTTTTCCACCCTTTTTTTGTTTCCACCCGGTTTTCGTGATCATTTCCGCGACAGTTATTCTAAAATAATAACACCATTTTCAAGTAAATTTACTCTAATTAGTTTTATCATGTAAAGAATTGAAAAATATTAACGATGTCTTATATTGCTACAGAATCCAACATGAAATGTTCTACTCAATGATTTTCATATCAGGATATAGATATCCTGAAGCCAAATTATTCATTAACCACTGCTGACGTAACATTTGCTCCCTTTTTTTCTCCTGAACATACTTTCCATTTCAATTTGATACTCTGTATGTTGAAATAGCACTCACCTTCAAAATACTATCGCTAATTTTGAAAGTTTTGAGGATGAAATCTTCATACTTACATCGTTCTTTTCTCTATCCAAAACTCTTTTGTTCCAAAGAAGAGAATTACATGGTTTTAATTGCAGCTGCTGCTGATGTATAAGTTGGGGCCAATGAATTTAAAATATTCTATACTTTGGTTGGATAATTTTTTCCAATTCCATAAGGTTTATGTTTTTGCAATAGTGAAGGTTTCCATTTGAAATTAAATATTTCTCAAAAATTCCCTACTTCATATATTCTTTCTTTTATAGTGGTGAGGACAAAATTGTGTTGGTGATGCGTTGTGAAATTAGTGGTCATATACTTCAATAGCACACTCCTCTTCTATAACTTCACTTCTCAAAATTTTCACACCGGATAAGATTAACCAAATAAAATTTTAAATTCCGATTTATTGCATTTGTCGAGGAATGAGCATTGCTCTTGTTTTCTCGATTTATAACATAATGATTCATATCACTACCGTAATATAATATGAGTATATCGAACACTTTAAGTTTCGAAAACAGCGTTTAGGTGCCTACAGAACGAAATTGCTGAGAAAATATATATTTATACAATTGTTTCTATAGCCTAGTGGGGAAAATGAAAACCCCTCATTAGGGAGATCTGAGCTCGAATCACGAATGAGACCCTATGTATGTAACATCAGTGTCAGCTATAATTAAATTAGGATTATCAGTTGTGAAACTACAGAGATAACGAGCCAGAAATTTGAAAACAAATGAAAAAAAATTTCTCAAACAATAATTGTAGAGAGTGAAAACACTTAACCATTTGGTGAGTTTCCGTGGAATGTTGAATATAGACAATAATAAGGTTCGTATATTTTTTTATAACGAATATTAGACAGCATAATAATTGATGCTAAAACACCAATGAAGCTAAAAAAAGTTATAATACTTGTATAGGGTATGATAAAAAAGGGTATATTGAATGTTTATCTGTATCAGTAATTAATATATGAGTAAATACCAAACTTTAAATTAAACTATGTGGACTATCGGAAGCAGTCTGTAAAAAAAATTAATTTTCGTCTAATCTCTCTAGTAATATTATAGAAAACAATGTGCCAATTTATATATTACAAAATTCTGTAGCCAATTTATGTTAAATTAACTGTATTATTTATATATATATATATAATATATTATATATATATATATATATATATATATATATATATATATATATATATATATATATATATATATATATATGATATTATTTCTTTTTAGATTTTCGGGTTTTTTTGCTTCCGTGTGTTGTTGTTATATTACTCGTTGGGCAAATCTTTGTTAAGGCGATACGTTTGACGACAAAGTCTCATTTATACATTATCTAAAATAAGCCGGTCGTTTGTCTACAAATCGTGAACTCAGACTGAGTTGTTGAGGAGACAATTAATCAATTATATATATATATATATATATATATATATATATATATATATATATATATATATATATATATGAAACAAAAGTAAATTTTCTTACCTAACATCTAAACTACTGCTTTATAAGCGGCACGCAAGGAGTCAGGGACATCAACAAGAGGATTCGAGGCGGCCTAGTGTCCGATGAAAATTCAAATATCAAATGAAAATTATTTTCACTTCGGAAACTTTAAGTAACTGATATTCATGCGTAATGATAAATAACCTAAATTTAAAAACTTCTCATCAGTAAAATACTTTCTTTAGTCAATTTTCGCCATAGCAGATTCGTTTTAAGATATATATATATATATATATATATATATATATATATATATATATATATATATATATATATATATATAGAAATATATATATACTTCAATATATCAAGAAATATATATATATATATATATATATATTTCTTGAAATTGATTTTACATACACATAAAATAACAGAAAAACACGATTTTGATTACAAAAATACGAAGATTTTGGCAACTGAAAGGGACAGGAAAGTAGAGAAATTTTAGAAATGTTACACATTCGTAAAGAATTAGAAAACACAGTAAATGAAAGAACAGATATTAAACATCTAAATTCTATTTACAACAACTCAATAAACCTCACAAATAACACCCATAAAATAAACACACAACAATCACCAAACATCACATCTCAAAACTCATTTTTTCCAGATCTACCTTCAGGTTCATACACATAAACCAACAATATACATATTCTGGATAAGTATAAAAAACTATATGTAATTATATATATGTAACTATAAATCACACTTATTACAATCACCTGGCTTACCATGAGTTTTTGAGAGGCTTCCTCATGGTGAAGAAGACTAAAACTTCCGAAGCGAATGCTAAGCCAGAAATATTACTGTGATAATGAAAATCAATGAGTGAAGATACAAAAAAGCTAATTTGATTTTTTTAATAATAAGTTTGACATTTTGATAGCTATAGTAACTCATAAATTCAGCTATTCATTAGTTTTGACAAAGTTGTAATATAACAACGAAACGTTAACAAAAATAAACTTTTTCATATCAAAAGAAGCCTGTTATTGCTAAAAATATTCAAAATAATATATATATATATATATATATATATATATATATATATATATATATATATATATATATATATATATATATATATATATATATATATATATATATATATATATATATATATATATATATATATATATATATATATATATATATATATAGATTTGTTTTCTGAAAATTTGTGATATTCAGAAAAAAACTGTCAACCAGAATAAGTATGCATCCGCTATTGAAATGGAAGAATTTGTACAACGTATATGATCAGAGAATGCAAAACATTTATACACGCTAGATCGCGAAATGAAAAATTTCGAAAAACACTTTCAGAAACACGAAATGATGCTTATTATTTTATTCATACTCAGGTTTTTTCGATAATTGTTAACTTCCGGTCGGATATAAACAACTATATTGGATTGACAGCCAGAATATTCGTTATATCATTACTGTAATTATAATCGTGTCTGATCACACTACCAAAATAATTATTGTTTGAATGAATTAATTTGTACCCGTTCATAAGAGATTGCTGATAATTCGTTCGTAGTCAAAATGAGGTCGAGGACATTTAAGCATGTGGACATTGTCTTCTATTCTGTTTGACTTATCATTTTCACGTGACACAAAAACTATTTTCGGAAATTAATTTTCCTTCGTCACGTAGAACTTTTCAATTCCTAATAACCAACTCTAAGATGAAGGTGCAAGCAAATGTATTTCACACATATTTCGGCGTTAGAAATTTAAGGCATTATCTATAGATATAGAATATGTATAGATAATAGATATAGATATAGAATTATCCCTTCACACACACATAAATATATATGTGTGTGTGAAGGGATAATTGCCTCTCCACCTCAAGAACATTAACATCTTCATGTCTTATTTGATGTCGTATAGCATTCACATGTTGTATCAGAGCACTTGCATTATTTTTTATCTGTATTCAATCTTGTGTGATGTAGTACGTTTACAGATATTTCTTCCTCTTTGGCCTGCATAAATTAACGAACATCCATTACATTCAAGTCAATAAACTACATGTGTTCTCTCCCCGGAAAACTGCCTTGCAATTTGGTAACAATTTATGTTCCCAATGTTGCTGTTAATATGGTAGATATCTTTGAATGAGGGAAACTCTTTAGGATTTTGATTATTTCAGGTGTTAATTGCTTCAGCAAAGGCAAAAACAATACATTACAACCGACCAGTTCTCAACCTCCACCGTACTAAAATTGGGACTCACGTGCGAACTGATTGTGTTTAGTAGTCTAGACCGGGAAGCAGATTTCAAGAGTTTCGAAATTTCGTATATTTCATTGCAGTGTTTCAGTTTGTGTTTTGGATGAAAAATACGATCTATTCTGTTCTTTAATTCCCGAACCATATTGACCTTCATTCGTTGAGAGTGATAGGAATAGTAGCTAATGAACCTCTCTGAACTGGAGGTTTTTAGAATCAGTGAATAGTGATCAGACCTTGATCAATGATGCCCTTCCCCAAAAAGTCACCAACCAACTTGTTAGACCATTTCTCAATGGTTGAGGTGTTATTACGATTAATTCTAATGTGGGGAAAGACCTACGCACCAACAACTCGTTATACCTACGATACTATGGGGTACCCAAAATACGCAAATTGATTCTGAGATCAAGACCTATTGTCTCCTCCATTGATGCATCGACCAATAAGCTAGCTAATTACATTGAAGACTTGTTGAATTCAGCCTATGACAACAACAGATTTCAATAGCAGATTCATTTCAGTTCTTTGGTATGATGAATAACTTTCAGTTGTCTTGTAACCATAGACTGATTAGTCTAAATGTTATATCACTGCTCACTGTTCTTTCGACTTAATGCTTAAAGGGCGTAATACAGATGGCACAAAAAATATCTAACCACACTAATATGTGTCGTCAAACAATTGAAATTAGTTTATCGTTGAAAATGTTTTATATACCAAGAAAATTATTACAAGATAATTCTAGGAACATAAATGAGCGCTTCTCTTTCACTCATCATAGCCTATTACCGATGGATGTGTTCACGGTCTAGACCGCAAAAAAAATCAGTTCGCACGTGAGCTTCAATGTTATTACGGGGAAAGTTGGAGAACCGTTAGTTGTGATGTATGGTTTTTCGCATTTTCTGAAAGAATTAACACCAGAAAAAATAAGATCTGGAATACTCTACCTCATTCGAAGATATCAACCAGTTTAACGGCAACATTGGTAACAAAATTTTTTCCAAATGAAAGACAGTTTTCTAATCAAGAAGAGAATCCATTTAGTTTAGTCACTTGAATGTTCGTTAATTTATGCAGGCCGGAAGCGGAAAAAATATGCTTGAACGCATTTCATCACATAAAAAAGCAGATTAAACCCAATGCATGTGCTTTGGCACCACATATGAATGCTACAGTACATCAAAGAAGATATGAAGCTGTTAATGTTTTTGAGGAGGAGTGGTGCAAGAGTGAAAATCTTTCTCTAGAAATGTTACATGTCAACAGAAACGAAAACCGTAAGAATGAAAGATGCAACATTAACAGCCTGAGCGAAATATATTCCTACATTTTCAGTTTGGACGGTTAAGTTTCGTGTGATTCTCGATCAGATAAAACGTTACACTTGATCCACTTCCTTACTATCTACCATCCTTCTTGTCTATGCCTATGAATATTATTTTCTAATGTGTTTTAATTTTGCTTCGGAATAACGTTTATTATCTTCCATTAAAAAATAATATGATCATTAATTACCCCCCCAACTTATAAATCTTCATATTCGTTAGTTTAATGTTATCACTTCTATATTTTCAGAAAAATATAAAAGTGCAATTCATATTTTTATGGAAGCCCCAAGGAAAAAGGAAACACCTTTAAGAGCTTGGTGAAGAATGAAACAGATACCAACATTTTACCGTCGTTGATTAATATCGCTGCATAACTCACATATCATAGATATATATATATATATATATATATATATATATATATATATATATATATATATATATATATATATATATATATAATATTTAATTATATATATAAATATATATATATATATATATATATATATATATATATTATATATATATATATATATATATATATATATATATATATATATATATAAAAAATATATATATATATATATATATATATATATATATATATTCAATGTTTATTGGGATTGCAGTCTAGGATAAAATAAGTTACCTCTTTAGTATTTTCCAAGCTTTCGAAAATGTCTATTTTATTAACTTATCAACTTATTTTTCTGTCCTGGACTGAAATCTCAATTGAAAAATTAAAATACATATAACGTACATGAAAACTATCAATTTCTAGAGTAATTATTGAGTGACGTCTGAATTTTGAGTAAATATTAACTGCGACGAAGCCTGTTATACAGACTATATTACATATACAGCTACAGCTATGTGTATACAGCTCGATGACTATATGGATTCATGATGCTGTATTCATATGGTCTATTTCTTCAATTTTCAAAGTAACATGTAGACCCTGGGATGACCTAGCGTTTCTACTAGCGCAATTCAGATTGCATCAATTCATCAAATCAGATGAAATTGTCAAAAACGTAGTTGTAAATTATAATTCATAAAGCCGTTTGAAACCTTGTGTTTGATGTACTCAAGTCTTTCTATCGATTCCTTAGATGTGATATATATATATATATATATATATATATATATATATATATATATATATATATATATATATATATATATATATATATATATATGTTGGACAAGGGTCAAAAGGGCCACCTGATGAGTACCTTTTAGTACGAAACAGTAACTGTTTTGCGATTTCAACAAATACAGGCTAACATCTAACAATTATCCCTTGAAGGACAATGGAGGCATAGACAGCTCTCGTTCAATATGCCTTTGAATAATTTGTAAAGAATATTATATAAAATTATTGATTGATTATAGTCATTGAATGCCATAAGCACAAAAACATCATTTCCTTTTCTCATTTTTCCTTTTCCATATATATTTCTTTAGTTAACCAGAGTACTATTCCTCAAATGCAGAGTTACGAGCATCGATAGCAATATTTATCTGATTGAATCGTTTATCATCGAAAATTTAGGTTCTAGAAAATTCAATCAAATGGAAAGACTAATAATCAGTATGTATGGCCATTGCTTACGGAGGCTAACATGCCTAAAATTCCTGCAGATAAGAAACATATTTCGAAAGTGAAATAGAAAAAATATTATCATAACCATCATAAATTGTAATAATATAAAGTCAATATAGAAAACTAATGCCATATTGGTCTAGTTAGTTTATACTAAATTCTAGATATTTTCGTGAAACATTTTGAAAACATCTTATCGTCTTTGTTTTGAGTATTTGAATATCATAGAGGTGAAATATTCGAATATTTGGATCCACTGAAACTCTGAATGATTTTTGCACTTGGTGACAATAAGCAATTTCTTCGAAATTTTTGTTATTGAGTTGGGTTTCCGGTCTAGTTTCATGATAAAATAGTTGAGACGATCAAAATAGGGGCTTGAGAAAACTGAATAACCAATAGATAATGCACACTTCAAAAGCAGAACAGATGTAGTTATTAGATGTGCTCGAGATCATGTGCGAAAAGTTCATGTTCTCGTCATGAGATAAAGCTCAAAGTGCACATTGGGTGGATTAATGAAATAAAGTTATCAGAGATGAGTCACACAAGATCATAAACTGAATAATCGGGATATATTCGGAAAATAAATAGAAAAAATAGAATATTGTCTTCGGTTCAAATGTGTAGTTATTATCATCGTGCTCTAGATGGAGGTGTAAAAAAAAGAATTTATCAAAGGTGACATAAATATCCAGAGAACAACTGATGTGTCGACTAAATTATGTTACTAGCTTTCAACTTAAGCTGAATACGTTTGATTGAGTTGTATTTGAGTATATAAAAAAAACTTTTTGGCTCATTTCTTCTTTGCTTTGAATTATGTCAAGTTGTTAGAAACGTTAGTTTCAAAGGAATTTCATGAATTTTGTGAAGAAATGACAAATAACCATCATGTCGACACTAAATATCTCTCAACTCGAGGTTAATTGGAAACAAAATTGTCTGTTCGAAATATTTGCTCAGGTACACAAAAAGCTGACTGCTTGACATAATCATTGGCTCCGAAAATTCTGTGAATCAAGAGGTAGGCTGTTATTGCAAAAATAATGAGACCGAATGTGAATGACACTGATCCTACAAATTTTTTGATCAGTCGTCGAGTCACAGTAAGTCAACAAAAAAAAAGATGAACTCATGTAATATTTGAGATAGTGTGAAGCATTATTGTTTAATACTCAAAATTTCATGAACACAGGGCTTAAGTGTTATGATCCCAACCTTTTTTCTCGACCTGAAATTGTTGATTCTATATGATGCAGAGTTTATCTCATATTCGTAGTACGAAGTACACCATATTACGGCAGTTGAAAGAATCATTCAATAAATAGACAATCCGTGTTTCAACTTCAACCACTATACATTTCTTATTATCAAAAAAAAAATAATTCTTGAAATTGTCGTTCACTATATTTGCACTTGTATCAAATTGTATAATCGGATTTTAGTCAATAAAATCTAGACAAGTAAACTTCAATTCATATATACCACTTTCATTCTCTTCAGAGAATGAGTAGTGGAAATCATTTGAGCAATTCACTTGAAACTACTTCATATCTCTGTTGTAACATCTGAAAACTAATTGACTAATTTACATTAGTTAAGTCTTAAAAAAAGGAAAAATTCGATGTCTTAAGACATTTTTTTTCGCCCCTGCAATGCACGTTATATACTTTCAACTCTCACATTCAGAAGATCTCTACAAATTTGAAAGTCTAAGCAATAATTGATATCGGAAGAAATGGTCAAAGCTTCGAGAAGTTCCTAATTGTTTGAGATCATTACAAAAAACCTGATATTTCCAACTATATACACTTGTTATATATTATGAAAATTTCATAAGTATGATGAACAGAAAATAGAATATATAGTATATTTATCTCAAAATTATATATGATATTGAACTTTCAAAAACTGAAATTTTGTTCACTATTCTGCTAACAAACAGCCAGAAAATTATTTTTTGAATATACAATTCACTCTGATTCTTTTAACGGTTTTATCAATCATAATCAATATCAATAATTGATATCAATAATTATTATTGATTATAATCGGACGCATCATATAGTATAGAAGCTAACAAGACTTTATTAAATTAAAGGCTTTTTTATGCTATACATTCAAAATTGATATATTGAACAAGAAATCGTTATAGTTTTATCAGAGGAATGAGGCCAAGTATTAGTGAAGGGAAGATAATTAAATATTCAAAAGATTTATGTATAATTAATTCCTAATTTTGTAACTCACCCTAACCGAAGTTATCTTCTCGAACTAATTTTGCAGAGAGTACAATTTGTTAACAATGCGGTCAATAAAAATAAATGTTGAATTTTCAAGAATAACGAATCGACACCAAAATTTAGAAGAATTACACTAAAATTTGTTGATAACTCGATAACAAGAATTTAATGACAGAACGTCAATGTCTCGAACCAGTTTACGTGATTCATTGAATTGCTCCTATTTATAAACTCAACATTTTATAAGTGAGATTGAGTTCTCGCTTACCTACCTTTTGGTGAAACATGATTAAATAAAAATTTGAATCCAACTCTTGGCTGAATGTTTCATAAATATACTGGATAATAAAATAATATTACATCGTTGAGTCGACATGTTTCGAGCCGTCAGCTCATTTTCAAGACTGAAAATGGCCTAAGCGCTCTAAACATGTCGACTCAACGTTGTAATATTATTTTATTGTCCAATATATTCGTAAAACATTAGGCCAAGAGTTTGATTCATATTTTCATTCAACATTTCATAGATGAAAAAAATATTTAATGAAAGTAGAAAAATTTTTCAGCTCATTTCATCACTGGAGGAATTCGTTCAAGCAAGTTAATTGAATAGGTAATTTATTTGCCATTCTATTGAGGAATACATCTTAGATTATGAATTTTGTAGTAGAATATGTCATTTATTCAAAACAGGAAAGACAGTTCAAACTTAATTTTATTCATTAGTGATGTAATCGCGTTTAATTCAAGCAAAATAATTGAAGTATTTTGAATTTGGTTTTTCTAGTCGCAGATTTCATTTCGAAATCAAAATGTTACCTGAAAAAATGAAAAATTTGGGTTAAATGAAACCGAAAGTATTAGTATAATAGTCCCATTCTTAAACTTTGCGCATAGTTTTCTGTAGTGTTCGAATGAAATGTCTACAAAGCCTCACACTCGCACTACAGTTGTCATGAGTATCTAGAACGCTAGGGAGAGTTTGTACCTACGTCTTTTCTCCGATAGAGGGAGCTCACGTGAATTTTCTCTGAGAACTACTCCCATCATTCTGGTATAGGACCTAGGTGCGTTTTGAAAGTCATCGGTTCTTGATTGATATATGAAATACTGATGATTCATAATGATGAAACAATTGTATCCTATTATCATTCAACAAGATCGATGAACTTTTCGAAGCATTCTTAATATTCACTCTCAAAAGCGATGAGTGAGGGTTCGTTCTCACATATATTCTATACCCATAAGTATCTACTATAGTAGAACTAAACATATGTCTCGCACTTCCATCAGGTGTGGTATCGATTTTAATAGTTCTCCAACATTTATCACTCGAAGGATAATGGGAACATCACATCGTTCACGTTTAGCTTTACTATAACATTCTTTTGATTAATTTGAATTGTTCGAATGAATGTTCCAGTGTTCATTCATATATATATATATATATATATATATATATATATATATATATATATATATATATATATATATATAAATATATATATTATTGTCTGTTTAAGATTTATTGTCTGTTTAAGATATTTTTTTTGAATGTTTTCAGCAATAACATGCTTCTTTTAATATGAAAAACTTTATATTTAATGACGTTTCGTTGTATATCACAACTTTGTCAAAACTGCTTATTCTTGAAAAAGTTGTGATATACAACGAAACGTCAACAAAAATAAAGTTATTCATATCAAAAGAAGCCTGTTTTTGCTAAAAACATTCAATATATATATATATATATATATATATATATATATATATATATATATATATATATATATATATATATATATATATATATATATATATATATATATATATATATATATATATATGTTTCGAAGCAATTAGATTTGTCGTATTCACATTCTAAATTCTAAATAACATAACATTTAACATAACGTTTAATATATATATATATATATATATATATATATATATATATATATATATATATATATATATATATATATATAAACGTTATGTTATTTAGAATTTATTTAAATGTGAATACGACAAATCTTTGGTTTTTAGAGTGGCTCGATATGAGGGACTAACACAGAGGTCAAAGTTTTCGATCTCTGTTCCAGAAAAGTATATTTCTATATACGAAATGAAGAATTTCAAAGATCTGGACTTTGAATTTCCACTATAGAGCATTTTTATTTCATATTTTTTATATTGTCAAGTTAGAAGTTCTGTTCTGATGTATTTTCGGCTTGTTCAGCAACAAGCCTAACCTTACTTCACTCAATATGCAGTATGTTAGGTGATCGTATTATAATGTCATCTACTAATATAACTAGTAAAGCATTCATAGACTTTACATGGAAAAAATAATGGTGTTCAGGCACTCACTATTCCCAAGCTAAAAATGGAATGCCAACCTACTTAGGCATTGCTGACAATTAAAATTCAGAGTATCGCTAAGATGAGTTACAACTGCGGCGATTTTTAAAAATGAAACGCGGAATGGAAACAAAGGACATGATAAGAGGCAATGCGGGTTCACTATAAATGTTATACTGTTGCCGCACTTGAAGTATGAATCTTGAATTATCTTATTGTTCCAGTCAACCTAATTGTTCTAGTAGTGCTCGAAATCATGAGGATAGAGAATTGATTATATCGTGTAGATAATGTCGCAAATTTTACAACGTTCTGAAAGAAACACTTTGAGGAAGTTTTCATATGCAATGTTGGTGATCGTATGTGTAGATACATGCATTTCACGTTATTGTCACAAAAACATACATACTTTTCACATTGTTTTCCATATTGAAATAAGGAAGCAGTAAAAGCACAAATTTACAGCACGAAGCACAAGATACATATCTTGTTTTATAAATACTCAGAAACTGCGCAACAGTAACTACGACTTATCAGAGCGAGGAGTGAACAAAACATTAACTTTGGTTAAATTCAAAAATGTCAGACACCTAGGATGCTCTGAAAATATTTATGATCATGCAGGTGAATTCAAATCTTGTGTTGATCCACACAATAGATTATATTGATTAACTCGTGGACGACATATAGAATTGAGCTGAAATATTATGACAGAAGCTCAACACTTCGTAAACAGAGAAAGTGTTTCGACAAATGCAACACTATCATTTGATAGCAGACCTCTTTGTCATGAGTAAAAGATGTCATGAATAAAAATCTTTCAAGAATGTATCCAATACCTCATAACATAATCTCCCGACCGACGAAGATCCTTCAATATTCCGTTGTGAAGTCAAAAAAAACATGCATAAGCACTAAAGGAAATTTTTAATCAGAATCTACAGAAATATGGATAGATCGAGAGAATGTTGTTACCAACAAGTTTAGGCATACCTTGAACAGAAAGAATTAACTTCCAAATTCTGATCATACTTTTCAGGAAACACTCTTTTTCAATTCGAAGATACAGTATATTCAATAAGAAATTAACCTTTTCTCTGCTGATTAAATAGACAACGGTCATTTTACTTCGTGATCGGTAATCTTAGATCCAAAGTTTGAGAACAAATTAAACATCGAGAAAATCTTCTTGCAAAAAAATCAGACTTTTCAACCGGATACCTCTAACACATACCTAAGAAATGAATAATACCCGAAATCAATTATCTACTAGTAGTAAGAATATTGTACTGCAATTATCTCAACTATACAATTTAACGAATTAATAGCATAAAATGATAGAAATTCCACATGACTGTATAGATAGCCATACCGACCTGATCACTGATATAAAAATATATAGTTTAATAAACATTGCATTTTATTACATTGTTTATGCGGAAGGCCAATGACGTAAATAATTATAGTTTTCGACAGTACGCATCCTGCATAT
Organism: Henosepilachna vigintioctopunctata; assembly: GCA_030704895.1. Classification (NCBI taxonomy): domain Eukaryota; kingdom Metazoa; phylum Arthropoda; class Insecta; order Coleoptera; family Coccinellidae; genus Henosepilachna; species Henosepilachna vigintioctopunctata. Next base: position 1,981,360 of record JARQZJ010000036.1, on the reverse strand, counting down.
TTCTGGGAGGTAAATTGAGCGTGCTCCTCGCATTAAACTCATTTACTCATGATTTAAAACCATTAGTAATACAAACAGAATTCCAGGATTATATTTTCACATTATGTATGTGCTATATGTATATATAATATATGAATATATATATATATATATATATATATATATATATATATATATATATATATATATATATATATATATATATATATATATATATATATATATATATATATATATATATATAAATACTGAGACTCTTAATCGGAATATCGAAATATTTCAAATAAAACTCTCAGGGAGCTGTCGATGGGAGAACGAACCCATCACTTTCAAGAGTAAATATTGAGAGTGTTTGAAAAGTTCATAGATCTTGTTGAATGATAAAAGGATACAATTGTTTCATCATTATTATGAATCATAAGTCCATATTTAATCTATCAATCAAGAATCGATGACTTTCAAAACGAACATAGGTCCTATACCAAATTGAGGACAGTTTTACCTAGTGGAATAATCACGTAGGCTCCCTCTATCGGAAAAAGGACGTATAAACTCTTCCTGGCGTTCAAGATTCCTACTCATGACAACAAGAGTGAGAGTGAAAGGCTTTGTAGATATTTCATTCAAACACTACAGAAAATTGTCCGCAATGTGTACGAATGATCCATGCCTATTCGCTCCAGAGCGATTGGGCATGGGATCTATTGTTGTCATGAGTAGAAATCTTGAACGCCAGGGAGAGTTTATACGTCCTTTTTCCGATAGAGGGAGCCTACGTGATTATTCCACTAGGTAAAATTGTCCTCAATTTGATATATTTGGTATAGGACCTATGTTCGTTTTGAAAGTCATCGATTCTTGATTGATAGATTAAATATGGACCGATGATTCATAATAATGATGAAACAATTGTATCCTATTATCATTCAACAAGATCGATGAACTTTTCGAAACGCTCTTAATATTCACTCTTGAAAGTGATGGGTTCGTTCTCGTTGACAACAATTGTGTAGACAGCTCCCTGAGAATTTTATTTGAAATATTTCGATATTCCGATTAAGAGTCTCAGTATTTACTAGTATTGAATGACTTGTGAATCTTGAAACTATATACATATACATAATATATATATATATATATATATATATATATATATATATATATATATATATATATATATATATATATATATATATATATATATATATATATATATATATATATATATATATATATATATATATATATATATATATATATATATATATATATATATATATATATATATATATATATATATATATATATATATATATATATATATATATATATATATATATACATATATTTCAAAATTGGTGTTATTGCCTGTTTGTTAATACAATGTTCATAATATTGTTAACAATAACAGGCTGTTTGTAATGCGAGAATAATTATTTTTGTTGACGTTTCGGTTAATTAAAACTTTTCGAAACTAAGGAATAATTGAATTCCATAAATTCAATTTATCTACGTTTTGATATCTATGAATATGAACACGTCAAACGTAGTTTAACCTTTCGGAAGTGGCGCCAAGTCTGGTAGACCCGACGCGTCATAAATCGTTCGGCATGTCTCGGCAATTTGTCGTAATTTCTCGTACGCTCATGTACCTTCATATTGTGGCCGGTAGTACTGCCGTAACAAGAGAGAGTACTGCAGGTGTTAGTTTCACGAAGTTACAGCAATAAAGGTCTGTGAGACTTGGCGCCATTTCTTGTGATATATATATATTTTCCGATTAATAATAGTTTTGCTTTTACTTAGGTAAGTAATAATTTTATTATCAATTACTATTATTGGACTTTGATACTGGTAATTTGATTTTAAATCAACTAATTACTTTTCGTTTCATTTTAAGAAATGTGTAGCTGGGAAAAAGAACAAGAAAAACTACGTCTACTGTGGGAACAAGTGGATGCAGATGATGTTCCAAAAAATATAAAGACGTACTTTTAGTTTCATCTTTACACCATGACGACGCAATTGACGAGAAAACTGCTGAAAAATTCAAGCCTGAAATAATTACCTATTACAATGGAACTAAAGGCGGCGTTGATAATTTGGATAAGTTATCTGCCACTTTTGACGTAGCAAGAAACACCAGACGATGGCCGATGGTAATTTTTTATGCCTTATTAAACATGGCTGGAGTAAATTCGCAGATAATAAACGCTGTTAATAGTAAACAGTATTCAGTAACAAGATGATTATATTTGAAGAATTTGGCATTAGAGCTCAGTGCGCAGCATTTAGAACGGCGTTCTTTGGAGCAAAATGTACCACGAGCAGTACGGGACCGAAGACAAGATTATGCTGGTACTTCTGCTAACAATGCTAACATTCAACCACAAGAAGAAGTTGTTCCAGGAACTCGAAAAAGATGCTTCTTTTGCGTAAAAGATTCAAAAAGTAGATTTTTTTGTCAAAAATGTAAAAAATTTGTATGTCTTTCGCACCTTAAAGCTTCGTGCCCCCTTTGTTATGATTCTTTGGAGAACCCTTAAAATATGAAGTTTAGTTATTATTTTACTAACTTACAATCAAAATTTTGGGTTTAGTTTTTATTTTTAGTTTTTTTTTAATGAAATTCCATTTAATGTTTAATTTCTTAGTTCCTATGATTTTAAGACTTTGTTTTTTGTTTGATATCTATATGTAACTTGTATATTCGTTTTCTTACATAAAAATGTTTACTTAACAACCATGTGTCATTATTTTTCACAAACAAAACCGTAGCTATATTTTTTTAATACAGGTCTGTCAGACTTGGCGCCACCTCGCAAGTCACTTAATATGGCGCCACTTCCGAAAGGTTAATGAAAAATCAACTTGGCTCTTTTCGCCCTTCAGTATTCAGGGAATATTTCTGGCTCAGCATTAGCTTCGAGAATTTATTAGTCTTCTTCTCCATGAAGAATATGAATATATGAAAATTATTATAGGCTTCATAAGTTTTATAATACTTTACAATCAACAATGAATAGATCCAATGAAAATAATTATATTTCGCTACCTTATATTCCTAGAGTTAGTACAAACATTGCGAAAATATGGAAACCTTATAATTTAGTAAAGGATTATGGGTCGTTTATCAAAGAAACGATAGTAATTAGCACAAATATAACTTTTAGAGTTGGTAACGCTTTAGTTAACATATCTGCTAATTGACTGTTACTAGGAATATAATTTAGTTTAATTACACCCAACTCAACCTTTTCCCTTATAAAATTAAATTTCACATCTATGTGTTTGGTTTTCTTATGATAAACAGGATTGCTAATTAACTTAATTGCACTCTGATTATCAACATACAATGGAACAGATGTAATATTCTCACCTAAATCTAATAATAATTGCTGTAACCATAATATCTCTTTTGCAGCTTCACAAGCAGCTACAAATTCTGCTTCAGTTGTGGAGAGAGCAGTAGTCTTCTGTTTCTGGCTACACCATGTTATAGGTCCCCCATTCATATTAAAAATATAACCTGTAGTAGACTTACGCGTATCTACATCACCTGCAAAATCTGAATCCGAATAGCCAGTGAGATCACTACTTTCTCCATAACATATACGTAAATCTTTAGTATTTATTAGGTATCTAATAACACGTTTAATGGCATTTACATGTTGTTGACTTGGATTGTTTACATATCTACTCAAAACATTTACAGCAAAAGAAATTTCAGGCCTTGAAACAGAGCTCAAAAATAACAAGGACCCTATAGCTTCTCTGTATGGAAAATTAATAATATTTTCATCCATTTTCTTTGAAATAACAACATTTACATCTGCAGGGGTACTGGCAGGATTTGAATCACTCATACAAAACTTCTCTATTAATTTTTCAATGTAATCTCTTTGATAAATACAGATACAATTATTTACTCTCTCTATTTCCATTCCCACAAAATATTTCAATTTTAATTCTTTTATTTTAAGTGTTTGTTTCAAATATTCTATAACTCTTTTAATCATTGAGGAACTGGAAGAGACTACAAGTGCATCATCAACATAAATTATTATGAATACTTTCACCCCATTAAAAATACCTACATAAACACAACTGTCAGCCTGAGATTGCACAAAACCATATTTTATTAAAAACTCAGTGAATCTTCTATTCCAACAACGAGACGCCTGTTTAAGTCCATACAGTGATTTATTAAGTTTTAGGATACAATCATTTTTAAATGAAATTCCTTCTGGTACTTCTATAAAAATATTCTCTTCCAAATACCCGTTCAAAAAAGCAGTCTTTACATCAAACTGTTGAATTTCTAAATTATATTTAGCTGCAATAGAAAGGATAATTCTTATAGAGTCATATCTCGTTGTTGGAGAGAATATTTCTTGATAATCAATATCTTTTATTTGATTAAATCCGCGTGCACATAAACGAGCTTTAAACCGTTTTACCTGATCATTTTTATCCTTTTTTACAGCAAAAACCCACTTTGTAGTAAGCGTACGTTGACCAGACCTCTCTACTGGAGTCCAAGTATTATTCTCTTCATGTGCAAGCAATTCTTCATCAATAGCTTTCAACCAGTCGTTTCTTTGTGGACTTTTCATCGCTTCAGCATACGTTTGTGGCATTGACAGTTCAATTAGGTTTGCTTCAAAACGCCTATTAATCCTTGGTCTCAAATTTATGTTGCTTTAAATTAAATCATCATCTAATTTTTGAGAAGGTTCATATGTAGGGTCATTACTATTACAACTCAACATGCTATCTTCATTCTCTGATGATGAAGTTTCCACAAGAGTATCCTATACATTTGTTTCTTGCATTTGATTTTGTTGTCCTAATGTCTTCACTTCATCGTCAATGTATATTTGTGTAATATTCTTCCTTATCTCTGGAACATTATGTTCTTCAAAAATTACATTTCTTGATATTTTAACCTTTTTGGTTTCTAGATTGAACATCCTGTAATTGTTATTATCATACCCAATTAATATCATTTTCTCACTCTTTTTGTCAAGTTTAGTTCTTAGCTGATTAGGAATATGGACATATCCAAAACTTCCAAACACCTTCACATGGCCTATATGAGGTTTGATGCCGTTCCATAATTCAAATGGTGTTTTCTTAGGAGTTTGGCTGGAGGAAGTCCGGTTTAATAAATATACTGCACAATTCACAGCCTCAGCCCATAATTCCAGTGGCACATCCCTCGCGTACAACATTGAACGTGCACTCTCCACAATGGTACGATTCTCTCTTTCAGCACGCACATTTTGTTCTGGTGTATAAGGCGCAGTACACTCATGAATTATACCTTCTTTGCTGAGATAGTCATTGAAGGTTTTATTCACATACTCTCTTCCATTATCAGTATGCAATATTCTGACACTATGCATGTACTTATTTTTGATCATAGCATTGTATTTCATGAATATGTCCATCACATCACTTTTATGTTTGACAAAATATACATGCCTGTAACTTGTAGCAGCATCCTTAAATAATATAAAGTATCTCATACCTTGGATAGATGTATGACTCATAGGTCCACAGACATCACTATATACAAGGTCACCTGGCTGTAGTTCTCCTCGTATAGATTTGTGAAATGGAAATCTGCACTGCTTTCCATATGCACATGCTTCACAAACAAAATCAGTTTTATCACTGTTATTCAGTTTCAAGCCTTCTACCACATTATCAGCACTCATACTCTTGATTTGTTTTAGGTTAACATGTCCCAGTCTTTCATGCCACATTTTAATGTTATTTTGATCACTTTGAACTAAGTTACAGGTATCTGAGACCACAGCTTTAATTTTCAATTCATATAAATTATTTTCTGTTATTGTTGCACACATTACCAAGTCATTGCCTTTGTAAATGAATGCACCAGAGTCTTTCTTGATAATGATATAGGATTTACGCATTATCACACCTTCTGAGAACAGATTTCGTCGCAAATTCGGAACATACAATACATCACGTAGTTCACTGTTTTCCCACTGTCCATTGACACATCTCTTTATTAACACCTTGCCAATGCCAGCCACTTCCACTGACTGTTTGTTTCCTAATGTCAATGATTTCTGGTTACATTCCAATAGTTCTAGAAAGAACTCCTTTCTATAGGTCATATGTGCAGAGGCACCACTGTCTAAAATCCACACATTGTCTTCAGCTTCATGGAATTTGGTTTCTACATTAAACGCTAACAAGTCTGCACCTTCCTGTTGAGGTTTTCTAGACTTGGATTTCTTTGGAGCACGACATTCTCGAGAAAAATGTCCTCGTTTCCCACAATTATAACATTAAAATCTGTGTTTACTGTTTTTATTTTGATTTGAATTACTAGCATTTCTATTCAGCTCGCTTTGTTTTGGGCTATTTTTCCATCCTTTCTTAGCCACAAGAAGAGCGGTTTCTTGTTCTTCTTCACACTGTAAACTAGCTTCTTCATCTAACAAACGAGCAGTGAGATTGACAAGAGTCTGTTGCTCTGGATCCAAAGACATCCACGCTTGACGGAGTGATCTATACTTATGAGGCAGTGTTTCAAGTATTTTTGTTATCACAGCCATTTCACTAATACTTTCGCCACTTTCTTTTAACTGCTTGGCCAATGATTCCACTTTAGAAATGTGTTGAGCTACACTGTCATTTGTAGACATTTTATACTGGTAAAACTTTTCATGGATCAACATCTTACATAATTCACTCTTCTGTTCGTATATTGATTCAAGTTTTGTCATTATTTCCTTAGCAGTTTCACAATTTTCTATTAAAGTTATTTGTTTGAAGTCCATCGAAGATGTTATAATAAACATGGCCATGCCATCATTCTTTGTCCATTCAACATTATTTCCAGCCGGTTTAGGCACTGAAATATCAATCCCTTTTGCTTTTAGGGCACACTTTATCTGGAATTTCCATTGCCTAAAGTTATTTCCATCAAATTTTTCTAAGTTTATTGACCGCATTGAATCCATTTTGAGGTTATCTTGTCAATTTCTTCACAATACGATTGTAACTTTTTCTTTGCTATTTTTCTTAAAACTTTCAATTGCAGAATCTACTGGGCCCATAACCTAAAGGATTATGGGTCGTTTATCAAAGAAACGATAGTAATTAGCACAAATATAACTTTTATTTGGTAATAAGATGAATGACAGCAAGAACACTTAGTTACAATTATCTTCATATGTAGTGTTGCCACCTAGTTAAATTTTCAAAAAAAACTATTTTACTTAAATTGCTCAATATTGAGTAATAGCTCATACTGCAAAAAATCTAGTCAAACCAATATATGCGAAGTTGAAAAATGAAACAACAACTCAAAGAAAAACTCATACAGTTTATAATACACCTTAAGCAGCGTCCACACTATGCCGGAGTATGCCGGGCGGGCTGACCCGGGCGGCCTAAGCCGGGCGGGTTCGTTCGGGCCGGCACGACGTCCACACCGAAAACGAGGCCGCCCGGGTTATATCTACCTATATTAGTTTCAATTCGACACCAAGACTGGTGACTTCGTTGACTACTTTCAAGAAGTTTTTTTAAAGTGTGTTTTTTTAAATAGTGTTGGTGTTAAAATGATTACCGACTATGACGTCGCTATGTCAGCCATGTCTGTGATTATAATAGCTTTAAGTCAGCCCAAAAGACGTCCAAGAAGATTTTGGATTCGCCCGAGCCTTAGGAGAGGACGGCAGCTGTACAGGACGAGCGAATTGATAAAAGATTTAATTTTGGATGAAGCAGACCCGCTGAATTTGGAATACCGAAATGACGTTGGTTTCACCAACTTTTTTCGAATGCAGCGATCGGACTTTCAAACGCTACTCGACAAGGTTGGACCCAAAATATCGAAACAGAATACCTGTTATAGAGATGCCATTCCAGCAAGCGAACGATTAGCTGCCACTCTACGCTCCATTGCGACTGGTGATTCGTACCATTCACTAATGTATGTTTTGAAGATCTCCAAACAATGTATCTCTAAATTCGTACCTGAAGTTTGTGACGCCATTGTAGAGGCCCTTCAAGATTACATTAAGGTAAGGAAAATTAAACAACATTAATTTAGAATAGTACTTTTATTGACAACATAATAATTAAAAATAATTGAGTACAAAATTTGAAAATAATTTATTACAAAAGTTGAAAATAATTGGGTAAAAAGTTGAAAACAATTAATTGCAAAAGTTACAAAACTATTGAGGGAAGGGGTCCATATTTGAAAGTTCTGAGCCACTGGATGCAGGGGATGGCGATGGCGATGGCGAGTACGAGGAGATTGATGACGGCATTGAGGAGTATCCAGATGTCGAAAACCAGTTAGATGATGCATTGGTCAATTCAGTGAAGATTGGTGGTTGGAATTGATTGGGCATGTTGGAAGCCTGGGGGAATGGAGGCACCATTGGATTGGCCGGTCCAGGATTTTGTTGCATATTAACTTGTGGCACATTGTACCCATGCTGATGATCAAGGTATCCCATTTCAGCTTCAAATAATAATTGGTTGATTTTGTTTTGCACGACCAACCTGGTTCGGGGTGAAGAAAGATTCCTTAGTTTAATCGCTATTTGTTCTCCGTACAAGGAATATTCATCTTCCATGTTCGCTCTTTTTGTATGAAGAGATCTCATAACATTCAGAGCCTCATCCAGTGGACCGGGACTAGCCACTAATCGACGTTTTGCAGATTTGCTTTTCAGTGCCTTCGGAGATTTGAATGTTTTTTTGGTTCCTTGGACCTCTGAAGGGGAAAGCGTTGATGGTTGGTTGTCTTCAGAGTTTTGGGGATGAACAACTTGGCTGTCATCGTTGATGCCTTCTTCTTGACTGTTTTGTGATTCATCTTCCTGAAAATATGAATACCAAAATAAACACTAAAATAGATAAATATAAGTAAATATACAAAGAAAAAATTCTCTAAAAAGTATGACTAATTTTTCTTTTATGGAATGAAATCTCCCAGGTATTTGAGGAAAAGTGGAACTTTCCAAACTGCATCGGTGCTATCGACGGCAAACATATCGCTTTAATAGCACCTTTTCATTCAGGCTCAGAATTTTTTAACTACAAGGGATTTTTTAGCATAGTTTTAATGGCTGTGGTGGACGCCAATTACAATTTTATATATGTTAATGTGGGTTGTCAAGGGAGAATCTCCGATGGAGGCGTTTTCAACAATACATTTTTCAAGAAAGCTCTAGAAGAAAACTCTCTACATTTACCTCCCCCACGGGCATTGCCAGGAAGGACAACACTAACCCCGTTTGTGTTAGTTGCAGACGACGCGTTCCCTCTTTCACCAAATATTATGAAACCGTACTCTGGAATACATGACAAAGGATCTAAGAAAAGGATATTTGGTTATAGACTTAGCAGGGCTCGAAGAGTTTCTGAGAATGCCTTTGGAGTGCTGTCTGCTTGCTTTCGCGTATTCCGATCTCCAATGGAATTACAACCTGAAGTTGCAACGAAAGTTACTATGGCTGCTGTTTACCTACATAATTTTTTACGCAAAACCTCCTCAAAATCAGTTTATAACCCTAGAGGAATATTCGATAGCGAATCTACGGAAGATGGGGAGCTTACGTTAGGATTATGGAGGCGTGATGCTTCTACATCCTTACGTTCCCTTTCTGGAGTCCCCAGAAGAAGTACTGCTTCGGCTCAATCAGTAAGGGATGAATTTGCCGATTTTTTTATTTCTCCACAGGGTGAAGTGACATTCCAACACAACAAGTAAAACATATTACGTAGGATAATGAACTTAGTTTTTAGCAAAGTTGTTAAAAAATTTAATAAATAGAATTACAAACTCACCTCTTGTTTTGTTTGTCCGCTATCCTGAGTATTCCTTGGTTTATTTTTATCTCCCAAAAACATCATTGGCTGGTAGGCGAACCATTTACTAGTGTACGGCTCATCAGCGCCACTCCCTGTTGTTTTCGTTTCATTTTCCTTCTTTTTCTCTCTCCAAAAATGGCTTGTTAAATTTTTCCACTTTCGCTCAATTTCTAATCTTTCTATTCCAAAAGACACAGCGATCTCCATGAGACTGTCGTGTCTTTTGTTTTTTAATTTATAATTTGGATCCGAACTGTCCCATAGATGACGTCGTTCTCTGAATAAGTCAATTAACACCATTACAATAATTGCAGCAATGCTATATTGGTCAAACATTTCAAAATCTTGAAGATCGAATTAAAGCACACAAATATGCAAAACCCAATTACAGCCCAATATAAACATAAAATTACTGAATAATCTACGAACTACGACAGGTGATTCAAAAGTTTTTTAAAGGTGATTTTTCAGAGGTTTCATCAAAGGAAAGAAAGCTAATAAACTGCCGAAGCTAATGCTGAGCCAGAAATATTCCTCTGAATACTAAAGGGGCAAAGAAGCCAAGTTGATTTTTCGAATGAATTACGTTTGACATTTTGATATCTATAGTAATTTATGAAATTACTATATAAATCTTTTCAACTATATAAAATTAGTTTTGACGAAGTTGTAATCAAGAACGAACCGTCAACAAAACTAAATAGTTTTGCATTTCCTGTTATCGCCAAAACATTATAAACATTTATATATATATATATATATATATATATATATATATATATATATATATATATATATATATATATATATATATATATATATATATATATATATATATATATATATATATAATAATGAACACTAGAACATTCATTCGAAAATTCAAATTAACCGAAAGAATGTTATAGTAGAGCTAGATATGTGAACGTGTACGATGTGATGTCATCATTATCCTTCAAGGGATAAATGTTAGAGAAATATTTAAATCGATGCCACACCTGATGGAAGTGCGAGACATATATGTTTCGTTCTTCAAGGAACTCGTCTGTCGCACCACGTCCATCGAAGTGATGCAACGATTTCAATCTCCAAGGATCTTTTTGTGACTCCAAGTGAAGTACCATAGAGTAATGAATACTCCATTATTCCATCTATAGGAATCAGTAGAAAATATCTCTCAGATTACAGACCCACCAAGCATCGAAATTTCATATATCTTCTATATCCGTAGGTAACTACCAAATTGCAATGTCTATTTGACAAATATCATCATTTGATGTTTTCAAATGTCAGTAGGTTGCGTTAGTAGTACGTTCGCGGTTCTTTCCTTCTTTCAGAGGCCTCTTGTGTTTTTGGAGTTGGAAAATTCTGTATTGAATTCAAATTATCTCCAATTAGTCTTACTGTATTATTTTCTATTATGTGTCCAAGATATTTAATTGAGTTGGATCCAAACGTACATATTTTAATTTTAATCTGAATCTTTCTTTTATAATGACTTCTAAAACTCGTTGTATGTGAATGATGTGCTCTTCAAAAGTCTCTGAAAATATTAATATGTCGTCTATATAATTTTCTGTGAAATTCTTGAGATTATTTTTTCGAAAAATGCATGATAAAATTCCTTGGAAGATTGCTGGTGCTGTTTTTAAACCGAATGGTTGACAAGTCCATTGATAATGTCCTTCTTCAGTTATGAAGCCTGTTTCATTTCTATCTTCTAGTGATATAGACCAAATGGAGGGCTTAATATGATATCCAGTGATGTAAAATATTTGCAATATCTAGCTTTAATTATTATATCATCAATTAGCGGAAAAGGTTGCGCCTAGGGTGTCACAATTTTATTTAATCTACTAAAATTGATGCGTAGTCTAGTCTTTCCTTCTCCTTTTTTTAATGCTAGAGTCACTAGTGCAGCAAATGCGCTATATGACTCTTCAATTGAATTTTTTTCTGATAATTTTGCCACTGGTTGTTCTATTTCTTTTCTGTTTCGATTATACATCTGTATGGTCTTTCACCAAAAAATTTGCCCACTAAGAGAACGATTCTTGCTTCATAATCAATTACTGTTCCAATATCATATTCATCTTTGGCAAATAATGCTTTATATTTTTCTATCAATTATTTTAGTCTAGATTTTTTTATCACCTAAATGATCTGAATCTATTCGAAAATCTTCCTCTTCAGTAAGTTCATTAAAATTTATTTCTACTATATCTTCTCTTTGGTTTATAAATAGATTTGCATCTTGGCTTAATCTGAATACTTTTAATAATAAAATATTAATATTAAAGACCTTGAAATAAATCAAGGTCTATTAAAAAGTCATGAAAATCCTCATTTTCTACAATGAACATATCTAGTTCTTTTTCAATATTAAAAATTTTCAATTTTATTCTCGTTAATCTCTTTGTGATTGACACACCACTACCACGGTTTTCAATTGTATTTTGTCTCTATTTTTCTGTCTGTTTTCTTATTTTTTTTAAACCAACATTTTTCATTGGGTGGTATCTCATACCTTCACTTAAATTTTCACATGTTTTACATAGCTCCTTTTCTTCATATTTTTTTTTTTTGAGAATCTGATGTAGGTCTACTTTGGAAATTTTTTTATTTACTAGACATTCGAGTCGTCTCAATTCATTGCATAAACCTGTTGGTTCTTTTAACACTGCCTTATCAATTTGATTGAGTGTAAATTCTGGTTACTGCTATTAATGCTATAAGTAATTTTGTATCCCTATCTTTTTTACCAATTAGCGAACCTTCTCGATATTTAAATGACATTGCAAAGGTTACGTTAGTACATCCATTATCTGTGAAACATTCTAAAAATCTTTTTTTTTATTTATATCAATCTTCAATTCATTGTCAATCATATGAGTGTGGAAGAGTGCCATTCTAAACTTGGTTTATCAAAAAATAACTCTAACAAATCAATTTTATCTTCACTTTCATCTACTTCAAATCCAGAGCACTCTTTTTCAAAGTTTTCCATCCACTGTTTAGCATTTGTATTTTTGGTTGAAAATTTTTCGATTGAAAATTTTTCTGATATTATTTAAAAATTTTTTTCTCTATCTTTTTTTGTGTTGTTTCAATGGTTTTACTTTGAGATTATGATCATGTGCATTTTCTGTACTCTCCTCATCCATTTCCTCTAAATATTGGTCTTTGAAATGTAAATTTTCATCTTCATCTTTGTATATTTCCTCTTAATTTTTTTAATAATGCAATTTATACTTTTCTTACCTGATTTCTTTTTTTAAATGTATTATTTAGTTTTACATGATTATTCGTTATTTTCATTTCTAAGTGGTCTCCCATATATCTAAATTCTTCTGGCAATATATATCATTTTTGCTTCTGTATAGATAATGGCAGTTACATTACTCTTGGTATCCTCTGGTAAAGCTACCGCCGTAAATTCAAACTGTGACATCATAAACAAAATTTTTGTTTTATAATGGATGTTATTAAGTAACTTGATAATAATAATCAGTTTTGTTTCTCTGTATGAATTTTCGAAACGCTCTTAATATTCACTCTCGAAAGTGATGGGTACTATATATATATATATATATATATATATATATATATATATATATATATATATATATATATATATATATATATATATATATATATATATATATATATATATATATATATATATATATATATATATATATATTTATATATATATATATAATGTATTATATCATATTAATTTCATGGAAATCATATTTCAACAAGTTTCATTCTGATTATTACTCATTTCTTATGATAAATTCACTAGCCTCTTATGCTAAACAAAGGAATTTCTGATATGAATGGAATTGCAGAGCAGGTGCAAACTATATCAAACTAAGAGGAAAAAAGGTATTTTGAAGACCTTCCATTAATGAATTTCATGTAGCTGAGTCGAATGAACAATTTGAAGTACGAGTAAGTTTTCTGTACCAAGAATGTTGCAAAAATAAGAAGTCGTCTCAATCTTGAATATATGGAGCAAATCTTATAGGACTTCCTTGAATGAACTATGCTTGAAAATTGTTTGATGAAATCTATAATATATTGTTTTGAAATCACTCTCAAAATATACCTATCTAGTACGAAAAATGTAATAGAATATTTCGCTGTCAAACAACGTACTCGTATTATACCCACTTAGTGCGATAATATGTGAGAATTTTGAAGAAACCTCGGACTACAATTTTCAACTGATTTTCGTTAACTAAATGAATACTTAGTGGATGCTGTACTTATGTGAATGCCACATAAAAAGTTAGTTGATAAATATCGACATGATCTGCTGAATGGAAGGAAGAAACGTATTAATGGTCTTCATCTCTTGGTAAATTATTTTCAAAGCCTTGAAAAAGCCTGACAGAATCGTTAGGCTGAAGGTAGTCGCTTCAATATTGGTGGACCATCAATATTTTGTTGAACATTCTATGTATAGTGTACATAGTTACAGTGCACAGACACCTCGTCATATACAGTGGCAGACGATGTGTGAGTGCTTTTTTTGGAATGTTCAGGTATGTCGAAATTTCCTATGAAATGTTAGAAAATATTTTTATATGAATACATATATGCAACGGACAGAATATTTTCCTCACGTTTGATTAATCTTTGTAAGACACGAGTATGTTTGAATCGTTTAAGTTTTAAGAGAAAAGTTTAAAGTCCAGCTTACTCCAAAAAACGTAATTTTTTCAATATATTTTATTTATAGTACAAAACATGTTGAGTAATCAATTTATTAACATATGAAAGCACATATATTAAATAACCTAAAAAAATTTTTTTTTTTGAAATGGCGGTCTTGAAAATGGCTGCTGAAACTCATCTGAATCGGAGACAAATGACATCATTTCTTGGAAAAGAATTATCTGAAAGCAAAAAACAAAACGGTTTCATGTTTTGTATCAAATTGACTATGACCTGAAGCAGAATGAAACATTTTCAATGAAAAAAAACAAAATGGCGGACTTTTTTAAATAATAATGAATATTTCTGGTTCAGCTTGAGGCCATAGCCAGACATCTGAAGAGTAAAATGCCGTTTGGTTCATATCGATAAGGGCAATAGTTTTGAAATGAGAGTGTAATTCATGCGAAATAACTTGGTTCGGAGAAAAATCAGTTCAAAGTTTTTATTCGTAAAAAAATCGTAAAAAAAGTGAATTTTACTCACATATCCACTTCAGCTTCAATCACAACTCCTTCCTTATCTTCGTAAGCATCATTCTGAAGAATTCTTGCATTTCTCAAAGAGGTTCAACACAATAATAAGACAATAACAATAAAACAAAGAACAAAACAATCCGAAGACGATCCGAAGGCATGCAGCAGCTGCCGCAACCGAAGGCGTTCGAGCGGCCGGATTTACTGCAGCGCTCCCTAATCTTTTATATCTGCTTTTCGGTCTTGCTGACCTTCGGGACTAATTCTATACTATTTCTACGAGTATTTAGTAGCAACTTATGAAAAAAAATTTCGATTTTTTCAAAATTATTTGGGGTAAGCTGGCTTTAAGGTTTAAAATTCTATTTATAATCCGAAAAATGATAAAATCTTAGCCAGTGCTTGAGTGTTCATGGTGAGACGCCATTCACTTGTATCCACCGACTGTCGTACTCCAGCATTGTGATTCTGTATGGAAAGCGCTTATTTGAAATACGCTATGAGGTGTCCCTAAGGATATTATTAGGTATAATATTTTTCTAATACCAGTTCTCAGGTTTTTGTTATCGAACTTCACTGTGTTTTCAAAATTCTAATTCATCTGAAAACTTTCGATGTTACTACGAAGCAAGAATAAATCCACGAAAAAAACTCATTCTTTTTGTGAAGTCAACGTGAAAACGATTATCATATTTTTCATTTGAAAAACTCAAAATATTCGCTTCATTGATACGAATGTGATCAGATGTACGGCTTCGCTATTGAAGACTGAAGTTTTCCTTGTCAAAATGATATGGAGATGAAGGGCAATAGATCATTTACCAGGAGAAACACCTCTGGTGGCATTCATGATTTGTTAAAAAACACCTCAGTGACGGAACGGATAAACAACTAATCACTGTGTTGTAGAATTTTCAAAACAAGTGAAAATGCAACTTTAAGTAAATTTCTTCCTATAGATGAAGTGCTTATCATAAATTCGAACTTCTCGAATAGCTTCTTGGTGATAATTATTGATAATCACCGAGGTGCAATAGTTGACAAAGGATACTAATAGAATGTACAAACACGGGGTATTTATTTGTGGACGGTAAATAACTCCTCATTAATACTGCTATGGATAATTCTTGTTGATTCTATATTCAAGATGAATTTATTCCAGCACTTGTTTGAACTATAAAAAAATTCATCATATTGTTACCATATTGTACTTTACTAAATTTGTGTCAACGAGTGCTACCATCATTTTTCATAAGTGTAACCAGTCACTATTGTCCATTGTCGAAAAATATTTGATCAAACAATATATGTATTTATAAAGGATTACCTATCCGCTTATTATGCGTGTTATAGCATGATACTTCTGCATATATCCCCTATCTTAGGCGAATAAAGCGAAAGTATCATGAATAAAGTAAAACAAATAGCACACAATAATGGATTTATATCATATAGCGTTATACGATATACTATCTCCGGAAATCTTTCTATACAGTGTTGTATATGGTCATCTAAGTTATAATATTCTGCTGTGGGTCTGCTCTATAGAAATAAATAGGGTGTTTATTACACAGATGCGAATACTTCGATTAATATTCAATATTCATCAACGAACATCTTGTAAACCTATAATCAGTCCTTTTGTGAGCATTCTTCTCAGTTGTAATTATGGAATGTAGTTTTACAATGTAAGGAATGTTTCTCAATAAATTTTATCATTATTATTATTATGCAAATGTCATATGTCAAGTCTTTTCATCCTTTGTTGAACGATGACATGAACATTTGTGAACGTTGAAGAAAACTGGTTGAGTTTCACCTCTTTCCATAACCGAAAACGAAACTGTAATAAATAGCCAGTAATCCGCTATTATATGTGATAGCCAATAATTTTATTCGAACAAAATCAAACGAAAAACAAAATAATATCACTTACTTATAGAATAGAAATGGATATTCATCCAGTATCGTCTCAGTAACTAATGAGGGATAATAACATGCAGTTTAGTTTTTGTTATGAAATATATTTCGAAATTGTCTTTTAAATTTAATAGATTCAATGGACGATGAATCAACTCTGTGATAGTTCATATTTAAATGAGAGGTAATAATAAAAACTTGTCTAAAAATCACAGACTGAACAATTCTTTATTCAACTAATTTCGCCTTTTACAGCAATATCAAGAATATCACATTCTTGATAATTCCATAAAAGGCGAAAGTAGTCGAATAACGAATTGTTCAGTCAGTGATTTTTAGACAAGCATTTATTATTACCTCTCATTTTAAATTTAACTATCTATCCACATTCAAAGTGAAAAATTTCTGTAAATTTATAGAAAATCAATTAATCCCTCAATAGATCCTGCTAGAACTAAGATTAGTATATCGAATACTTCTATAAGTAGATACACGTAGTTTAAATAATGTGGGCAAAATATTTCACTCCTTGCATAATATGAAAACTTATCTTACTTATTAACTTCATTTGCTCTCTCTTATAGATTGCCATACAAGAACAAGCAGATACTTGTTTTGTACACATTATGTTGTATAAACAGAAACAGAAGAAATAAATTGAGTCATTCAATATTCAACTCTATTTAGTGATGTATGGAGTTGAATATATAGAAGACTCAGAAAATTCTTTTCAAATTGAAAAAATTGGAAATTCTTCGAATCAATTAATCAAGTTTTCACAGAAAAATGTGAGTAAGTTACGCGTATACATAACTAGGTACTTTGAAAATCTGACAAAAGGGTATCTATTTTAAATATGAAACAAATTGTAAGTATGAAAGAGTTTGCTAAATATTCAACATTGAAATATCTACATCACCATTTTTCTGGCTTTTCTTCATTCCGCTTCTTCTCGAGCTCGTTAGTGATCATATCCAATTTCTTCTGACAATTTGAGATCGTCAATATCCTTGCCTCTAAAGAATCTTCCATATTTACAAAAATTCAAATCAATAAAATTACAGATAAACTATGATCATAAAATATTTTTCACATATTGTCAATATCGACACTATATTTTGAAAGATTTCAAAATGTCACTAATAAACCTAAATCCATCAATATTCAATGAAACGGCTGAATGTTAAGTATCGATGATTCTGGACGTTAGGCGACCACTTTTATGTATCGTTCCAAATACTTCAACTAAATTCTACGAACGAAGTTGTAAATATTGAAAAGGAAAAATGTTATTGTATACTATCTAGAAGATTAATCTGGTGATGTTTATTACTTCAATTTTTATGAAACAGATTTTGAAGCAGAACACCGGATTTTTAAACATCGGAATAAACATTTCATCAACCACCACTTTTCAGAAGTTTTCTGAAAGTCTATACATTGCACTAAGATATGCCATTTCTATTGATGGAATATCAACGAAGAAATCGATTCACGTGAACCCTGAAAATTTCGGGAAAACCATCGAACATACAATTTTTAAGTCAATAAGTTGTGAATTCAACCCATATTTCTTGGTCCCCAGTGTATATATATATATATATATATATATATATATATATATATATATATATATATATATATATATATATATATATATATATATATATATAATATGTTCCCCATGAGAAGAGCGATTAAATTTGAATTAGCATTTATTAGGACTTTTGCTTCATCTTTTTTGCCTCCCTAAAACGGTTCATCTTCTCCGAATGCTTCTTCTTCCGTTCATCTGTCCATTTATTTCCGGGTTCGTGATTTGATTTTTGCTTCATGTGCGACTTTAATGAGACATTCAGTCTCGCGATTTTTTATATTGATCTGTTGTAGATTTTTTGGACATCTTTTTGCCACTCTATTCCGCATTTACTCTTCCTAATTATATCGAGTAGTTTCTTCGGTATTCTGGACATCTTCATTATGTAGACATGCACATAGAACTTTGCTCTAATTTCTTCCGTTATCGTATTTGTCTCTTGATGAAGGTCATTCTGAGGTCTTTCATGCAAATGCCGTTTTTATTGATTGACCCGTAAATCTCTCTAAGAATTTTCCTTTCTTATTTTTCTATTTCTCTAATTCTTGAATGACCGTCAATAACTATTGTTTCAGATGCGTAGATTGCTTCTGGAAGAATCGTTGTGTAAGAATGCCTCACTTTGGCGCCCTTTTTGTTATAGAATGCCCATATTAGCTTGTAGGCCCTTTGGCGCTTAGAAATTCTCTTGTTCATTAGAGATTCCTCTTCAACCTGAGGAGTGTATAACATCTAAGAGGTATTAAAAATGTCCGACTTGTAGAATTCTACCATATTTCGTGATAAGAGTAGATTTATGTTTTGGTTTTCTTTCCAGTTATTTGGTATATAATAAGAAATTTGTAATTTATGATTGATGAGTATGATTGATGACTTGGAGAAAATTAATATCCATAATGAAACAATATTTGAAATTTTCTCATAATTTTAATACAAATACGCATGACGACGTTTCAAAGTACTACTTCTTTATCAAATGCTCAATGCTCAATCCAAAATGTGTATTATTAAAATTAGGAGAAAATTTTAAATATTGTTTCATAATAAAAATTTGTAATCCGGTTTTCTACTCAATTTCATCTAGTTTTTTTACGGCGAGAATGGCTTCCGTTCTGTTTATATATATATATATATATATATATATATATATATATATATATATATATATATATATATATATATATATATATATATACATATAATCCGTTGGCACATTGGAACTAACACAAAAGTTAGCTGCAGAATGTTAGCCAAATATTTCAACACACTTCTAAACTGTAATCAACCTCGAAAAAACTTAAGTTCGACTTTTCGATGGTTTCGCACCGAAAAGTCCTGGTATAAAGAGATTACGGATATTATCAAGCAAATCGAAAACAACAATGCAGCAGGAGAAGATGGGATTATTGCCTAACTCTGGAAACTGAACGATCCTATTTTGACACAAAAACTTCATCATTTAATATCAGAAATCTGGAGGACGAAACAGATACCAGATGATTGGAAATGTGCTCTGATACAGCCATTGCACAAAAAGGGGGAAAAGATGGATATCAATAATTACAGGGGAATTTCTTTAATCCTGGTTGCTTACAAAATACTTTCTAAAGCACTACTAAACAGAGTAGAACACCAAGCTTAGTCACTAACTGGGGAACACCAGGCTGGATTCAGAAAAGGCCGAACATGTGCTGAACAGATCTGGACTTGAAAGATGATAATACTAATTAGGAAGTATAGAAATACAGTGTCTACATTTATCCACTTCAAGAATGCGTATAATTCGGTGAACCATGAAACCGTTTTTGAAATCATGAAAAAATTTGGAAACGATCGAAAGACCAGAAAATTTTAGAGCATACAGACACTTACAGGTACAACTCCCAAAGTAAAATCCATGGGCGAAGTATCAGATACCTTTGAAATCAAAACCGGTGTGCTGCAGAAGGACGGACTTTCGCCAATCCTTTTCAATATTATTTTAGAAAAAATCATCAGGGAATTTGAACTTTATGTGAATGGCGTACAAGAAGATATCAAAAAAGAAAATCCAATAAATATCAAATGTCCCGCCTTTGCAGAGGGTGTTGCTATCATGACAGACAACAGAACTAAAGCCATTCTCGCCGTAGAAAAACTACATGAAATTGCACAAAGAACCGGGTTACAAATTTCTCATTATAAAACCAAGTACATGGAAAGAGAATCAAAAAACTAAATCTTCTCTTATCACAAAACATGGTAAGATTTTGTAAGTCGGCCATTTTAAATACCCCGGCGAAGTTATACACTCTTCAGGTTTAAACCGAATCGCTAATGAACAGAGAATAACCAAGCTCCAAAGGACCTACAAACTAACATGGGCTCGCTATAACAAAAAGTGCATAAGGAGCAGAGAATTTGGGCGTACAATAACAAAAAGTGTATTACGAAAGGCGGCAAATGGAGGCAATATAGTAGAACTATTTTTCCAGAAGCAATTTACGCAGCTGAAACAATGGTTATTGACTTTCATTCAAGAATTAGAGAAATTAGAAAAACCAGAACGGAAAATTCTCAAGAAGGTTTACGGACCAATCAATAGAAACGTCATCTGGATGAAAAGACATTTGAATGAACTTTATCAAAAGACAAATACGATAATGGAAGAAATCATAAAACGACCATCAACTACTCGATATCAAGAGTAAATGCGGAACAGCGTGGCTAAAAGAGGTCCGAAACATCTACAACAGATCAACATAAAAAATTTCGAAGTTTGTAGCAAAAATCAAAACGCCTACCTAGCATAAAATGGATTGATGAAGGGAAAAAATATCATTAAGTGAGGATGAAGTGTTTTAGGGAGACAAAAAAGATTAGACAAAGAAAGTAAAAGTCCTAAGAATTGCGGATTCAAGTTCAATCGCTCTCCTCATGGGAAACAATCGTTATAATAATAATATATATATATATATATATATATATATATATATATATATATATATATATATATATATATATATATATAATATATATATATATATATATATAATAATATTTTCATTCAAGAATAATTGATGGATACAATAATATTTAGAAATGACAGTTTCTGAATAAAAACCAAAATATACCATGAATGGTTAGCTCACAAAGGCCAGGGCCTGTGGTGAACCACATAGTGAACCGTCTATATATATATATATATATATATATATATATATATATATATATATATATATATATATATATATATATATACGCTACTCAATGAAGTATGATACGAAAATATATAACCTAAGCTTCAGTTATCTTCTCTGTATAGAAATTAATTGAAAATGTCACGAGCGAATGATAATATTCAAGGGAATACTTCACTTCAAAGTGATTACGATACTTTTTACCTAATCATTCTTCGTCGAATCATTATGGGTGATTTAATGAATATAAAATGACGTCAAAGTATGTTCTGTTGAGAATTTATTATTCCTTCATAGCAATCATTCATATGATTAATTAATGTAGGTACTTCCCATTCAACAAGCGAAAATTGAAGTAGTTTCTGATTGTTTCTCGAGATATTTTCAGGAAGTTAGTTCGTTCAATTCCCTGGTATTGCAGCGACTATTTCAGATCATGAAAACAGATTTTAAAACATGATCGTTGTAATAAATTTAGTATTTTATATAACTTTGGATGGAAGCGGATAGTTTGACAAACGGAAAATTTTAAGTAGAACACGTCGAAATGAATCGCTTCAGTAGGACTTGAAATCAAGATATCAATCAAAACTTCAATAAACAAGTTATAGAAATCTGAATTATACATATGGAGTAATGTAAAAAGTTTTCAGATGGCCACGAGACCACATATTTTAAACTGCTCATCCATAATTCGAAAAATCCTGGAAAATTCCTGTGAGATTTCCCCGGAAACCAATTTCTCTCACCGGAGAGAAATGTTTTCACCGATGACAAACTTTTTCTGACCTCTGACTTTTTCTGTGGAAAACTAATAATGATTGTAACTAGTACAAACTTTGACCGATCTGTATTGATTCTGTGATAAAGCGGACAAGTTTGTCAGCAGAGAATTAAGATTAGACATCAAAAAATGATAATAACTGATCAGTCTGATTTTAAGAGTCAGTTACTGAAAGAACATTCATCAAAACATAGTGAAAACTCTTGGGAGTATTTCAAGTTCATCTAGCAATAAAAAACAATGATTCACTAATTCACCTACCGAAAGTACTATCAAAACCTTTTACATATATTGATTTTTACAAATATTATTGCCTAGAATGAAGTGTTTCGTTTGTTTTCGTAAACAAAATGTTTATAAAGAATTGAATAGTAATTGCAACGATTATTCGACTACGTATAATATCTTTCAAAGATTTTGAAAAAAGGTATAATAAATAAGGTAATAAACAGATTTAATATAATTTCATTTTATTCATTGGGTACTCCGAAAACTAATTCGCTCGTACAGTTAATTACCCATTTGATATAGGTATGTGCTCGCTATTTGAGGATGTGTCTGACAAATGCGATATCAACAGTGACTCATTTGCTTTCATTATTAGTGTTTACTTGGATTCTCTTCATGTATAGTGAATTCTGAAATAAGCTATATTCATCTCATTGTCTATTATTTGTTATAATAACTTTTTTTATTGATAACCATTTTTGAACGTTTGCATTATATCATTAGGTGTTAATACTATATATATTTTTGGAATATTTCCTGTAACTGGGTGTTTTTACCTCTAGGAAAATGAGGACTTATTATTATTATTAATCTGTTGATAAACAGATTCGGGTTACCCTCTTAGAACAAACTCATAATTATTTTCATACTTTATCTTTGAAACACACAGTTTTTAACATTGCATTGTGCTCGAGAAATAATCCAGTCGTTACTGCTGTTAGTTGCTTGAATAATACTTAATTCAGTTCTCGGATTTGTGTTTTGAGCAACTCACTGTCGTTCTGACATGAACTGACAACCATATCGCGCAAATTCAGTCAATATTCGTAATAATAGGCATAAATTTCGATAACATCGGGCTAACTGACAAATGGCGACTTTCAAGGAATTTCTAATTTTCATTTTACACCTTTGATTCCCAAACTGACTTTCCTTGTAATTGTGTTACAAAATGAAAACGATAATGTGAAATACTGATAGCATATTATTTAGTTTTTAGGTTATTTCAAGAGAAATAATTAATTTTTTCATTATCAAAATTGTGAAACATAATAAACACGAATAATGATTAATAAAAGATTGAATCCTAAATGAAAGTATTCTACTAGCGTAGTAAAAATCGAAAATTTTGTTATCAGCAGTCACCTTGAACTCCATCGAAAATTTACCCACAGATTTCTAACAACTGTTGATGAAATGAAGTTATTGGGTGAAAATGTTTTATTTTTAAATGAATTTGCAAGACTCAAATAACATCATTCTATTTTTCTGCGAATGAAATGAAACCAGCTTCTTAAAGACACTTAACGGATCCAGAAATATTACCAGCGACAATGATGACAAATCTATGACAGACGAGATGTCTTACTGACAGCACAATTTCAGTGACACGCATGTTCGATTAAATAAATTTCGTGATTCATATATTTGTCCCTCATAATTGTTAAGTTGGTTCTTTATGATAACTTCATAATTTAAGTTAAGATTAATTAATGATTTAGTTCACTGACACTTTCATGAACCTGGAAGATTCAGCAATAGCTTTGCTCTACAATTTTTTCATTCACATATTTGAGGCGAAGTTATCATCATTAAATATCATCAAAACCGACAGAATCGGCAACAGATTGAGTCTGTACCGCTTGTATGGCCTTGGAATTCACCGAGTTAAACCGGCTTGAAAAGTTTCAGCAGGCAAACTTCGAAATTTATAGTTATTTCCTCTTTATATATGAATATCCTCTTTATGGTATGAAAGTCTGTAGGATACTATTTATAATAATTTTGGGGGTTTATGGTTTCAATATTTGTAGTGGTACTACTCTTTTCTTTCATCAGGATTCTACAATATATAAAACCTTTACCAACATCTACAACACAACTCTTTCGACAGATGAGAGTTCAGATTACAAATATTTAACTACTATACAGCAACAAAATAAACATAATCTGCTAAATTCATCTCTATTTACAATCAATTTGTAATTTAAAATTTAATATATTATTGAGTTTAATATCTATATATAATATAGTGAAATCAAAATTACAAATTGAATGTTGATATTAATGACTTTGGCAGAATATGTTTATGTTGTTGCTGTATAGTAGTTTAATGATTTTAACCTCAACTCTCATGTGAGGAAAGAGTGTATATTGTGTTTTAGATATTGGTGAAGCTTGTTCATATATTTTAGAACCCATATGAAGGTATAAATTAGATTGCGAAAGCTTAATAAAGAGAGAAGAGAAAAAACTAATACTAGAACTTTCATTCGAAAAATTTCAATTAACCGAAAAAATGTTATAGTGGAGCTAACTGAGTGAACGTATACGATGTGATGCCTCCGTTATTCTTCGAAGAATAAATTGTAGAGAAATGAAAAAATCGAGACCATATGTGATGGAAGTGCAAGATAGTTGCTTCGTTCTACAAGTAATTCGTCAGTTGCACAACATCTATCGAAATGAGGCAACGATTTCGATCTTCAAGCCCTTCATATCATTCCAAGTGAAGAAGCTACAAGTAATTTATTTATTTATTTATTTATTTATTTCCAACAAAGAATACAAACAGGTATTTCAACCCAACACAGTATTCACAATTTATACTAAATAGAATATCATCATACAATCACAGTAGGAGAAAAAAATATATAATCTAACCCTGGTATAATATATAAATAACCAAAAAAAACATTAATACTAAATTTAAATTAAAAATTAATTAATATATAGGTTAATCGGTATAACCAAAAAACTTATTCTTTAAAAAAATTTTGAATTGAGCGAGAGAAATATTAAAAATATCGACATCTATACACTCAAAATTGAATGTTGTCAAAACTCTACATATAGGTGAATTCCGAGTAATATTTATTCTACGAAAGGGTATGGCAAACACTTCTTTAGATCTCAATCTTTTCACAGGTACCCTAAGAGATATTAGCTTAAGAATACTTGGGACCGAGAGGACATCATTCACAATTTTATATAATAAGCACATATCGTTTAGCTTCCTACGATCTTCTAAGCTGAGCAAACCAAACTTATGTTGAGCTTCTGAATAATTATGGTTGACAATTTGAAAGTTGTTTCGAAAAGCTATATATCTCAAAATTTATGCTGTACGCTTTCCAACCGTTTTATATGACACTTGTATTGAGGATTCCATATAGATGAAGCAAAATTAAGTCTACTGAATACAAAAGAATAATATAACGTCAGAATGGAATTATTCCTTCTAAACATTCTACCATGCCGAAGGGTAAAGCCAAGCATTTTATTCGATGATGAGATGACGTTTTCCGTATGTTCATTAAAACTTAATTTACTATCAAGCGTTATTCCTAAATCGCGGATACTTCCAACCCGTTGCAGCTGAGTCTGATCAATGGAATAGAGAAAATTAATTGTGTTTATGTTTCTTGTAAATGTAATTTTGAAACATTTATTCAAATTCAAAAAAAGAAAATTTTTCTTACAAAAATCACAAAGTCTATCAATATCTTCCTGAAATAGAATACAGTCTTCAATGTTATTTATTTTCATATATATTTTAAGATCATCAGCATAAATTAAAAACTGAGTGTAACGAAAACAGGAAGAAATATTATTGATATAAATAATGAAAAGGAGGGGCCCAAGATGAGAACCCTGAGGCACACCTGACGTATTAGAAAACAGTCCAGATCTCTGATCATTTATACTAACAAATTGGGATCTATTCAATATGTAGGAATTCATCCATCTAAGTAAATTACCACATATGCCAATCTCAGCAAGTCTACGCAGCAACACTGAATGATTAATTTTGTCGAAAGCCTTTTTAAAATCCGTATAAACTGCGTCGATCTGACTCTGGCATTCAAACCCTTCACCGAGATAATCGAGAAAACTTAGGAGGTTGGTTTCCAAATTACGACCCTTAATAAAACCGTGTTGATTCTCTATTATTAAGGTTTTAACATGATACGCAATGAATTTGTATACTAAAGATTCAAACATCTTGGGAATAGTTGATAAAATAGTTATCGGTCTGTAATTCTGAATAAAATCCTTTCGGTCACCCTTGTGAAGAGGTACAATCTTAGACAGCTTCCAACGAGTGGGAAAAACACCGCTATCGAGCGACCGATTAAAGATAATAGTCAGTGGCAATGCAATGGACTTATGACAATATTTCAGGAATACAGGCGGAATTCCATCCGGACCCGAACCCTTGTTACAATTTAATGATTTCAAAGCTTCTTCTACATCCGCTCGAGACAGGGAAATATTTGACAAATAATTACTGCTGTAGATGTTCTCCACGTCATCCAGATTTTCAACAGTATCATCGCAAGGCTCAAAGACGGAACCAAAAAATTTGCGAAAAGATCTGAAATATCTTTTGATGATGTGGCTTCCACGTC
The DNA here is from genome assembly GCA_030704895.1 of Henosepilachna vigintioctopunctata. Taxonomy (NCBI): domain Eukaryota; kingdom Metazoa; phylum Arthropoda; class Insecta; order Coleoptera; family Coccinellidae; genus Henosepilachna; species Henosepilachna vigintioctopunctata. The sequence goes on along the minus strand of JARQZJ010000036.1, from coordinate 1,954,166 downwards.
ATCGTATCTCATAACTGAGGGAAACCTACTATGACATCTTTTATGAGAAATATACTTAAAAAAACTATTTGAGTTATTTGAAAGTTCCTGTTCAATGGTATCTAAATAGCGACGATAATCTCTTGAAATAAGTCTTTTTGAAAGACTCCTAAAATGTCTGAAACGGTCAAGATCATATTTGTCCATATATATTTTATATTTGCTATGGAATTTATATTTTTGTTGAATTATTCGTATTGTCTCTTTCGAATAAAATGGAGGAAATTTCTTATTATTCTTAGTTTTAGGTATATACTCTACGATTAATTTGTCTAAGATACCATAAAGAACATCAACACCAGCATCAACATTTAAGTTCTCCAATAATAAATTCCAATTTATCTTCGACAGTTCTGAGTTCAAGGCATCATAATTACCCTTCCTAAAGCTAAAATTATACATAGGGGTCTCCCTTAAATAAAAGTGATTATTAATATCGAATAAAAATTCTATAGCTGGATGGTGGTCATCCTCACTTACTAGTGGAGTATCACAACGACATACATTGTTCACTCTCATCTTGTTACAAAAAATTAAGTCTAATATTTTGTTACTTCTATTAACTATGTTATTAAACTGTTTTAATTCAAGAAAATTTAAAGTGTCAACAATGCATGCATATTTGTTTTCCACCTCAGATGGGTTCAACACAACGGACGTTGATTGACTCACCCATTTTAAAGTTGCGCAATTAAGATCACCACAGATCAATATCAAGTCCTGATCTCGGATTTTCTCCTGTTTGACTCCAGCTTCTCCGCGAAAGACAAGTAAGCCATTTCGTTTCCTGGTGCTATGTATACACAGCAAATGTAAATATTCCGATTGTTACCCTTAATCACTACCCAGATATCTTCGGCTTCACTATTGAACTCAGGAACAGGACTTGCATTTAATTCGTTGCGAGCGATTATAAATACTCCTCCACCATCTTTTTTAGAAGATTTTGTCAAGTCTCTATCTCTCCTAAAAATACTATGACTAATATCTACTAACTCATGATCGAATATATTATCATTTAACCACGATTCTGTAACCAATATCACGTCAAAGGTATTAATTAATGAATTGATTTTAAAAGTGGACAGTTTAGTACGTAACCCGCGCACATTCTGATATAGAGCGTGTAGAGCCATTTAGAAAACTAGTTTTTTTTTTTTTTTTTTTTTTTTTTTTTTTTTTTTTTTTTTACTCAGGATAGCTTAGCCAAGTCAGCCTCGCTTTGAATGTGCAGGATTCTAGATGTTTCATTTTTTCTCATTAGTATATTTCCGTTCTGGGCCCATACATATTTGAATCCCTTTTCCTTTGCGCCAGCTCGAGCCGCTTTGAAAATAATTTTATTTTTGATAGTGAGGTGTTCATTAATATAAAATCTGTCTGCAAGTCCATCCAATTTAAAGCCGTTCTTTCTTTCCAGCTGATTTCGCTTTACTTTAACTGCGGACATAATTTCATCCTTTTTGGCTTTGGAAGTAAATGTCACTACAATATTTTTGGGTTTATTGACAATTTTTGTCGGCACTCGAGAAACGGATGAAATACAAGAGGACTCAACCTCTACACCTACACATTCACCAACCTTTCTAACAATTTCGATCAAATTCTCATTTTTCTTTTCGGGTACATCAGTGATTTCGATATTATTTAACCTGGAATTTTGTTCTACATTATCCAATCTAACCTGCAAGATTGACACTTCTTTTTTAGAAGCTCATTTTCCATCTTAATTTGATTAGCAAGCTTCAGGACTTCATGAAGCTTACTTATCTTCTGTTCAAAGTCCGTTATTTTATTGGAACAAAATGATACGGAGTTCCTTAGCTCTTTAATATCATTTCTCATAGCCGCGACTTCGGTTTTTACAGATAACATAAGTCGGGAAACGTCAATGTCATCCGTCACTGCGATAACTCCGTCCCCAGTGTCCCCGGCCGCAGAGAATCCGCGGTTAGGCGACGATGTTGAGATTATGTTTTTTGTCACATCAGAACATCTGCCGTTTGCATGAAGAAAGGCATGACACTTATTACACTGTAAGCCCGGAGATTTCATGAATACTTCACAATTCCATACTTAATATTTCTCTAATATTCATCCCTTAAAGGAGGCAATGAATCGGGTTTCAATCCGTTTTCCGGACTTCAATCAGTTTATTTCGTGAAAAATAATGTGAACTTTCACTACGTTTCACCGAAAACTCATGTGGCATTTTCAATTGATTACTGTTGAAGACACAACACAACTGAAAAATTTTCGTTGTGAAATTTGGCTGGGAATTTGAGCATAGTAATTTGTTGACAAAAAGTAATAATTATGTGATATTTTATAGATGATTGAAAAGTAAAACTCCAATTATACCATTTGTTATGTTCCATTCAGTTTTTATTGGAATTCGTATTAAGTGTAGGAATTGAAACACTTGGTTCATCAAAACAAATGAAAAGATTTCATATTGAGCTCGCTTCCTTGATTGATTCAGATACAAATATTTGACAAATTCAATTGCTGTCATTTGAAATTTTTCATTAGCAGACTGATTCTGAGACGGCTATGCTATTGGGAAATACAGATCGCGTGATATTTTGAACCAGGCTTAAAATTGATGATACTTTATTAACCATATTATGAAATTAATGAAGTGAAAATCTGTTATGGCTAATATTTGTATTCGTCGTCATTTGTATTTCTGAAATTTAGTAGTTTACAAAAAATGTAAAAAAAATTAGTACTGAAAAAAATTATAAATCGTCTTAATGCATTAAGGAAATGTGATATGTTTCATGTCGCAAAGTCAATAATGTTTTGCCGAATAAAGAAAGCTCAATTCAAAGAGATAGAAGATGAAAAGACAATATAATTCGTTCTATCACCAATAGGCGAATTGCTAACAATTCAATCTGAAAATTCAAGACTTCAATTTCAGATACAAGTACCTCATTTTTCACATTCAATCGCAAACAACATCAGGTTTCTAGCCAGCACAAAGTCGAATACTTGTTTTCATTTTTTGAGAATTAAGTCATTAAGGCATAAAATAGGTTGCTCTGAAAGGACAAGTAGGTCAAAACGCTATTCATATTCATCACCAGTTGCACCGCTGTTCGCTTACTCGTTGCTAGTGCTGTCTAAATGCAAGAAGAAGAGCCTTAATCATTCTTGGTATTGGAAATCATTCTTTGTTTTGTTCTCGCGCACTGAGTATTAATCTTGATCTTACAAATATTGCAAGTATATTCAAAGTAGGTACAATAAACTAGCAAGTTATTAACTTATGCTGACATATATATATATATATATATATATATATATATATATATATATATATATATATATATATATATATATATATATATATATATATATATATATCAGCAAGATATCTTACAACTCTCAGGGAGCTGTCTACACAAATGTTGTCAACGAGAACGAACCCATCACTTTCGAGAGTGAATATTAAGAGCGTTTCTTAAAATGCAACGATCTTGTTGAATGATAATAGGATACAATTGTTTCATCATTATTATGAATCATCAGTCCATATTTAATCTATCAATCAAGAATCGATGAATTTCAAAACGAACACAGGTCCTATACCAAATTGAGGGGAATTTTACCTAGTGAAATATTCACGTAGGCTCCCTCTCAATAATGAAATACATTTTGATGAGCACATTATTATAAAACACGAATATATAAAAATATTCATAAGAAAATATAGTTCATTTTTGCATAGAAAATGTTTTTACAGGTGAAAGTGGTTATACATTTCCGTAAATTTCCGAAAAACGTTTGTGAATTTACATTTCCATATTTTGTATTTCAAAATAAAATCAATTTATGTCAATTAATGTTTGTAATCGTATCCGTTGGTCGAAATTCAGATTTTCGATGTATTTTACATTTCCTTTTCATTCTACTTTCTGAGTATATGAACTTTAAAAATTATTAATTCATATTTGACATTATAGATAATGATTTGAACAATCGTGGAGAAAGGAAAGGTCTTCAAGTATCTTGAGATTGAATCTTTTTATAGGTTGAATCAGTGTCGTATAGAAATATGTGGCCTCATAAGATCAAGAATTTGTCGAAAATGTTTTACACTCGTGAACACATTATGATTTATGATAAACAACCGTGTTGGAATGAATCGTTCATTGAACACCTGTGGAAATGTACCAGGTATTCAATATCAATCATTTCTTGGGATAGCTCAAGTATGTTTGCCTATCATTCAACTCAATGCTGAACTTGACTTTGAAATATATTTTAAGAATGACATCATCAGTTTTGTTCTTCTCAGAGAAGATGAGAATCAAATATAATTATTCAACGTATTTATTCGTCATTGAATCAGGTCAGGAGAGATATTTTGTTGTAACCTCTAAGCCAGAGACACATGTGATTAGTAGCTATGGAAGATAAAGAATATCATAATTGAATTAGAATAAACGTGTATTCGATCATTTTACTACAAATAACCCATCACATTCTGAACATTGAAGAGAAATGTTGCTTAAATCTTTTTTCAGGTACGATCTGCGTTCATAAACTATCGTTGAAATATTTACTTCTCAAATAATGTTATAGTTAGTTTGAAGAATGAAGTTTATAAAAAATATAATGTTTTAAAGTAAACAAACATTATATAACATTAATTATTTATTGTTGTGTGTACATACTTCCTCATTTGTACAATAGAAGGAGATTTTTGCTAATTGAAGCGTACAATAGTGAATTAAATAGCGTGAAGCATTGACACCGTTTCATTTTAAAGACTTATAGTCGAAATAATCTTACTGAAATATCTTGAACAAGTTTTGAACACTCACAGTTAAACGCCGGTTCTGAACGGACGCATGTGTTTGTAATCTATGATATTACCATTGAATTATAACCTAACCGAAAAAATATTTAATAGTGTTGGCGTTTACTTGATGTAAATCCATTATAATTGAATATAACTTAAATTCAAACACTTGAACTTGATGATTTACACTTTATTGACTACATAGCATGACGCGTTTCGTTCTTCTGCGTTTCTTGACGCGTTTCATTATTCTGTAAGCATCTGAAGAAGTCGTTTGTAACGACGAAACGCGTCACGCTATGTAGTCAATAAAATGTAAATCATAAGTTCAAGTGTTTGAATTTAAGTTATATTCAATTTAACCGAAAAAATTTAAAGTGGCACAACCTGGGATATATGGGGGAATATGGGTATATGGATCCATGAATATATCATTTTTTCTATATATATATATTGGAAAAACAACGACTTATTACAAACCCAATTCAAACAAAAGCACATGGAACAGAAAAAAACAATAGGCTATAATAAGATAAAGTCAAAACCGGAAAAAAAACTCTAACAATAAAAGAATATATCAAATGAAGATAAACTATTCATAACATGAGAATATTGAATACTACCATATTTCATTAGCAAGTTTCAGTAGACTAATTTTCATTTGTCAGTGTCAGTATATATTACAACTTAACGTTGACAAAAGCTACCAAAACGCTATTCAATAAAAAGTAAAAATTTTTTGCCATTATGTGCAGAAACACAACATCCACTTCGCGTGAATGAAATGGAAAATTAATGCAAAAATTTCGTAAAACAGGGGAAAATCTGATATGTCTTAATCAAAACATAATATTAGTCATGGAGTTCATCAGTTGATTATTGATGAAAATATTCCAAGTGAAAAGCGTTGCACGCAATGCAAAAAAAGAAGTGCAATGCAAAAATGAAGATCAATTGCTCTGGAGATCCGACAGAAGCGAGACAAAAATAGAATCATTATATGAAGTATGCAAGAAAAATCCCGAAAATCACGACCTCAATCAAGAGAAAAAATAATATCGAAACTTTTACGTAACAAGGAAGCAAAATTTGATCCTTCAAAACAAGTAGATCGAAATAGTAGATCAATTTTAAGACGATGGACAATAATAGTCCATAATAATCCATATTCGGACTGATGACATCAATAATATAGTGGAAAGTGATCTTGAAGCCAATATCGTCTAAGTATTTTTCTCAATTTGAGATTTTCTCAAATAATCTAAAATTACCGGAATCCATAAGAAGACCAAATATATCATCATCTAAAAATAAATCGATGAATAAGTTCAATCCATTCATCTCCATGCATAACCTTGAAAATTTGGGACAAAATCCAACCATTAGATATTAATCAATCTGCCGGGATAAATAGGATGAAATCAGAAACAGATATAAGAGAACACTTTGATCATCCCCTTGTGACGTTTGGAAATTAACTAGGTACTACTAGCCAAGTTGCAGAAGACATTGATATATTAGTTATGAAGAATTTATATAAAAAAGACTTATAACGTGAATAACCAATTCAGCAGAAATTTGTGAAAAATTAAAGACAGATGCGTGAAATACCTAGAGAAAAGTAGTCTGATTTCTCCCACAAAATTTCGAAGGAGCTTATCCAACCAGGTGAAATTTTCTCTTTTACATTGAAAATCAGCAAAATATTTCGACACTGTTCAGTATGAAGAGATGCTGAATGTTTTGGGTGATAAAATCAGAGAAAACTCCAGATATCTCATGTCGAGATATTCGAAAAAACGTGAGTAGTGGGCAGAAATTGGATCTTCCTATTGTGAAAAGACCGTTGAAATGTAATATGTTGACTTGCCGTAATTTTAATTACAAAGAACTGAAATAATTCCGTATTAAAAATTCACTTTCTATCAATCTTAATTTTTTTCTATGTAAAACTTTATGTAGTATTGCAAAGTGAACATACGTGTTATAAGACAATTCGAAAGATTCAATCACACCTGGTCGTGCCTTAGTGGACTGCAACTTATTCGCAAGTCTTATACAGAAAACCTATTTATGTAAATCTATTTCAAATAGAAGAACCCTGAAAAAACTAATTGTCAAACTAATTTTTCAAGCGTTCGAATATGGATTTCAACTTCCCATAAATCTCCAAGTACATTATGTGAATGTTTCAAAATTGATCTGCAACAGAACAGTAACTGCACGGAGGTACAAACTCTTCGAATCTTGTGTTTCCTGAGGACCATTGCCTAGTAGCTTTTCACTGATACTAGGCAGTAGTTCTGACACACAGTATAAAGTTCTACAGAATTGTTCCCAAAATGTTTTAAACATTTTTAGAAGTTAATGAGAGATTATATAATATATAATAAGAATATTAGTAGTATAATAAATTATACTAACAAAATATATAGGAGACTTTGATGATTACATGTTTCGATGAGCCTAGTGTTAATTTCAACCAATAATCTTTACATTACTTAATTCGGAATATTTTTGTTTTTCTTTTAGCAGAGTCTCTACACATGTCATGTCAAAATTGATCCCAAAAACCTTGTTTTGAGACCAATTATATTATTATATATATATTATATCCAACCATATATATCTTATCCAACCATTTACTGACTTTTTAGCACTTATTAATTAAATAAATACATGATATAATGATAATATAACAAAATCTATTTTTATTGATAAAATAATATAAAATATTCATCTATTCAAATTTTTTTTAATATTGTCATCTATGGGATTCTCGTTATTTTCTGGTTCCACATAATAATCTTCCACATATACTTGAAAGTTGTTGCTGAATGTACCTTTATCTGCTTGCTTTCTGGTCATTTCATACCATGCCTTATAGATTCTCAAATAACGGTCTGTAGGTTCTACATTGAAGTCACCTAAATGGAACATTTTGTAGGCATCTTCCGCGTATTTTCCAACTCCGTATAACTCCTTGACACTTTTCCAGTCCTTATGAATGAAATCGTAGGACATTCTCCAGATTTGAGTTGCTCTGGTTCTAACCAAACCTAAAATAAATTAATTGATGAGTGCTTTATAGACTACAGAAGATGTATATTCTCGAGGTAATGCCCGAAATAATTGAAACATTGATTGAAAAAAAACAAAATAGAAGAAACTTATTTTCGAATATTTGTATTGTTTATCGAATGAAGTTACAGTACCGTGAAATTGATATAGGTAGCCGATGCCACTTTGAGACGTAATATATAGGTGTCATTCTGAACGGTCATATTTTTAAAATTCAATGGACCTACAATTTAACGCCGGTTCCAAACGACCATTGGGGTTGTAATGAATGTACATTACCAAGCAAATATCATTATTTAAACTACTTAAATCATAGACAAACAGAAATACCCATGCCTTCAGCGGGGTTCGAACCCGAGTTCTACCGCAACATAGTCGGGTGCACTCCAGAGTAAGGCATGGAGACTGGCCTGATCGATTATTTTGTAGAATTCTAACACAAAATATGAAGAAATTCAGTGAATCACGTAGAGCAACTGCGATTATGCAATCAGCAAATATGATTTTTAGATAAGTCATATTGTTTCATTTTCATTGAACCATATCATTTCAATTTCTGTTAAAGGAAGGCAAACTAAACGTAGATTAATCAAACCCAACAATAATAACATTGGTATGAATGAAAATGAAAGACGAATATTTCTGAACTATAGAGAACCTTCGTGACTTTGATTATTAGACACTAGCGCTCATGGTGGCCAAATTTAACATTTATTATGTGAGAGAATTTAAATTTTATACTTGTCAATACAGTAATAATAGATTTATTAAGATTAAAAATGTCTAACATAGTTATAATAAAAAGTGGATTCCAAAAAATAAATGTCCCGGATCTCCGGCAGTCCTCAGGAAAAAGGTGAAAATTTATTCCTAAGTAACCATGTAAAAAATATTGAAGAAAGGAAGACTGGAGATACTACTTTTATAAAAGCTCAAGTTATACGTAAAACTAGTATTAAACAACATTTTGATGTAACACTTGAAGTAATAATGTAAATTCCTATTTTATTTCCTTAATAATGTAAATACTTCCGGCCTTACACCAGTTACAGCCAAAAGTTGTTTATCATTTTTTATTGAAGAGTATCCTTGAAATCTCGACAGTAAAATTGGAATGTCCGGTCCACTACTTTTATCGTTTGTCACTATTTCTGCTTTTAAATTTTTAGTAGAGGTATTGTTGCTTGAGTTGAAACATTATTTGACCCACGATCAAAGTCACATGAGAAAATAAAGTCATCACTAGTAGGTTGAAAAGACACCATTTAAAGTGATTTATCAGATTTTCCGACTATTTGATTGATCATGGTTTCTAATTGAACACCTTTAACTGATGAATTCATTTGTTCTTGTTCATCATTAGCACCAGATAAAACCTCAGACACTAGTTTCTTTTTCTTCCAACGATCAAAACGAATTAAAGTTGTATTTGAAGTTTCCTTACGTTTATACTTGGACGGAAAAATTGTTGGATCATATGCTGGATGACGAGGATGGAAATGAATAAAATCTTATACTCGGCTCAGTTTTACTATAAGGATTGTGACAAAACATAACACAACATCCAGTGTTACCAGATCTTGATTTCCTTTAACCGATTTTCCAACTCATAGTCACTCAATTAATTTTATTGTAACGATATTTATTATTACAATAAGTTATTGTAAAATATGTGTGTATTCAATTCGTATATATTTCCAAGAAATAATTCATAAAAATTACATGCTTCGTGAATAAGTATTAAAATGCATGTTTATAAACACTTCGTCCTCACATATGAACTTACAAAGTTAACGACAGAGGCGCTACTAGTTCTTATGCAGGTTCTCTATAATTTTATTGTCCAAATCAAAGCAAACACTGATATGAGTGAGTCTTTCATAGATAAATAAAAAAGATAAGAAGGCTTGTATCAAATGATGTATTTTATTTCCGTTAATTGACGATCAATTAAGATACGGGTAATAAATAATAAACTATAGTATAATCTCAGATAAATGACAATATATATATATATATATATATATATATATATATATATATATATATATATATATATATATATATATATATATATATATATATATATATATAGATTGAATATAGGTAAGATAAAATCCAAACACTTGAGCTTTTGGATTTGGAGAAATTCAAACTGTACTCGTTGAATTGGCCATTCAATGTTTACTGTTGAGCTTTCGCAACTTATCAGTTGCTTCGTCAGAACATCTATAAATAACTAAAGAAACTGGTAAAAATTCATGTTATACTTAAACATAGTATAACATAACATTAAACATATGAACATAACTATATAACTCAATACACAATTGAATATAAACTTAAACTCAAACACTTGAACTTGATTTACACTTTATTGCCTACATAGCATGACGCGTTTCGTCGTTACAAACGACTTCTCCAGATGCTTACAGAATAATCTTAAATAATTAAGGAATGAATATAATATCTTATAATAATCTTAAATATAATGAATTTTTATCTTAATATTTATCTTAAATATAATGAAATATAATGAATATAATAATCTTAAAGAATTAAGGAATGAAAGCGTGGATCAAAGAAGACTGCAAATGGATTTACGTCAAGTAAACGCCAACACTATTAAATATTCAAAAACTTACACAATGTTGGATTTATTATTATGAGTAAAGATGTTGGAGATTGGCAGTTTAGAAATTTTCAAGACTAAATATAAAATGTTGCTCTGAAACTAGTAAAGTTTTGTATAACGTTAAATTAAAAGTTGACCACTACAGTAATTTTCTTGAATGTCATTGACTTGCACATAGAGCGAATTTTGTATATTGGTTATTTTTTTCTGTGCATTCAGTGCGCGTACAACAATATAATAACTCTAACACGCCTAACATACAGAATTCATTCAACAAAATCACTATAGTTGTCAACTTTTAATTTAACTTCATACAAAACTTTTCTAGTTTTACAGCAACATTTCATATTCAGTCTTGAAAATTTTTACACTGCCAATCTCATATTTTATCTTTCTCATATATCTTTACTCATATAATAAATTCAACATTGTGTAAGTTATGTTCATATCTAAAATGTTATCTTATAAATTAGTTACTATGTATAAGTATAACATGAATTTTTACCTGTTTCTTTATTTATTTATAGATGTTCTGAAGAAGTAGTTGATAAGTTGCGAAAGCACAACAGTAAACAATTACTACAGAATACAAAATTAATACAGAACGAGTACAGTTTGAATTTCTCCAAATACCCAATTAACTTTAATTCATATATATATATATATATATATATATATATATATATATATATATATATATATATATATATATATATATATATATATATTCAAGATTCACACTAGTGAATACTGAGACTCTTAGTCGAAATATCGAAATATTTCTAATAAAATTCTCAGGGAGTACACGAATACTGTCAACGAGAACGAACCTATCACTTTCGAGAGTGAATATTAAGTGAGTTTCGAAAAATCATCGAATTTCTTGAATGATAATAGGATACAATTGTTTCATGATCATTATGAATCATCAGTCCGTATTCAATCAATCAATCAAGAATCGATGAATTTCAAAACGTCCCCGGTTCTGTATCCGAACGAGGAGAACATCAGTTAGTGAACTATTCACGTGAGCTCCCTCTGTCGGACAAAAGGCGTATAAACTCTCCCTAACATTCTAGATTCCTAATTCATTAGTGAGAGTACGTAGAGACTTTGTAGATATTTCATTCGAAGAGAAATTTCTCTGCATTTTGTAAGAATAGTCCCATGCCTAATCGCTCCAGATCACGCCTAGGCGGGGAAAAAGATAGCTAGTTTCAAGATTCACACATCATTCATACTAGTAAATACTGAGATTCTTAGTCGAAATATCGAAATATTTCAAATTAAACTCTCAAGGAGCTGAATTTAGAGGAGATATTTTTCAAACTGTTCCATTTTTGATCTACTATGTTCGGACCAATTGCGTTAGGTATATTAGTTTACAGTGAAATTACATCTAAAGCAAATCATTTATGATTTTCAATGAGTTGTAATTTTTTTAGATTTTCATCTGAATGTTCTTACTTAATAGTAATATTAATAAAGTTCTTAATATAAAATTTATTTTGGTTTATTATATTTTTTAAAATTGAAGAAAGAAATTTCGAAAGATTATATAGAGGGGATTGAATATATGAAATAATTGACTTAATGGAATGTTTTTCTCATGTATTTCGGGTAAACCATAAAATTTGGGGAGCAAACTCTTATGTTGGATCAATTCTTTGGATATTTTTGGTGATAAGAAACCATTTTTTTCCACTTTTTCATTAGTTTGTTAGTTTCATTTTGTAAAGTTTTTTTTTAGACCTCTATAAATTTCTTTATACGTATCTGTATCACTAAGCATTTCGTTAATATTTTGTTTATATTCATTAGTTTCTAGAATTACTGTTTGATTTACTTTATCAGGTTTTGTTATAGTTAACTGTGGATTCGATTTAATGAATGACCTGTTTTGTTCAAATTTTTTATGAAAAGTTCATTTTCAGATGTATTTTTTATATTTTGAAAATTATTATGGTATGATTTTATTGTATTAATTACTTTCCGTCGAATTGAATTTTGATTTTCAGTAGGTAAATTGGTAATTCCTTCTTCTATATTTGCTATTATAATGAAAATTGGAATTTTATCTATTTTGCTTATTTATTTTTGCCAGAAACATTCCTGTATATACTAAAGAGACAAAAAAAGCCAATTTGATTTACTTCAAAAAAATATGTTTGACATTTTGGTATCTATGGTACCTAATTCATAATCCAATTATTCATTAGTTTCGACAAAATTGTGATATACAAAGAAACGTCAACAAAAATAAAGCTTTTATCATAGCTTTGATAATCCTGTGAAAGGCGAAACTAGTCGAATAAAGAATTGTTCAGTCAGTCATTTTTAGACAAGTTTTTATTATTACCTCTCATTTATATATATATATATATATATATATATATATATATATATATATATATATATATATATATATATATATATATATATATATATATATATATATATATATATATATATATATATATATATATATATATATATATATATATATATATATAGAATTATATTGTTTAAAGATTTTTGACATACTTAAATATGAACATTTCAGAACTATACGCTTTGCAACAGCAGAATTCAATTTCATACCGATTTTGTAGAAATAGGGTTCCAGTTCTAATACATCCGTTTTCAGAACATCGTATGGACCTTTAAAATTCTCAAAGAATTTGTTCATATAAGGTGATGCCATGTTGCAGGAAGTCTTATTCAGAAATATTGTAACAACGAGTAGAGCCCAGGGGTCATGGTAGAATCTTTCTTCAATTAAATTGTGAGGAGAAATCGGAGGTATCCACTTTGATATCTTGGTTTCTAATTGATTTACTTTATCACCAAATTGTATTTTGGTATTTTTGTTTATATCATTCATAACAGTCCTCTCTATTTTTGTCAGTCCGTTCATAGACGTTTGGTATGTATGTGTATTTCTTGAGAAAGACTGAATCTCTCCTTCTTTTACTATTGGAATATTTATCATCCTTCTCGTGATTTTTCGACTGTAAAGTGCCATAGTTTTTTCATTTTTATCAATGGGTAGGGCTTCTAATTCTGGGCAATGTGTGGCATTATGATGAATATGGTTTCTTTGTTGTCTTACACTTTGCTGATTCTCGTTCTTGAGTTTTTTTCTTGTGGACTTTTGCATCCGATGTTTCGACAATATTTTATTTGAGAATTGAATATTATTCGGTATATTGGAACATAATGATTTGAGTATTACACCATCTAAATTATCGTTAAATCTTATCACATTCTCATCATCCAATCCCAAACAAATTTTTTCATCAGTTTGAGTAATCTCAGGAATTTTTAGATTGAGATATTCATCCGGATCATATTTTTTCAGAAAACTTGAATTTATAGAAGTTATTTTTACTTCATCTCCTTGTATGTAGCACATTTTGCAGAGGTTGGCCACAAGATAAGTATTGTTTGAAAAATGTGGACTTATGATGATAGTTCTATTTTCATTCATTCCTGAAAAAAAATTTATTGATTAGAGCATCTATAACAATAAACGAACTTCGTTTCGAAAATTGATATTAATCTTAGTGCTTGATTTCCAACTACATGGAAAAAAGAATGAGTTAAGAAACTCATTCAGTCAATACAATTCTCGATATTTCGACACGTTTTGTGCATTCTGGAAAAGAAAAACAAACTGCAAATGAATGACCACAATGATTACATATGTGAAAAAAACTTAATTTAAATGAAAGGTAATAATAAAAACTTGTCTAAAAATCACTGACTGAACAATTCTTTATTCGACTAGTTTCGCCTTTTACAGCATTCTCGATAATGCTGTAAAAGGCGAAACTAGTCGAATAAAGAATTGTTCAGTCAGTGATTTTTAGACAAGTTTTTACTATTACCTCTCATTTAAATATGAACTATCACAGAGTAGATTCATCGTCCATTGAATTTATTAAACTTAATTTACTTAAAATTAATAATATATAATTATTATTAATTATTATTAATTATATTAATAATATAATTTAATTACATAATTGAATGTTTGAAATTTAACACTGTAGAATGCTGGAGTCGGGGCAATTGTGCGTAAGGAGTCGATAATTCAAACTTAAATTTGAAAATGATTTGATTTGTTCTATTTCAGAATATTGGTTTTACTTTCCCTATCTGAAATTTCAATATTTTCGCAATCAAAATTATGATCAGTCTTCGAAGTGGCACGCTGATACACAAGATCTTTTTCCAATTCGACTGTCGCTTTTATATTGTGTGACTGTTTCAAATTTTGTTTTATTTGTCCTATAAAGCGTTTTTTATGATATTGTCAGACAATCCTTCGATGTACGGTAACTTTTCGAATTTTATGTTATCTTAATTAAGATCAACAAAGGTTGATGTAATAATGTCATTGCGATGTAATAATTTTTTCTTTAATTTAAAAAGGTAGTCGTTGTTTGAGATAAAGTGTTGAGAACTAACACTTTAACGTTAACTATAACATTGGTTTTTTGTTTCATTGAATAGTTTGAAAAATAATTGACGTAACGTCCCGACAAGTTGGCTTTTAATAAAAATCCAACATAATGCTGTTATTATTTGTTCTGATTAATAATGTATTCAGAAAAAGCACACTTCTCTCCTTTTATCTTGCTATTGTGAATTGAAAATGTCGGTTTATCATGTTAAAAATATGTAGTTCACATTCAATTTTGTCTGCCGGAAGAGCGGTTATTATATCATCTACAAACTTGAAATATGAAGGGAATTTCAAAGGCGAGTTCTTTTAAAATCTCATCGATAATGTTATCCATGATTAAATGTGCTATGACTGGACTTATAGGAGAACCCATAAATGTACCAAAGTGAGTGTGATATGTGGGGTATTCGCCATGTACCCCACATATGTGATATGTGGGGTACATGGCGAAGCAAAATAAGGGGTGTTTTTTTAAGTCATGTTAGTACTCTTATCATCATTTTATTAATTATAATTGTGAATATATTCATTATTTTTACGTATTCACATATGGTATATTGCAGTCATTAATTTGCAGCTTGCTTTTCTCCTGGAGAAGGCAAAAAAAGTGTCTAGATATCGAGAATTGTTTCGAATAAATTAGTTTTCAAACATACTTTTTGAGCATAGGTACTTCTTGAACAAACTTAAAAACAGTGAAAATTAGAACATTCATTTAATAAATTCAAAATAACCAAAATAATGTTAAAGTAGAGCTAGATATGTCAACGTGTACGATGTGATGTCTCCACTATTCTTCAAGGGATAAATGTTAGAGAAATATTGAAATCCCTGCCACAGATCCAAGACACTTGGATCAGAGCAGATTTCAGGGTCCAAGTTCCGCTGTCGTAGGTCATCGCAGCTAATACGCATTGGACAAACAGTTTGCTCTTTAAGGATAGTGGCATATCTGATTTGAAAATGTGTTTCAGTCGTTCGCCTGTACCCCAAGAGGTTCTGGTTCTTTGCATGATCTCCGGTGTAATATCTCCGTCTTCCGTGACAATCTGTCCCAGATATGTGTTAGACGCTGCTATTTCTAATGGGGATCCGTACTCCCCACTTTGCTCTCTGGTGCAGCAAGGGTTCAGCATCATTTTTGTTTGTGTGGTGTTTATTTCCAGACCTATTTCCTTGCTCGCGGTATTCAGTTATTTGATGCGCTCTTGAAGATCGGCAGCATCGTGGGAGAAGAGGACTATATCGTCAGCGAAAATCAAGTGGCTAAGGTACTTATCTTGATTCCTTTCCCGCTCCAGTCCAGCTTCTGGAACATACACTCCAAAGAAGCTGAGAACAGTTTTGGGAAAAACGGGTCTCTCTGTCTAACGCCTCTCATTATTTCCGAGTATTCGTTTATTTTGATGGCTGCTGTGGAATGTTCGTATATATTCTATATATATATATATATATATATATATATATATATATATATATATATATATATATATATATATATATATATATATATATATATATATATATATATATATATATATATATATATATATATATATATATATATATATATATATATATATATATATATATATATATATATCTATATGTATATATGGATCAGCTCAGTATAGTAAAAAGGTATTCCTATCGTCAGTAATGAGGTGGTTGCAGCTAGAGTTCTAAGCGATTCAAATGCCATATATAGAGGAAATGCATATTCGTTGCATCTTGATATCACTTCGCGGATGGTGAAAATGTGATCCATCGTACTGTATGACTTCCTGAAGCCTGCCTGTTCTATTGGCTGATATAAGTCCAGTTGTTCCGATAAGCGGTAAGTAATTATCTTCATTGATATCTTACATGCTGTAGGGTGTAAACATATCGGTCTGTAATTCATCAAATCCCCTTTTTCATAGAGAAAAATCATATACTCGTTGTTCCACGAGGTAGAAATGTTTCTGTTTTTCAAACTGTCATCGATGAGCCGCGATAGGATGGGTTCAAGGCAGTTCAAGGATTCAATTGCAGTTCTCGTTTTTGATGCCATAACTTCCGGTGGCTCTTCATCCGATATTATCTCAACATGATTACGGTTATCGCTTTAAAGTTGTTTGTAGAACTTGTGGTTGTTTGTCAGTAGAGACTTTTAGAATTTCGGATTTCTTCGCAATTCTGTCTCCGCTCGAAATTTTGAGCGCGGCTATCTGATGTTTCTCAATCATGTTCTTCTGGATAGCTTTCTCATAGATTCTTGCATCTTATATAGCCTGCTTCACTGTTCTTGTGTTGTATTTCCGCACATCCCCTCTGACTTTTCTTTTTACAAGTGCACTCAGTGACGCATATTCGTTCCTTTGGCTTCGTTCTCAGTGAAGCTCTCATTTTTCTGCGTTTATCTTGGAGTGCTTTCGTTTCGTCAGTTAATTTGGAAACTTTGTGACCAGTTTGATATCCTTCCACCTTGAGAGCCACCGATTTATAAATTATAAATATGTACATTATCATGCCTCCATCATCTTTCAAGGAATAAATGTTGAGATATATAGAAATCGATGTCACAATTGATGGAAGTATAAGACACACTGTTAAGTTCTACAATTAACTGGTCAGTTGGGCCACGTCCATCCAAGTTAGATAACGATTTCCATCTCCAAGCACCTTTTTATATAAATAGAGACCACAAATAAAGAACCGTCAACTACTACAATTCCATTAATATGAATCAATGGAAAACGTCTCTCAGATCTAGATATATCAAAAACCGATTGTTTACACGTACATACCCACGTCCATAACACGTGGATATGGACGTGTGTGGTATTTATGTATGTTTTATGTTATGCCTTTTTGTATTATGCATGTTACGCCCTTATTGTAGCTAACTTCTACAGATGGTGATAGGTACTATTAGCTGAGGTTAAATCTTCCCCTTATTCTTCTTACTCACTCATTATTCCCATTGTAATAAGTTGTCATCATGTAAAACAAATCCAAAAATAACAGTTAATAGTAATAAGTGCTTTTAATATTTTCATCGTTCTCACTGTTTGGAATCCGAATAAAAATGAATCTTCATTGTGGTATTTCACTTATACACACTATCTAATTAGTTTGCAAACAAGAAACTAATATTTCTGCTTGCAAGGTGGTTGTCGAATGTTTATAGTTTCAGTAACGTCACACTGAATTACAGTTGAATTTTCGTATTCGAAAATGCCAGCAATTCACTTGCAAACTTGAGTAGCAATGCCGCAATTCCAATATATACAAGAGCTCGTCAAACTGAAGAGCAACAAGCAGCGCGGAATGAGTTGGACGGAATCAATGTCATCAAAATCAACAACATAAAAATATTGAGTTCAACCCCCATCGCGCTGCATTCATTCTAACGTGAAAAGCGATTACAGTTCCAAGCAAATCGTTGCTATTGGACCAATGAACGTTGTGTGCCAATATCCCAAGGCATTTAAGTTTAATTCTCATAGACAACAAAATATCACTTATGATGCGTCAAAATAGTGTAAACGCCCAGTATTGTATTATGACGACGAAAAATATATTCAAATTAGTATTTCAAGATTTTCACCGAAATCAAGAAATACGGAATTTCTCATATTAATTAATGAGGAGATATCAGGAAGAAGAAATCAGTTAATAATTTTAAAATATTCCAAATCGGTTAATAATTTTCGATAGATGAAACGTGTTACTACATGGAATTATTAATAAGTATCAAATTTCCTCAATTTAAGAGTGTCTTTCTCGGTACCACACGGTATAAATAGTAAAAACATGAATAGTGTAGCACAAAATGTGAAAAAAGTCTTTGACGATTTTCGAACGTATTCAATGATTATGTATTGGGGTAAAAGTTTGATGGGTCAGCTAGTCATTAATATATTATGGTGAACCTCACAATCCTAGTGACATTAAAAGGTATATGGGACCACAGTGTGATGAAATATGTTGATAGCGCTTCTAGAAGCATTCGGGATATACCAAAGTATACAGCAACAACAAATAAGTTGCAATTTCTTCATTAATAGAGATGTTTTCGGCATAGGAATATTCAGCATTTTGATTTCCCTCTCGTCTGATATTTGAAACTTGCTCCCTATTTTCGTTTTCAAATTTCGAAACTTCATTCGCTTGATCAAGTCTCTGGGTCTGATACATGTTCTTCTTCGACTCAAACAATATGTCATTTCCTATGGAATTTCGATTTGGTTGACCGACAATACAATATGAACTTTCAGCCAAAATTTTTGAAATATTTTTCTGACATTTTCTAATGATGTTCCATGGAGTAATCGAAAATCAGATTCCAAAATTTATTTAGATTTCCGTACATCTTTATTTGGCATCAAGAACCCTTCTCTCGATATGAAATGTGCCTTATCTCGTACTCCAAAGGAAGTAATTCCTTTATATTTAATTCCTTTAAATTTCTTTAATCTCCTATAACTCATAACACTATTATAAGTGCATCTTGCCCAAAACTATGACGTTGGATTACTTGTGGATAAGCTTTTATAAAATTACTATTCATTAGTTGCTTGAAGGTACTAATTCACATACATAGATATCTTCAGCGAACAGTATACCTACATCATTTTATACATAAAAACAATATTGTATTACGCCAAAGGGTACGCCAAAATTATTTTGTGTTCTATCTAATGATGATTGATGAGGCCGATACTTGGAGAAAATTAATATCCATAATGAAACGATATTTAGAATTTTCTCATAATTTTAATACAATTTTCTATTTATATCATATTAAATTAAACTCTTGGCTTAATGTTTCACGATTTATTCAACAATATGAAATAGTCAACATGTTTCATGACTATCAACATGTTATCAAGCTAACGCTTGAAACATGTTGACTATTTCATATTGTTAAATAAATCGTGAAACATTGAGCGAAGAGTTTAATTTAATTTGATATTCAATTATGTTTCACCAAGAGTTAAGCGAGAATTCAATTTCAATTTTCTATCTAAAACCATGCAACTCAATTTGACTTTTCTTGTAAATTTTTATTTACTATAACACTCCCTCAAAGCTAATTTCATACAAGTTTCGAAAGTTCTTTTGAAATCCAATAGCACTACAATAATTCTCCTTCTTCTACAGCTCTATCTCATTATTCACAGATGCTCAACAGTACTACAACAATACAATTCAAAAGTAACAAAGCATTTTTCATATGAATCTGATAAGTAACTGGTTGTTTAGTACTAGTTCTGAAACTTTTCCATGTGTAGGCAGGCACTGAGTGCATGGTTGAAATTGCTCTAGCTTAACAGTATTGCAAATTTGTGGCACAGGTAATATTAATAAACATTTCCAATCTTTTGAAGGACATGTTGCCAAAGAATTAATCTGGATTTCGCAAATACCACAGCACCGCCTCATTACTGTTAGACGTTACGGACAACACTGTTACTTCAGTGGAACAAAAAATGGCTGTCCTTTTGGTAACGCTTGACTACTCACGGTCATTTGATAAGTTGAATCATGACCTTCAATGAGCAAAACTGAAGTTTTTCGGATTCAGTGTGCGTGCTGTTCGCCTCTTCCTAACGTATCTCAGGGGGACAGAGCATTGTCCATATTGAGAAAAGGAGATTTCGATTTCTTCATGTTAAATCGGGTGTGCCAGAGGCTTCCGTTTTAGGCCTCCTACATTATTTGCTTTATACTGCAGATTTGCCTAATAATCTAGCACATTCCGAGTAGAAGATAGAGAGTTCATGAATGATAGTCGCTTTTGATGAAGTTGATGTAGATGGTCATTGTCTGCATAGTCAGAATAGAGCGAAGGTTTTGGAGGTCATGATTGATGACCGATTGAAATTTACTGACCACGTTAAAAATTCAATAAAAAAAACTCATTTCAGACTGAGGGTTCTATATGCTAACAGATACATTCTCAACTTCAAACTACGCCAAAAATTGTGCGAATCACACATCATCTCACTTCTCAGCTACTGTGATGTAGTTTATTTTCCTTTTATCGATTATTTAACAAAAAATAGATAACAAATTATTCAAAACAGCTGCATTCAGTTCATTTTCTGTCTTAAAAATTTTGATCATGTTTCAGGAAAATATTTTTTATTGAGGTGGTTTAGGATGGTCAATATAGTTGGGTATGATTATTCACTGTTTTTTCATAAAGTACCGCAGACTTCTCAGCCAGAATATTCGAAAAATGAATTAATTTATAGGTGTGAACCACATAACAGAGCTATGAGACAATGATTTGTCTTTAATATCCCAGAGCACCGTACATCTGGTTTTCGAAATGGATTTTCATATGTCGCAGTGAATCCATATAATGCTCTTGATAATTATAAGAATTTGTCAGTTTCTCATTTTAAGGTTAAAGTTAAGGAGCATATTTTATTTAGTTTGTACAGATGAGTCATACGAATATGAATTGGTGTATGAATAATTGGCTTTTTGTTTTTGTCATATTTTTTACTTTTTTTTGTTATTGATATGTTATCGACAAGAAATGAACTCTTCAGTTGTGCCACGTCCATATTATGTTATATTTTATTATTTTATGTTGTCCTATATATATATATATATATATATATATATATATATATATATATATATATATATATATATATATATATATATGTAAAATGATAAGATACTCTTCATATCATTTGTATATAGTTATATTATAGTTGTATATAGTTACTGTAAAGAAGAATAAGAATTATATCTTTGAATCGGTATCTTTCGAGAGGAAGGGAGAAACTTCATTTCAACAGACAGGATTGAATAAATCCGTTTTCAAACTAAGAGAGATATAGATAAGATGTAGATGTAAAATAATAGAAATAGATAGTGTTAAGATTGTATAGGATATAAGGACATTAAATTGATTTTTCTTTTAGGTAAGTTAAAATTTATGATGTTAATGAATATGGTAAATACAAGTTCTATTTCTCTTAGACTAAATCAATCGTTTGAGATATATACCTGAGTACAATCTTATACATCAATTTAATGTCCTTATATCCTATACAATCTTAACACTATCTATTTCTGTTATTTTACATCTAACATCTTATCTATATCTCTCTTAGTTTGAAAAGGGATCTATTCAATTCTGTCTGTTGAAATGAAGTTTCTCCCTTCCTCTTGAAAGATACCGATTCACAGATATAATTCTTATTCTTCTTCACAGTAACTATATACAACTATAATATAACTATATACAAATAATATGAAGAGTACCTTATCATTTTACATATATGCCGAAGTGAGCTGCACTTCTTGGGAATTTATTTTCTCAATATGCATTATATCGAATGCATATTCAGAAAATAAATTCCCAAGAAGTGCAGCTCACTTCGGCATATTATTTTATTTTGTCCTACTTTCAGTAGTTGCTAATGAATATGTTGATGTAAGAAATATTATGTTCGAAGATCATCAAATGTATGGGAAAACTTATTTGAATTGGAAAAAGCAATTTGAATTCGTAGAATTCGAACATCCTTCCAATGAGTTTGGAT
This sequence comes from Henosepilachna vigintioctopunctata, assembly GCA_030704895.1. Taxonomy (NCBI): domain Eukaryota; kingdom Metazoa; phylum Arthropoda; class Insecta; order Coleoptera; family Coccinellidae; genus Henosepilachna; species Henosepilachna vigintioctopunctata. The sequence goes on along the minus strand of JARQZJ010000036.1, from coordinate 1,931,574 downwards.
TCCATTTCAATGTAACCGGTTATTTTACAATTCGCATTCAATTGCACTTTTAGAATATCAAAAAGCACAAGACACTTACTTATGTAAGAATTGATAATCGTGATCGAATAAAAATAATCAATATGTATTCAAGAATCTAATGATCATTTCTATGAATCAACTGAACCATTATTGAGAATAAACGCATAATTCAAAATAGCAAAGGTTGCTTGGTTTTACCTGATTCTCCGGATGATAGACGAACATATTTCCATTCGAGGAATCCGCCTCAGTACAATCAAGACCACCTTTTTGCTTAGCATGGTGAGTACTCAATGTGAGTTGAGATATTTATTAATTTTTAAGATTTTGTGTTGTATATTTTTGTGAATATCCATAAATTAATTTTATTCTGCGAAATTATTATTCTTTAATAGAATTAATTTGTTATGACAATTGGTAATATCTGATGCGGCACTGATATAATAAGCATTTATTCAGAAAAATTTTCCGAATTTGTTGTGCCTTCTAAGTCAGTGTTTATTTTCATGTTTGGTGGGCAATACATTGAGACAATAACAGCTTTACATTAATATCGAACGAATAAAGAAAGAACTCTTCCAGACCCTGGAGGAGTAAGTATTCCAATTCGTTTGAATAGAATTCTACATTTTCTAATAGGGGTACTCCTGATGATAATTTCAGTGTTCTTTATGCACATCAGTTGATCTTTCCCGTAAAGTAATTTCGTACGTTGCCAACTGCTTCGTCTTATAGTGTTTACCTTAATTGTGTGTATATAAGTGTGAAAATATATGTGTATATAATGTATATAATTGTTATGAACGATAGTTGATGATGGACGTTAGTTTATTTCATTTTCTCTATTACTTTCAATCATGCATACAAATTTCACTCAGTTGTTTACCATACGATCATCCCGAATACCTCCTTAGAACCAGATGTGAACCGAAAATAAAAAGGACATTCGAGCTTTATTACGGCGAGTAATTCCAAAGGACTCTTTCACATCGTCCTAGCTGCCCTCACAAGACTCTTTCCTTTTCCTGAACTACCCCGGGTTAAGTGGAATGTCTTGTATACATGGAAATATATTGGTTCATTTACTCTTACATTGTTTTATTCATTGAATTTTATTACCTTTCATTCAAACATATTTATTTTCAGTACATTGTTAGACGGATCAACTTCTCTTTATATTCAAATACAGTCTACTATCTACTTTAATATTTTATTTATACGTTTACTATACACCAATTGTGAAAAGACTCTCGTTAGCTAAGCAATAGCTCCAAGTCAATAACGATTGTTTTGATTCTTCTTGTTCCAGCACGGGCTTCAACAAATTCAGCCGAATGTTCTGCACAAGAGATTGTACTATCCAGTCAAAGGCAAAAACAGCCAACTACCTGATTCGCGCAAAACCTTCGTTAAGTCTGTGTCGTCTATGCATTTATTGCCAATTCGTTTGAAATATCCAACTGTCAGTCGTTTATTTAGTTTTTCTCTTATTTCTGTTATATTCGAATGTTTTATAGTTCGCCTAGAGTTATAGAAGTGTGAAGTTTGTGATGTCAAGTAACAGATTGATATGAAAAATGTAAGATCCTGAAGTAGGAATGCCTCGTGCAATGTTCAACTGACTTGAGTTATGTACTTTCCATTCCTCTAGAAAGTGTTGAACAAATTCAAATCATTCTATATATTGCACAGTGTTGAAGAAGAGTTGAGAAGAAAAACCGTGAAGCCATAAATATCCTAGGAGTTTGTATTCCTCATTTCCATAACAATTAACGTAATGCCGAACATTTGAGTTAACTGAAGTGTTTGTAATCCATTATTGTATACAATTCTTAGGAAATGTATTTAATTCCTAAAAACGCCCAGAAATGTCTGGAATAAATTATATTAGACAGAGGTATCTCCTAGAAAATCTATAAATTTCCTGATAAGCATTTGGAAATGTAAAACATTTGAAATGGGTACGCGGAGATAGTGTACACGTAGATAGTTACGAGAATGCGGATGTGTAATCCACTCAATTTACGTTGTTGCTGAAGAACCAACCGATGAAGGATTTGGATCTAAAGTTCTGTGCCCATTGTGTTCAAAAAAATGTAAAGTACTAGATAATCGTCGAAGTGGTAAGAAAAACCTACAATAACGGACCGAACTAATGTTAAAAACGAGTGGAAAGGTGCAGGTTTGGCTAAAACCGATGATGTGCTCTATCAGATTGGTACCAAGAAAGGTAATAGTCTTGAAAAAATTATATTCTAGATCTTAGATGTGTCCAAAAGTTCTTCTTGATGCAGAGGATGTACCCAGTACGAAGATTTCACTACGCTCAGTTGCTAATCTACTGGAACCGCCCAAGGATTTGAAAAGTTCCTTTGCAAGAACTATATTGCAGCAATATATCTGTGCTTTAAGAATAAATTTGTGTACTTCCAAGTTCCATTTCAGCTAACCATGCAAAAATAAATAGCCATATCACCTGCCTAGTTTATATATAATTTAGCATAAGAACATAAAGACTCAAATATTTTACGACATGATTGTTACCTGATTGTCTCGTGAGTGCCATTATTATTCTCATATATAAGAATTATAAGAATTATTATTTTCATTTTAACAACTTGTTTTATTACAGAATGCATTTTCTCCATACATTTCCTAATACGATATTGGAATTATATTCATAATTCTCGCAACACAATTCAGGCGTTTCATTTTTAAACTTAAAATCCTTGCAATATGGGCATACAATGTTCATAGGAGAAATAGCAACGATTTGCTGTGAACTGTAATCTATTTTTACGCTATAATTGAATGCAGCTCAATAGGGGTTAAACGCAATATTTCTATGTTGTTAATCCATCGGTTCTATTCAAAATCACACCGCGCTTCGGTGTGATGTTGAATGATGTTGCTCGTTAGTTCGACTTATCTTGTATATCTTCGACTTGCAGCATTGGGAGTTCTGCGACTTGAGTCTGTACGTATAACTTATTGGCAATTTTGAAAACGAAAATTCCACGGTGAAACAGAAAACTGTATTCTGCGTTAAAACCAAGTAAACCACGTGTTATGTTCGCCACGTATATGTAAGTCCATTAAAAATTACCAAAACTTCAAACAAAACTTATAATATTTGGACAATGACTCTGAACTTACTGGCATATGCACTTATTCACCTAATTTTAATTACACTAATTCAATTTTTTTATATCCTCTGTGGAAGAAATGATAAATTAATCATTTTATTTGTATTTTATCAATATAATTTAAACCGATCATCCGTTTTAAACGTTATTGAGTTTTTTTACATCCTATCTGATGATATTTGCGGGACGTATTCTTTCAATGTTATTTCAAATATTTTTTCTGAGATTTTCAGAGTGAAGTACGTTCAAAAAGATGAAACACAAATTGTTGTTATATAGACAACCATATAATCTTCACCAACTGATGCAAGTCTCGATGCTATTGCAAAAAGAAACAGGAAACATTCTGTGAAAATTATTCAAGGATAATAATTTTTGCAGAATAACTTTCCCTTAATACAAAATATCAATTTAAAATTTGAAATATGGAGCTAACGTCAAAAACTTCTAAACACAGAACACGAATACAAAATTTCATGAATGAGACAATCAGAATATCAGTACGTGATACAATGCCGAGGAACGAAGTTGGCGACGTTGCGAACTGTCAAAATATTTCAACCGTTCCAAAATACTCTACATTTTCCGTCTACATGTTATTACGAGAAGTAATTATAGATCATGTTATACCTTCCGTAGATTGAATTGTAGAATTCAGATTGTAAAAGGAAGTGAGAAATGTCAGTGGTTAATGAATGAATCGGAAAAGTTATTCGGGGACTGGTCTATTTATAATTGCGATAATTAATTAGCTCACAGGTTGGACGACTTCAAATTTGGCAATGTCTTGAAAATTCTATACTCGTTCTTAATTTCAGAATGAAATTCAAATGTGCTCCGATAATTTGAGACTCCAGTGAAAAATCTGTGAAATCTAATATTTTTGTAGATCTTTAATTGTGACCATTTTATCTAATGTGATTTTTCTTTAGTTGTACGAAGTGTACCGTTGTTTTTGAAATATCGTAAGTGATTGAATGCCAGATAGCATGTGAATGCAAAGCAAACTAACGGTCAGTACCTGAATAAATCAATGCTGTAAAGTTCTATGAAACTCTGGACGATTCATCCTTATGGATATTTATGAAGGTGAATGTTCAAGAAAAATGTTCAATATGAACAAGTGAATAAATCTTCATATGAGTAGTGAAATAACAATGATTGAATATGATAAATAGACTCGAAGAATTAGAATGGAAAAATAATATATAATTTCGTTTGCTGCAAAATCCCTACAATGATTTAAATATTTCACAGAACACGCGCATGTTACTCAAACATGATTTACTATGAACTCTCTATTTCGCAATAAATAAACACAAATATATACATAATATATATATATATATATATATATATATATATATATATATATATATATATATATATATATATATATATATATATATATATATATATATATATATATATATATATATATATATATATATATCTTGAAATTGATTTATTGCCTGTTTGAGGTATTTATTTTGAAAGTTTTCAGCATTAACAGGCTTTTTAATATGAAAAAGTTTATTTATGTTGAAGTTTCGTTGTTATATTACAACTTTGTCAAAACTAATCATAAATGAACTTTTTCATATTAAAAAAGCCTGTTAATGCTGAAAACTTTCAAAAAATATATATATATATATATTTATATATATATATACATTTATATATATATATATATATATATATATATATATATATATATATATATATATATATATATATATATATATTTTTTTATCCGCGAAAATACTAGAAAAACCATTCTAAAAATTGGTAGTTCATCGAAAGAATAACTGAGATTGAATTTCCCTTATTTCTCTAGGTGAAAAATGATAATTCATATTGAACTTTTGGCCTAATGTTTCACAAATATATTGAAAAATATTTAGTCTCGGTACTGAGCTATCCGCTCGAAACATTATAATCTATTCGAAGTTATAATTGTATTATATTATCATTTTTGTGAAACATTCAGCTAAAAAGTTAATTCAAATTATTAATCGAAAGAATATCATAGAAGAACACATATGTGTTCTTCATGTATGTTTACATATGTAAACATACCAGTACATAAGACTATAACGACTTCATTTGGTCAAGTCCGTCAGGGTTTAGACCAAATGACAGTTGATGAACTAATAGTCTGTATTTCAGTTTATCTTTTTTATTGTTGATTACTTTGATCCATTCTATATTTGAATATAACTTAAATTCAAACACTTGAACTTATGATTTACACTTTAAATGAAGAGTAAATCATAAGTTCAAGTGTTTGAATTTAAGTTATATTCAATTATAATGGATTCACATCAAGTAAACGCCAACACTATTGAACATTCTATATTTGTGACTTCTTCCATGCTTCAAAAGTTTGTAAATTGTCAATTTTGTTTTCTTAGCTTAGAAAATATCAATAAATTCCTACAAAACGTTAGGAATCAGTCTTTCAGTATAACTTTGCTCTTCTTTCGAAAAACCATGTTCATATCAAAATTGAAGAGCAATGAACCGTTGAAATATTGAATATTTTAAATATATATATATATATATATATATATATATATATATATATATATATATATATATATATATATATATATATTTTGAAAGTTTTTAGCTTTAAATCAATTTCAAGATATATAGATATAGATATATATGTTAAATTATAAGAGACTCCTCATATCATTTGTATATAGTTATATTATAGTTGTGTATAGTAAGTGTAAAGAAGAATAAGAATTATATCTGTGAATGGGTATCTTTCAAGAGGAATGGAGAGACTTCATTTCAACAGATAGAATTGAAGAGATTCCTTTTCGAACTAAGAGAGATATGGATAAGATGTATTTGTAAAATAATATAAATTTTATCATTTAAATTTTATCATTTAAATTTATTTGAATTGATTTATTAATTGTACACAGGTATATCTCAAACGCTTGATTTATTGTAAAATAAATATAACTTTCATTTACAATATTCATTAAAATTATCAAGTTCAACCTACCTAAAAGAAAAAATCAATTTAAAGTCCTTATATCCTATACAATCTTAACACTATCTATTGATATTATTTTGAAAATACGTCTTACCTATATCTCTCTTAGTTTGAAAAGCAATCTCTTCAATTCTGTCTGTTGAAATGAAGTTTCTCCCTTCCTTTCGAAAGATACCAGAGATTCACAGATATAATTCTCATTCTTCTCCACAGTACCTATACACAACTATAATATAACTGTATACAAATGATATGAGGAGTCTCTTATCATTTTACATCAAAATATTGGAATACAATAAATATCGAAATTAAAAATATCGATGGATATCATAGAGTACCCCAATATTTTTCTTAATTCATAACCATTTTTTGCATTCAACTAGACGCGTTTCGAAAATGATGAGGAGAAAATTACATACAATTTTCAATTTCATATTGAATCCATTATCTTAGTATGCTAATTTGTTACAGATATTGAGTGACCAATCCACACAAGTAGATTTTCCTGTAGCATCCAGAAAAAACCATAGAAATATAAGACGATATCCAACCTCAGACGACATATTCCATCAAAACAAGAACACTCTATTGCGAAGTCAATATAATTGGGTATGCTTGATTAATAAGTATTTATACCAATCTCCAATCAAAAAGTATTCAAGCTCCATTAAAAATGCTCATTGAGAACCATAATTAAAAGCATAATTCGTGCGATTTTATATAACTTGCAGGAGTTATATATGGCAATATATTAATAAATTTTAAGTGAGTGTGACCAAAGAGCTAACCTTGTGAGCGGTAAAACATTTGTGGAATAATATTACTAGATATATAAACATATTAATTGATGAATTTCTTCGCATTGTAGAATTTATGTATGACACCAATTGTTTGATTTTCGATGGAATATTTGATTAACAAATTAAAGGCTCTGCGATGGGAAATCCAACATAACCAATATTTGCGGAAATGGTGATGTATATTGTATATTTATATACATATGTATTGTATATTTCAAGTTTAGATTTTCCGGTTCCTTTTGCATATATTTTTGTTGAAGATTTGTTATTGATTTTGAACTTGTAGAATAAAATTTTCCTGTTGAGTAACATACAATTCAGAATATTTAATTTAAGCAACTTTATCAACTTCTTCTGCTAAAATGTTTATCCTGAAAAGTAGCTCAATTAATTGTGCCTGACTGTACTAGTAAAGAAAACAGCAAAAATAACACAATAAGTTCTGTGAAACATTTGCGAGTTTTTTATATTCCATCCCTACTTTCCAAGTTAGCTCGCCTTCTTGACTCTGACTACTCTAAACTTGTTCCATATTATTTGAAAATAGGAGATAATCTTTTTACGAGATGGAAAAACAAAACTCCGATGCTGTCAACTCCGAACGTGTACAGTGTACCTTGTAAGGTTTTTACCAGTGTAAAAAACAACTGTTTTTTCTTTAACAAGTGAACAGAATTAGGGGATATATACCGGATTGTGACCTTGTTAAGAAAATCATGGAAAAAAAAGACAATAGATTCAATCGCTCATTCTATTGAACATGATCATAAATTTGATTACGCAAATATAACAATACTCAATGTTGAAAGTAACATCTGAAAGAATATTGAAAGAAATTGTATATATTCAAAACATGAAAAATCTATGAATGAAAGAACAGATAGCATAAACTTGTCATCTATTGAAGGTAACTCAATTTAAGAAGTATGAATTATTCACAAATAATGAATGATTTGATTGATTATTGATTTGTTTGTGTTTTTTGACATGTGCCATTTTTGTACATTTTGTTAAAGCCTTCATAATCGATAAAATTTGACGAAACATTGATAAATAAGTAATTGATGTCCTCCTCAATCAAGAATACATATTCATAGTTATTTATATATATATATATATATATATATATATATATATATATATATATATATATATATATATATATATATATATATATATATATATATATAGGGCAGTCACCACTTATGGCCACCTTCAGAACTTTTCAATTCTTCTTGTAATATAAAAAAAATCCAGAATATGGAGAAGAAATTTGTGCTGAATGACGTTTATATTGTAGGATCTGTTCTTTCAGAAAATCTAGTATTCATGCATATTCCATATGAAATAAAATTATAACAGAACTCCAACCGTAAGTATATAAAAGTTTTGGTAAACAGGAAGTTGCTGCCTTTCTCCAAATGATAAAAGAATTGGTAGACGTTCTTGTTCAGCACTTTTCACATCTAGGCCTATTAACAATTTTCCATATCAATAAACGGTAAACAGTATTCCGAAATTTTGATCTTATGGTTTCTTTTCTAATGCGTTGAACAGAAAATTTTGTGATAGAGTAGTAGACGGTACTTCACACATTTTCATATTTTTGTTAACTGAAGTTTCTTTACCATTGATGAATTCTATATTCTATGTCCAACTGACCCACTTTATTTACGCATCTTTAGTAAAATGTGGCTAAAGATTCATGAAGTCTGCGTTAAGAAGGAGGATGGTCATGTAGATATATATATATATATATATATATATATATATATATATATATATATATATATATATATATATATATATATATGGTCATGTATATATTCTTAGCGATCATTAACCAGCGCAGTTCATTAATATGATCGGATTGTAATATGATAATTTCTTGTTCCATACTTATACTCAGAGCCATTTGTTATTACTTATTTGTTATTTGCTCACAAATAAAATATGCTCATACAGGTCACAGATTCAATTTTAAATATTCAGTACCGAACTACCAAGTATTGAATGGCATTCTTTCGGGGATTAAAATAATTTATTCCAAACCTTGACAGGCATAAAGCCAGGTCTGTTTGAAATCTTTCCAGTCGCCAATATTTCAGCATAAAATCGTCATAACATTTGGTGTTATATAAATGTATGTCTGGAAAAGCAATCTATTTAGTTTTATATGGAAAAGGTTTTCAGGAATTAACACAGATGATATGGTGAAAATGTGAATAAACGCCTACAATCCGATCGGTGAGACTGACGTACTACTGCTAGTCTAACAGCTCTATCAGGCAATAAGAATATATGTCCACAGACAGACCTAACAGTATCGTCGCAAAGTAAGATGGCATAGCCGATATGCGAATTACATAGAGCAAAGTTTACAGTCCATATGGCAGGACAGATACACGATTCATCTTACCTGCAAAAATTTGTTCCAACTCAATCTGTTGGCCGAGTACGTAATACTGATAGGAGTGAAATGAATTCCCAGAAATTTCACCGCCTTTACTATACCAATTTCAATTATATCCCTTAAGGAAAATTATACATTTTTGGTGTTTCTTAATAATATTATTTTGTATATTTAGCAACATCTTAAAACATAAACATTAAAAATACATAATGAAATGTAATACCTCGATATCATTTTTTTGAATGATATATTTGCATTCTCTTGATGCCTGTTGCTTTCAGATGTTGGCATTGCCAACTGCATTCATGTAGAGGTTGATCGAAGCATTTAACGAAATGTTTCTTCATTGAATTTTATGACTGAACCTTCCTTTTCGATATAATTTTTATTGGAGATATTACTTTTCAATCTCGAATTGAAAAATTATTATTACTCATTACCCTGTCAAAAGGAATACTTCAAAAAGCTTGAATTCAGAGTGCTATTATGTTGCATAGCACTTCGTGAAAAAATATGAGTAGTATATCTACTACGAAAAACCCACTGCTGCCGAACTTAATTACAATATGACATTGAGTTTTCGATAAAATCAAAATATCAATTTTCAGATGTGAATGACAGATACTTTAACGAGTGCACAACCGTCACTCCAGTTAACAATCCCAATAACACAAATTTCTATGCGGATTCACGCTTCAAATTCACTCACATAGAACTTTCGTAACTATCTATTGACATTTCGTAAATACTGCTGAATTTTCAGCAAAACAACAAGCAAAACAGTCTACCAAGGCCAAAATCTCTCAACTTTCCAGTAGACCCTTTGAGATCACCAGTGAAGATTTATTCCATAAGCGATAGTCCTATATCTCGAACTTCAGTCATACGAGAAACACCTCAATCACCAACTTCACTTTCCAGAGTTAAGCTGAATGGCTTGTCCTACTCATCGAGCTTAACATCAAGGAACGGGTTGAAAAGCTTTGGCACACAAAAGGTCAGTATTTTTCAATTCGATAGTTTTCTTGTTCTTGGATACAAGAATATAACACCCAATTGAACGAATAACTTCAACAATTCAGTATTTATAATTGTAAAGGTATAGATAAATTGCGTTAAAGTAGAAAAACACATTGTAGTTTGATTTCAATAAACTTTCAATATAGCAGGTTCAATAGATAACTGTTGCTTGATATTGAACAATATTATTATTATTAATTTCTAAAATGAAAAAAATTTAAATCTGGAGGCATTTTTGAATGATGTCATGAAAAGAATTGCACCATTTATTGTAACCAGTTTCAGGTAACCCCTACACAGATCGACGAAGAGAGTAGTACCTGCAGTTGTAAATGTTCTTGTAAAGAATCTGCCGAGAATTTTACTCGAATGGATCGTTTCTCTGAGCGGCAATGCTTGTCATGGAGAAGGTTGCATATGTCTAGGGCTAAATTGAAGGCAAGTTCTGCTACTTCAGAACTACTCTCTGGATTTGCAATGGTAGCTATGGTAAGTTTAAAGAAATCTCAGTCTTGGAATTTTAGAGTCTGTAGTTGTAGCTGAAGTAGATCATGTGTTGGTACCTTCCTCTTTTTTTACTTTTCGTCCGTTTCAATCGTTTTTTTTATTCCCTTTATTGCATTGTGTTGTCATTATGTCAATTACAGCTGATCGCATTGTGACAAGCGTTCAAGCATTCATTTTATATTGATATACAATGTGGCAGCTTGTTTGTGTTTCAAAACCAGTTTTGTTAATGAAATTTGGTGAGTGTGATATCTTTTGCAAATAAATCATGAAAGTATGAATTGTGTTTATTGTAGATAAGAAACATTTCGAAATTATGAAAAAATATATAATGGTTTTGGAGTATAGTAGCAAAAAACCGATCTGTTATTCCTAAGCATCAAATTGAAGGCACGTCATTCTTCAATATGACTATTGCTTTGTGAGTTTTCCAAATTCTCCAAAAACATCAGTTTTCTGAATGGAAGCATTTTTTCGATTTGTCTGCCTGGAATGTATGTAGAAGGAATGTTTGGCTTCATATTAATGAGAGACCCAATAAATAGAAATAGGCAATTTCCCAATGAATCACCCTCATTATAATTCATGTTAAACCTTATATTTTATTTGAGAAAAAAAACTACTTTGCACATTGACAGAATGTTGATCATCGCTATCACTTATTTAACACTTGTGTTTATTCACAGGTTGAGCTCCAAGTGAATGATCCAACCAGTGTACCAGAATGGTTATTCGTAATTTTTGCGGTTTGCACCACAATTCTTGTATCGGTTCACATATTTGCTCTGATGATCTCTACATACATCCTTCCTAATATAGATGCCATCGCCAAAATGGAAATATGTGAATGGGTGTCAGAAAGTCCTCACGAGAGGATGAGAGGTTTTATAGAGTTGGCGTGGGCTTTTTCTACAGTATTAGGTAGGTAAAAACCACAATAATTTCAACAGAATTATTATTTTTTCTCGGAACGAGTTTTTTACGTTCACTACAACTTTGTCGAAACTAATCAATAATTCAATAGTGAATATCATTCCGAAGCTAATGCAGAGCCAGAAATATTCCTCTGAATGGAACAGGCTCAAAAACGCCAAGTTGATTTCTAAAAAAATTACGTTTGACGTTTTGATATCCATAATTTTTATAAAATTCAATTATTCATTACTTTTGACAAAGTTGTAATAAACAACGGAACGTCATCAACAAAAATGGAGATTTTTGCTATATATATATATATATATATATATATATATATATATATATATATATATATATATATATATATATATATATATATAGATAAAAGGTGATTTCTCGAATACTACTATATATATATATATATATAAATGTCGGAATTGTTTTTACTGCCTGTTTGATATTGTTATTTTTATAATACTTTTGGCAATAATAGTCTCTTTGTAATAGAAAAATCTTTATTTTTGTTGACGTTTTGTTGTTGATTACAACTTTGTCAGAACAGATGAAAAATGGAATTTTACATTATAATTTATAGATCAATTTATAATTTATCTGATATCAGTAGAATTCCTGTTTTTTTTCATAAAGAACGCATAATAGGATTACCTGAATATATGTACCCGTTTCATCCGTCAAATATCATAAAGGAGGATATACTATTTAGGAAATGAAATCAACCTCCTCAAAAAACATTTTAAAATAGCAATACAACTAAATAACACTATCTTTTTCAGGTTTGTTCCTGTTCCTTATAGAGGTCGCTATATTATGCTGGGTTAAGTTTTGGGATACTTCTTTCTCAGCAGCAATAGCAGCCACTGTCATAGTGATACCAGTGCTGATAATTTTCGTTTTGTTCGCCATTCATTTTTATCATTCCCTAGTTATTCTTAAGTGTAATACAAGTTTAGACGATATGATGAAATTGGAAGACATGAAGAAACAACTCGACAATATTATGGTTAACCCAGTATGACATTCGGCTTACTAAGTACGATCGAGTACTTTACATTTTAGTTCTTGTCCAACAATGGTGTTTGACACGAATTTGTGATTTATTTTTGAGAGAAGCATACAATAATTCCTTTGCGTATAGCTATTTCTTTCGAAATTAACGACAGAAACTTGAAATGAGGAAAAGATATTGAAATTTTCTTCGAATATTTTATGATAAATTGTTGAAATAGTAATTTCTAAGATTCGAATCTGGAAAGACAGCACCGAGTTCAGATAATTGAGCAAAGATTTAAGTGTCAAAACATTGCGAAAGGTTTCGCATTTTTGTAACCGTTCTTCTTGGATAAGTGTAATTATAAGCATAATTATTTATAGTTATTTCGCGTTTCGAATTAAGAGTCATTTTCAAACAATGTAAATATAACCTAACATTTAAAATCACATTGTAAACTATATTTCTCTCTCTCCTAATTTTTCAGGTCTCGGTTGCTCTATTTAAAGATATTGTTTTAAATTCCCCCGAAATTTTCTGTGTCAGTTCTTGAGTGTATTGTTGTCTTGTCTCCTTTTTGGATAGCTCTAATTTCCAATATATTTCATTTAAACAGTGTCTTTCTCTATTACTAATATATTAGATATGATATCTATCCAAGAGGAAGACAAGACAAAAATAAACTCAAGAACTGGCATAAAAAATTTCGGTTGAATTTACCACAATATCATTAAACAAAGCAAAGGTTTGAAAAATTAGGAGAGAAAGAAATATAGTTTATGATGTGATCTTAAATGTTATATTTACATTTTTGAAAACGACTGGTAAGTTTAAACGCTTAACAAAAATATAAATACTTGATACTTATGCAACACTTATTTTAAAAAGACCTTATCCTAGTAAAAAACAGAACCTGAACATGTTAAAAGTGGTCAGTAAATAAATTATGAATATATATATATATATATATATATATATATATATATATATATATATATATATATATATATATATAACTTAATAGATATACACCTTAAATATATGCCCTTCAAGACTTTAAGAGAAGGATAATTTTCCAAAAAAATATTTCAAAATTTAAACAGGCGATTGAAGACCTGAGAGTCAATTAGAATTCAAAATGAAGTTGGGTAAACGAAAGACTGAATTTTCGTTGTTCTTCTCCAATAGCAAGGGACACTTATGGTGTAAAGTGGCACCTTGAACCGCTGTGTTGTATGGACAGACACACCGTCTGTGCAGAGTCCTTCTGTTCCACGAATAGTATAAAGACAAAGATACTTCTAACAATCAGAAAGGTTCATCGAAAATGGCGTTTACAGTTCTGTATAGGCGGTTGACTTGTCACTTGAATTGACAGAATGAAAAACCAAATTTATTTTTCAGACGATGAATAGTTGTAGTGAGTATTTACGAAAGACTTGATGACTTCGAATAAATGAAGGGTTTTACTTACATAGGAAGTTGAAGCCTAATGAAAGGAGTTTTTATTTTGAGACGTCTCCTTCTTATATCTTTACCAATATAAGTATTGAAATTCAGTTTTAATAACCGAAAAACATATTTAATATTCGTTAAAATGTTCCATCAACATTAATTGAGAAAATGAAACAAAATGCTCAAGACATCATAACTAATGAGTTAGATACTTATGAGAGTTTTTCTATATTTTCAAAAAATTTCCTGAAATGCCAAATGATTGAGATACACACACACACACACACACACATAATTTTATGTATGAAAGTGGGTTGTTTGGATTTCTCAAATTTACAGTATTCCTCGAATTAAAATAATTGCTTTATTTGAATATGAAATTATTATAGTATTCATATAAGGCTGTGAAAGTATTAGTTCATAAAGTAAGTGATTTTTAGAATAGTAGATATGTAGGTAGTTCATGAAAAGATCTGTAAATAAATTGTAAAATCTTTTCCATTCTGTTTTTTCATTTACCGTTTCAAATATTCGAATACTCATAAAACTGGATTGCGCGTGAGATTTTCCGATTGGATTGCTGATGAAATGAACGAATTCTTATTACGAAAAAACCTGAAAATATAACGAACTTTTCCAGATTATGAACAAATAAATAAATATATATATATATATATATATATATATATATATATATATATATATATATATATATATATATATATATATATATATATATATATATATATATATATATATATATATATATATATATATATATATATATATATATATATATATATATATATATATATATATATATATATATATATATATATATATATATATATAGATCTTCACAGGTAATTCAATACTAGTGAATACTGAGACTCTTAATCGAAATATTTCAAATAAAACTCTCAGGGAGCTGTCTACACAAATGTTGTCAACGAGAACGAACCCATCACTTTCGAGAGTGAATATTAAGAGCGTTTCGAAAAATTCATCGATCTTGTTGAATGATAATAGGATACAATTGTTTCATCATTATTATGAATCATCAGTCCATATTTAATCTATCAATCAAGAATCGATGACTTTCAAAACGAACATAGGTCCTATACCAAATTAAGAGAAGTTCTAGAGAGTGAAATACTCACGTAGGCTCCCTCTATCGGCGAAAGGACGTATAAACACTCCCTAGCGTTCAAGATTCCTACTCATGACAAAAAGAGTGCGAGTGGAAGGCTTTGTAGATATTTCATTCGAGCACAACAGAAAATTGTCTGAAATGTGTACGAATGATCCCATGCCTAATCGCTCCAGATCACGCCCAGGCGGGCAAAAGTGTAGCTAGATCAAAAATTCACAGGTAATTCAATACTAGTAAATACTGAGACTCTTAATCGAAATATCGAAATATTTCAAATAAAACTCTCAGGGAGCTGTCTACACAAATGTTGTTGAACGATAACGAACGTATCACTTTAGAGTTAATATTGAATGTGCTTTGAAAAAATGATCGATATTGCTAAATGACAATTGTTTCATCATTATTATGTATCATCAGTGTGCATTCAAACCTTCAATCAAGAATAGATGACTTTCCAAACGCCCACAGGTCCTATATCCGAATGAGGAGAACAACACTTTTTGAACAATCACGTGAGCTCCATCTATCGAAGAAAAGACGTATAATTTCTCCCTAGCGTTCTAGATTCCCAGTGCGAGTATGTAGAGGCTTCATAGACATTTCATTCGATCACAATAGAACATTGCAGACAGAAACCTGTCTGCAATGTGTAAGAATAGACCCATGCCGATCTCTCCAGATCTCGCTCCGGCGGGCGAAAGGATAGCTAGTAGGAATGATTTGTGAATCTTGAAACGCACTTAATATTCACTGCCGAAAGTGATAGGTTCGTTCTCGTTGACAACATTTGTGTATACAGCTCTCTGAGAGTTTTATTTGGAATATTTTGTGTGTAAAACAGATTTCTGGGTGTTTGTATCAAGAATACCAAGGTATGCACTAATCCATAAATTCAAGGAAATAAGCTCGTATCGTCGATTGTGGTATGTTACTTTGATTTTTGTCATTTGATAAATTTATCTATTATGTCATTGATTGTACTTTCCAAATTTTTACATACCTGTATGAAGCATTTCTCAAATTTCCCTCCATTTTTTATGCGTGTATTTTTTATGGACTTCTATTTTCTCTCAATTTTGCGATATTTGACCTATAAAGCTTCAAATACAATTTTCACATAGAATATTCAAACATATGAGAGTATCTGAAGTGATAGTTTTTCTTTCAAATTTTTCATAGACTTGTTTAATTTGGTTCTGTGCGGTATGTGCTATTACTATATTATATGATTTCTATATTTTTGAAATATTTCTGCTGAAATTTGGAATGAAAGGTAGAAAAATTGAACCATTTTCCTCTAACGGTTTCTTTGTTGATTTCAAACTGTTTAAATATTCGTGTACCTATTTTATGTTTTATACTTGCGTTAAATTCGTTTTATGTGCGTACTTCTTGAATCGATTCATGTCTTATTTTATGTTTTATACTTGCGTTAAATTCGTTTTATGTGCGTACTTCTTGAATCGATTCATGTCTTAGACATTGGGATCTTACTTTTGATAATATATCCACGAAATTAATTGGGAATAGTAGTGGTTACTTTTTTTATTATAATAGTTCAACGAGTTCATTGAATAATACACTACAATCAACATACAATAATATGACATGAACGAATATAACACTTTAATGTGCCAATAAAATTATTTGGATTAATGGATAAAAACTTATTTATACATTATAGAGGCACTAGAGTAGCCGGACGGTATTACCTATGGTTCTTTCAGCTGGATCTTTTCTGTGAGCGTGGAATGTTTTTGATAAAGGGGTAAATTTGAAAAATTCTTGGCACTGAATTCAAATTGAGTTTAACTTGAGCAGATATTGCCTTCGTTGATCCATCTGGCAAACGATGGATACCTTCTCTAATAAGTGCACCCTCTGGAAAATGTTTGACATAAACTACAGAAAATTTTGTGGGGGTCCATGATGCCCTGGAATATATATTAGCCATTGATTCATTAGATTTTCATCCTATAGAATAAGAAATACAGAAACTGGTGGTTGGCCGGAATCGAGGTAAGTTTTGCATTCGACTTGCATTCAGGCACAGAGCAATGACTTGGCATGTTAATTTTTGTGCTAATATCAAGAACAAGACCTATAAGAGATTAGATCTAAATAACTCCTAATTCTAACAAAGGGTAAGTAACTGTGCTAATCACAAAAAAGGAAGAATTCTAGCAAATAATGCTTTTGTTAATGTCTGAACTACTCAGTCAAAACATCAGTAATCGGTAGCTATTTACATACAATTTTCGAAGGTATTACTTAGTCTGTTGTTGAAAAAAAAACTGTAGCACTTTCTTCACACTATACATCACATAATAGCACAACAACTAAAACGTGGACTTTTGTTTTTACACAATTACGAGATGGAAAAAGTTATTTCTACCTCTCCTGGTGTAACCAAAAAAAGCACAACATAAAACACAACAGATATTCCTGTTTATATACGAAATTTGCGGGAAATACCTTTTGCTTGTTCTTCACAACTTCAAACAATAGCACTTTCCACCACTTATTTTTGTACTTGAATGTTATTCCTCTCGTCAAATAGTGATTTATTCAGCAGCAATGAGCAGAAACCATTACAACGCCATTACAGCATCTCTATTTATGGGTCTTGTTTCGATGTTGCCAGATTTCCTAGTTCACGGCTTGAGTAGAGTAAGGCCGTAAGTAGAGTTAGGCTGTGGAAAGGATACTAGCATTGATCAGAATGCTTTGGAAAACACTTAGTTATATGAAAAAATTCTCATAAGAGGATATTTGCGGATTGAAGTCGATGACTTTCGTTTGCTGGACGTTGACTGAGGACAGCATTTCTCTAACATTGTCCCTTGAAGGATAATGGAGATATCTCATTGTTTCACATAGCCAGCTCTGCTGTAATGTCCTTTTGTATAATTCCTCAAAACATTATCGAGAGTTTGAGTATACTCTTAATATTCTATATATATTAGGGTGTACCAAAAAAACCAAAGTCGTTTTTTTGCAACACATATCCTCTCATGTTTTTCGAATGGTGTTAAAACGCGTATGAATAAAATTTCATGTAACTAGAACAACAGCAACCCATACTGACTTGCATTGATACATGCCATTACTTGTATACTTCAGAATGTCGCAAATTTCGTATCGAAGTTTGTATGGATATAAAGCATTAAATAACCGTTTCGAAACGCCTAATGAGCAAGTACTAGCTTGTCTGTTTCAAAACATTACGTGAACTTAATCGTTAAGTGCATTTAAGTGTTGATGAAAGCCCAAATCAAATTATTCTGAAGTGTATTTATTGAGAGGAGGCCTGTAAACCGACTGAAGCTCTATCTTATCGTGTTAAAAGAATACTGGCCTTATACCAAGCCTGGAATGATATACAAGAAATACGTACAAATACCGATGCCCCTCAATAAATGAACATAAATGAGAATAGGATATTCTTGGAGCGCAGAGTCTGTCGAACCTGGTATAGATGAAAAGTCCTCCGACAAAGAGAAAAAATCGCGCCTTAGAAATATCTAAGAACAAAAATTCATTCCTTCTTGAATTCATGCTGTTAGGAAAATTCATCTTTTGATTTGGAAAGAATGGATTTGAAAGACGATTATGAGTAATTCTGTGTGTATCATCGGAGGCACTAGGACTCAGTACTGACGATTATCCCATAATTAAGTACTACGTAAAAACGAAAGAAGTCGTATTCGAAAGCGAAGAAATCAATACTGTCATGTACGTCTTTCTGCCGGCTTTTTTCGTTTTTCGCACCAAGGATGTTGTGAAAAACGTTTACCTACAGTTTAACGCCGGTTCCGAACGGCCAATGGGCTTGTAATAGATGTACAATACCCAGCATATTTCATTATTTAAACTACTCAAATTATAGACAAAAACAAACACTCATGCCTCCAGCGGGACTCGAACCCGAGTCCTACCGCACCATAGTCGGGAGTTCTACCGACTAAGCTACGGAGGCCGGCTGGAAAACGTTTGCCAGATTAGACATGCGCAAATTGTAAAGAGGAAGCCTTCAGATAGTAATTTCAGTAATTTTATATGCTGATAAGGAGCAATTGATTGTGGTGCTGAAATTGCACAACTCTACTGGAAGTGAAAAAGCACGAGTAGTTTGAAGTGTGTTTACAGAATGTAATTTCGAAGATGAAGCCAAAATTATTTGTTGTGTCAACTCTGCTTCAGATTCTAGTTCTACTAATGATGCCTACTCATTTTGGAACAAAAATGTGTCAGAGATGTGATTATTTATGATTGCTGCCACGACATCTACGAATTAGTATTGAAAGGTCTATTTCAAGCCGAAATAAGCTAACCCTAATATTCCATTATTTGAAAAATTCCCCCAAAAATACAAAATCCAGCAGAAATCTCATTTTCACTACGTTGCGGACAAGAAAACACACTCATACCTGCCTGTAAAAAAAATTTGAGGAATAATTTGAGGAATAATGCTCTATTAATGATGAATATTGGATAACATAAATATAATATAAATATAATAATTATATTTATATTATAATATAAATTTTTTTTCTGCACATATCATCTGGTTCATATTACATACGTTAATTAGCAACGCTCCTGTTATTTGCAAATATTTATCGCATTAAGTGAGTAGTAAATTTCGAATTCATATTAGCTAGAGTTTTGCTCTAACAAGTGAAGTAAATTTTGGAATGTTGAAAGTTTTTGATTATGTGAACATTGTGTAATAACAGTCTACCTACAGTTTAACGCCGGTTCCGAACGGCAAATGGGCTTGTAATCAATGTACATTACCCAGCATATATCATTATTTAAATTTCTCAAATCATAGACAAACACAAACACCCATGCCTTCAGCGGGGCTCAGAGTGCGATTTGATATGCCGAAGAAAAAACCGACGTGTTCTATTGGTAAGTCGAACATTAATAAAACACAGATTAGAAGAGGATGTAATGGAATTTGTAAAATATGGTTTCATAACGACTGCTCAGGCCTGTCAGACGATGCCTTTTTGGAGATTTCAAAGAAAAACTGGAAGAGTAGTTTCTTATGCAATGGTTGCCAAATACGCAATATAAAAATAAAGTCACAGCAAGATAAATTGATGAGTAAAGACTCTGAAGATGAAGTAAGTGAAATGCAATATCCGGGGCGAGGTGAAAAACCTCGGAATAGCTATAATGGATCACTGTCGGCTCCAACAAATTCAGACATTATAAACTTGATGGAAGAAAACTTCAATATCCTTGAAGAGTCAGTGAAGTTTAATAGTGATATCATAGATGAAATGAAAGAGAAATTCGATAAGTTATTGCTTGAAAATCACAAATTGAAGAAGTAAAATGAAGATATAAAGACACGAGTAAATGGATTAAAACAGGAAATCCAAAAGTTGAGAGAAAGATCCTTTCAAGATGAGATATGCAAGAAGCAGAGAAACCTAGTTATGTTTGGAATGTCCACTGAGGACATTACACGGACCAATCTTCTGAAGGTACTTTTGAAGTGCGATCCGGATTTCACAGAAAAGGATTTTGACATTCGAGTTCTTCCGAGTAAGAATTCAAGGAAACCTACTTTACTCAAGTTTGATAAATCCGAGAAATGTAGGAATGTTTTGCAAAATACAAACTTCAGGGTAAAAAATTAAATACTCAATAATGTGGAAAACCAGTTACAGGATGTTATTTAGGTGAATGAGGATCTTCCGAGAAAGGTGAGGTTTTTGCTTGGAAAGGCTCAAGAATTAAAAAGAAAAGATCTTTACAAGTATGTCTGGTTCAAGGAGGGGAAATATTTATACGTAAAGGAGAAGTTGATCGAGTTATCAGAATTTCAAGTGAATATCAGTTCAGGGATTTAATGGAAAATTAATTAGGTATGTATTTTAGTATTTTCGGAGAGAATTGAAGATGAATATTGTATTCAATGCATCAGTTTATTGGAGACTATAATTATATACCAGTTGAGTGTTCTGAAGTAGAACCTGAGAAATTGGGTACATGTTTTGGGATGGGTATTTTTTTGCAGGGTTGACAGTTCTACATATGAATATAAGAAGCTTAGCAGAGCATTTTGAATTGAGAGTTTTTTTCAACCGTTCTTGATTTCTGTTTCGATTGTATTGTGTTGTTTGAGACCTTTCAATTGTCTGATCCTCCTTATTTTAGTTTGGATGGTTATGACATGTTATATAATGAAGGCAACTACAATAGGAATGATGGAGTGATTATCTATATAAAAAGTGATTTGAATTATAAATATGAAATTATTTCGTTGTCCAGCACGAAGCTTATTCAGGTGAAATTTGCGCGTGGTACATCTTTTGTTATGTCTGCTATGTATGAATCTCCTAAAATTTATAAAAAAGCATTTATAAATGATTCAAGATCATTTTTTGAGGAAAAGGAAGTTGCTAATGTTGATTTCAATTTATTTTTGGGTGATTTGAATATAGATATAAATGAAGAGAGTCAGGTAGTATATGACTATAAACTCGCTTTCAGCGAATTTGGTTTTCATTTGTTAATTAAACCCGTGTCAAGGGGTTTGTCAATTTCGTGCATAGATCATGTGTTTGTAAAACCACCGAATCCAGAGTCCCTGTTGCCATTGAAATAGATTCTGGAATGCAACGTGATTGCCTAGGAAATGGGAGGCGTGTGGTCTCAAAAATAACTAATTATAAGAAAGTAAATTAATGTCTTGAACGATCTGATTGGGGAGCCTTTTACTCTGCTACTGATGTTAATAATATGACTGAGATTTCTATAGAAAACACACAGCAAGCTATTGAGACAAATCAGTAGAAAGGGTAACTAAACATTATGAGAGAAAACGTAAATCTTGGATTACCAAAAGGCTGCTAAAGTCAATTCAAATTAGGGATAGTTTATGCAAAGTGTCTCAGAGAAACCCCAATAATAGAGAGGATAGAGATAATTTTTGTAAATATCGAAATAGGTTAAACATCATAATGAAACAATGTAAAATAAACTATTTCAAGAATAAATTAGCGCAGAATAATAGTCATAAGAACATGTGGAATATAGGAAATGAGTTAACTAACGTAAAGAAAACGAATATAATAAAACAATATTTAGAATTTTCTCATAATTTAATATAAAATACGCATGACGACGTTTCGAAGTACTACTTCTTTATCAAATGCTGGATTAATACTAATTTTAATATAAAATACTTGCGTATTTTATATTAAATGAGAAAACTCTAAATATTGTTTTATTATGGATATGAATTTTCTCCAAGTATCGACCTCATCAATTATCAAAACAAATATTAAGGGAATAAAGAACAAAAATGAGATGCTCATTAGCAGAGCTAAAGATATGGCTGAGGTTTTCAACAGGAAGTTCTTAGATATTGGACCATCTTTGCTTAAAAACATTGCCCAGAGTAAGCCTAGCACAAATCTTCACTATAAGGCGACTTTACAAAACTGTGACAGTATATTCTTTGCTCCAGTTAATGCCGCTGAAATAGAGGATATAATTAAGATATTGAAAAATAATAAAGCACCAGGATATGACGGTTTGACTGCCGAAGGTTTGAAACAAGTTTCGGAAACAATAGCTGATAAAATAAGTTTTCTAATAAATAAAATTTTGGATCGTCAAAATGTCCGGATGCTTTCAAGCTTGCGGTTGTCAAACCGTTATTCAAAACCGCAGAAAAAACTTTGGTAACAAACTATAGGTCTATATCTCTTATATCGAGCCTTGCAAAAATATTTGAAAAGGTAGTAAAGGTTAGACTCAGTAGTTTCTTTCGATTTAACGGAAACATTTCTGGTAACCAATTCAGTTTTCTTGAAAATTTATCAACGCAAGATGTCTTGATTCTCCTCACGTCGAATATATGCCTTGAAATAGATAAGGTTAAGAAAGTTTTTGTGATTTTCTTAGACCTTGCGGAGGCGTTTGAAACGGTTTATTATGGAGAATGTTCGATGTATTGGAGAAGGTGGGAATCAGAGTGCTCTGGAACTTTTGAGGGATTATCTGAGAAATCGGAAACAGTTGGTACGGGTTCAAGATTTTTACAGCTCTGAGGACAGCGTCGTGTGTGGGGTTCCCTAGGGCACTGTTCTGGGACCACTTTTGTTTACGATTTATGTGAACAGCCTGCTGAATCTGATCCTGAATGGATCAATCATAAGTTTTGCTGATAGAGCATTAGTTATTAATGGAGACAGTTGGGAAGATGTGAAGCAAAAAGCTGCAAAAACCACATTTTTTTTCTTCGTAGAGGTTTTGGATGCGGTCGAAGTTGTTCAGGTCTTCTCGACATGAGAGATTCCGTGAGTTGTATGAAATTCATTATGTACAAAATCGATTTGTATCAATGCGTAAGTCCTGAGATATTTCTGTGGGATATTGTTTGTCCGCAATTATTCACCATCTATGAATCGCACTGTTCATTACATTAGTGCTTGAGAGGACCAAATATTGCGAGGTCTAGAGGTTCGAGGTGATGACCAGCGTCAAAAAACTTATCCCATGTGCTTTACAAGTTTTTATGGCGCTTGGACATATATGACTCTCATGGTTATCAATAATAATCATGAATGTTTTGTATGAAGAATATATAATATCTCTCAGAAAATGTTTAAGATAATTAGTGAAATTTTCGTCAGTCATCCAACCGCTCATATGTGCATCCCGGTGGTGCTTCTTGGTCATATAATTTTGAACACCCTGACGAGGAAAAATGAAGATAGGCGGAACAAAATTGCTCGAAACATTTACACATCAGCACCCAGTGACTAGGGTACCTCTTTCTGCAGAAGTTGATTTAGACACATGTTTCGAACCTTTACGGGCAATTATTTTCAATGATTTGTGAACAGAGGTCACTACTGTTTCATCTACATGATTTATAGATTTAGGAACTGAATGTTCTTTCTCGTAAATATATTTTAGTTTGTTATTAAAAGTTCATTGAAAGCTGTTTCAAGGCTTGAAATTGTTGCTTCAAGAATACTAACAACTGCGAATTACGAAACAAATCCCTTTAACCAGCGGTAAGAGGCTGCTTGATGTTTCGTCCAGTTGTCTGGAATTATTTTAGTATTTTCTGTAGCACATAGAAATGCATATTTTCTAGTCAGTTATGGAGTCAGGCCATAATAAAGATCCTCTGATTCCAGAAGATACACCCGCAAGACAGTTTTCTAATTGATTTGTAAATATTTACGGAGTTTAAAAATTTGGAGAAAACACTCTACTTTTTCACGAAGCGAGATAATGTCATCTTATCAATATTGTTGTAGTTTTTGTATTACCATTAACCACCTCCAAAACAGCATTTCTCATATATGCAGGTGATACAGTTGGTCTAATCTTAGATTCCCATCTATAAAAAAAATACTTCCTTTTTATCCTTAATAATAAGGATACTTCCCATAATGAAAGTGTTCATTGGGAGGCTTGATACACATGATACATGCCTCAAGCCGTATCCATTTGTATCAAACCTCCCAAATTGCTGACGTTTAACTGGATAAATGTAACAAACGTAATCTTATATTTCAAGCTGATAATTTGGGTGACATATATTTCAGCTTTTATGCTATTCGTTGATTAATCAATTGATATTTATTAGAAATCATAAAACTGTGATAAAACCCTTGCAAAATGTTAGTAACACATCATCGTTCTCCTTAAATTTACGTTTATTTTTGAAAGACGAAAATAACGTAAAACACGGCTTTCCAATGTTCACTACACTCATTGTGAACTATTGCGTTCAACACGAGTTTCAGCTCCGGTATCCCACCTAAGCCGTAAATTTCAAATTTGTATCAACCCTCCATACTATCCCTGCTCTTTAATCTGGCAATGCCCTGCAAAGCGGATAAAAGTGATCCACTGTAGAGGAAGAAACTGTTTTAGTGTTTCGTTATAAATACGAGTTTTTACAAAAAATTGTATTCGGAGTTTATCTTAAAACAATTGGGACAGCTGTTTTACTATGACATAAAACGAAATTGAATTCCATCAGTAACATAATAGTGTAGCAGCTTACTAGTTAATGGTTTTTGATTACATCACAACATCCTATACAGCATTATATATGGAGGTAGATATGAGATTTTTGAAAACAAAGTTAACATTACACTTGGATTAATTATAACAGCAAAGTGGAATTTTTCATTCATAAAAATATTAATGAAGTTTGCTTTTAACCTTCCTCATTCCACAATGCCATAAATAAAGAATCTCATGAAATAATCATTTTATCGCTAAATAATTCCAAGCAGTCGAACTTCAAAATATGATTTTGCTCCTACTAGGTGGTCTGCACAACCCTTGTCCTCTATGTAAATTCATAATCTCTCTTTTCAGTCGTTCTTCCTCGATTTTTGCTCTTTCGAGCTCTTCAGTGATCTGCTTTATTTTATCTTCTGCATTAACAGCTTTCTTATTCTCCTGTTTCTTCTTCACTTCTAAATCAAGTTCCTCCTTACGCTTCAATTGCCTTTGTCTCTCGTCTTCTTGTAGTTTCATCAATTCTTCATTGTATTCTTCAGTCATTTTTATTAAGATTTCTCTCTCTTTGGCTAATTCTTCTTGTTCTTTTCTACTATTTCTGCAGTTATTTTCAATTTGTTCAGCAACAGTTGCAAGAATATCTTTAACTAATGTTTTTCTGGCTTGCTCTTCCTTATTCCATATTTCTGATTGTTTATCATACATAACTTGTGCTTCTGAATCGAATATAAATTGTAAATGCTTTTCTCTTAATTTTTCCAAACGTTTCTGATCCTCGGATATTTTTAGAAATCCTTCTATGCTTTCTTTAATATCTTCTTTCAACAATTGATCCTCTATTCGTTCTGCAATATCCATTTCTTTCAAGCGCCGCATTAATTCTTCCTGTTCGACAAGATTGTCTAGTATATTTTTCATTTTTTGTTTCAACTTAATTTTATACTGCTTGACATTGAAGAGTGCAATTTCCCTTTCTTTTGCGATTTCATCGATTTGTCGTTGTTTTTCATTCAATTCTGTTAATTCTCTTCTTTTCTTTTGTTCTTCCTCCTCTTTCTCCCTCAACTTTTCAGTAATAGCTTTTCTTAATTTCATTTCTTCAATTTGTTTATCGATGATCTCTCTAAGTTCTCTGTTCCTTCTCAAACTTTGTTCTTTTTGTTGTTCTTCTTTTTCTTTATAGGACTTTAATTCTTGTTCCCGTTCCAAAAATAACCTTTTTTCCTCTTCCTTTTCTTTTTCTTTTTTTTTACGTTTCTCCATCTGCTGATGTAGCCAGCTGAATTTCACATCTTTTGATCTTTGCGCTCTTTCGTATTCTTGGATGAATGAATTATTATTTCTCCACTGATGATATAGTCTAAGCTCTGCTTCTTTCTTTCGTTTTTCTTCTTCTTTCTCTTTGATACCTTGAACACAAAATGAGTAAATGAATATCAACTGAATTTATTGCTCAACCAATAGCTAATGAAAATTTTTCAAAGTATAATCTGAAAATTACTTCAATGATTTTCCGAACATATTCTTGAGAATGAACAATTGATGTGTAAAATATGCTTACTCAATATAGAATTTGACAATTCAGCATCTCTACGTCCATTTCAACCTTAAGGAAAGAATATTATTTTGTTCAAAATCTGAATTCGAAAATTGCATCAATTTTGTCTTTGCTTCATTCTAATTAATGACAAAGTATCGAGAAATATTGAGTAACATGAAATTTGGTACCACTTTTAAAAAATGTTGGCAACCCTTTTGCAACACAAAAAATAACAACAAATTCCGTATAACAACTAAAACTGAGTGAACTTCAATTCTGACCTTGAAGTGATCGAGTACATCAATAAAAGATGAGCAGGTGGTTAGTTCACTTAAGAAGTATTTACGAAGTGAAAAATATCAATCTTTTCTGTTGATTGCGCACTGACCTTCATGAACTTGTTTCAAAATTTCTGTAGGAATATCATCAGGCCTCTCCCTTGGGCTCCTAGGACTTTGAGCATTTTTGTCTCTGAGCAACATCAATTCTGCCTCCCAAGCAATTTTGTCTTCTTCAAACATTTTTTGCAACTTATTTCGTCGCATTTCTTTACTTTCTAATAGTGCTTTCTCCATTTGCATTTGTCGCACTAACTGCGTATTAGTATCATAATACCTTGGTGATGTCCATTCTTCATATTTAGTATTGTTCTTGCTCCACCAATCGTAGTACTTTTGTTGGTCTCCCCAGAATTTTTGGTACTGGTATTCTTTCTCACGTTTCCTGATAATTTGTTCTTCACGTGATAGAGGTCGCCTACGCGAACTCATCTGCAAAATGGCTGAGTTTGAAACATGTTGACGACAGTACAGAGGGGTAGAAATTTTGAATTTATGAATGTTTTTTCATATCGATTATTTTATTTTTTTTCACATTCATCGTTTATTAGGAACTTATTTGAGAAAACACAGAAACGGAAGTGCTGAACTTGAATTTGTATAAAATCCTGGACAAGCACTGAAGATGATTATATAACATTTCAATTATAGTTTTCAAAAGCCATTTTAACTTCGATGAGTATTTTCTGTGACTATTTATAGTTTTAAATTTGAGTATTGATTGGTGTTTTAGTATCGCTTTCAGTAGAAGACCATATTTAAAACATTCAGTGCATTATCCGGAAATCATCGTAGCAAGTTAATGAATTGATCAATTTTTATAGAAGATTTCAGTAGGATTTTCACTATAGGAAAACTGGATCTCTAGAGGTTGGATGAAGTGTTAGCACATTTGTTTATTTTACAATTTCAATAAATGGAAACCAAACGTTAACCTCTTAGTTCTTGGATACTATACTATTTTAGCTACCCTTGATGTGCTGAGAGAGCACGACTATCTGATATCTATGTTCTGGGAGTATAGGCATTATTATCATTGACAGTATGTCACTAGCAGAAATGCTGAATTAAAGATATATTAGAGTTGAAATTGATCGAAGTTTGGATTGGGGTGAACATATCAAGTCTGACATGAAAACTCAGATACTTTATCAGCTATAAATCCTTTGGTTATAAGGAAATATTGAACAAATAAGGTATTCGCTAAGGGATCACAATTCTCTGATTGAGTTATAAGCATTTGATTCTGTGTATCACATAGTCAAGCTACTACCATAATGCATTGCATTCATTAAAAACCAATGGTTCATTGGTTTCGATTATTTTTCGCATTAATTTAGAGAACAATAGTGAATAAATACCTATTAGGAAACCTGATTTCTATTTCTAATTTTCATTTTCTTTCTTTCTTAATATAATATTATCATGAACTTAATATCGATTTACATAAAATCGGAATTTTTTCATGAAAAATCAGTTAAGGTGAATAACAATATCCTTGGAAATGGAATGAATAGTATTCATCAAGAAAGTGGCATTGATATAAATGCTCTATACATTATGTGATAAAAGATAAGGAATTTTAGTGGCATTATGTAATTTTTAATATAGAGAATTGGGAAATATTTTTCATTCGATTTATTTTTAACTCTGCAAGAGGATTATAATTCGTCACAATCTTACAATCTAACTGAATGCTAACTAAATTCAGAATTTTCAGAAAATGAAAAAGTAAATAAAGATCCAAACAAGTAACGTTTCGATATTTCATAATTTCTTTTGCACTTTTTTTCTGAAGAATTGATCATCTAAATCTTACTTTTAATCTATTTTGATATTTTATGATTCCATTATTACAAAGATAAATTTTTGGGAAAATTACATTCTAAATCTTTTCGTCTATTGCGGTTAAAGTTAGATTTGACAAAAATGAACATTTTAGTTCATAAGATTCGGAAATTGGAAATGCCCTGACTATATATAAGTGAAAAATCATGAGTATATCGAAAAGTAATGGTTAATATAACCTTACTGAAAGCTAAACATACTATCAAAAGGTTTGGCGACAAAATGTTATATTGAAAACATGCATATGGTCTGCATATTAACAAAAATATAAAAATTGCGAATAATTAGATGTAGGGAATGTGCATAAATTCTTAGCATAGAGCGACTGATAATGCTTATTAGGTGTTAAATTGGTAGACGTCGTTGGTAGAAAATGGGACAGGAATGAGTTTCGTGCAAAAACTTCCCAATCACGGATACCAACACTTATCAGGTTTTTATAATAACCTTAGTCTAAGTCTTGAAATGCTACCGATTTAAATAGTCTTTTTCAGTGGTTATAAATAATAAAGTTTTCATTTTCAAAATACATAAATTATGATGTCTACACGATACCGTTTGAGGAAGAAAAGTATAATTCGAATTTAATCACATATAAAACTTTGACTTTTATTTTGATAGAATTCTCATCAAACATTTGCACATATTTCATATATTTCTATCTGAAAAACCGAACCTCTTTTTCTTCAAAAATGTGGTAGCTTCTGATAAAAATGTGGCCTATTAGAGAGCGTAAAATTTTTTTCTCATATCACATTTAGTTGAAGTATTTCTTATAACAAAAACATTAATTATTAAAACATTATTCATAACAAAAATATTATGAATTGAACACTGAATCCGTTGAAGAACAGTTTTGATAGCAATCGCCTTCAAAGTATATAATGTTTTCCTTAAAAAGTATAATACCGTGAGAAACATTGACTGAACCAAATACACAGGAGTAAAATGGAAGAGATCTACATGAAAAAAATGATAGAATGATCATCATCGCAATAAGTTCTCCAATTTCATTACATATTATTTATAGATCGAATATTCCGATCTATAAATTAATATTTACGTTCACATTTTTCAGTTTTCTTTCGGAAGTTTTCTCGTTACGTGGGTATAGCTCGTTTTATACTTTATAGCGTTTGGCTGTACAGTTTTGAATCAGATAAACATCTAATCATGCGTAAATAAGAGAAGTGTTCCACATTTGAAATATTATTATTACTGTATTATACTTAATATATAAGTACATATTAAACGTGACCATTTATTTTGGTACCAAAGAGAGACATCTGCGGAATTCTGAAATGAAAAACAATTTTTCTTATTGTTTTGAAACCTTTTTGAGATAGAAGATGAAATAACACAAAATAATCAACACACAATAGTTAGTAGGCACGCAGTCAATTCCACTAGTGGCGGACGTGACTTCTTAGTTCTATTTTTTTTTATTGTCGGGTGAACAAATTTGTTTCAAAATATCGGGTCTCATTTTTCGATAATTCAGAAACTCACTAGATGATTTATTAATATTCATATTCGCAATCAGAATAAGCTCTCATCAGTACGACACTTAACTCTGTTTGATCAATTGTCCATATTTTGTTCATTTGAGAAAATAAACTGTTTCGACAGGTGCGTCAAACTTCCAGGCAAACACAAACCGTATTCAGTAATTGTGGAAAAGGTTTTTGAATGAAGATTGTTGGTACTAAAGTGCTGGAACATATCCATTCGACGCTTTTCCTTAGAAACATTCCCGGCATTCCAGCCATCCAGAGAGTTTCATCTGTCGCAGAATTGGAAATAAGTGAAATTTCGTCAAAGTTTTCTGTTCTTGTCTGCTGCTATGAATCCTTGTCTGAGCATTAAATACACTTTTTAAACTTTTTTTAACTATTGCTGAATTTGACTATTCCAACACTTCTAGTAAGGAAATGAAATGACACAACTGGTCCAAGCATTCTTTGCTTGCTTTATAGAACTCAGCCCGTCAATTTTTACATTCAGAATCTGAAAGCTGACTGTATGTAAAACTGCTGTTGACTAGCAGCTGGAAAGCAGTTTCACAGCTGCTAGTCAACAGCAGCTTCTATTTCTTGTCAATTCAAAAATAGGTAGCAAACGATGTGAGGAAAAAAATAGTATTCTCTTTTGATGCTCGAAGAAGACCAATTTACTTGATTAACACTATGGTCCGAGAGCCGGCCGTATAAAAGTCCTATGGATCAGATACATAAATAATTTTTTTAATATACACCTAGAAACCATAGAACTAAAGGTCAACACCCCCAACAATGTCTGATTTTGCCCGCATGCAAAATTATGACCTCACTTCCGGTTGTGATTTCAGACATTATTATCACTTATGAGAAAAATTAACGTGAGAATGATGTTTTTGATAAGCAGAATTAAGTTTACAAATGTCAACAAGCTCAATTCATTCGCGATCAGAAGTATTTTTTGCATAATTTTTCATACATGAATAATTCATACATAAATTTTTTTGAGTGTTCCTAAAACTAAAACCCCTCTAATTACTTTTAAAAATTGTCGGCACCTTTAATTTACCCGGATCCGACTGTCGACCTAGTTTGAAGAATCAGAGCGCCTATCTAGATACGTATAATTAATAGCTTTATCTTCAATAATAATAATAATTGATTCTACAACAATTGAATTAATGAAAAAAATATTCGACATTTTCATTTTACCCAGAAAATATTTAATAGTGTTGGCGTTTACTTGATGTAAATCCATTATAATTGAATATAAATTTAAATTCAACACTTGAACTTATGATTTACACTTTATTGACTATAACTATAGCATGACGCGTTTCGTCGTTACAAACGACTTCTTTAGATGCTTACAGAATAATTCATTATTATAATATTTACAGAATAATTCATTATTCTGTAAGAATCTGAAGAAGTCGTTTGTAACGACGAAACGCGTCATGCTATAGTTATAGTCAATAAAGTGTAAATCATAAGTTCAACTGTTTGAATTCGAGTTTATATTCAATTACCCAGAAAAAGTTGTCCACTGATTTTAAGTGATTAAATAACCTTTGCTCGTATACTCAACGTTCCTAAATCTCTGATTATTTTTATATATTCATCCAATACATGGATAATTCTTTTCTTAAACTAATTCTACAACCATAAAATCAATTTAAAAATTTAGTTGACTTTTATCCGGCCCAGAAAAAGTTGTCGACTGATTTCAAGTAATCAAATAGCTCTTGTTCATGCATTGAATAAATATTTAATCAATACTTTGCATTCATTTTCCGTGTTGTAGTTTTCGGAACACTTAAAATACATTTATGTATCTTTCATATTATATGAGATGAGTTGTTGTATCCAAGAATTCCTGTGAGAAAGAAGGGTATAAATTGAAGCTTAAAAATGAAATAGAAATATTAGATATTAGAAATAAAATCTACTTCATTATTTACATCATCGTTTTCATTCGGCAAATTGCCATCATCGTCATTGTTGTCTGCATTTTCATCATTATTATCTGTAAAATTCATTGTTATCGTCATTAAAAATAACCTCTTCTATTTGAAGTGGTGTACGATTACCATTAAACATATTGGGCATTATCATAATTTCATCTTCATCATATATCCATCCACGCTCCTCATAATCCATAACAATACATTGTTTTTTCATACAATTTTGCAACATCGCATTCACATAAATTGTTTTGAGGATTTTTTGTTTTAATTATTCCCAGCAAAGTGGCATTACAATTGAATCATAATTTTTTTTTTTCATTCAAAAAAGCCTCTTCAGTCGAAAGAGCAGAAAAATTGTTTTGAAGAATGATTAATCGCGATAAATTCACATCTGTGCAATTATAGTTCATTTAATATGAACTATTGAATATATATCTATTCAATCATAATGGTTCTACCTCAAGTAAATGCCAACACTATCAAATATTTAAAAATTTAATAGATGTAAAATCAGGTTCTGTATAGGCCCTCTGGATTCTTCAAACTAGGTCGACAGTCGGATCTGGGTAAATGAAAGGTGTCGACCATTTTCTAAAGCAATAAGAGGGATCAATTAAGAAAAATTATGTAAAAAATACCTTTGATCGTGGTCGACTGACAGTCGCTAATGAATTGAGCCTGTCGACCTTTGTAAACTCAATTCTGCTTATCAAAAACTTAATTTTCACATTAATTTTTCTCATGTATCTCATAAGTCATAATAATGTCTGAAATAACAACCGGAAGTAAGGTCATAATTTTGTATGTGGGCAAAATCAGACATTGTTAGTGGTGTCGATCTTCTATGGTTTCTCGGTCTATATTCAAAAAATTATTCATGTATCTGATCCGTAGGACTTTTATACGTCCGGCTCTCCGATTATATACCGTCACATTTTCCTCTTCAATTCGCAACTCTTTTCATGAAAAGTAGCTGCATGTGTATGCAGAAAATGTAACCTTTCAAAAGCTGAATCATCGTTCTAACTATCTCAAGTGTGGGCATCAACGCAAACCTCCATTATTTTACTATAGCCTGGCAGTTTGTGATAGTCTGTCTCGGTAGAATAAGGAAACTCCTTCAATGCTTCTACTCGAACGCTATAGATGTCGAAAAACTAGTGAATTTCCACTAGGAAGCATTCGCAGTCAACAGAAAGACAATCAGCGGCAGTTCTGATCGCGTTATGAATGTGGGCTCCACATTCAATTTCAATAAGCTGCCTGTCTAGAAATTCATGCAATTTTGGATGAAATTGAATTGAGGAAAACTACATCTCAATTTATGCTTTGGTATGTTTGCAAAATCGGGAATATGTCGACCACCCTGGGGACACCGGGATACCATCAGTATCCCATAGCGGGACGTATAGACACGATATACATATATTTAAAGGATTCGAACGAATATAGAATAGCAAAAATATTAGTATTCAGCCTTTGGAATAGAAAATTGGAAATCCGGAGGCTCTGCAGTCGATCTTTGGGCTCAATGGTGCTGATAGGTTCGATTCCATCCGTGTTCTTCGACAGATCGGTATCGGCGTTAAACGTAGATCCAACTTTCGCACAAGCACAGAGTGCTCATGAAAGGATGACTTATATTCAATGTAACGCTTCGAAAGGAAAAAAAGGAATAAACAAATTTATTCAACTGCGACATTTCCATTTTATGGATAAATTCGTTATCATGCCTTGTTAAAAAACTAACCACATTATAGTATATTGTGTATTTAGAAAATTATGAAAGTTTCATCATGAAGTTTCAACGTTATTAAACTTCCAATTTCATCATTGGAAAATTCCTCCAAACTGCTCATTGAAACTTTCAATAGTTCACTTCAATAATTTACTACCCACGAAAAAATTAGCATTGAGCCATGCACCTGAAGAAATATCGAACATTTTCTCTTTAATTTGAAACTGTAGCTTCAATTGATAGTCTAAGAACCAGTAAAACTCTGACGACACATATTTCAGGAAAGCCTAAAATTTCTCAGTGAGAGTACCTACCATAAACGAAATGGGACTTACTTTAGCGAAGTCGCGGCAGGTTCCGTACTGCACAGGTATAAAAAGTGTGATAATTTGGTGAAAAAAAGACATATTTTAGGAAAGCTGCCATTTTGATATGTTGAAATATATTATTATACGTACTCAAAATCGAAATGGCAGACCATTTCCGCGGTTAATTCCTTGTGACAGACCATTTGAAAATTGAGACAAAAAACTTCTTTATGACATATTTTAGGAAACTTAAAAATTTTTGTATGTTAGTCTTGATAGTATCAGAAGCATATATCCCTCATTGCAGACAGATCTGCCGGTTGCATTGACTCGGCAGACCGAAAAACACTTTTTCCGCGCATATATACCTGTATATATATATATATATATATATATATATATATATATATATATATATATATATATATATATATATATATATATATATATATATATATATATATATATATATATATATATATATACATATATATATATATATATATATATATATATATATATATATATATATATATATATATATATATATATATATATATATATATACGTAGTATACGGAATGAAGGGATTTTCGTTTTCTCTTTCTTCTTCCTAATATATTACTGACATATTCCTTCTCTTTCAATTATTTTTTTTGGCAAAACTGGCTTACATTGAGAAAAAACCAATAATTAAATAATATTTTATCTTTATACGAATTTGAATCGACTTGACTCATTTCTTTGAGATGATATTTTCTGATTTTCAATAGAATACCACTTATTATTTTATATACTTTCAGTAAGTAGATTGTTAGATTTCATACTTCCATTGTAACAATCCGAAAATGATTCTGAATTTCCTACCATTTTATGGCCTCTTCATTCATCATTGTTCGTTTTATTGAGATTCGTTTCATTCATTTTACGTTCGCTGTTCTCTTGTAGGTACCTAGTGTTCATTATATGTCTTCTAATTTCAAGTGCACTTAGTAGTCTAAAGAAAACATCTATTGAACCATCTATTTCTCAAACTTCAACATCGGCCAAGAGCTGTAGTAACAACGATAACGTCGTACAAGATTTCTGTTTAACAAATGTTAATTTATCTTTAATCATGACACGGGTGAGTAAATATGAATATTAAAATTTTTTATTGCTGCTTTTTCATAATTAAGATCAATATTTTCATTTATTGTGAATATTTCGCCACAAATAACCAAACAATAAAAATGAGTTCATTATGTCTTCTATTACACTAATATAGATCTATAACGGCAGATTTCCCTGTATACGACACTAATGACAGTACCTATCATCCATTTTTCAAGAAATATTTTTATATGTATATCAGTTCCAAGAACTATCAGTAAATATAAATAAGTTGATACCATATATTGAATAGACGTTCTAAATATTTGTGCTCGCGCGATTCTGCCGTCTGCCAGAACAAAGTAATCGGCACATCCTTCTGCTTTGAAAGTAAAATGTATTATGGTCAAAAATAACATAAAAATTTGAAATTTTCTAGAATACTTGACTGAAATACAAATAAAAACAATTTGTGTGAGTTTTCAAATATTTAGCAAAAACGTAATAACCAAAGGAATGGTCTGCCACTTCGATTTGAGTAATTGATATAATAATATATTTGGACATATCAAAACGTCATTACATATCTGAATCAAAATTCGTTCGAAGATGAAATATTAAAATCAGTTGGTTTTTTCTTCATGTATGACAATTTTGTCGTCAAAAAGAATTGAAAAAGAAGAAATACAATAGTATATTATGAAGAAGAAAGAAAACGAAAATTTGTCCATTCCGTATACGACGTATATATTGCACACTGTTGTATTTGCGCGGGAAGAAGAGATTTTCGGTTAAAAATCTAGAAAAAATAATATCAAAGATAAAAATTCATATAAGTTATGTGGAATTATGTACTTCATTGAGTGATGACATGAATAGAAATTATTAATAATATTATTATCGAAACAACTGTGAGCTTGATTCAACATGGACAATTTCAATAACCAATATTTCAATAACTGCGTAGATATAAAAAGTGATCAGTGTGTGAGTCAGTCAATTTAAAGTATTAATGGAGAACTTTGAATACTAACAAAAACTTCCCCTGGCCTATGATCCCCACCTCAGTGGAAAAAGCGATTGCAGTTTTGACCCATTTCGATACACCGTTCCGTCCCAGCGTAGCGCTTCTATTTTTTTCTCCTGTTCTGTTCAATCAACTTTTAGTTCTTACTGATTTATAAGCATACACCTAGGAAAGTATGTGCAAGTTTAGCTACAATTCATCGCTTAAGTTACATTAAGTCTTCACAGGTCTATAAAAACAACCAATTATTCAAAACATTAATTTAGAGACAAACACTCGATTGAATAATTTTCTATATTATATTTATATTTCACTATTATCATTTTGAAATATAAATTGTTTTATATCATCCTTCCGTTCGTCATGATATTCACGGTTCATTATTGAATTCATGATTGTTATTCTATACTTTATATTGTCTTCATTCGTGAACTATCCTTGATCTTATTTCGCAATCAACAACGCTACAGATCTGGATATCGAGAAGAACTTCTGGACATCATTTTCCACGCCTCCATTAAAACCTTCAAAACCACTGAAGCCACTGAAGAAAAATTGTATCACTTTAACATAAGAAAAGCTGCAAGAATTGACAGAATAATGGAAAAATGATAACTCTACTTTAATGTACAAACCCATAGAATTAGCCACCTTCTCTTCGAAAACCACGCACTGGAAGTAAAAAATGCATCGTGTTCGTATTTCTTGACGTGAGTCAAGCCTACGATAAGGTAAGCTTATTCTATACATTCAGGGTTACTGTACAAAATTTGAAAAATTCCTCCTTCACATATTTCGAATTGTTAATATCTTATCTGAATATTAAGAAATTTCAAGTGAAATTTCAAAACACAAAAGAGCGCCAAATATCCGATATCATATGGAGTACCACGAGAAAGTGTTTTAGGCCCCTACTCTATATGTTAGATACAGCAGATTTACCTTCTTATCCAAACACAGAAGTTATCAGACGATACAGCTCGTTTAGCCAGCGACGTCATCTCGTAAAAGTGTCACACTCACTACAGAACCACCTAAATAAGTTACAAATATGGTTGCAAAAATGGAGAATAAGGATCAATCAGGCCAAATCTATACAAGTCAAGTTCACTCTACGTTAAGACGAATGACCTTCAGTATACATAAATCATGTTCGAATACATGTATACCTTACATTAACATATCTGGGAATACATATAAACAGAAAACCAATAATAGGAAGAACAAGTAACTAAACACCGTAAAGAACTCGACCTAAAAGTTAATTAATTACAGTGGCTCATTGGTCGAAAATCAAGATAGGGAAAATAACAATGTAGAATAAACTGCTTATTTATAAAACAATTATAGATCCAATCTGGACAAATGGAATCTGTATGGAAGCACATGTAAGTTAAACATGCAAATAATTCAAAGAAGTCAGTACAAAATTCTTAGAATGAAATAAAATGCACCGTTGTACGTCGATTTTTGACAAATATTTTGTTAGAGTCTAAAGATGTCGGTAACACGACAAAACGAGTCACATTATTTATAATAATATTGTGAATCAAATTCAAGTTCATCAAATTTATTATAATATATGAACCTGAACGAATTTTTAATTGGGTGTTTTGAAAACAATTCAAAATTTACAATTACGAAGTTGGAAATGTTATAGTTGAATGGTAGACTACTATAAAAATGATGAAACTAGTTAATTATTCAGTAACATCAGAATCAGTATGGATACAATCATTTTTTTGGCTCTGAGTTCTCGAAAATTGAAGTACATATTGAATTTTCTGCGCAAAAAAACCCAAGTATTCATTTCAAATTATTTTCGTCTTTTCCTCACAAACGTGTAAACCATTTGCTTCATTTTTTATTAGATGGGGAGGAATCCTAAATTTGAATCCATCTCTTCTTTTATTCGTTTTGGTGCAAAACCTTTCAAATAGAAGTATTTTATGACAGCACGTTTCTCCAATTTTTCCATTTCTCACGAACACAACTCGCAATGTGCTCTCAGTCGCAAACTAACGTCGCGATTGGGCTGAAACTTTACATACAAGTTCAGTAGGATGGTAGTGTATTACGCCGCGCCGCTCTAAAAGTAGACCTAGTGGCGCCATCTCTTGGTCAGGCCAGAAACCTTTCGCCCCACCCTCGTATATATACCTATATATACGAGGGTGGGGCCATATATATATATATATATATATATATATATATATATATATATATATATATATATATATATATATATACTACATGATGTTTCTGCCTGTTGAATATCTATAATTTTTTTAATCTTTATTAGAAATAAGAGGCTATATTACATGGAAAAACTACATTTTCGTTGACATTTCGTAGTTGATTAGTTCATAAACTAATATAGAATCAAATGGAAATTGTTATAATTTTGATCAACTTCGTTGTTTTGACTTTTTAATAATCAGAGAAATTTCGCTGGTTCAGCATTCGCTTCATAAGTGTTTCAGTCTTCATCGCCATGAGGGAACCTCTGAAAAACTCATGATAATCCAGGCGATTCAAATATTAATTTTGAAACAAAAATAATATATCGCTCAAATAATTATTAATAATGGATGATAATTATAGTTGGTATTTATAATTTTGAACGATTTTGGAACACCTGGTAATATGGTAATATAATATATATATATATATATATATATATATATATATATATATATATATATATATATTTACATAACTCTACATACAAACAATAACACGCTTTTTCAATTGACGTCTCGTTGCGAATAGCTACTTTTGTTATTGTTGAAAATATTAAAAAAAACTGAATAATTATGAAATTATTAATGAAAAATTTCTGAAGAAAACCTAATGTGTATAGTATTCGAGTTTAATTTTGTATCGTTTAAGTTAACCCTTAAGTAGATTCACTTATATACAAACGATTGAAACAAACAGTGTACATAAATAAAATATTAATTAATCACTTCAGGACATTGAAAACTTGTTTACCGATAGTTTTTTTTCAATCACCCTCGTATATCAAATTTATTTTATAGTGGAAATAAATATCACATCTCCAACACCAATAATGTAGCAATAATGTAATTTGTAGAAAAAAGTAAATTGTAATAACAACAACACGCTAAATGGACTGAAGTATCCGGTTGAATATTAACACAAAGGTCGAACTCTTGAAGGGGATTCACACTGTCGGAACTTGAATTATTGAAAACTGGCAAGAAATAAAATACAAATTACGCAACGATTACAACACGTGATTTTGTCATTCCCTTCAAGTGCAGTGAAATGAAAAGCAGCATTGTGATTTATATACAGTACTTCATGAAATGGACGCCATTTGGTATGTCTTTAAGTTAGACAATATTTTTACTTGTCTTTTGACGTAACAAGTGGAATATTTCAATTTTTTTTGAATTCCTGAATTTTTATTATAATCCTAGTTCAACAAAACAATTTTTTGAATAAATGAGAAATATTGTTATTGCCCGTTGATTATGTTGAGTTTTCTAAATTATTTCATTGAAAAATCGATTAAAATGAACACTTTTCAATAGTGAAATGCAGTGATTACTAAAAATATTCGAAAGAAAAAAATTTCATTATATTCACTGGGGTCTTCAAGATGATGACACACAATAATTACAAATATGACATTTGAATCATTGTGTAGGCGTCTTTTTTCAACAAAAGAGTTATTTTACATTTTTTATGATCAAAAGAAAGCAATTTGCAATACAGAATAGAAGCTATTGCATGCTCTGTCTCCAGTTCACCTGTCAAATTTGTTCCTGGTTGGCGCACAAACTTCACATGTGCGATTTTATAGCGACACTCAGTGCCTTCTTCGAGATTTTTTATATTGATTCGTTGTAGATCTTTATTCTTTTAGCCACTCGGTCGTGCATTTGCTCTTCATAAATTATATCGAGTAGTTTCTTCGGTATTCTGGACTGCTTCTTTCTGTAGACATGTGCAAAGAACTTTGCTCGTCGTTCTCTGATTTATTCTGTTATTGTATTTATCTTTTGATCAAATTCATTTTGAGGTTTTTCATTCCAAATGCTGCTTCTATTGATTGGCTCCTAAATCTTTTTGAAAATTTTCCGTTCTAGTTTTTCTACTTCTGTAATTCTTGAATGACCGTCAACAACCATTGTTTCAGCTGGGTAAATTGTTTCTGGTAGAGCCTCCTGAAATGCACTTCTTATTATAGTACGCCCATGTTAGCTTGTAGGCCCTTTGAAGATTGGTAATTCTTTGTTCATTAGAGATTCGGTTTAAACTTGAGGACTGTATAACTTCTCCGAGGTATTTGAAATGGCCGTCTTGAAGAATTTCACCATGTATTCTGATTAAAGAATATTTATTTCGTGGTTTTCTTTCCATGTATTTGGTTTCATTAGAAGAATTTGGCAAGTCGGTTTTCTGCGTAATGTTATGTAGTTTTTCTGCAGCGAGAATCGCTTCAGTTCTGTTGTCTGTGATAATAGCAATTTCGTCTGCAAAAGCCAGAAATTTGACATTTATTCGATTTTCTCTTTTGATACAACTTGTATGCCCTTCACATGATGTTCCGCTTTCCTAATGATCTTCTCTAAAACGATGTTGACAAAAATTGATGAAAAAGATCTTCCCAACCAGAGGAACAGACGTTGACCATTTGCCATCAGATACTGAAGAGACGCCAATGAATTAGTTTTTGGTCCACCATGTGTATCAGTGTCTCCTTTATCTAGGAGACTTTCCCTATCCGCCACACGGGGAGGCGACCGATAGGTGTACTAACAATCCCACACGAAATATATATATATATATATATATATAT
The DNA here is from genome assembly GCA_030704895.1 of Henosepilachna vigintioctopunctata. Lineage (NCBI taxonomy): Eukaryota > Metazoa > Arthropoda > Insecta > Coleoptera > Coccinellidae > Henosepilachna > Henosepilachna vigintioctopunctata. Next base: position 1,889,915 of record JARQZJ010000036.1, on the reverse strand, counting down.
ATATATATATATATATATATATATATATATATATATATATATATATATATATAAAACAAGGTTTGTCAGGCTGAAAATGAACAAACAAACAACGTAAATCTCAGGTAAATACCGTAAACTCTTAACTATATATATATATATATATATATATATATATATATATATATATATATATATATATATATATATATAATTAAAATAATTTTATTATATAACTTGCCTTTCGAATTTTATTTCTAATTAATTTTGGATTAATTTTCTCAATATGCGATACTAAATGAAATAAAGATAAAATTTAGAATTAAAACTGGAGAAATATGAAAATGGCCTTCGTGAAATTTGAACTGAAGTAGCTCTTAAATTCTTCTTCTTTCGAGATCTTACGTATTAGTTCCGTCTTCACTTCCAAGGTTGTTGGCATTGTGGGCCCCTCAATACCAATGTAAGTTAAGCGATTCTCGATTGAAAAATTGATTCCAAACAAGTTGCTATTTACTGGGACTTAAATTAAACTTAATTAATTGATTTTTTCACATATAGGGTAAATGTACTTGTAATAGAATTGATGGACCTTCTGTAATCAATCATAATTTGTTTTCTCTCCATCCTTCTTGGCGTCAATTCCTCAAATGTCCTCGAATTGTTTTTAGCGGTAAATTCTCATCCGAAGCATTCCTTTCCAAAATTACGTCGTTCACAGAATTTGATTTTCGTATTTATTTCAATGCTTCTGTGGTCCTCCTCCGAGTGCAGGGATGTCGCTCTTTCTAAGATACAACGCGCTCCATACTATAACTTGTTTATAAGGTTTCATGCCAAAATGTTTTTCATACAATAGTATTGAATGAGCTATTTCACCATCAACTGTCAATCAATAAAACAGCCTCTACAAACTGTACAATATTTCGCAATAGGTTTCCATTGAAGGGAAATGATAGACTCGTAACTGACCTTTTGAGATTGAATATTTTTATGATTTTTACAAATTGATTCATTAATAACCGACTGAACAGTAGTTTTTCTCAAGGACATCATCTGAACAAGAATAAATGAAAATGGGAAAACAAAAACCTACCTTGTACAATTATCAATATATATATATATATATATATATATATATATATATATATATATATATATATATATATATATATATATATATATATATATATATATATATATATATATATATATATATATATATATATATAATATATATATATATATATATATATATATATATATAAGCAAATGAAAGCTTTTGTGCTTATGGCACTGAATTAAATATTTAAGAAAATTAACACTAGAGCATTCATTCGAAAAATTCAAATTAATCAAGAGAATGTTATAGTAGAGCTAGATATGTGAACGTGTACGATGTGACGTCTCCACTATCCTTCAAGGGATAAATGTCAGAGAAATATTGAAATCGATGCCACACCTGATGGAAGTGCGAGACATATATGTTTCGTTCTGCAAGGAACTCGTCAGTCGCACCACGTCCATCGAAGTGAGGCAACGACTTCAACCCCTAAGCATCTTCTTGTGACTCCAAGTGGAAGACCGTAGAGTTATGACTGTTCCACATTTCCATCTATGGGAATCAGTACAAAACACCTCTCAGATTATAGACACACTAAGCATCGAATTTCCACATGTCTTCTATACCCGTAGGTATCTACTAAATTGCAATGTCTATTTGACAAATATCTTCGAACGATGGTTTTAAATGTCAATAGGTTGCGTTAGTAGTACGCTCACGTTTATTCCCGTATTTCAGGGGCCTATTCGGCGATATTTTTAATCAAATGAAAGTTTTTGTGCTTATGGCACTTAATGAAATATTTAAGAAAATGAACACTACAACATTCATTCGAAAAATTCAAATTAATCAAGAGAATGTTATAGTAGAGCTAGATATGTGAACGTGTACGATGTGATGCCTCCATTATCCTTCAAGGGATAAATGTTAGCGAAATATTGAAATCGATGCCACTCCTGATGGAAGTGCGAGACATATAGGTTTCGTTCTGCAAGAAACTCGTCAGTCGCACCGCGTCCATCGAAATGAGGCAACGATTTCAACCCCCAGGCATCTTCTTGTGACTCCAAGTGGAAGACCGTAGAGTTATGACTGTTCCACATTTCCATCTATGGAAATCAGTAGAAAACACCTCTCAGATTATAGACACACCAAGTGAGCGTACTACTAACGCAACCTATTGACATTTAAAAACATCGTTCGATATTTGTCAAATAGACATTGCAATTCAGTAGATACCTACGGGTATAGAAGATATGTGGAATTTCGATGCTTGGTGTGTCTATAATCTGAGAGGTGTTTTCTACTGATTCCCATAAATGGAAATGTGGAACAGTCATAAATCTACGGTCTTCCACTTGGAGTCACAAGAAGATGCTTGGGGGTTGAAATCGTTGCCTCACTTCGATTGACGTGGTGCGACTGACGAGTTCCTTGCAGAACGAAACATATATGTCTCGCACTTCCATCAGGTGTGGCATCGATTTCTATATTTCTCTTACATTTATCCCTTGAAGGATAATGGAGACATCACATCGTACACGTTCACATATCTAGCTCTACTATGACATTCTCTTGATTAATTTGAATTTTTCGAATGAATGTTCTAGTGTTCATTTTCTCATATATATATATATATATATATATATATATATATATATATATATATATATATATATATATATATATATATATAGGCAGAATCACCGCCTATGGCCATCACCCCACCTATGGCTACACCACTCAAATTGATGAAATAGTGAGCATCTGTTCATTACTTCGATGAGTATTAATAAAGGTATCAACATTTCATTACGCAATCATTATCTCATTGACCAAACCTCAGGAAAATGCATGGCTAAAATGAAAATAAAATGATAAGGTGAGGAATTTTGAAGTTGGTGATGAAAAAATCCTGTAATAATTTCATTTGACATGAAATCTGAAATCCGATCAACACTTAAATTTTCTGAAAGGGCTGATCTCGGAACATAAATGTGATTCAGTACAAACGTCTTCCCCAAATCGTGCATTTTCTATATGATATATGTGAAGAAAGATGAAAAAGAACCTTAAAGTAGCCATAAGTGGTACCTCTGACCTATATACCTATATTTATAGATATATATATATATATATATATATATATATATATATATATATATATATATATATATATATATATATTTCATTGAGTGCCATAAGCACAAAAAAATTCATTTCGATATATATATATATATATATATATATATATATATTAGTTTCACGACTGCAGATATGAGTTTTCAGTTTTGAATTAGGAATGCAGTCTAGGACGACAGGAATTACAAAGAGGTAACAGGATCTAATATTTTCCAAGCTTTCGAAAATTTTTATTTTCTTCTTCAGGGCTAAAATAGTACAATATTAACACTTTATATAACAAGGCACTATCGAAAATTTTTCTTACAATTACTATGAAGTTAGTTCGAAAGTACTGTTTTTTGAATTTTCAAGTGGAATGTTTCCAAGGGCGTTTCTTAAACTGCATGACGTTGGCTGAAGTTTTATGACTAACAAACGAGAATGAATTTATTTTGTGCATTTAGAGTGAATTTTTCCATGAGAACCCATGACATTTATATACATGTTACTTAAATTATCTGCATAAGATTTTTTTTTAATACAATTTCCTGTCTTTTCTATATGAATCATTTCTAGGAAAAGGCGTTTCTTGTAATTATTTGCGGGATCTAAAATTTTTGTGGCATTGTAATTCATATTGTGACCAGTGGCTTGTACGTGTTGAGGGGGAATTCTTCTTGTTGGTATTTCGGTAGTCACTTTTATGAGAAATGATCCTTGAATGAAGGTTTTGGGATGTTTGATCTATATATACATAATATATATATATATATATATATATATATATATATATATATATATATATATATATATATATATATATATATATATATATATATCTATATATATATATATATATATATATATATATATATATATATATATATATATATATATATATCTATATATATATATATATATATATATATATATATATATATATATATATATATATATATATATATATATATATATATATATATATATATTCACATATATATTATCTATATATATATATATATATATATATATATATATATATATTCACATATATATATATATATATATATATATATATATATATATATATATATATATATATATAATCGCAATTTTGACAAGGAATTTTATAAACGACATTTGATTTGAATTTCAATTCTAGCCGATGTTTTGTGCGAGTAAATAAGAATTGTATCGTTAATGTATATTTTGGGCTATTTTCATTTTATTGTGGAATAATTTTATCAGTTTTGGCGTTACATTGTGTATATGCGGTAAAACACCGAATGATAGATTTTCTGGACTGTTGGTGCTAATAATTTCCTGGTTTGTTTCCATTATAGTGCTGCAAGCTCTCAATAATTTATTAATCAGTTCAAGTGGATAACTATTATCAAGTAGAATTCTCCTGAATATTGATATATTTTTCTGGTAAAATTCGGTATGACAAATATTTTTTATATTTGGACTCTAGTATGAAATTCTTTTTCGTTTTGAATGGATGGTAGGAAAGGTAATTTATGTAACGTCCGGAACCAGTTGTTCTTTTGGTACCAGTCTAGCATTATGCTGTTATTTTTTCTCATCACTAGGGTACCTAGAAATGGAATGCTATTATTATTTTCTGTTTCGACGGTGAATTTTATCGAGAGGTGATAGCCATTGAATGTTTCAAATATTTCGTCGACCTTATTTGAGAGTACAGCGCAAATTATATCGTCGACAAACTTTTTTAGGAAAGGTATTTCAAAGGAAGATTAGGTATACATGAATTCGAAAGATCGCCCATTATATATTGTGCGATAATTCGGGAAAGACAGCTTTCCATGGGTGTTCCAAAAACTTGTTGATAGTATACGTATATAATATTCATTTTCTCTGTCATATGCTGCTGTGAAATTATCTGCTAGGAATTTCGATAATTTGTTATTAGTGAATAGTGTTATTGCCGTAAAATTTTCATGGGTTGTCGGCACAGATGGGTTGTCGGGGCCACTATTGAAGACACACAATCAATTTGTTTGCTGAGTCTATATTTCGGACACTGATTCTATCCTTCATCGGACTCAAAAATCACAATGTTAAATAAAAACACTCGATTAAAAAATACCGACACTTACATCTAAACTCAGTGGACATACACCTGGCTGGACATAATTGAACCAATAATTAGAATGTGTTGAGTAGGATAATTATTTCATATTGACATTAAAAAGATTGTCATCATCTAGAATATATTAATCAAACTAGAGACAGAAATAATATGCAGCAAGCGTATGGCAACTGTCAAATGCGGTACGTCAACTACGTCGCAAACCATAAGCAACAATCAGTGACCAACATAGAAAGGCATCGGCTGATTCCAACAATTGTAAGCCGCTATGGCATTATTAAAAATGTAAATAACACAGAAAATTCGGGGTGAAAAACCTTATTGGAGAGCGAAAACAATGAAAACGCAACGCAGAAATCAAAAATCATATCGGAAAACAAGACCATGTCAAGAAATGGACCCAAAAGAACCATCAACACTTAAATCCAGAGATAAAAAGTGGCTCTATATGCAACTGAGTTAGGCAATATCAGTCCTCCTGTTAATTCTGTGGGACTCTTGTCATCTTTTTGGAGAGGATATGATACACCTCCAAAAAAAATCCGTTTATGGTATTTGGACATTATGGAGTTGTCCTCATCAGGTTCTCTTGTAAGTAAGCCTCATCAAGTTAGTTGGAGACCAAAATAACTAATACTCAATTTTTCTATTAATTGGTAATTGAGACCACTCAGCAACTTCTTGAACTATTTGTATTGTTAGAAAAGGAAAACTTGGATAGTAATTTTTGAACCAATTCGCTAACCATAAAAATCACTGAGAGCATCCGGCAGAGAGAACTTTTCTGAAATAATGAGTTTTTCTGCATTCTGACACCCTGTATGCGACCTTGAGTGATTCCGACAGTGTGTTGTTAGATACTGAGGCTTGCTGAGTGAACACATTTTTTTATTTCAATAAATTTTGTAATTCTCACTGAAAAAAACACGCGATCTCCAAAATATAGTTGGATGTATTGTCTCAATACAAATACGTGTCTTTGAAATATATTTGTGTATTTTATACAAATATATTTATATACAAACCAACTTTTACACGGATCCAGAACAAATTATTGTCAGAAATATTCGTTTCCATTTGTATTATTCATATATATTATTATTTCAATTAGTAGAATTATTGTTTGATCTAAGAATTCTAAAAATATAAGAAATAACCGAATGACCTCCTCGGAATATCACTGAACGAAATCAGTCAATCCATAGCAATTTCTTACTTTGGATATAGTAAGGTGAAAAATTCATTATTCATCTTATTCATATATTATTCATTATTCGACGTATTCACTGAATAACTTGGGCAAGTTTATGATTCCATAATCGGTATATAATTTTCTTCCTAACATTTTTCTTCGAATTATTCATTCATTGACTATTTTTGCAATTTTTCGTTTACATTCATTTTTATTACATTACATTTTTGTGCAACATTCTCTACACATTGATTTTCCATAGTTACCCTTCTATCATTATGTTTCTTCAACTCATGGATTTCACATTAATTTCCGTCGAATTAGGTTCTGAAACATTATTCGTTTTTTGATGTGATCATCAAATCTTTCAATTTTTTTTCTTAATCATACATAATAATTTTTTTCTTAATCATAATATACATATGATTCAACAAAATTGCTTGAAAGAATTTTTGAACACTTCACATTTGCAATCTCACATTATATTTCACGAGGCCTTTTCGATAATTGAGGGCGTCAAACCCGTCAAAGTACACGTAATTACCTTAATGTTTTTGTCAGCATTAAACCGAAATTCGACCAATTTACTCGTCAACCCAAGTTGAACAATAATGAGGTATTTATTGGATTGTATGAAAAATAGCTTCCTGAAATTTTCGCCTCCATATGCAATTTATCTATTAGAGATGACTCAAATCTAGGTATTTCACCGTATATCGACAATTTAATCTAGTCGTGAAAACAGTTAATGACAATTTCGAAAAATGTTCGCAGACGCGAAGCATTTATCATGTTACGACATGAGTTGCTGAAATACTGATAAGTTCTTCAAAATAATACATATTGAGTTCCGTACATGATCAAAACTGTGAACGATGGTTTTATTATTTTTGTTAATTATCGCCGTATGGATTACTACAGGTGAGTTAAAACGAAAGACTAAAGATATTCAATGATATTCCATTCTACAGTTTATAACGTATGTATTTCAATATTTTTCATAGTGAGGTATGAAAAATTTACCACATCTTTCATATTCCAGAAATTCATAACGAATTCATGAATTCCCGATATGAAAAAAGGAGAGAAAGTACAAATACATAATAAATTATGAAATCTTCACAATTCTCAGAGAAAACCCTGGTATCGAAAACAATATACATTTAATGTAATTTATTTAATTATTATTTAATTTAATTTTTTATATAATACTGACTCAACAACATAATATAATCTTGAAAGAAAACTATCAATAAATTCTGCACCACCATCAATCAAGCAATTTTTGAATGTTTTTGAAATTTATTGACAAAATGAATGGATGATTTAGTGTTCTTCAATCTACATTGATACTTCTACATTGATACTTATTAAATATCTTTACTGCTTGATGCAATAGTCTGTGCAGTCCCTCATTTGTCGTCATATCAGTATTACGAACATCTGTATGAGGTCTTGTGCTGTGGGCACATTTATCTATTGAATGAATGAAAACCGTATTCGATTTGATAATTCGACTTAGAATTTTGTGCATTTCATTATTAACCGCGATTTTCTAATAATTAAATTATGAAGAAGGCGCAATTTTTTTTTATATGTTGATGTTTGATATATATCTTCACGACAAATTGCACCGACAATGGAAATGGATCTCAACCTTTGTAAACCATTCATCCATTGGAGAAAATAACAGAAAAACAACCAAAAAAACAGTTCGAAAAAGAAGTATGAGATATTAGAACAAAAGTTGACAGCAGTCGAGTGAACTATTCAACTAGAGAAAATATAACAAAATTGAAAAACATTGCATTTTCTGAAACCGTCTTCATGAAAACACTAAAAACATTGAAGCAACAGTAAAAAAATAGCTAGTTAGTAAACACATTCGATGACTCGGTATCAATACATGTTGGATGAAGGGGAGTCAGCAACATGAATTACATGTTGGAAGGACGGTACTCTTTAATGAAATCATACATTTTCTAAGAAATATATTGTTTTCTATAATGAAAATTATTATCTTAAGTTTAATAAAAAACCTAGTACGCAATATATTTTTGCGAATTGTTAAATCGATTTATTCAAACTCTTCTACTCCTATTAGCTAACCACAATGGAGAACTGATGTAGGAGATAAATTCTCATCAAAATGAAGCTGTTTACAAAAAAAATGTTGGATACTAACAAATATAAAGAATGGATACAGGGATCTTGGACTATTATACATGATGCAGACTTACGTAACATATATTATTCATTTCCTATATCCTTGAAAATATATCCATAAAAATAATTCAAACTCAAAGTCAGTCGAAATTTCTCATAGATGATAGTTCATGTGGTTCAATTATCCGTAATTCCTATAATTCGAGATAGGTATAATACTGAATTCAATTCTTGAACACCTCTCCAGTAATTTTAAATTAATTTCATGAATTTCAAATGGTATCATTATGTACATTTACTTCATCAATCCTTTTCAACATTGTTTTGGGAAAGAATATTAGGAAATGGGAACATCATATAAAGGAAAAGCAAGTGGGTATCAAAAAACAAAATCGGATAAATGACAAATGTCTCGCTTTCGCAGACATATGACATTTATCCGATTCGTCATTTATTTGACATTTCGATATTGCTATTATCACAGACAATGGAACTGAAGCGATTCTCGCCGTATATGAACTACATGAAATTGCCCAGAAAACCAGGTTAAAAATTTCATATCATAAAACCAAATACGTGGAGGGACGACTAAAAAATAAATCTCCGAGTGAAATGCTACAAGTCGGCCATTTTGAATACCTCAAAGAAATTATACAGTCCTCAAGTTCAAAGCGACGAATGACGAACCAATCGTCAGAAATATCTGAAATCTCTGCTATACTTCGGATAATTCAAAATGAAAGAACGGGGACAACGAGGGCCGTTTTTGAAAGCACAGTATACTACTCGTACATTTTGAGTTGATTGTTCTAGTTCATTCAGTAGTATTAATCAGGAAGTCAAGATTATATCATTGTCTTGTATAAATTCACAAAGTTTTTTTTATAGTTGTCAAAATTGGTACGTTGATGCATTAAGGTTCGCTGCCACTGTTTTAGATTAACGCTTATTATTCAGCAGTTTCGATTATATATTCGCACGATTATACTTGATAAGAATTTTTTTCTAATTTCCCTCTTTTCCATATACTATATGGGGAAAAATATATACTATATTCAGTATATATTGGACAATAATCTCTGAAAACAAATTAATGAGAATTGTATAATCAATTAATAACGTAATTGGCGATAATACGAATTCATGAGAATTATAGGGAAAAACTTGAAAACTATTTATTTTCCTCAAATTTGTAGAGTGAAGAAAATTTTGAACTGAGGAAAACGGAAATCTGGATTAAAAACTATCTAATAATATATCGAACAATCTTAAGTACTCAATAATTTAAAGGCCAACTTATCTCCTAAAGGTAGACATATATCTTGGTAGATTGCGTCTTTTCCGTGAGTTTTTCTATACTTGTACATAAACACGGAAATGCCATTTGTCGATATGAAAATCCGAAACTCTTATTCGAAATAACTTTCAATAATACGTCTAAATTTTTGATGAAGATATTTCAAAGGCACATCACATTTTAGTAAACTCCGAATTTGGATATAATAATTGCATCGCAACAAGAATCGCACCATTGAGTGAAGTACCTACTCACTAAAATTCTCTGTACCAACTTTTCTTTATTCTTCGAATATAGGTAGATATGTCATATTCTTCATTACAGGAAAATCATTTTATTCAAAGAACAGCTCACATTTTTTTCATGTACGACATGATACAAAGCATTCATAGTAAATAATTTAATGTAATTATTTGTAGTTCAAAGCAAATTTGTTTGCATAGTGACAAATCCTAATAGAATTGTTGATCAAATCAAACATTCTTCTTCATTTAGAGATATCCTATTATGAATGATGACGAACGCGTACTTAAAGGTTTAATAGGAATTTTTAAATGAACGTTTTCTCTAATTCAACAGAAAAATTACCCATCTTATTGATTTTAGCATATAGTAGGTCACGGACCTAAAGAGGTGGTTCCCCTGTTCCTTGACATGGGAACAGTATTAGCTCTTCGACTGCAAAGTTTGTATTTCTCAAGAAAGAACGTCAACGATGAGAGAAACTAATAAATATTTTGCTTATTTCAAGTCAAATTTAGTCTAGTCCGCTCATTGCAAACATGTTCAGGTTATCCCCCGAGTAAGATAAGAGACTCGTGTTGTTCATAAATTCCGAAACTCGTAGTATATCGGGCAAAACTTTCTGATCGACATAAGTAATCGATGACTATATATTGCTCATTCAAGTTTCCGCAAAATTGATATTTATTGCGGTTTTCTGTAATTTTTAATCTCTCGCGAACATGTTTATTCATTTCTACAGTTTACTATTGGTTTCCATTGGTCATTCCCGAAACATCAAAGGTAAGCATACGATCCTGGATAATTCGAATTAACTTGGATATTAAACATATTCTACAAATTTCAACAAAAAAATTTATACATTTGTTAGTGCTAAAGTAAAAAATGTTTCACATTAACAGTTCATATTTCAATCACAGTTCAACATTTCACATTTCACGTATTAACAGTGGGTAGATACGCATGTTGAAAACGATGGTCGACCACCAGTGGTGGGTGTAAATGTTTGATATAACGAGTGAGCTTAGCTCATGAGTCAACAACGTGGAAAAATCATATTTCTTACGAGTACAACAATTTTTTTGCAAACTTCATAAATAACTCAAGGTTGACACTTAACAGATGAAAGGGTTTTCAGAAAAAGTTCCAGAAAAAATGTAGATGTATATAGTAAAGTATAATTAAACAAAACGAAATAAGTAAACATTATACAAGCAAATTGAAAGTTCTCAAAAAATATATAAAAACAAATAGAAGAAATTGTGGCAATATTATATTACGAGTAGAATTAGATCCCAGTTTATTCAATACAATATTGGTGTTACACAGTGCTATAAGTCTGCGCGTTTCAATCATCTAGCCTGTGATTGCAAAAGCGAAATAACTTATGTAAAGTGCAGTGGTGAATACAATAGTGAGGAGTTTGAAGAAAATCAAAAAAAATGTGTAAATTGTGAATATGCAAATCAAAAAACGAAACTGAATTTACCAACCGACCATGCAGCTCATAATAAACAATGTCCTTGTTATCTGAGAATGGTCAGTAAAAAACAAGGTGAAATAGATTATAGTCAGTAGCAATCAAGTTGAAATAAAATAATATATTTAAATTGTCAAGGACTGACAAATAATATAGACCTGTTAAGTATATAAATAATGTGAAACCTATGGTTGTTTAATGTATCTGAAACTCATCTTACATAAGATATATGTAAAAATGAAATTGATATAAACGGTTATAATTCTGTGAATTGCTTTAGTGAAAACAGAAGAACAGGTGAAGTCACCTTTTATATTATAAATGGAATAGATTTCAATGTAATAAATAATAAGACTATTAATAAGTACATTATGGTTCTTGTCAATTTGTTTGAAAATTCAAAAACATAATCTATTATTAACCGGAATATGTCGATCACCATCGGTACCCAATAATATTTTTATAGATAATTTTGAGAATTCAATTGAAGATCTACTCGAGTTCACAGAGACACAAATTATCATGGGTTATTTCAACTATGATTATATATGATTATAAAACAAAAAGATATTATATAAATAAATGTAAATTTTTATTATCAAATAGTTGATTGTATCAGATTGTTAAAGACTATACACGTATAACCGATAATAGTAAAACACTCATTGACTATGTAATAACGATAAATCAATCATTTGTGAGGTACTTCTCACGCCTAAGATAAGTGATCATAATATCATATCGTTAACAATGAAAAAACAAAATTCTACAATTGTAAAAATATGAAAATTAAATATAAAAAATACAATAAATAATAAAGAAACAACTGGGATCAGATGATACGTGAAAAGTATATAGACATTTAACCTCAAATAATATATTAAAAATAAAAATTGAAATAAAATTGTTAATATTTGATTAATTTAGCAGATTGCGTTTATGTTGTTGCTGATAATAGTTTAATGATTTTAACCACAACTCGCATGAAAGCAAAGAGTGTATATTGTGTTGTAGATGTTGGTTAAGGTTGTTTCATATATTTAAGAACCCTGATGAAGCAATAAAGTAGATTGCAATTGGTAAATTCTTCACTGGTGAAGAAAACCAAAACTTCTGATTTATATATATATGACTCTTAATATATATATAAATCACACTCATAAGAATGCTAAGCCAGAAATATTCCTCTGATACTAATATGATTATGTGAAAATACACAGAACTAATTTAATTTTTTTAAAAAATAAATTTGACGTTTTTATATCTATAGTAATTCTTAATATTCAATTATTCATTAGTTTTGACAAAGTTGTGATATACAACAGAACGTCAACGAGAATAGAGTTTTTAACATCAAAATAAGCCTGTTATTGCTAAAAACATTGAAAATAAACTATCTTGGACAGACAATGACTCAATTTCAAATGTATATATATATATATATATATATATATATATATATATATATATATATATATATATATATATATATATATATATATATATATAAAATTCATATGGATTTATATAAGAAACTTAGAATCATTATTATGGATTAACCAATTTAAATCTCACCAATTTATTCATATCAATGAAGTATAATTGAATCATATTATCCATTGATAATATTGAATCAGTTATGAATATCATGATAATTTGATAATACTTCAATATCAACAAAAAATTAATTCAATGAGAATAATTTCGTTTATTTACCTTCAATTCCAAAGAAACGTAATGGATAGGAGCCACAATTCGACAAAAAAGATGAACCACGAAATCCTGATCTAGGAGTTTAGGCTGTAAAAAAATTACGAATTAAAAAACATCAATGCAAAGTCGAATGAAACGTGAATAACCAACACAGAAACATTAGACACAGGCTGGTCTCCGTAGCTTAGTCGGGAGAACACGGTTCAAGCCCTGGTGAAGGCATGGGTGTCATTGATTACAAGCCCAATGACCGTTCGGAACCGGCGTTAAACAGAAGGTATTAGAGACAGATAGTTGAAAATACATCGAATGGGTATATATATATATATATATATATATATATATATATATATATATATATATATATATATATATATATATATATATATATATATATATATATATATGATTTAATATTAATAAAGTATGTAAATAACACACTTTGTCTTTAAATTCCCAAATTATATTATGAAACGTACAACCGGTTTCGCTGTTTCAGAACAGCATCATCAGGTACAATATACTAAAAACAAAAAAGATTCAATACCACTGCAAACAATTACATATAAAGGTTAATACCTACATTTTTTAACAATAATGAGAAATAGTCAGAACAAATTAGTAACTAGTTTAAAAATTTTATTCGATTATAATAAAATGAAAACAGTTAAAGAGGAAGATCCATACACGTGAGAAGTCAATATAATTTAATTAATACTACAATTAATACTATAATTAATACTATAATTAATAATACAATTGTTATTTTATTTTAGATTAGTTTTCTATGATTTGTTAACCTTAAATTATATTGACTTCTCACGTGTATGGATTCCTCTTTATGTGTTCCTCTTTAACTGTTTTATTATAATCGACAAAAATTTTTAAACTAGTTACTAATTTGTTCTGACTATTTCTCATTATTGTTGAAAAATGTAGGTATTAATTTTTATATGACATTGTTTGCAGTGGTATTGAACCTTTTTTGTTTTTAGTATATTGTACCTGATGATGCTGTTCTGAAACAGCGAAACCGGTTGTACGTTTCATAATATAATTTGGGAATTTAAAGACAAGTGTGTTATTTACATACTTTATTATTATTAAATCATTCTACTACCCAAAAAAAGGACAATATACAAACATATACATATATATATATATATATATATATATATATATATATATATATATATATATATACATGGGAAGGATACAATTTTCTTTCTCATTGAGCTTGCGAAACTGTTTGCGAGGTTCTTCTGCAACTGTACACTTCATGAAAATTTATGAAATATCTCTGTAAGTACTAATTACATTCAATGAATTCTTTTATTTTCGTTTTCGACAAATACTAGTATTACTCGTAGTGCTGAAAACGATTCACATCTTTTATTTTGTTGTTTTATTTTATTTCAATTTAAAGAGCATTCTCAGGATATTTTACAAATACTTTCAACTAAGGTGTGAATTGAAATGAAATGTATTATTGTGGTGTGTTTTCATATTCAGTATTTCTTTAACAAAAGACGATTAGCTTTTGCAAATTGGGTAACATCCATGATGATTTTCAGAATTTATTCATTCAATACCGTTTTAAAACAATTTTTTCCTCTCAAAAAGCTAAGGGAACTTTTTAAGTGAAATTATTATTTGGCTAGGTGACATGTGGAACCATGTAGTTCTATTATGATCCTTCCTACCTCCTGACCTTAGAATTAAACATTGAGTTTTCATAAACCTGGAACAGTTTTGTCAAATTTGCATCATATGAAAATAAAATTCACAATGACTTTGAATTCGAATTATCAAAGAAAAATTTGGCCATGTTGTTGAAACGTTGATTCAGGTACAACCTTTGATAAATTATATAATTAACCTGCACACCAATAAAAACAAATGATTAACGAAATTATTTGAGGTCTACTCATCTCTGATTTGAACTCCTGTGGTTTTATCATGGTCACGAAAGTGATCGAGTTTGAGTAGATACCAATATTTTCTAACACGGGTATTCCCACACATATTTCTAGTATTATTCATGGAAGAACATCGGCATTAATAATAAAACACCAAATTCTTTATACTTTCCTATTATTGTATATATATATATATATATATATATATATATATATATATATATATATATATATATATATATATATATATTTTTGAAATTGATTTATTGCCTGTTAAGATATTCATTTTGAAAATTTTTAGCAATAACAGGCTTTTTAATATGAAAAAGTTTATTTTTGTTGACATTTCGTTGTTATATTACAACTTTATATAATATATATATATATATATATATATAAACTTTATATTAAAAAGCCTGTTATTGCTAAAAAAAATATATATATATATATATATATATATATATATATATATATATATATATATATATATATATATATATATATATATATATATATTTCGAAAATATGAAAAAGTATATATATATATAATTATAACGTCAATATTATATATATAACAGGCAATATATATTTCAAGATATATATATATATATATATATATATATATATATATATATATATATATATATATATATATATATATATATATAGATTCTTAATCGAAATATTTCAAATAAAACTTTCAGGGAGCTGTCTACGAAATTGTTGTCAACGAGAACGAACCCATCACTTTCGAGAGTGAATATTAAGAGCGTTTCGAAAAATTCATCGATCTTGTTGAATTATAATAGGATACAATTGATTTATCATTATTATAAATCATGAGTCCATGTTTAATCTATCAATCAAGAATCGATGTCTTTCGAAACGTACTTAGGTCCTATACCAAATTGGTATTCTCAAGTCATCGATTCTTGAATTAGTGTTAGTGCTCTGGAAGTAGACTTTCAGAATAAAAAATGGAACGACCTCTGAAGAAGCTCGCCACTCGTGCTAGCGAAACGTTAGGAAGAAATTCCAACCGACGACGGCCCTTAGACCCGAACCAGGACAACACTATCTGAGAATATCTGAAACTTCACAAGGATAGAATCGTCAAAATCATATGCCTTTGTTAGAAATATCAGTGACAAATTGAGAGATGAATTGAAAGTGGGTGCACCTATGCACAAATCAATCAGGAAGAATCGACGAATTGGGAAATCCTTACAAAGAATATTCAGAAAGCCATTACACTAAGGCAACCTCCTCGCACCAGGAAACACTGCTGGTGGAACGTGATCTGCGACCAAGCAGTCGACAAGAGAATAACTGCATGGAAAAAATTTAACGGCCATAAAAATGACGAAAACTGGGAGAACTTTTTCAAAACTCAAAAACAGGCCTCCAAAGTAATTAGAAGAGAAAAACGGAGATATGATAATAATAGGTGTCACGAAATACAGAAGGATTTCACCAATAATAATACTAGAGATTTTTACAGAACTTTCAGAGAAAACTTGCGATGATACCAAGCGCCCAGTCTTTGCTTCAAAAAATCCGATGGCGCGTTGGAAACTAATACAAAAAATAACTGCAAAATGCTATCGGAATATTTCAGCCCCCTTTTCAACTGCAATCCACCCCAAGAAAAACTTAAGTTCGACTTTTCGGGGTTTACGCACCCAGACTCGCAAACCCCTGATATGGAAGAGATTACGGCAATTATCAAGCAACTCGAAAACAACAAAGCAGCAGGAGAAGATGGGATTATTGCGGAACTCTGGAAACTGAACGATACTACTATGACGCAAAAACTTCATCATTTAATATCAGAAATCTGGAGAACGGAACAGATACCAGAGGATTGGAAATGCGCGTTGATACATCCATTGCACAAAAAGGGGGACAAAATGGATATCAATAATTACAGGGGAATTTCCTTACTCCCGGTTGCGTACAAAATACTTTCTAAAGCAATCCTAAACAGAGTAGAACACCAAGCGGATCCACTAATTGGGGAATACCAAGCTGGATTCAGAAAAGGCCGATCATGTGCTGAACAGATCTGGACTTTGAAGACAATATTACAGATGAGGAAATGTAGAAATACAGTGATCACATTCATTGACTTCAAGAAAGCATATGATTCGGTTGACCGCGAAACCTTTTTGAAATCATGAAAGAATTTCGAATCGAATTATATATACATATATATATATATATATATATATATATATATATATATATATATATATATATATATATATATATATATATATATATATATATATATATATATATATATATATATATATATATATATATATATATATATATATATATATATATATATATATATATATATATATATATATATATATATATATATATATATATATATATATATATATATATATATATATATATATATATATATATATATATATATATATATATATATATATATATATATATATCCTTTCTAAACTAAAGAACTTCTAAACAGAGTAGAACACCAAGCGGATCCAATAATTGGGGAATAGCAGGCTTCATTAAGAAAAGGCGATCATGAGCTGAACAAATCTTGACTTTAAAGATTTAGAGGAGGTAACAGAGGAGGAAATGTAGAAATACAGTGATTACATTCATTGACTTCAAGAAAGCCTATGATTCGATAGACCGCGAAACCCTTTTTGAAATCATGAAAGAATTTCGAATCGATCGAAAGACTCGAAAAATTCTAGAACGGACACTTACAGATACAACTTCCATAGAAATATTCATGGGCGAAGTATCAGATTTCTTTGAAATCAAAATCGGTGTGTGGCAGAGACGGATTTTCACTAATCTTTTTCAATATTATTTTAGAAGAGATCATTAGGGAATGGGAACCTTATGTGAAGGGCATACAAGTGGTTATCAAAAGAGAAAATTGAATAAATGTCAAATGTCTCATTTTGCAGATGATATTGCGGACAATGGAACTGGAACCATTCTTGCTCTAGAAAAACTACATGAAATTGCTCAGAAATTCGGGTTACAAACTTCTTATGATAAAACCAAATACATGGAAAGAAACCGAAAAATAAATCTTCTCTTATCACAAAACATGGTTAAATTCTACCAGTCGACCATTTCAAATACCTTGGAGAAGTTATACAGTCCTCAGGTTTAAATCTAATCGCCAATGAACAAAGAATTGCCGAGCTCCAAATGGCCTACAAGCTAACATGGGCGTACTATAATAAGAAGTGCAACGATTCTTCAAGAGGCAATTTGCGCAGGGGAAACAATGGTTATTGACAGTCACTCACGAATTAGAGAAATGGAAAAAAAGGAACGGAAAATTCTCAGAAAGATTTACGGGCCAATCAATGGAAATGTGATTTGGATTAAATCGCCAAAAAATGAACTTTACCAAAAGACAAATACAATTACGGAGCAAATAAAATTTAACAAAATTTAACAAAAATACGCATGACGCCGCGTTTCGATGTATTACTTCTTTATGAAATGCTGAATAGTATTTCGAAACGCGCGTCATGAGTATTTTTGTTAATATATGAGAACACTCTGAATATTGTTTCTCATTATTTCTATGCACATATCAACATAATGAAACAGTCCAGAATACCGAAGAAACTACTCGATATAATTACGAAGAGTAAATGTAGAACAGAGTGGCTAAAAGAGATCCAAAAATATCAACACATAAAATCTCGAAAATCGAGGTGAGTGAATCTATAAAATGGCACAACCAGTAATAAAATAGAAAAAATTGACGGAAGAAATAGCATTTCGAGAGGTTGAAGCGGTTTTGGGAAGTAAAAAGGATGAAGCAACAGCTCTAAAAATTGCGAATTTGAGTTCAATCGTTCTCCTCATGGGCAATATGTATATAAAAATAGTATATATTCCATCCATAGTAATCTATAGAAAAACATGAATGTTCCACACGCCCGCATATAATAATAATAATAGTGATAATAATTCGACTAATCACTAATCACTTTCGACTACCTAGCACGAGATAGTCGACGTATTGATTTTGTTGATGACATTGGCTTCGAGAAGCACAATTTCAATCTTTTTCTGTAATGCGTAGTCTTCGGTTGGAAGTAAAACTACATGATATGTCCTAAAATTTGATATAGTTATATGGAGAATGATAACTATCCTAGGTAAAGATGTTCATAAGGAGTTAAAACATTCGAAATATTTTTCAGATCTTCTAAATCTAACTTTATACTGATGTCGTTCCCATAAGATCATATTTGAAGCGTATGTCATTGAAAGCAATTCAATTATATATTATGGTCCTATAAAAGTCGTAATTAAACACTTGTTTTATTATAATTGAACTATTTTCTTCGGAATATCGGTGAAAGATCCATACATTATATTTTTTGTCTCTTACATACTACGTTTCTTCAAATACACAACAATATGTGATGAGGGGTCTGAAATATCGTGAATCATGTAGAGGCCATTTTAGGAAACATAATATCTTAAGTTTTCCTGGTCTTTATATTTTGGAATGTTTGCTCTTCGTTAGAAAAAACCCCCATTATTTCGATGATCTTTTAAACCGAAACATGACGAACCGCACTATTCACTTCCACTTTCCGAGACATGCTCTGACGTTAACAGAAAAAAATGCGAAATACATGTGCATAAGACTTTTTAATAACTTACCGAAGGTTTTAATGAACATCTCTGATATAAATCAATTTAAATCTAAAATTTTCAATATGCTTATTGAAATTGAACCTTATTCAGTAAAAGAATTCTTAGAATTTACTTCATGTTAATTTATAAGTGATACAAATTGGAATAATTTTGGATTTTTTGTTTTTCTTCTTCTCTTTTTTGACTTTTTCTCTCTTCTTCTGTGTGACATTTGATTTGGAGAATAAACGTTATTATTATTATTATTATTATTATCGTCTAAACGATTCCCTTTTTTACCTGCGTGTAGGCATTTGGTCTATGAAGTGATTGAAGTTAATACAATGTTCTGCGAATCCGGTTTCATCAACATTGTACAAAATCGACATTTCATGCTCGTCAACCCGAGTTTTTATTTTTCTACCTGTTTGGCCGATATAAAACGCTGGACATTCATTACAAAAAATTTTATAAATCCCGCTTTTGTCTTTTCTTTATTATTCACTAAAAGTGAGTTATTATTTCTTTTGTTAGTACAAGTGGTTTTTATCCCTTTTTTCTTTAATCTTTCGCAAATGTTTTCGCTGAGATGAGGTATGAAATTAATAAAATAATATTTTTATGATTTAAGAGGGATAGATTGAATTTGAAAGAATTTTCCGTTGCTTTTTTCTTATAAGATTATCTATTATGTTTCCATCATAACCGTTATTATTTGTAAAAGTTTCAAAGTTTTCACTTCTTTGTTGAAATTTTCATCGGAAAGCGAGATGGACAAAAGTCTATGTATAAAGAATAAAAGGAACTAAGTTTAATATTTTAAGGTTGATTACTATCTTGAGGAAAATTCCAAAAATAAGTGAAAACTTTGAAACTTGTAGCAAATAATGACGGTTATGATGGAAACATAACAGATAATCTTATAAAAAAAAGCAACGGAAAATTCTTTTGAATTCAACCTATCCCTCTCAAATCATAAAAAGCAAACAAAAATATCATTTTATTTACCTCATCTCAGCGAAAAACTTTGCGAAAGATTAAAGAAAAAAGAGATAAAACGATTTGTACTAAGAAAATAAATATTAAGTAACTTAGTGAATAATAAAAAAAGATAAAGGTTGAAAAATAAAAACTTGGGTTGTCGAGTATAAAAGGTCGATTTTGTACAATGTTAATAAAACCTGATACTCAGAACATTGTATTAACTCCAACCACTTCATAGACTTTGAGAAAACCAAATGCCTTTACGCAGGTAATAAAGGGAAACGTTTAGACCTTTTAGAAGCAATAATTGAAATAAGCACTTCTCGGAAGAAAAAAGAAGAAATCGTAAATGAACAGGTAGATTTTCAATTATCCTCCCTACTCCCCCCCCCCCCATTGATTTTCAATTATCCTGCCTACTATCCCCCCCCATTGTATAGATACAAATTTGTTGTACGTTTGTTAGTGTAGTTTAGTCTTGAAAATGCGCTAACGCTCAAAACATGTTGACAAATTCATGTTGTGGAATATAATCGTGTTAAGCCAACACTTTAATTTAATTTAATAAAAATTTATGAAGTTGAACTTGGAATGTTTTGAATTTGTTCAAACTTTGAATCTATTCAAAATTTTTGTTCATATTATTAAGGTAAAAACAACATAAAATAAAAAACATGAGTATAGTAATCAATTCAAATCCAAAGTGGAGGCGCTTGCGTTGGATTATACTAAGATAACAATTTTATCATTTTATGATGAATCAATTGATATAATAATAAATATGTTCTTATCGCTTATGGTACAAGTGCCATTTATCATTCTACAAGATGTACAATATTATAGCAGCATTTTCCATCTATTTGTTGTTATCCAGAGGTGAGGATAATTTCTGAGAAAAATAATTTTAAGCTTATCAGAAAAACTGAAATATTTATTTACTGAGTGAGAAAAAGTTTTGACATCGCGAGTGACATAAAGTTGCAGTGAAAATTTTCGAAAGAATCAATTCATTCCTCTCTCTTGTTCTTCGAAATAAGTATAGGTTAAAGTGTAAAATAACATAATACGAAAACATGGTTTCAAATACTAACTCAAGAGATATTCAAGAAATCCTGAAGAATTGTCCCCCAAATGAAAAAATTAATTCAAAAATACAGGTTTGAAGACCAGACTTGAATCATCCATGATGTACTGAAACAGTTTCAGTTTCGTAAATTTCATAATAAGTTTTTTTGAAATGAATCGTTTGTCTACTCCAAACATTAAACGTTAACAATTTAATCAATGCAAGCCTTTAGTTTTTTCTATAACCATTACAATCACAAAAATAGAATTATTTTTATGAACGGGTATACATATACCGAACGTATCTCGAAGACTTGACGAGAAATTATTTTTAAGTTTGCCATTTCACATCGAGGGGACGTACTCGATAAATTTCATTAAAATTCACAAACATTTTCAAAATTTTACAAAGGAGTGTATGATTTCAATAAAACTATTATAGAAATAAAAAATTCTACGTGAAAATGGTTGAAGAGTTTTTGTATAAATATCTCGATGAGGGAGGGAGAATCTATCGAATAGGTATGTAATTGTTTGAATCCCTGAACCTCAAAATGCCTGCTAGAATTTCAATCACCTCATCTATAATGAAATATCAACGCTTTCCACTGTTCCATTTAGCAATATAAATATTTCCTCTGAAAATAATCAGGGGGCATTATTTGAGATGATAATGTTTTGCCATTTTCTTCACGATTTCTCGAAACTGTTGCTTAAAACGGTATATCTATTTTATTGCAGTCACGAAAATCATAAAATGACTTAAATTTTAGCGGAAACCCCAATTCATTGTCCTGATTCGTTAAGCTATGGTCATTTCATTCTTGAATTATTTTGAAAATAATCACTTCGCTGGAGCGAAACCTATGAAACTGTCATAAATTTCAACAAATAATAAATCTTTATTACTAGTAAGTTATAATAATAAATTTTTTGATAACAAGGTCGCTTCGAATCAATCACAAATTATTTGGCATTTTTTGATTTAATTCAAACAGTGCCGATATTGTTTTTGATATTCATGTTGCTGTCTCCCTTCAAAATTACAATCAATTCCTTAGCGTAATCCATTCAATTCATTAAAATTAACGCAGCTCTTCTTTCAATTCTAACTTTCCAACCCAATTTATAACAAATATTGAAAGGAATGATACTTTATCTGATTCTTCACACTCCTTCGGAAAAATAAATCTAAACAAACAATATCAAAAATTGTTGCTATTAACGATCAAGGCACCAATAAGTAACAAGATTGGCATAAAAAGGAAAATGTTGTACTTAGTTCGGAATAATGGAGACTAACACTATTGTATTGAATTTTTGACGTATTACTAATTTTTTTTTTGATGGTTATAGTTTTCTCCAGTAAATATGGCTTAACGAGACTGGAAGCGTATCATATGTAAAGAATTTACTTTCAATGTTCTGATCTTATATCATTATTTCGATATAGTTAATATATATTTGTTGTAAAATGTTTGTGTGAGTTAAGTCCTACTAATCATCCTAATAACTATCTTTAATTGTTATTGTTGTTTTATTCTTTAAGTTTTTTTTTGCCTGTTTTCTGAACACCTAATTCTGGATAGTGCATGGAAGGAAATTGAAATAAAATCTCCTGTGTACCTGAATAAGTAATTGTATGAGCACGGTTTCAATTATCCTCCCAAATTATTATAATTTTGATAATGCAGAGTATATTCTATTTTGAGATATGTAACTATAACTATAATTGAGGTTTTCGCAATGAGTTCAGCTTTTTCGTTGGATACACAACTGTAATTAAATGAATGCAATATCCCTTTCAAAGTTTTCCATAAATTTTGAAAGAAATGTTATCATTGTGAAACGCTATGTTATATTTGTCGAGACTATCCTGGGCAATCAGAATTGCCAACCTTCCAGTCTACAGATGTTATTTCTACTCGCAAATAGAACTAATATGTGTTCACCTATCTATGATATGACACTGTCGAATTTTCCTCTAATGTTTTTTGTTTGGTTTTATCTCATTCTATCAGAAAAGAGTATGTGGTAGTCAAATTGTCAATGTCCTTTCTGGAGTTCATTGCGTTTTCATGTTGGGATATCCTGATCATTTCGAGGAACAATTTCCTCGAAATTATACAAATTATACAATATAATTTCCTCGAAATGATATTGTATACTTTAATTTGTCAAGGACAACGACATCGTCAAAATTTGGGTAGTGTCCATCATTTATGGCTGTCCTGACAAAACACATCCTCTTTGATTTAGGTACATCAATATCACTCCTATGTCCTTTTCTAACAGTCTTTGCTTAAGAGTGGGTGGAGTCTGTCCTATGTAGATTTAGTCTTCCATTTTTCATTCACTTCTACATTTTTTACATTACTATTCTTTGCTAGGAATATTGGTTTTCAGTTATATATATATATATATATATATATATATATATATATATATATATATATATATATATATATATATATATATATATATATAAGAAAGTTTTTCATTCGTTATATATATATATATATATATATATATATATATATATATATATATAACGAATGAAAAACTTTCTTGCGGGGATGAACAAACAACAACAAAAATATATTTAATAGTGTTGGCGCTTGCTTGATGTAAATCCATTATAATTGAATATAAACTAAAATTCAAAGAATTGAACTTTTGATTTACACTTCATTGACAACATAGCAAGCGCGTTTCGTCGTTACAAACAACTTCTTCAGATGCTAACAGAATACTAACAACAAATTTGAAAAATCAGGTATAAATATCAAGGAAACCCTTTTAAACCTTTACAGGTAACAAAGATTACATTTTAGAATGGAATATCTTGGGTAAAACCAGAGTCATATCCTAAAATTTCCTTGAAACTGCATGCGAAAGTGAGTGAACACCTACCCATCCTCCCAGATGTATTAATTTTTTCGTAAGGAACAATGATAAATATAGTACAGTAATTTTTCATGTTAACCAACAACGTGCAGACATGAAGAATGTATTATTAATTTTATAGTGAAAATTGAGATGTAATTTCACATTTCAAAAGTTTTGAACTCGACTGGGGTTGGAAAATAATAATTATAATATTAATATTATAATATTGATATTATGTTAATAATAATATTGAAATAATAATAATAATATTATAATAATTAGTTTTAATATTAAATTTTAATATTAAATTAAGTGTGACGTCAACGAAAATAAAGTTTTTCACATTAAAATGAGCCTGTTATTGCTAAAAACATTGAGAATAAACTATCTTAAACATGCAATAAATCGAATTAAATAAATATATATATATATATATATATATATATATATATATATATATATATATATATATATATATATATATAATATATATATATATATATATATATATATATATATATAGTTCAAAGATTCACAGGTAATTCAATACTAGTAAATACTGAGACTCTTAATCGAAATATCGAAATATTTCAAATAAAACTCTCAGGGAGCTGTCTACACAAATGTTGTCAACGAGAACGAACCCATCACTTTCGAGAGTGAATATTAAGAGCGTTTCGAAAAATTCATCGATCTTGTTGAATGATAATAGGATACAATTGTTTCATCATTATTATGAATCATCAGTCCATATTTAATCTATCAATCAAGAATCGATGACTTTCAAAACGAACATAGGTCCCATACCAAATTAAGAGAAGTTCTAGAGAGTGAAATACTCACGTAGGCTCCCTCTATCGGCGAAAGGACGTATAAGCACTCCCTAGCGTTCAAGATTCCTACTCATGACAACAAGAGTGCGAGTGGAAGGCTTTGTAGATATTTCATTCGAACACAACAGAAAATTGTCTGAAATGTGTACGAATGATCCCATGCCTAATCGCTCCAGATCACGCCCAGGCGGGCAAAAGTGTAGCTAGTTCAAAGATTCACAGGTAATTCAATACTAGTAAATACTGAGACTCTTAATCGAAATATCGAAATATTTCAAATAAAACTCTCAGGGAGCTGTCTACACAAATGTTGTCAACGAGAACGAACCCATCACTTTCGAGAATGAATATTAAGAGCGTTTCGAAAAATTCATCGATCTTGTTGAATGATAATAGGATACAATTGTTTCATCATTATTATGAATCATCAGTCCATATTTAATCTATCAATCAAGAATCGATGACTTTCAAAACGAACATAGGTCCCATACCATTGTCATGAGTAGGAATCTTGAACGCTAGGGAGTGTTTATACGTCCTTTCGCCGATAGAGGGAGCCTACGTGAGTATTTCACTCTCTAGAACTTCTCTTAATTTGGTATGGGACCTATGTTCGTTTTGAAAGTCATCGATTCTTGATTGATAGATTAAATATGGACTGATGATTCATAATAATGATGAAACAATTGTATCCTATTATCATTCAACAAGATCGATGAATTTTTCGAAACGCTCTTAATATTCACTCTCGAAAGTGATGGGTTCGTTCTCGTTGACAACATTTGTGTAGACAGCTCCCTGAGAGTTTTATTTGAAATATTTCGATATTTCGATTAAGAGTCTCAGTATTTACTAGTATTGAATTACCTGTGAATCTTTGAACTAGCTACACTTTTGCCCGCCTGGGCGTGATCTGGAGCGATTAGGCATGGGATCATTCGTACACATTTCAGACAATTTTCTGTTGTGTTCGAATGAAATATCTACAAAGCCTTCCACTCGCACTCTTGTTGTCATGAGTAGGAATCTTGAACGCTAGGGAGTGTTTATACGTCCTTTCGCCGATAGAGGGAGCCTACGTGAGTATTTCACTCTCTAGAACTTCTCTTAATTTGGTATGGGACCTATGTTCGTTTTGAAAGTCATCGATTCTTGATTGATAGATTAAATATGGACTGATGATTCATAATAATGATGAAACAATTGTATCCTATTATCATTCAACAAGATCGATGAATTTTTCGAAACGCTCTTAATATTCACTCTCGAAAGTGATGGGTTCGTTCTCGTTGACAACATTTGTGTAGACAGCTCCCTGAGAGTTTTATTTGAAATATTTCGATATTTCGATTAAGAGTCTCAGTATTTACTATATATATATATATATATATATATATATATATATATATATATATATATATATATATATATATATATATATATATATATATATATATATATATATATATATATTCGATGATATATATGCTATCATCGAAAGAATATTTATCAAGTTTCTCATATATTTAAGGTTTTCCATTCAACACAAACAATTTAGTGATAGTGTAGCTATTTAACCAAGATTAATATAAGACATCCTCACATGAACTGTGACTACACTAACATATAGATAATAATAAATCCAATATATACATATTATGTCACTTTGAGTGATTCGCCATTTATTCAGAGCCATTTGTTTATTTTTCCACATTAAGTCCTGACTTTCTCTTAAAAACTATCGAACAGTTATAGTTATTTCAATATATAGTTATGAATAGTTATTCAAATCTCAGAATTAAGTATTCGAAATTTACAGGCCAAATATCGTTATATCGCCAAATAAAGTTATAGGAAATAGACTAAAATATGAAGTACTCGTAATGAAGAGTGCTCGGAATAACAACCTGTTTGTTTTCAGATAAACGAATTCCAATCTTAAGTAAACACTTAAAAATATTTTTGTTGTTATATATTAATATCAAAAATATGCCAATGTTCACAGAATACTTTTTATATAAACAAAACTATCGCATCGAAATCTATAAGCTTATATGGTCCATTTGCTTTGATAAAATTATATCATATCATATTATACGATATTAATTAGGCAAAACTTCATTGTATTCAGAATTATATTTACATACATGTTCTACAACATGTAGTAGAAAAAACATTATTTATCGAAAAAATTCCAACTAAATGACATTTCATTCTTATAATTTCTCAGTATTTTTTATATAATCTCAGTCTTTGGAAAAAATTGAAAATTTGTTGTGTGTATATTCCTTCCCATACTGTTTTGAATAATTTTATATGATTTTTTAACAATTTGGAAGATATTGTAGGGAAAAATAAGAACGATGAAATTGTAATACTTGGTGATTTCAACTTGACAAGGCTTAGATGGGAATGGGGGGAAAATTTTCAATCATTTTATCCAGGCCGTTGATGCTCTTAGTGAACGTTTCGTTGACAACTTTCCATTGATTAATTTAAAGCAGCACTCAAACATCTCAAATTCAAATAGTAAATTACTCGATCTTGTCATGACGGTGTCAACGCGAACTCAATTTGAAGTGAGCGTTGGAGGTTGCTTAACCCCATTTATCGGTGAAGATACTCATCACCTCGCGCTTGAAATAGATCTGAGCTTGATGTATCTTAGACGGCTTATCAGTAATTCATAATAAAACTCAAATTCTCTGATGCTATCTACGAATCCATCAATAATAGGTTAAATAAGGTTGATTGGTTACATTTGTTCTCGAACTGCGATGTTGACGACTCCATTAAAAAATTGTACGATATTCTTCAAGATGTGAAGTTGATAGCGTGCCGAGTAGGGAAATAAAAAAAATCGCGTTTTCCTATTTGGTTTTCACCAAACACTATCAGAATTATGAGAGAAAAGGAGAAATTTCATAGGAATTGGAATAAATATAGGAATATTATGGATTATAATAATAACCTTTCGAGACTTCGAAAAATTGCTAAAGAAAATACTAGAAATGACAATAGTAATTATTGAAAATCAACCGAAAACAATATGAAAAATAATCCTAAGCATTTCTGCTCTTTTCTATATAATGAAAAATCTAGCAAATCAATGCCAGCTGAAATGCATCTAGAAGGTAAAGTTGCTACTAATAATCAATCGATTTCCAATGTCCTTTCTGATCATTTCAATAACGTATTCGAACCGTCGACAAACCCTATCTCGGTACATAACACATATTAGCAAAGCGGAATGCTTAAAGGCCATTAAAAATTTAGAAAGCATTAAGGGCGATGGCTCTGATAGTATACCACAAAAATATTTTCGAAAAACTGCATTTCATCCGTCCTCTAACCGTCTAACCGCTCCATATGACCTTCAATAAATGCTTAATTGACGGGAATTTCCCCTCAAGATGGAAGGTTGTTCCGGTGCACGTCAGGCGATAAAAGCGATATAAATTATTATTATGGACCTATTGCACTATTATGCCGTATGTGTAAGATGTTTGAGTGCATAAGTCAACATGAATTTTTCTCTGGTCGGTCTGTTGTGTCAAACTTGCTGCCTCTCGAACAGCGGATATGAGGAATGTCGAGGAAGGAATCTGTATGTGTAGTATACACTGACTTCTACAAGGCTTTTGATAGGGTCCACCACCCAACACTCATGACAAAACTGGAAAATTTCGGGGTGCGTGAAAATCTCCTGGGTGTTCTCGCTTCATATTTGACCGACCTAATACAGTATGAATGGTTGTGAATGGTTCCAGATCAAATTCCTTACCGGTGACATCATGTGTACCACAGGGTTCACATCTTGGTCCACTTCTTTTTCTTATGTTTTTGAATGATATTGGGGAATGTTTTAAATATACCGATATAGATCTTTATGCGGATGATCTCAAAATATCGAAGGAGATAAAATCCTTCAACGATTATTCTCTTTTACAGTCCGATCTTAATGCATTCTCTGACTATTGCAATTAGTTGCAGCTAAACTTGAACAAATGCCATCATATTCTTTTCTCAGAAGTCAAAATCCTATCTGTTCCAATTTGACATTGTCAGGTCAATGTTTGACTTGAAGTCAGTTCAGTGAATTATTTGGGTGTTATGCTTGATAAGAAACTAACCTTTAAATTGCATATTGGAGGAATCGACCAATAGGCTCGCAGAAATCTGGGTTTTATATTACGAATGACTAGGCCTTTTCGTCGACTTGAGTCTCTTCTTGCTTTGTGTAATTCTATTGTGAGATCCAAGTTAGAGTACGCATCGGTCGTCTGGAATCCAAATTATGATAAATACACGAATAGATCAGAAAATGTTCAACGGAAGTTCATTAATGCTCTTAATTTACCGTTTTAACGGGTACCGTCATAGATTCTCATATGAAAGTAACGTGAAAGTTTATAGGTTGAAATGTTTAAGTTTGAGACGTGAGTACTTTGATATATGTTTCTCCTACAAAATACTTGATGGCTTAATAGATTCTGCTGCATGTATGAGCCTTATAAACTTTAATTATTCACCACATCTAAAAAGAAATCGTACAATACTGGTTGTTGGGCAGAGCAAAACAAATTATATGTTGAATTTACCCATCCATAGATCTTTCAATAGGTTAAACTTGATAAGTATAGCGACCAACTTTGATATTTTCTCTCCGAATTTCATCAAACTTTTAAGAGACATTTGAAAAATAGATTATTTAAAGGTCGATAAGAGAATAACTATCATTTTTATAGAGTTATCCTTTCATGATGTATTTATCTCATCTTTTTTAGTAGAAATAGGTATTTTGTATGTAGATGAAAAGATTTAACTCAATGCATCGAAAACTTTATTTCGATGAGATATACATCATAGATATAACTTAGTTTATAGGTAATTAACATTTGTAATATGTGCTCTTCTATTATAGGACAGTTTTAAACTGTCTGTTGAGTGAAGCCCTTGTAATTAAAAATAAAAATCAAATAAATAAAAAATAATTTCTCACATCTCATTGAATAATTGGTAAGAACGTTTCAGAAATTTTCGGAACCTTCGTGAAATATGCAAATATTAAATTTTGTCCACTATTTTGTAAAGCGCAGAAACCTTCAGTTAGAGGGTACAGTTTTTTTTTAAAGTAGTTCAAAACTATAACTGAAAGCATATACTTACCTACTTACGACCATTTGTAATTATTCATAAAAACATAATAGCTACTGAGATCTATCACTTTTTCAACAGATATTTCTAGAGTAGGTTCAAGTGAATTGAAGTTCAAACATTGTCCTTTGAGATTGAATTCTCCAGAAGCCAAGAGTTTAATTTAATTCAATATTTTCCTTTTACATCGACGATTCAACTAGAAAAGTGAGCAGAGCATATAAAGCATTGACGTGATATTTTACTCGAGAAATATCTGATATTTTTATATATTCACAACTAGTTACATCATCAATCTTAATTTTATATATTCACAACTTTTTGCAGCATCAATGATTGAACTACATGCCGAACGCAACAAGATCAACTATTTCTTAGGTATGAGAATATAATAAAATTTTCTTTTGTTTTCAGTCAGCTCCATATCTGACTTACTAATTGTTTCTCGTGACGATTGGAATGCGAAACCTCCAACATTGGTAGAACCCATGGCTAATCCAGTGCCGTACGTCATTATACATCACAGCTACCAACCTGGTGCCTGCAACACTCAAGAGGATTGCATTCGAGCGATGCAGTCGATGCAACAATACCATCAAGTAGAAAGAGGTTGGAATGATATAGGATACAGTTTTGCAGTAGGGGGAGATAATAGAGCATATGTGGGTAGAGGGTGGTCAGCGGTTGGAGCACATGCACCCAAATATAACACAAGAAGTATAGGAATCTGCGTAATTGGCGACTGGAGAGGTATGTTAAAGTGTATCGATTTTTGTATAGTTTTGTTTCTTCAGTTATTGTTACATTCGTGTAGTTGAAAAAAGAATCAAAGCTCCCTATGTCAGTAGTTACAGAAAAAAAAACGAAATTTTTCTTTTCCAGAGGATCTTCCACCGTCTTCACAACTCCAAACAGTGAAAGACCTCATACAATACGGAGTAGAACATGGAAAGATTGCTAAAGATTATATATTGTTTGGACACAGACAAGTGAGAGAAACTGAATGTCCTGGAGATGCACTCTTCAATGAAATACAAAAATGGCCACACTGGGAACCAAATCCGTCGATCTCTCCACAAAACACCAACAACGTTAACAGTGGAGCAAATAGTATTTCTGTTAAGAGAAATAGATTGCTGAATTAATTGTTGTCTTACTATCAATTAATTACTGTCGATATATATTATATATATATATATATATATATATATATATATATATATATATATATATATATATATATATATATATGATATATATATATATATATATATATATATATATATATATTATATATATATGTATTTTGAAAGTTTTTAGCATTAACAGGCTTTTTTTGATATGAAAAAGTTTATTTCTGTATTTATTTCGTTGTTATATTACAACTTTGTCAAAACTAATGAATAATTGAATTTATGAGTTACTATGGATATCAAATGTCAAACTTAATTTTTTGAAAAATCAAATTAGTTTTTTTGTATATTCACTTATTGATTTTCATTATCAGAGGAATATTTCTGGCTCAGCATTCGCTTCGGAAGTTTTAGTCTTCTTCACCATGAGGAAACCTCTGAAAAACTCATGGTAAGCCAGGTGATTCTTAAGTGTGATTATATTTACATATATACAATTACATATAGTTTTTTATATACTTATCCAGAATGTGTATTATTATTATTATTATCCAGAATGTTACACATTCTGGATAAGTATATAAAAAACTATATGTAATTGTATATATGTAAATATAATCACACTTAAGAATCACCTGGCTTACCATGAGTTTTTCAGAGGTTTCCTCATGGTGAAGAAGACTAAAACTTCCGAAGCGAATGCTGAGCCAGAAATATTCCTCTGATAATGAAAATCAATAAGTGAATATACAAAAAAACTAATTTGATTTTTCAAAAAATTAAGTTTGACATTTGATATCCATAGTAACTCATAAATTCAATTATTCATTAGTTTTGACAAAGTTGTAATATAACAACGAAACGTCAACAGAAATAAACTTTTTCATATTAAAAAAGCCTGTTAATGCTAAAAACTTTCAAAATAAATACCTCAAACAGGCAATAAATCAATTTCAAGATATATATATATATATATATATATATATATATATATATATATATATATATATATATATATCATCATCAACCTCTGTCCGCCACTGAAGGCCTCCCGCAGTCTTTGCCAAGATTGTGTTTTAAGCTTGACATATCCATAGGGGATATTTGGCAATAAAACGCCACGCTTGCCAGGCGGTTTGGCGAGTTTAACTTTAACTATAACTTTTTTTGATAATTTTTTGACAAATTAATCAAAATAACATTATAGCAGAGCTGGTTCTATCTTAATTGATAAGGACGTTGAAGGGGGTGTGAAACAACTTTCATGTATTCATCTGCTTTTCATTGATTCCTAAGATTTGAGATGCACATTAATCTATGCATTATATATGCATACGACTTACTCTATATTTCTGTCTTACAATCAACAGGAGGGTATGTGAGGATTGAAATCGTTGCCGTTCATTTGTTGAACATGGCGTAATTGATGAGTACTTTGTAGTAAGAAAAGTGACTGTCTTACGCTTTCAATCAATGTTATCATGAGCAGGAATCTAGAAAGCTTGGGAGAGTTTATACTTTTTTTCTTCAATAGCGGGAGCTCAAGTGAATGTTCATAAAGTGTTTTTCTCCTCATTCGGATATAGGAGCTGTGTGCGTTTTGAAAGTCATCGATTCTTGATTGATTGATTAAATACGGACTTATGAATCATAATAATGATGAAACAATTGTATCCTATTATCATTCAACAAGATCGATGATTTTCTCGAAGCGCTCTCAATATTTACTCTCGAAATTGATACTATGCTTTTGAATTAATTGGAACAAACATTTTTTTCTTCGTTTGAGTTGCTGTAGTAAGTATGTGAGTACTAGGGTGACCCAAACACCCTCACAACTGTTTGTTTACTACCTGAGGTGACGTGAGGGTTCAATCTTGACCATCATTTACATTCTGACCGGTTTTACCTCTCCAGCAATTCAGTTGTGAGCCTACCGGTGAGACATTTGGTGGTTTCAATTTCGATACATGCTGTATTGTCTTGTCCAAAGATGGATATCACTTCGCGGAAGCGTTCCAAAATTATCGCGCTTGATGAACACACATCAATGACTATAAGAGATATAGCTGAAGCTGTAGGTGTGGGAAAGTCCAGCGTTACGAGAATTTTAAAAACATTTGAAGAAAGTGGCTCATCGTCTACAAAAAGAAAATGAACCTGTGGCCGCAAACACCAAACTACTCCAAGAACAGACAAATTGTTGATAAGATATAACAAAATTAATCCGAGAAAGACAAACACTGATCTTCGAAGGGATTTAATGGTTTCTAGTGTGGAGGTGCTGGAGGTTGGCCGTAAGGTAAAAAGACTAAGAAAAAAGCAACTGCTTACCCAGAAAATGATGAAGAAACGTTTGGCATGGGCCAAAAGTACCATGCGTGGACTGTGGACGACTAGAAGAAGGTGGTTTTTAGTGACGAGACACATTTGTTTGTTCAAGGGTACAAATCAAGTGTTGTTAGACGAAGTGATGGAGAAACTTTGCGGCCTGATTCCATCCAGCAAACACCAAAAAATTCTTCGAAACAAATGTTTTGGGGTTTTTCACAACCAATGGCACTGGACGATTAGTAGTCCAATCAAAATAGACTAAATTATGATTCAAGTTTGCATTAATTTCCAACAAACTGGATTTTTCTGTATGCCTTGAATACGTCATTACAAATAATATGTCAAAAGTCCCCATCGATCCCGCTTGTGCGTTGTTTTTTATTCGAGGTCAAAGGTCACAAATTTGCGTTTTTTGCGGATATCTCTAAAACAACGAGAGTTATCGAAAAATGTTCGAACAAAGTTTGTAGATCGTAAAATTGTCTACAAAAAATATTTCAAAACTTTTCTTCTACAAAACATTGCTTTCGAGATATACTTTAGACCACAGGAAAATCGTATTTTCGACTATATGCACACATTTCCGCACCACCTCTGAGGTAGTGTACACGGCGCTTTTTTTTAACGTGGTTTCCCAAGTTAGGAATACTCCACAATATATTTTGATCGAGGGAATGTAATGGGACACTATTTTATTGATGAAATTTTTTTTTTATTTAAATTTAATGACAATTTTAACAGCAAAAAATGACATCATCATTCATCATTAAATTCTTAATAGTCACTCGTTTCTTCCTCTTCACTGTCTTCTTCCTCTTCTTGCTCGATTTGTGTAGACTGCTCCAAGAAGAGAGATATATCAGTTATATCCTCATCAATTTCGAAACAATAATCAACTGTTACATTTGATTCAATGTTAGTGCAAGATTGGCCTTGACAACTGGTACATACCGATGAACAATACAATCTAACTTTTCTGCACCCGCAATTGTTTGTATTTTTCTGGTGCAGGTGGCAGTAAAGTCTGGATTGGCTCCAAACTATTATTCATCAATTTCCAGCCCCAATTTTCAGGATTTAGATCATTGCCTAGCCACACTTGCACTTGGTAGAACACACGAAACAAGTGTTGATTAGCAGAAGCAGATGTTGGAGCGAGACAAGATAACTGCACTATCTTGAATGCTGATGTCGTATCGCAGCCACTTATCGCATGAAGGAATAATATATGAGGCTGACATTTTTAATAAGCAGTTAAACTTTATGAAGAATATATTTTCGTTTGAACTTGAGTTCTCCCAGATTTTAAAAAGTAAATGATCTTATCACTACGTGATCGTGCAGTTAATATTATCAACAAATCTACATCTTCTCCAACTAATTATCATTATTTTTGACAAAGTTGTAATATAAGAACGAAACGTTAACAAAAATAAACTTTTTCATATCAAAAGAAGCCTGTTATTGCTAAAAACATATATATATATATATATATATATATATATATATATATATATATATATATATATATATATATATATATATATATATATATATATATATATATATATATAAATGCTTTGAACATTCATAAGGAAAATCGAAGATAATCAATTCCTTGATGAATTTCATAGAATCATTACTTTCTACTCATCGAAGATTGCATTTGACGAAGCTGTCACCTCCACCATTTTACATCGACCTATTCATTTTCAGTACATTTTACCTCTGACCGACTCTGATTATCAATAATTGTTGTGAAAAATTAATTCGCAGAAGTGATAAAGAGTTACTCTTCATTTCATACGGCATTCATGAAAATTAGTTCACTTGTTAACATATTTTTCAATCACGACCGAGTGTTTCATACAAATAAAACTATTTGTGATATTTTTGTGATTTATATATTACTAGCGACCCGCCCCGGCTTCGCACGCCGCAAACGCTACGCCCCGCAATTTTTAAATCTGTAATATCCTCGAAAATATTCACTTAAATCATACGGTGTAAAGGGCCATATATATCTATATTAAATGAACAATGTATTCAAGGTATTTAATTGGTTAAGGATTAATGCTGTATGGGTTAAAATCGCTTCGAAAATTAGCCATTATTTGTCGCAAAAAGTAAATGACAAAAAAAAGTTATTGTGGGTTATCCATAAGAGATAGACATATACCATCACGGACTTTTCTGATAGACCTTTTCAATGTGTACAATACTTAGTACATTATTTTGATAAAACTCGTAGGGTTCAGCCTGCGTTTGCAATGTAAGCGGAAAAATGTAATTATTTACGACATCACATTAGAAACCTCAAAAATAACAGTACTTCTCCACTATTTAGTGGATGTTATTATACATATAAACCTTCCTCTTGAATCACTCTATCTATTAAAAAAAACCGCATCAAAATCCGTTGCGTAGTTTCAAAGATTAAAGCGTACAAAGGGACAAAGGGACAGAAAAAGCGACTTTGCTTTATACTATGTAGTGAAAACACGTAAAATGTGGTTCCACTTCTGCACTGAAAGGGATGTCGCTGCTCATTACTCGCTACTGGGAAGTATTCTTCATATTTTATTTGACCATTGTCAATAGGGAACATCTCAATCATCTGGGCATAGTTTCATTAGATTTGAGGTGAATGAAAGTAATTACAAATTCAGCTCGATGTTTATTATTCACTTTCATAACCATCAAAGAAAAACGTACAATTCAGTTTCTCGAAAAGAGTCAGGTAACATGCAGGTAGGTCTTGTTTCTCGAGTGCCTTAAGCACGTACTGTTTTATGTGGACAATTTTATAAATTCATTTAAATTTATGAAGAATTAATTTCTTACTCTTTTCCCAAAGACATCTTTCCGGGTACTCATTTTCTATATTAGGTGTCATTTCCTCTCACAAATACAACATAAAATTTTATCAAGTTCTATTCGTATCAAGTCTATTATTGTATATTCGATTGGAGAATGTATAAAATTATTATTATGATTGAGTCAGAGTATTTTTTGAGTAGAAATAAGTTTGCATCAGCCTGGTCTTCTTTATTAACTATTTGAAAAAATATTTTTTAAGAAAAACAAAAGTGTAATCCAATTGGATCTTTTGAATATCCTTCAGCATGATTTCCTGAAGCGAACTCTAAACATGACATAAAAGCCCATTTTTGCTTATATTTTATATAGTCAACTATGCTAAATAGGAGTTTTTTGAAAAAAATTATTTCATAGCACAAAAATGACGAAGAGTTTGCATATCAAAACATTTTCAACAAAGATAAATCATTTAGGATCTCTAAGACATTCATTGTATAAATTAAAGAAATAAACTTTGCTTCCTACTTCTCAAAATGAGTTTTTCAGTTTGAATATTCATCTCACTATAGCAGGTGCAGTACACTGTGGGTCTGGTCTAAAAAATGATAAGACATTCAGTATCGATTCACGGTAAACAGAACACCACCATAAACACTAGAAAACTGGTTTCATAAGCATATATGTGAGGCTTGGTTCACATACCTGAAAAAATGTTTGAAAGGTCTCTCATAAATGTGTAATTAAGAAGGTCGAGATATGCCTCCTTCTGCTGATGGAGGAATTATCTATCTTACTATTGTGGGGAAAACTCTCAATCACCAAAAACCAACAATTCCATACGCAGCACATATCCAATTTCTTGTAGAATAAGCGTTTGTGATACAAAATCGCAAGCCTTTGTGCAATCAAAATCAAAGGATTCATGAAAGAATATTATATGTATGTACATGGACTGAAAAAATGAAAATCCAAATTTTGTAATGAATCTCGGAATGTATAATCAAAATAATATTTTGAACAGTTTTTTTTTTCAAAATAGGTAACTATTTATACATGTATAAATGAAAGAAATAAAATTTTTACGGCTGTATGATTTAATAGAAAAAAAAATTCTCATATTCCACACAGTAAACTAAAAACTACGAAACTTCGATGTTTGGCAGCAAAAATTGTTAAAATAATTGAAAATTGTTGAAATATTTTCTTCTGGAGCGATTTATCGCTGCACGGATCAAAATAAATTCGACGATGAATGAAAAAAACACAAAATCATATCAGATTCGTGAAATATCTAGATGGAACGTCGGAAACCCAAGCAGCGTGTGTGTAGTCTGCCACGTCATCTTCACCGAAATAGAATTAGCTATTTCTAAGTGATTCGACATTCTCTGTCGCGGGTTGACGAGGCGAAA
This sequence comes from Henosepilachna vigintioctopunctata, assembly GCA_030704895.1. Lineage (NCBI taxonomy): Eukaryota > Metazoa > Arthropoda > Insecta > Coleoptera > Coccinellidae > Henosepilachna > Henosepilachna vigintioctopunctata. The sequence continues at coordinate 1,851,331 of JARQZJ010000036.1, read as the reverse complement.
CTACGTAAAATCGCGAAATATATGAAATTCTCAATTTTTCTTAATATCGTGAAGTGAACAAATTTCGAATAAATTAAAATAGATTAATTTTTAAGATTATAACTACACACCAGACATATTTGCACACAGTGAATTGAATAAAAGTATAATAATTAATTTTTGGACACCTGAAGCAAGTAAAAAGGTAAGTGAAGAACAATAAACATAACTGAAAATCAAAATGATATGATCATTGATCCCATTGAATTATAATTTGAACGGAAACCTGAAACAACATTCGTAAGATGATTTGGCACAGCGGTCTGTACAATCACAAATCTCAGATCAGTCTAAACAATTATCACTACGGGAGAATTATAGAAAACACAATCTTATTCAATATTGCTTGGAATATTGAATAAGATTGATACTTGGAGAAAATTAATATCCAGGATACAACAATATTTAAAATTTTCTCATAAATTAATATACCTAAAATACGCATGACGACGTTTTGAAGTACTACTTCTTTATCAAATGCTGGATTAATACTGAGTAGTAATTAATCCAGCATTTGGTAAAGAAGTACTACTTGTACTTCGAAACGTCGTTATGCGTATTTTATATTAAATTATGAGAAAATTTTAAATATTGTTGTATTATAATTATAAATCTGCCTTGTTTTTTGAAATATTTCAAAAATGATAATTGCGCGATTGTTTTTTTTTATGAACTTCAATTACGAGGAATTTCATCTCATTTCTTTGGTAAATCATGAATTAAATGATAAAATTTATTTGGAGGTATAATAAGATGTATCTATAATAAGAGAGATATATTTCTTTTTACTAAAATCGTTCTTCTTAGCAGTAACACGAACAAAATTGACAAAATCTTGCTCATAACTTCAATAATTACCATATATTTTCAAATCAATTCGTAACCAACTGCTTATTTCTAGTCAAAAGATGCGTATAATATGATGCATAAATATATTGAGCCGAAAAAATATTGTTATTCTGCGCAACAAATCAAAAGATCATCGATATATATAATATATATATATATATATATATATATATATATATATATATATATATATATATATATATATACAATTTGGAATTTCGTAGTTCACTGAGTAAAATTTGGAACTTAATATTCGTAGGCTAAACAGCACTCAAAGGGTAAGTAACAATCTAGTATACTCTCGAGCTTTCGGAACATATATTTTTCTTCATCAGGAGCTACAAATTACAGGGAAATCAGCAACAGTTACCTTATCACTATTGGAAAAAACACTTACGGAGGTTATACATTTAACAGCTCAAGCGAAACAATCATTGGACAATAACTTTTACTAATTATATACTATCTTAAATGAAACATCCTATATTGTTACCAAATATAAGAATTCACTAAAAATCAACTTTTAAATTATTTCTTTTATATCACAGTCGCTCATTTCAATGTCGATGTGTATGGGGTCATAAAGCAGAGGTTATGTACATAGAGTAACACTCATTCCAAGTTCTTTGGTTTCTCTGCATGTCAGTTCTTCTTTACCAATCAGTGATCACACTCTGTTCGAGGTTTATAGGAGGACTTCCCAAATAAACCAAAACTCTCCTTCATTGTCACGATCTTGTGCTTTATTTATATATATATATATATATATATATATATATATATATATATATATATATATATATATATATATATATATATATATATATATATATATATATATATAATATATATATATATATAAAAGATTTCTAATTCTTCACTTAAATAATAACAGAAACGAAGCATAATTGATTTCATCAACATTCATTGTTTTTCCTTTGCGTTTTCAATATGAATGCAGGTGTCTGGAGCTTTCAATAATTAAACATTACAAGAAATGCAAGAACAAAATTGTGTATGACATAACGCTACAGTGAAGCATGAAATAATTCTAATTAGTATCTATCTGTATTAATAATCAGCTGTTCATCAATATACCTTTGAAATTCAGTAAAGTTGATCACAAAGAAAACGGAGAATCGTGAAATATTTTTCTATAATTTATCAACTATATATTTATTTGAAAATTGAAATTTTTTCAATTTAAATACAATTCCAATACAACTGAGGGTATCTACTCTAGTGGTATCATGCAAAAAGTTATTGTAATAACTGTTTTATAACCTGAATTCATCGAGTTAGTATCAATGAGTGTAATTGCATATTTTACGCTATTACATCGTACAGCATAATTTGAGAAATGTTGAAAAATCAATAAATAAAAGTAGCAAGTATTCTAAACAGGATAAGCTGATGTTGCCATTGCCATTGAGTCAACAAGTGCCAACTCACATAAATTTCGAAATAGAGAGTATCAAATTAAAATATGAATATCCGAAAAATCAGATATATAATTTCGTCACGAGATAAATCCACGTCAGACCGAAGCAAGCACTCTCAGTTTGAGATCAAAACAAATTTGTCAAGTCACTTTTGACGAACTCTGCGCTCTGCGATAATGCGCTCTGGCTTTATTAAAATGATTACTATGCTAATGAAACATTAGCATAGTTTCATTAATATATTTTCTTCTTCAAATTTCAAGTTGACAAAAATTTTACACATTAATTTTTGTAACACTATATAATTACAGAAAAATAGAAAACCGCGTTTCATTCATATTCTACTAAAATTACTAGGATTGAATATAAACTTAAGTTCAAACACTTGAACTTATGATTTACACTTTATTGACTACATAGCATAACGCGTTTCGTCGTTACAAACGACTTCTTCAGATGCTAACAGAAAAATATATTCAATTATAATGGATTTACATCAAGTAAACGCCAACACTATTGAATATTTAAAATTACTAGTAGTAAGTGAAAAATTTAATAACTCTTGTGTAGAAAAAACATCTGAATAAACATTTCATTGGTAAACATAAAATGGTACAAATTATAAATAAAATTGAAAAAAATTTAATTAACACTGTTTCGAAACAAATTTCAGCAATGAAACTAAGCGAGTATTATTACCAATCAATCACGATACTCAATCAATCGCGATTGTTCTTGTATGTGTTGTGATATTGAGTTGAGTTTTCACCAAGTCAAAACAATTTTATCGATACATTTCAAAAAAATTCATAACTTCTATCACCATTAGTTATTAATAAGATTGCGTTAGTTACAACAGGAAAGAAAAGGTGTACTTAAATTCTACTCCTATACATATTTATTTCCCATTCTAGTATGAAGTTTCAGTCTTCCAGTTTTTCATGAGCCAAACAACTTGTTTCTCCATCGATAAATTTCGGATGTTTCACGTATATTATTGTTTATCGTATTATTGCACACTGTGAAATGTTGGTATCAACCAGACTTGTTTATTCAATATAATTTACTCATGGAGTGACATCTTAAATAGTTTAGACCTAAAAAAGTAACTCTGTGACGAGAAGCATTTTTTTACGTTTTGAGATAAATATTATGATTTGAGGCTGATTGAAGCAAATGGTCAATGTGGTTTCATCGAGAGTATGTCGTACTAATTGTTAACGAATTTGTTATTGAAACACTTATATATTTATATAACTTTAATTATATACATATATATATATATATATATATATATATATATATATATATATATATATATATATATAATTATATATATATATATAAATATTCAATCTTCAAAACTTAGAATAACAAATTTCAATCGGTAGTATATCCTACTTATATGGTCTATAAATTTGAATACAAATTTCTGAAATAAAATGTTTTGTCCGAAATAAAACTCGAAAATTGATAGTGTTTGAAAAATCACGTAAAAATCAGATAAAAGTTCACTTCACAACCGTTGAGTATAACATAACAACATTGTTAACCGAGGGGTCGTGTGTAATTAGAATTCCTGTGTTTCTGTGTTTCCACATAAAAGTGTTTCAATAACAATTTCAGTTTTTTTTCCGGTTATCTGATTTTGAAAACACCTAAGTCTTGAATTTTTTTTCAGTCCTGACTTTTCATTCCAAAAATTTGTATTCTTTATCGCTTATGGAAGTACGACATACTACCGATGAAAACACATTGTCCATTCGCTCCAAACATCAACATTTATTGTAAGTTTATTGTAAGGCAATTACAATAACTTATTATTATTATTACTTAGTTTTTTAGGTCTAAATTATTTAAGATATCACTCTATGAGGAAAAATTACGTTGAATACCAACACTTCACAATTGTGCAATATCGAATGTAACGTAACATCGGAAAAATAATAAATTTATGGATGGACAATCATGTTTTTGGCTGATGAAGAATTATAACCTAAAATGAGCAAAATTTCACAGAGATAGCAAAAATTAAATGATTCGTTTTCACATAGGCATTCAAATATTCAAAATAACATCTAATGTCTACCAAATGATTTTCATTTTCTTGTGTCGCCAATTTTTCATCGAACCGCAGTTTACGACGCCTCTAAAAGACGCGGATAATTGTGGCCGTAGGATGTCGAAACATTGCTTTAGGTTATTTTTAAGCGGCCTTGTTCTTGTTCGTAATTCAAGCCAAACACATATACACACACATATGATTTGATTTGTTTCAGTGGCAATATTGTATCAAACGAAAACACAATAGAAATATCAACGGAGTAAAAGTTTTTCTAAATGTCCAATATTTTTCCACGTTTCTGATGAGAAATTCAGAATTATAGCACTATCATCAGATATCGATGACAAAGGAGAAACATTATTATTTTCACTATTGATATATTGTTGAACAGAAATAATATGTGTGTGTTATTGAACTCGGTCGTACGCCAGAAATATTAACAATCTGACAACGTTTGTTACGTACTGATAAAACCATAGGCAATGCCAATACATCCAACTCCAAACATTGTTTCAGTACTATATCTGAAATTGGTAATTTACTATCACATCTTCACTACCTACCTATCCATGTACACTCATTATATCAATTATACGGTGCAGCAAGAAAAAGTTGAACCGTTGAAAGTATGATAAAGAAAAAAATTATTAGCTCTACATTTTTTGATATGCAAATGATAAAAATTATTGTTTCTAAGAAATTGGGAAATATTTATTACATGTGCTAACAAAATTTAAAATGCGATTGCACTATCATTAGTGATGTTCAAATTCAAAATTTTTCAAAAAATACTTGCAAGGTGTTTAGATTTATGAATAGTCAACTGATTCCTTCGATTACGATCTTTTAGTTTTCCTCTTGTAGGTGACCTCTAGAGCATCTCTACATTTGAACCAGCAGTAATCTGCAAGCATTGCTTCATTCCAGCGGCCCTGATATATTCGTTCTATCACAGAAATATTATGATGGGACCGTTCTCCATGCTCATCACTGACATCTCAGGAATTAGGTGAGATAAAATCAATATGGGAGTGGAGAAAATGGTTTTTCAGGGACATATTACAGCCGAGTTGGTGGTATTTTTGTAGAAGTTCGGTAATCAATTGAGAGGAATTTTCATTTATTCCCTAAAAATCCATGTCCTTTAAAAGTTGACGTATTTCCTGACCAACTTGGTGCCTTCCTTGATCTTTAAATCACTCAACTTGGGAAATTTGTCTCTTAAGTATTTAATAGCCCGACCTGACATCATTCTGCAGAAGATTCCATTACCTTGATCCTAGAAGTTCTACCTTGTGACAAATCAAAATTACTAATGAGATCGCTCAGCTCCGATTCACTCAATTCATGCGGGTGATCATCTTTTCTTCTTCAAAATCAGAGTCAAAAGATGTTTAAGGCATGTTGACTTCTCCTTCTACACTGTCTTCATTTTCTGATTCTAACTCATAAGTCTGGGGAGGTGTAGGAACGGGTAAACTGTCTGAATGTGGAATGGATTTTTTATTTATTGTTTAATTGACAATCCTGCTTTTATAGACGGAGTCAAGCAGAAATAGCAAACGTCTATGTGGTTAGTGGGCTCTCGCCAAATCATAGGCACAGCGAAGGCTATCCATCGTTCTTTACTTTTCAGCCATTCTCGTAATATAACTGAACACGAATTGCAACATATGTGTGGAGCCCACGGCTTATGTTGGTTTCCGACCTTATCACCAAAATAATGTTGATATGCAGTCTTCACAAGAGGCGTCAAATTGAGTTTCGAAGGTAAACGTAAACGTTATTTCGCCACAAATGTAACACAAATTATTAATTAAATATACATATTTTCGTGGCATGTTGATTCCTCTCTTTAAAACAATCCAAAACAAGATGATATGCACGACATAGTATAAATTGTAATTACTTAACATAAAATAACTTAATAATTACAGTTGTTATTTACTTAATTTATGTTGCACATTTCTATAGACAAAATGCTCAGAAAAATGTGGTAATAAATACTGGATGAGATGAAAAATGTCAACAACTCAATGGAATGTTAATACAGAAAACCTTTAAAACTAAAAAGTTTTCAAAAGGTTATTTTGGCAAGAAAAATTTGAAAAATGTTGATATTTTGAAATGACCTACATATATAATATATAATACTCGTATATATGTCGAATCTCGAATCGTTTCAAATATATTCTAGTGTTGAACTTTCCTAGGATTATTGGTTCAAAAAGGAAGCTAACACTTCGTCAAAACTTTTCATTTATTTTAAACGTTCCGACAAACGATATAGTCTTCTTCAGTAACAAACAGAGACTTCAATCAAGAAAGAACACAGCACTCTGATCACTTCATTGATAGATTTCTAAAAATATTAATACAAAGGTAACTTTTACTAAAACTAAGTTGAAGCAATGTAAAAGACGAGATCTTACAAGATCGATTGGTTGATAACGGGTGATTTTTTGACACTGGTTGGTAATGGCGTCATCTGCCAAAGTGAAAAGTTTTCAGTATACTCTGCCATTTCATCATGGAAAGACTCACAAACGAGCAACGATTGCAAATCGTTGAAATTTACTGTCAAAATTCGTGCTCTGTGAAAAATGTGTATCGTTTGTTACGACCATACTATGGTCGTCATAATCGACCTGCTGAATCAACAATTCGTGCTGTTATCACCAAATTTCGCACCAAGTTTACTTTGTTGGACCATTGTCTCGCATGCGTACAGTGCATGAAATTAATAAAGAGAATATTGCAGCCGTAGAGTACAGTGATAATGAGGATCGTGAAATGTCAATTCGTCGCCGTGCTCAGCAATTGGGCATGTGAATGGGCCTTAGAGCAGCTTAATGAAAATCCGCTGTTTTATCGAAAAATTGTGTTCAGCGATGAGGCTCATTTCTTACTTAACGTATATGTAAATAAACAAAACCGTCGCATCTGGAGTGATGAACAGCCACATGCCATACAAGAATTAAAGATGCATCACTAAAAACGACAGTTTGGTGTGGTTTATGGGCTGGTGGCACCATAGGTCCATTTTTCTTCAAAGACGACCGTGGAAGAAACGTTACCGTCAACGGTGAACGATATCGAGCCACGATACGCAACTTTTTTTTGCCCCAGTTGGCCGAGCTGAACTTGGTTGACATGTGGTTTCATCAAGAAGGTGCCACATGCCACACAGCTCGTGAAATAATGGACATGTTGAAGTATAAATTTGGTGAGCAGCTTATGTCTCGAAATGGCCCTGAAAATTGGCCAACAAGATCATGCGACTTGACGCCTCTGGATCATTTCTTGTGGGGTTATGTAAAATCGTTAGTGTACGTGGACAAGCCGAACACGATTGAGGCCTCACAGGATAACATAACTCGCGTAATTCGTAGGATACAGGCCGAAAATCTCGAAAAAGTGACGCAAAATTGGGTCTTCCGAATGTACCATGTGATACGGAACCGCGGACAACATTTACATGAAGTTATCTTTAAAATGTAAATGGCAAAGGCCAAGTTATCAATTTCAATAAAAATTTGGAATATATGATGCAAATTGAGTGTTTTATTCAATTCAAAAAAAAACTACGCTTAAATAATCACCCATTATTACTACATATTATTTTAGTTTTAGTGAAAATTACCTTTGTGTTATTATTTTCAAGAAATGTATCAATGAAGTGATCAGAGTGCTGTGTTCTGGATTAAAATCTTCTACTGAAGAGGACTCGAAACGTTTAAAATGAATGAAAAGTTGTCTATGGACTATTAACTGAAATTTCAAAACGATAATGCCAAGAGAGTTAAACACTAGAATATATATATATATATATATATATATATATATATATATATATATATATATATATATATATATATATATATATATATATATATATATATATATATATATATATATATATATATATATATATATATATATAGACATATACATACTTCTTTAGTCAAGAGACCAAGTCAATTTTCACAACGCTCATTTCTGCTTTTAGTCCAAATTTTACGAAGGTAATAATTGTAACTTGAGTCTTCTATTCTAATAATTGACAGTGTTATACCACTGTAGTAGTTTTCGATTTCTCTATCAGTTTGTTTTGTCATTGGTATTACGGGTATTACTTTAACGGTATCTTAATACAAAAACCATGTATAACGTCCCTTAAGAGCCCTCTATTTGTGGATATAATTTTCAAAATGCTAGAGCTATGTATCAGAAATTTTTTTTTCGTATAAGTTATAACACTTGCTGGATTTTCCTGGATTTAAAGAAACGTCCACCCTATCACCTCACCTCAGAGCAAGTCTAGCAATATATTATTTTATAAAAGTTATTTAACTTCTGATAATAAACGTGCATTGTAGTTTTCAATGTCAATATCTCACTCAATCCATAAAATATACAGTATGATACTAGATCTATTAGAACTTTCCAGTCCGGCAGAGAAATATTCCACCTTTTCGAATATTTGAATTCCTGATAAAATTCGTGTGAAACTAACAGAAAAACTTACTATTCAGAAAGGATTTTCTTGTTTTAAAAATATTGCTGTTTTAGTAGTAATATCATAATCTTCTTCAGAGTTTTGAAAAATTCGATTATTTTTACATATTTCACAGAGGGTTATGGGTATTCTCAAAGAGCTCTTAAACAGCAGATGGGTGTAGTTGAAAGTAAACAAATTCCCCCAATCTATACATAACCTAGTTGATCGAATGAAACGTCAAGTTGTCCATTCATATAAGAAATTCACTTTTATACAATACGCAATACCAATATCGACAAGAAAGCAAATTTCTCTATAATATAGAAAAAATAATTTTGCTTTCCAATAGTACCATAATAATAATAATACAGAAAACAAAAATATTATGAAAGGCACAGATCTAAAATCAGATAATTTAAAAAATGTTCAGATATAGCTCGATGATTCACTTCAAACATTCGCTTTACTAATTTTCTCTCACATACTGTTACGACTGATTTTTGTAAGCTGTCGTCAAAACTTCACACACCTACGATTGGTTACGAACTATTTCAAGATTTCTGATGAAATTGATAACTACGAGTCGTCAAAATTATCACAAAATTTTTATTAAATGTTCTCTTGGTCTAATGAACGCATCAATTGAGACAATGGAGATTAAGTTGATTGAATTGTCGCTGATCTGGTGGTGAAAAATTATTGAATATATTGAATAAAAAACTATTGCCTTGCTTTCACAATTATCATTTTGAAATGTTACTAGGCAATTTTTTCGTTATGTTGCCCCGTAATACCCGGTTATTACCCAGTTTTACCACAGTTTCGGGGTAATACCCCGAAACAATCGCCAAACAATAATTTCAATATAATTTTTGTGAAACCAAGACAAGTGTTGTTTATTCATTATTTTCGGAAATTTTAAATCGAGATTACACAAAACAATGTAGATATTCAGAACTTTCAAATCATCACCAACTCCCTTTTTTCCAACACTTGGTTGCAAATGGCGTTCAATGGTATATAATCATCTGTATCAGAATTAGATATTCTAAAAATACATTTCTTTCACAATTTTATAATTTTTTCAAAAAAATTCCAATTTTCCAAAAAATTTCACATAAAACTTTTCTCAAATTTTCTGCTGATAATTTTCAAGTCCAATTTTCTAATCAATTTACTTCTCAAGAAATCAAAATGCCAACTGGTGCTGAAACGGGAGAAAGAAAGAGGTCGGATGGAAGTAACATTCAAACTAGAGAGACCTTCAGGCCGCCATGGGTGAAAGAAGGACCATCTCCCCTGCCTATGCCAAATGCACCTTGGAAGTCAAAAAGCGTAAGAAGAGATAGCAATACAACTGATGGAAAAGCAGAAAATCCGTTAGGCAAGAAATTTTATCATGATTCAAATCTTATTATTAAAATAATTCAATAAAAATTTTCAAGTGAAATTATGAATTTCACATCAATATATGTATTATCAAAACAACTAGTAACACCAGTAATAATTGCAATAGAAATAAATTGAAAAAACAAATAAATTTATGTTTCTTTTATATTTCAGCTAACGTTCAACTAAGAAAAACTTCCGTACCGAGCAAAGAAATTCCAGAAAATGGAACCAAAGATGTTACATTCGTTAAACCGCCTCTCAAACCTGTACCTCCAAGAGAAATGTCACCTAAACCGAAGGACAAAAATAAATTCGACGTGAAATTGAACAGTGTAGAAGATCGAATCAAAAAGGAACCTCCAAGAATGGCAACTGCAGGAATCAGAATTGGACAGGGTAAGTCAGTACCTAATATAAACTTAAGTTAACGTTAAATTGATAAATTAATCACAATAGAAATAATGTGTAGAGATTTCTTCAGAAACAATTTCTAAATAATTCCTTTTCACCACATATTACAATATTCAATACCCTCATTATATGAAACCATGTTTAAGCGAAAGTCTAATAAAGGAAATCTGATCTGTGAAAAGGCGTAGACGCTGAAATAGAAAATATTCCAGTAATTAACACTTTATTGGTTCAATAAAATCGACAATTTTCGAATGGAAAATCTGGTTGAAAAATTAACAAGTCACACATTTCATTACAGTATTTGTAATAATCTATTACACACATATCACAGAAAAATATGTAATCGATCTCTTCTCACTGCAACACACTAGTCAATTGAATAGGTTACAAACCAAACATTTCATTAGATAAAAATCAATTAAACAAAATCGACAATTAAAACGAAATATTCAATATTATCCAATATAGAACAGAATGGTAACTTACCGAGTATATTAGAAATTACTTTTCTATTGTAAATGAGAAAATTATGTTACATTTTTTCTTCCTGGGATCAAAATTGTGAGCCATGTTCATTTGCTTTCAGTATCTGTGAAGACTTTCACAACACATTGGACACCGAACTGATAAAGAGTGCAAATAAAATGACGTTTTGGCAATCACGCCAGGCATTTTTAAAGCGGTATATTTTCATTTGCCAATCGATAGCGTTACAAGTTGCTAATTGTTGATCACTGCCAATAAATGTACCTCCTGAATCATTAGTGTGTTGATTACACGTCTCAAATTCAATTGTGATTTTAAAACGATTGATAGTCGTATATACTGTTTCGTTGTAAATAAGAAGGTAATCATGTGTTTATACTTCCGAATAATCGATAGTTTCTATAACATATATCACAAAAAAATCATTATTAATCACTATATGTCTGAAACTGATCCAATTTTTCTCTTGAATAACTAGAAATAATAGAATACCATAAATTCTTGGTGATTTCGACTCTTTTCATTCATTCCCACAACACATCCGCAAATATATAAAATTGGTTCGAATCAAACTGGAAAGATCTATTTTTGACCGAAGAGTCATTCACTGGTGTTCATTTGGGTTAGATACTCGCGCCACTGTTCAGTAATCAGAAGATGTTGCAATATTGTAATGGGTGAATAAAAATATTTCAAGAAACATTTTATTCGAAAAACTTTCAATAAACTATCATAATATTGTCATCAAAAAATTTCAGTTGATATAAACTCATTGAAGTATAATTCTTACCAATATTAAATACTTTGTTAATTATCTAATGACTTCGTTTGGAGAAACCTATTCTATTATCTCACAAAGTAGTTTGTTTGCATTGTCTCGATGTTGCAGGAAATCCCTGCTCTTAGGAATAAATTGGTCAGAGAGGAAAGTGTAAGAAGATTATCACAAAATCCACCTGCACCACCTCTGCCACCACCACCTCCACCACCATCCGTACCACCAGACTTCAAGCGTAATCCCCTCAATAGAAATCAATTGGAAAAACTGGAGAACTTAAGGTAAATTATGAGTAAAAAATCATTGAATTAATTCTTCTTCTTCAAAGCTCAATATTTTCTGGTCCACAGTTCTCGACTGTTATATATATGCTAATACATATAATAATACTTCGCTATATGTCAAATAAAAGATTCTCTCCCTAGAGAATCCGTGTTGAATGTGTACTATGCCTTATGCTACAGTCACTTATCCTATAATATCCTCTATATACCTGTGGGGCCTCTCTAATATAAAAAGAGTATTCGTGTCCCAAAAACGTACTAGTATTATACGTATGATGTTTATTCTGAATCTTCGTTCCTCTTGTAGGCCGGTATACATGGTATATATGGTATACTGACGGTTCCCTGTATATACATATTCAATTTATTATATGTGAAGGGAAACCTATAGTAATTTGGTGAAATTGCCTAGTTCTCACGAATACAACACAAGAAATTCTCAAGTGTTGCTACTTCCTATTCACAGAACTTCTAAATATGAATCTTCACCAATGTATAAAGGAGATTTTACCATAATCACCAAGATTATAGTAAATTTTCTTCAATTATTATCTGCCTGATTCTATAAAATTTGTATCCAAAATTAAATTTAGAAATGTAGTTAAAATTGAAGTTGATAAAGAAACGTTACTACTCTATAGGAGAATATTTCAATGATTGTGATTTCTGATTATTTTGTAATTTGACGTGTCCTATACATTTGTTTCTATATGTCCAAAAGGATAAATGAAGATTATTATTATTATTAATTGGATCAGCTCAAATGATCAATTTCAAAACTTCTGCATTTTCACAATATTTATTTACTTTATATATTTTCTTCACTACTCTTTAAGAATTCCAAACACATCATAACTTCTTATGAAGAAAAAAGAAGGTAATACAATTTGAATTGAGAAAGAAATAAAATCAAAACACCATTACTGATAAATTTACTGATGAATTACTTCATAAAATTCAATTATTCATTAGTTTTGACAAAGTTGTGATATACAACGAAATGTCAACGGAAATAAAGCTTTTAACATTGAAAATAACCTGTTATTGCTAAAAATATTTATATATATTATAAAATATTATATCGAGATACGTATCATGGGTAATTTTAGAATATTATTCTTTCGTTATGGTAAATTTTCAACAACGCAATGTCCGAATAGAATAATTTTTCAGTCACATCAATTCTGTAGGTATCTGCTTGTACATTCTCAATTTGAAAACTAGTTTCTCTAATTCTTCTTCTAATTGCAAATTGGTAGGTAATACAGTAGGCCTACATGGATCGAAGAAAAGATTAGATTAAAATGATTCGATTCGATGAGTTGTCTCTACCACTGAGAAGTACTATTTTCAACTAATTTCACCCGCTGCATTTCATTTTGCTACTAAATTAGTTAACTTGGTTTGCTGCTGAATTAAATGGACTTCAGCATGATTTCAGAGTAAAAACAGTACAGGATGTCAATATCCATATCAATGAGCCTAAATAAATCAACAATAATTACACGCAGTCACATAAAAGAACTAGGACTTGATGACCATTACCCAACCTATGGCCACTTCACTCTTATTCATGAAATAATGAGTATTAGTTCTATCTTCATTTCAACCAGTATCAATACTATGTATCAATATTTCGTTACAAGTTCATTATTTGATTGACCAAAACTAGGGAAGATGTATGGCTAAAAGTATGGAAATGAAACAGTCAAAAAAACGTAGGAAAATTAAATTAAAGTTCTTAATAAAAAGTCCAGTCATAATTTTATTTTATAAGAAATCTGTATCAACACAAGATTTTTTGAAAGAGCAGATCTTGAAACATAAATGACGTTCAACACAAATGTCTTCTGCATTTTTTCATAGTGGGGACTCTGCTATTCTTTTTGCCTAGCTATTGTCTATTTTATTTCACACTGGATAAGATTAAATCTATCTTATCTTTCTAGAAGGTTCCATTCTAGAAAGTTCCCTCCACAAAACGCAGAGGGTTGTTGCACTCACAATTTATAAAAAAAAATTTGTAAATGCAAAAATACGACTATATAAATCAAATAAACGATTCTACTTCAATCTCAATATGTTAGCGTTCACACGGCTGGAAAAACGTAAAAATCGTAAAAAATACGATACTGAGATGTACGGAATCCAGCAAACAAGGAATAGAGATCGAATAACACGTTTTTAAACATGAATTGCATTGCAAGCATTACTAGTTATATATCAAAACAATTTTGAAGATTTTTGAATAAATATACTGCATAAAAAATTGTTCATGCTTCTCATCAACAGTATCAAACTAGCAAACGTCTTCAAAATAAGCTCACTTTTAACATTGTCAGGATTTCAACTGTATTCTTTTATAATGAAGGGTCAGGATCTGTTGATATCGAGAAATCCATTTAGAAGAGAGCGACGTACATTTTACTAAAGGTCCCGAATTTTGCAGATAATCCCAGATAGTTCTATTTCAATTAATCCGTAATATTTTTGAGAAAAAACAGAAAATCTTCAATAATAATTATATTATACTGTAATCAATGCGATTGTGAATCCTCATTCAACTATAGTTTTCATCATTTCAACATCACTATCTTTACAGATCGAGGCCGAAAACCCGTCCTGACTGGACGTCGATGTTGAAGGAAATTGAAGGCAAGAAGTCTTTGAAACATGTACAATGCAACGACAGATCAACTCCGATCCTACCTAGGTGCAAATCACAAAGTAAAACGGGTGAGCACTTTCTTTACGAGAGTGAGAAAGCGCAACAGAGCACAGTTCACAACGAGTTACTGAAACAGGTAATATAAAATTGAAGTTACTAAGAATACGTTTTCTGGTTGCTAGAGAACAACATAAGTGCACAGCCACACTGGCCTTTTCCACGCTTGGTTTTTTTCCGCCGATCTCCGTGTTTTAAAGGTCTCATGCTAACAAAGGTCTCAAAGCTCCATAACTAACGCGACCAGATTGTTTTTGCATAAAATTTTTTCACCGTCATTACTGACCACACTAGCGGAAAAGAGTCAAAAGCGATCTCTGTAATTAATCAATGTATAGATTCGACTGGTGGGTGTATTTCTTTATCATCATAAGTCTCATTTATAATGGGCGTTTTCAAAATGAAAATAAACATTCTGAAACACTTAAGATACATGTCGAGATATTCTTGGAATCTTTTGTGTAAAAGTTCTAATTTACCTTCGTTAATCTTTCACAAATTGGAGCAATCCAGAATTAGCTTTGGTTTCGACGATGACTACGAACAATAATCATAACACATATTTTGATGTACTTAGCTAGACCAGGCAATATCCATTCAAAATGACTCACATGTCTCCTGATTTTACATTAACAGTGGACATTATGTTTATATTGCTTTTAATATTTTTGGTACTGTCGTGTAGTACAGATTGTATATTTGTTGTCTCGACTTGTTCAATATTATTTTTAATTGGATCAAGTTAACAATCTGTCTTTATGCCTTTCACATTATCCATAATTATTATTTTCTGGGAGCGCATAGTAAGTATGTATTTCTTGTCCAACATCTTCATTTTCTTTATCAATTCTTGGTTAGTATTTATTTCTAGATCAATATCTTCATTTGTCATATATTCTTCAAAAATTGATTTTGGTGTATGATTAGTGTTTCTTGAATTTTAACATTTTCGTGAATCAAAGTCGGTTATGATTTCGAATTCCTTCAAGAATATCTCTTCTTCTGTAATTGTACTTAAATTATTTTTCAATGTGTGATCACCTATTATCAGCAAGCTTATCACAAAAATTTCATTCAATTCTGATACCTATTTTGGTTGGTTTGCATCAGTATCACAAGCAGAACTACAATCTGCACTCAAAACATTAACTTAACGTTGTGAAATTTCTCAAGATTATTCTAAATACATTTTGAGTAGCCAAAGCGGTCGTATTGCGTGGGTTCAATTCACATTTGCTAAAACTGTTGCTGATTGTTATAGACAAATTTTCTTTCGCAACCTTGAAAACTCGACTAGCTTCTCTAATTATCCTAATCGCCACAATAGCTTCTGTCAATTGTTCTTTTTTTTATTGGTGAATAGAATGGCTTTGACTTGATGAAACTCAACTCTGATTAAAAAGGCTTTAAACTGCAATTTAGTGCAATAGGACTGACGTCTGGTTAGTAGATTCGTAGATCCATTACAACATCCAATTACATTCGTACACGGCTGACTACTGGTAAAATACACTTCCGTATTAAAAACTAGTAGTCAGCCGCTTATGGCAGAGCACTGGATTTGATGTATATGGTATTTATTGCAGATTTATTCGGCAAATGTTACGGGCCCATTATGTTGATAAACAGAATAAACCATACGTCTACATTAGATTAACTGAAAATTCAATGAAATTACCGCTTCTCATACGCAACATAGCCACCGTTGATTGAATTTTGCAAACAGAAAACACGCAGAAATGCAGAACGAAAATGCCAGTGAGGTTTTAGGTGGAGTACAATTCGGAAATATCTGAATATTTTTCGAATAGTGGATTCTATGGTATTATCTATCTATAATTCATTCATTATATAAACGTACAATAATGTATAAAATATATATATATATATATATATATATATATATATATATATATATATATATATATATATATATATATATATATATATATATATCAGAAATTCACTTAATACTACCTATAGATATTCGCTATCAAAGTACACTATAACTTTCTTTCGATAATTTTTGACAAATTATTCAAAAGAACATTAAAGTAGAGTGAAAACTACTATGTGAAACATGAACAATGCGATGTCTCCATTGTCCTTCTAGGGATCAATGTTAGATAATATTAGATTCGCCATTATCCTTCATGAGATAAATGTTAAAGAATCTTGAAATCGGTGCCTACATTTATTGAGAGCGTGAGACGGTACTGTTTCGTACTACAAGCTACTCATCAGTCACGCCACGTTCAACGAATGAAAGGCAAAGATTTCAATCCTCACATATCCTCTAGTCGATTTTAAGACAGAAATATAGAGTAAGTCGTATGCAATGCATAGATTAACGTACATCTCAAATCTTAGAATCAATGAAAAGCACATGAATACATCTACATTGAAAGTTTTACACGTCCTTCTCAATTAATATACATACTACATTTTACAAATCTAGTTTTTTTGGAACAATTTCATCTAATTTGATGAAGTAATGCGCCATGTAGGTTGCGATTGAAGAATCGCTCGTCGTCATTCCTTAAAACATGTCAGAAATTAACTACAAGAAAAATATAGCACGGGAGCTACAGAATTCTTTTTCTTTTACTCATAGCATTAATACCAATAGGATTACCAGAGATTATACTGGTAATCCTTACACTGGTAATCTGGCAGAGTTAAAAAAGACACAACAGATTTATGCAATGAATTGAGACGACTCGAATGTCTAGTAAATAAAAGAAATTTCCATAAAAGACCTGCATCAGGTTCTCAAAAATATATGCAGAAAAGAAACCATGTAAAACGTGTGAAGATTTAGGTAGAGGTGTAAGATACCATCCCAATGAAAAATGTTGGTTTAAAAAAATAAAGAAAACAGGGAAAAAAATCTACAACAAGAAAAGTAAACAACAATTCTATCCTAGATGTAGAAATGAATGATGGAACAAAAAACGATTGAAGATTGAAGGGTCTGTGACTCAGGATCGCAAGTTTCATTGATTAATAGAAAATTAATTAAGATATTAAATACGAATACGAAACAATTAGTGGTGTGTCAATCACAAAGGGATTAACAAAAATAAAATAAAAAATTTTCGATATTGAAAAAGAAGGAAGTAGATGTGTTCATTGTAGAATATGAAGATTTTGATGACTTTTAAAAGTGTGAACGACTTAATAGTACCTATACCCGGAGCGTCAACTTGGTGTGGTGAATGCAAAAAAAAGTAATTTCTATGTGAGAAACGTGATATTCCATTGCATCCGAAATCATGTTTTAAAAATTATCATGTGCAATAAGATAATATCAAATATTTAAGTTCCATTGTTTCTTCTGTGAAATTACATTTGAGCATCCCAAAGCAGTTGATTTCACTACCGTCTAAAAGGACGGTAAAAAAAAGGCCACCCAATATTTTCTAAAAAAATTTATGTATAGTATCTTCTCTATTTGCATTTCTAGGTTTACAAGACACAAGCACTTTTCAGTGCAACTTTTCCTGTTTTCCTGATGTTTGCTATCTTCCAAATAGCAAATCAGGTATACATAATAATGAATAATACTCGTAATAATAATTCAGTAGTCTAACATGTGAATCAAAACGAGCATACTTTCTTGTAATGTATTTACTTGTAATGTTCTAATGAAGGCATTAACAAAACATTTTTTATTCATAGATTCAACAGGGCATACAGTTGAAAAGTGTGAAGACAAATGACAGAAGCAAACCTCAACTTGAAGGACTGAGAAAATTTAGAAGGCAGATGACGATAGAGGAACAAATACAGAAATCAGTTTCAATGGCCAGCATAGCGCCGGTGAGTTAGAAATCTTCAATTATTTATATAGTAAATACTGAGACTCTTAATCGAATTATTTCAAATAAAACTCTCAGGGAGCTGTCTACACAAATGTTGTCAACGAGAACGAACCCATCACTTTCGAAAGTGAATATTAAGAGCGTTTCGAAAAATTCATCGATATTGTTGAATGATAATAGGATACAATTGTTTCATCATTATTATGAATCACCAGTCCATATTTAATCTATCAATCAAGAATCGATGACTTTCAAAACGCACATAGGTCCTATACCAAATCGAGGGGAATGTTTCCTAGTGAAATATTCACGTAGGCTCCCTCTATCGGAGAAAAGACGTATAAACTCTCCCTAGCGTTCAAGATTCCTACTCATGACAACAGTAGCGCGAGTGAAAGGCTGGCAGACATTTCAATCGAACATTGAAAGTCATCGATTCTTGATTGATAGATTAAATATGGACTGATGATTCATAATAATGATGAAACAATTGTATCCTATTATCATTCAACAAGATCGATGAATTTTTCGAAACGCTCTTAATATTCACTCACGAAAGTGATGGGTTCGTTCTCGTTGACAACATTTGTTTAGACAGCTCACTGAGAGTTTTATTTGGAATATTTCAAAATTTCGATTAAGAGTCTCAGTATTTACTAGTATTGAATCATTTGTGAATCTTGAAACTATATATATATATATATATATATATATATATATATATATATATATATATATATATATATATATATATATAACTTCAAATAAACATTTCATGTTTATTAATCAACGGCTTATTCAAGTAGTATAAATCTTGCTTACCTTCGATAAATTGCGAGAGATATAAAATATTACCGTGACATGATTTATGCATTTGATAGTTTGTATGTTGAATTTTGTCACAAAGGTAGTAAAATATTTTCTTTTGGAATAACGATTCACAATATTAACACTGGATCCTTACTAATGAATTCTTTTTTCGTCACACGATTTTGAATATCTTTCTTTGAACGGGGTATCCTCCAAGGTCAATTTACAGGAGGAAATAGCGGTCGAAGCTGATGAAATGGACGACATCGACAAGGTCCGAGATGATCTTCAAAGCACTAAACAAATGCTTGCTTTCGAACTGAGAAATAAGGAGGCGCAGATTCGGGAGAACAAGAGAATTCAAGCCAAGCTACAGGCACTTGAGGAAGAACTGGAAAAGGAGCGAGCCAAAAATATGGAAAGTGGCACGGGCGGAGCATCAGACGAAGTTGTCCAGAAGGTAAAAAGCTACAATCCTAATAAGATTGGATATGTTTGATTTCTAAATGTTTACGATTAGTTCTCCTCAATATTTCTTAAAAACAAGGTAAAATGTTTCCAATAAAGATGAGATTTACTGAATCTATTTTATAGAGAGCTCTTTCTTTATCAAGCATTAAGCTTTTACTTTTGTTTCGGATCTTAGTAATGAACAATTGATAAGAAGTCTGATTCTATGACCTGCTCTGAAATTCGTAAAAGAATAAGATTTTTATATAATTTAAAAGAACTTCTGGAAATCAATGTTCTAGGTTAAATTTCATAATAAAGAATTAATTATGTGAATTGACTCATAGCACACCACGTAGTGGTATATTACATAAAACTGAAATGGTATAATTGAGAGTACCAAGTCAAATTTGAGGAAATTTCTATTTTTAATTCAGTGGACCTACGGTTTAACGCCGGTTCCGAACGGCCAATGGGTTTGTAATCAATACACGTTACCCAACAATTCATCATCTAACTATTTGAATCATAGGCAATCACATACACCCTTCGAACCCAAGATCGAACCCAAATCCTACCGCACCATAGTCGACTTTTAGGAAAATATTGTACTGGCAAAACGTTTCGAACACACTATAAAAATTAATACATGTCTGGATAATTGGTTAACAACTTAAAACATGTCAAATGAATCGAATAATTTTTGTGTTACACACATCATACTACTATACTTGTTAACAAAATTTATTTTCGTAACCATCGTTTTTTCGAGTTATTTATACAATACTATCATAATTGATGGGTTGTTGGCATACATTCTAAAATGATTCTACTCCTACAGCAAATCAAATCTCTTCAGCAAGATGCTGATCAAGCAAGAAAAACAAAAGATGATATGGAGAAAAAATACCATAACGCCTCCGACCAATTAGAAAACGTCAAGGCAGAGCTTGAAGACATAAAGAAGGAAAAACTTGAATTGGAAAAAAGACTCCAAGATGTTCTTCAAGGTAACAAATTGATATATGAAATTGTTAGCAGATTAACCAATGCCTCTATTGCTTTCACTTGAAATTTTTAATTTTTTACTATTTAGTTTATGGATGTTTCGACTTTTGGGGCTTCAATAAGATGAATAAAGGTAATTTTTTTTTTGAGAAAATAAAGGTATACTTCCATTGATATCATAGAAATAGTGCGAAGTGATTATATGATATATACTCAAACCAAAAATCAAAAATGTAATTCATTCATTGCATTCCTTATTACGAACAGGAGTGTTTTTTATTTTATTGAATAAGTTATATTCTACTGGAAGTCTTCTTTCTGGGGTTTCGTCTCTCACAAGAGATATAAAATTTCATATATGTTCTTATCGTTGATGGAAGAACATATTCACGAACATATAAATGTAAACTAACAATCGAATAACATCAAAATAATACCTTTTAACTTGAATTATTTCATTATCGAAATATCGAAACGAATCCGGAACTTCATTCAACTGATAAAAAGTAGTATGACAACAATGTACGAAATATGCCTTATTTTCTTTGCATTCCCACATAGCATGAAAAACTATGAAAACTGATCAACAAAAATGTATGCGTCTAACTAAGATTTCTCCTTTGTCTATATATTATGTTTAACCACCTACTCAAGCTAATATGGTAATGATTTTCTTGTTGTTATATATATACGAGTATATATATATATATATATATATATATATATATATATATATATATATATATATATATATGTTGATATTCGGATGTAAATAAAGTGCTCGTAGTTGAAAAGTCGGATGAACACAGTAAAAGTGATCTTTAAAACATTTTGGAAGTGTCTTTGTGGACATAAATATCGTTGGAACCTGAGTCATAAAATATTGAAAATTATCATTGAAATAAATCGAAGAAAATAAAGAAAACGCGATTTTCTCGATCAGTTTTCTGTTAAGTGAAAACATGAAAAAAATTAAATGTCTTATCACTAAGATAAAATATGATGCGACGGGAGAAAACAGATGTTGAAATGGAATGCCATGAGTGTAAAACAGAAAATTCAAGAATAACACTTTTTTGCTGTAATGGAAGTAAAACTCCAAGATGTACAGACATCGGAAATAAAGTAATGGCATTAAAACCAAGAAGGACAATGGAGTATTATTGTGGAGATTGCCTGAATGTCAATGCACATAAGCGGTTATAAATTCCCAAAATTGAGAAACATAAAATAATCGCTAGTAAAGAAAAAATTATAGAATTACTAGAAAATGAAATAAACAAAAATGATTTTGAAGTTGAACCAATAGAAAATGAAACTTATTCAGACAAAGTGAACCAACACATAGCGAAGCAGAATATTCCATCGCTTATTTTAAAACCTGAAACATTTCAGGAACGTAAACTCGCAAGAAGGGATCAAACCAAAAAATCAAATCAAAAAAATTGAGCAAAAAGTGAAACCAGCTAAACATGGAATAAGTATATCTTCAATGAAAAACTTGAATTGAAGAAAGATGTTAATAAAATGTGCAACTGTTAACTCAAAAGATAACATGAAAAAGGAAATTATGAAGGCGCCAGAGGACAATTATGAAATAAAAGAAACGAAACTCGAAACCCAATGATAACGATCGCGAAGATAAGTAACGATATTACAAAGGAAGATCTGGCAGAGGGTTTGATGAATCAAAATGAATGTTTGCATGGTGAGAACGATAATTTTGAAATAAAAGCGTTGAAAAAGGCAAGAAATGGAAGATCCAGCTATGTAGTGATGGAATGTAAAGGTTCTCTATATCCGAAACTGATAAATGCGAAAATGGTAAACATCCAATATAGTGAATGAAGTATAAAAAAACTATAATATTCTGAGGTGTTTGAGGTGCATGGGGTACAATCATGAATTCGTGAACTGCAAGCTACCCACTGCTTGTCCTACATGTGCAGGGCACCACTCAAGCAAGGATTGCAATACAATAGAAAAAATGCTGCAATTGAAGCCGCAATAATGAGAAATTCAGGACTGAATTCAACATCTAACATTCGGCAGAAGACCAGTGATGCACGTTATACAGAAAGACGCTACAAATGATGAAAGATAAAACAGACTATCTTGCGTAGAAGTTTGATTTTATAGTTGTTGATTTATGAATACTTTCATTAGACATTTTGATAATGAGATGGTGGAAACTTTAATTATAGATGATGTCGAGGAATTCAATTTTAATTTTAACAAATGTACAAACAATTTGAGAATATTTCATATAAACATATCAAGCTTGAATAAAAATGGAGACGAGTGGTTTGTGACTTTGTGAAATTGAAGTTGAAAACTGTCTGACAGCGTTAAAAAAAGAAAATCGCCAGTAGAAAAACCACTGTTTTAAGTATGCTGCAGTACTTCTTATGTACTCACATGAAATTTTACCCTTTTGTACTTCCTCCCATATAATTCTTTTCCTCTCACTTGAAGTTCTTATTCCTTTTGTGATCTATGCCTTTAATCATATGCTGTTCAAGAATAATGCCTATATCTCAGATTCGAACAAGCTTACGTACAGTACATCACAGTACATAAATACACATTTGTATTAATGTTTTAACTGTTTCAATCCAATAGTAGGCATGATATAGTTATGTGATTGAATGCGAGATTATGTTTGTGAGATATCCCTTTTTAACCCACAATTTTAACAATACCAAAAAATATTTGATAGTTATAATAACATGAAAAACTTTACAGGTAAACGTGGATCGATGGCCAGGCAAACTAGTATTGCTAATGGTGAGGAAACTCCGGCTGAAGAGGAAACTGAAAGTAGCGAGGAGAGTGAAAACGATGACGAAGAAACAAGACAAAGAAAGTTAGAGAAACAAATCAAACAATGGAATAATAAATTGAAGAATTATAAAAACAAAGAAGATAACGCCAAGAAAGAGAGACTCGCACTGAGAGAGATCATTAAAAAACATCAGACAGCAATGAAAGAGGAACAGAAAAAGTTTAAGGTGCTGCAAAAAGAGGTAAGTAGCCCATGTAATAGGAAGTAACGTAACATCGATCATCAATTCAATCATCATATATATATATATATATATATATATATATATATATATATATATATATATATATATATATATATATATATATATATATATATATATATATATATATATATAAAGGGTGATTTTTTAAGCGTAGTTTTTTTTATGAAATAAAACATTCGAATAAAACATTCAATTTGCATCATATATTCAAAATGTTTATTGAAATTAATAACTTGTCCTTTGCCATTTACATTTTGAAGATAACTTCCTGTAAATTTTGTCCGCGGCTCCGTATCAAATGGTCCGTTCGGAAGGTCCAATTTGACACATGCCCAACAGCTGAGAACGGCGACAATGTCCAACAAAGTAAACTTGGTTCGAAATTTGGTGATAACATCACGAATTGTTGATTCACCAGGTTGAATAAGGTCGTAACAAATGATAACACATTTTTCACAGAGCACGAATTTTGATAGTAAATTTCAACAATTTTCAATCGTTGCTCGTTTGTAAGTCTTTCCATGATAAAATGGCAGAGAATACTGAAAACTTTTCACTTTGACAAATCACGTTTGGATGCCATTACCAACCAGTGCCGCCAACCAAATTATCTCTTAAAAAAATGTAACGGGTGATTTTTTAAGAGTTAAGTTTTTCAGGCTGGCGGCACTGGTTGGTAATGGCATCCAAACGTCATCTGTTAAAGTGAAAAGTTTTCAGTATACTCTGCCATTTCATCATGGAAAGACTCACAAACGAGCAACGATTGCAAATTGTTGAATTTTGCTATCAACATTCGTGCCTTGTGAAAAATGTGTCTCGTTTGTTACGACCATATTATGGTCGTCATAATCGACCTGGCGAATCAACAATTCGTGTTATCACCAAATTTCGCACCAAGTTTACTTTGTTGGACATGAAACCATTGTCTCGCATGCGTACAGTGCGTACTGAAGAGAATATTGCAGCTGTGGCGTACAATGTTAATGAGGATCGTGAAATGTCAATTCGTCGCCGTTCTCACCAATTGGGCATGTGTTACTCAACCACATGGAAAATTTTAAGTGTTGATTTGGGTTTGAAAGCCTATAAAATTCAACTTCTGCAAGAATTGAAGCCGAATGACCTACCACAACGTCTAATTTTTGGTGAATGGGCCTTAGAACAGCTTAATGAAAATCCACTGTTTTATCGAAAAATTGTGTTCAGCGATGAGTCTCATTTCTGGCTGACGGATATGGAAATAAACAAAACTGTCGCATCTGGAGTGATGAACAGCCACATACCATACAAGAATTACTGATGCATCTTTTTTGTGGGGTTATGTGAAGTCGCTAGTGTATGTGGACAAGCCGAACACAATTGAAGCCTTCCAGGATAACATAACACGCGTAATTCGTGGGATACAGGCCGAAATTCTCGAAAAAGTGACGCAAAATTGGACCTTCCGAATGAATTTGAAACGGAGCCGCGGACAACATTTACATGAAGTTATCTTTAAAATGTAAAATGTTTAAAAATATAAAAATTTTGAATATATGACGCAAATTGAGTGTTTCATCCGATTAAAAAAAAACTACGCTAAAAAATATATATATATATATATATATATATATATATATATATATTTATATATATATATATATATATATATATATATATATATATATATATATATATATATATATATATATATATATATATATATATATATATATATATATACGAGTAAATGCAATATTGAAAGTATACTATAATCATTTACGAATCATTCAGAGGAATATTATAACCGAGTTGGCTATTTGAAATATGTACATTATAAGATTACTGATGTACTGATTTTTATTAAATAATATTGAAATCACTGCCTATATTTGTTAGAAACGCAAGACAGTTACTGTTTCCTACTGCAAGGTACTACTCACATGTGTCAGCGTCCAACGAATGAAAGATACTTTGAAAAAACTCCCCGAGAGTTTTATTTGAAATATTTCGATATTTCGATTAAGAGTCTCAGAGACTCAGTATTTACTAGTATGATTTGTGAATCTTGAAACTAGCTATACTTTTGACCGCCAGGGCGTGATCTGGAGGGATTAGGAATGGGACCATTCTTACACATTACCGACAGTTTTCTGTACTGTTCGATTGAAATGTCTACAAAGCCTTACACTCGAACTATTGTTGTCATGAGTAGGAATCTAGAAGGCTAGGGAGAGTTTATACGTCTTGTCTCCGATAGAGGGGGCTGACGTGAATTTTCACTGAGAACTATTTCCCTCATTCTGGTATAGGACCTATGGGCGTTCTGAAAGTCATTGATTCTTGATTGATAGATTGAATATAGACTGATGATTCATAGCAATGATGAAACAATTTCCTATTAAGATTCAACAAGATCGATACATTTTTCGGAACGCTCTTCACATTCCTCTCAAAAGTGATAGGTTCGTTCTCATTTACAACATTTGTGTAGACAGCTCGCTGAGTTTTATTTGAATGAAATATTTCGATATTTCGATTAAGAGTCTCAGTATTTACTACTATATATATATATAACATGAATAAATCGATGACTACTACTATAGTTTACTTTAAAACTATATTAACGCAATACTTGAATAGTTGTAAACTTAATAACCTTCTACTTTCTGAAAATGAAGTTCAATCGTTTAAATCGAAATTATTGACAAACTGACAAATTATTTCATTAATATAGTTGCGTTGAACTTTCAATAGGAGCTAAAACTGACAGGTACGATTAACACAATCTATCTGTATGATCAGTAGAATAGACAAGACATTTGTAGTTAAATTTAGACCATGCTATTTCGTGGCTTGGAACACAAAATTTGTTAAGTTTAATTCTGCCATAGGTAAACAAAATGGCGGCTCTAATGAAAGACGAAGAAAGTGAAGAAGACGAAGACGACGATGAAAAGCAGGAATCAGAAGATGAAACGGATGAAGATGAATCCAGTGAAGAAAGTGAAACTGAAGAAGAAGACGAGGATAGCGCTTCAGAAAAGAGTATGAGCGAACCAGAAGATTCACCACCTGCGAAAAAGAAAGAAAACTATATCAATAGAGTGAAAAGACATGAAAGTGTACTTGCAGCTATCAAAAAAGGAAATTTCATGCTAAAAACGAACGCTGAAAGATTGCAAGATGACTTGAACAAACAAAAGGAACAGACTGCATCATTACAAGAAGATCTTGACTCAGTGTTATCAGAATTAGGATAAGTTACACTAAGAAATATGAATAAATTATAATATTCCTAAGTGGTGTCATGAAATACAACTGAATTTTGTTATTGAATATTATCTACATATTGTGAGAAATAAAATGATTTCTCCGGATTTGTATTAATTGATTCGTCATTGAGTAACCAGATCTTTGAAGTTTTTTCGCTGACTATTGACATATAGGCAGAGAGAATATTAAGAATTAATATTCAGAAACAGTGAAAAAGAAAAAATAGCCATTGTACTGACTTATAACCACAATTAAATGATCATATCATCATTCAGGATATAGTTACTCAAAGAACAAAACTAATCATGTACTTCATAGAATACTAGAACAAACATTATTCTTATAAACCTGAATAATCGCACATCGAAAAGAATAAGATCAAATTGAAACATTTCATTTATAGTTGTTAATTTTCAATTATCACATAATAAAAAAACTTGACTAGCAGTATTTGATTGTAAATGAAATAATGAAAATAACTGATAAAACGTTGAAACGTGTAGTACAAGTATAATGCAAGAAAAACCAACAAATGACATCCCATAGAAGATTTTTTATTTCAGTTACAAAAATTTGATTTTAATCTTAATTATAAAGAGTAATTCATTTACTGTTTATAATTAAATAATTAATTATTTATTATTAATTATTTTTTAACTCAAAATGATGCACAACAAACTCAAAGATTCAAATGTTCAAATATTATACAAATATTTCATTTTGAAACAATTTAAATGATAAAAACCACATGCTTTACACTTATTGACTATTATTATATACTATTATGAGCATTGTTTTCTTATACGTAGGATATATTTACCTCCAAAAATTGAAGGAGGGAAAAAAGTTTTTTTAGCATTCAGTTACATTTTGTTTAGCAATAATACTTAATTTTTTTCTCTTGAATTCTTCCCCAACTCAAGTTTTTACAAAAATTGATGAGCCGTGTCGAGAAGTAGGTCGGCAATAAATTGAATTATTTATTTTTCTCCATTGTAATGGTCAAATAAGCTTCCAATCGTTTAAAAATAGCAACAAATTGTAAAAGTCCACAAAAATCAATCTAAAGATCTAGATTGAATTCCGATTTGTAAAAATATAGATTTACTTATATCTAAATTCCCATTCGTAATATTAGTGAGATAATATATAAATAATATCATCATTGATTTAAGGCAATGGCGGCAAATAATTATATTGCAAGTGTTCCGAAGTTGTTAGGGCGTGAAAATTATGATGAATGGTCATTTGCGGTTAGTAATTTTCTCATCGTAGAATATCTAGAAAAATGTCTAGATGGCACCGAAACTCACGAAACCAAGAATGCAAAAGCAAAACCGAAGTTGACTTTAACAATTGATTAGGGATTATATGTCCACATCCGCAACACGAAAACGACGAAAGAATTATGGGACAAACTGAAGCCTTTATTTGATAATTCTGGGTTTACGCGACGGATAAGTTTGCTTCGGTGTTTGATCTCATTCAGATTGGATGATTGTGATTCTATGAACAGGTATGTGAGTCAATTAAAGGAAACGGTGCAAAGGTTAAGAAGTACCGGCTTTGATATTAATGAAGAATGGTTAGGGTCATTATTGCTGGTTGGATAACCAGAGAAATATAGTCCAATGATCATGGCTATTGAACACTCAGGTATTACAATAACGACAGACGCCATTAAGTCGAAACTATTGGATGTAGAACGTAGTATGGGCATGGAAAGTAGCTCCAAGAGTTGCGCATTAATAAGCAAGTCGTTTGACAGGAGAGTAGATGGCGCGCGAAAGATGCAACCACAGACAACTCAAACGAATTCTGTTTCTTCATCGAGTTCTGCAGTCTGCACAGAATCATCAACATCTACAATATAGTTATGGAAACAAGAAGTGAACGAAATGTTATTGTTACGAAAATATCTGAAGCCATTTCTGTGTTATCTAGAACATTCCGGCAAATGTGATGTAACAACGGCTCCTACGATCTGGGAATCGAACCTTCTCGAAATGGAATCTTCTAGAAAAATTTTAGGGTATATAATGAGCCAGCACGGAAGATGGCAGGTCAGAGTCAGAGTTGGATTACAGTTATCTAGAGAACAGTCAAGTAGAAGGGTGACATTAAGTCGAAAATAGTGTAGAAATAGTCATTGAATACTATAGCAAAACTTTCAACAAATCTGAGAGGAATTACTGTGTAACTCGAAAGGAATTATTAGCTCTAATAAAATCTGTAGAGCATTTTCACAAATACTTATATGGCAGGAAATGTGTTATTCGTACAGATCATGCAGCATTGAAATGATTACTGCAAATGAAAGTACCTGAAGGTCAAATCGCAAGATGGATTGAAAGACTGCAGCAGTATGACTTTAAAGTAGAACATCGGCGGGGCAAGATCCATAGCAATGCTTTATCCAGACGACCATGTAAGGGAGCATGTGGCCACTGTAGAGGAGTAGAGAAGAAAGAAGGCATTGTCAATCTAAGAAGGACTACAACCGAATTGACACAAGGATGGTCTACAGAAGAACTGATTGAAGCACAAGAAGCAGACCCGGATATAAAACTTCTTAGAGAATGGAAAAGAGATAACCGAAGTCCTACCCGGAAAGACATTTCAACAATGGGATCCATTACGAAGGCGCTTTGGGCACAATGGGACTCTTTAGTTATAGAAAATGGGCTACTCAAGCGGAAATGGGAAAGTACAGATGGGAGAGAAGTCAAAACTCTCTTAGTTGTACCCAGGGACAAGGTAGAAGAACTTCTCAAGGAAATGCAAGGTGGAACATCTGGTGCACATCTGGTGCACATTTTGGTGTCAATAAGATCATTGCAAGAATCAGAGAAAGGTTTTACTGGGAGTATTGCCGTGATGACGTAGAAGCCTGGTGCTGGAAATGTACCACATGTGCAGCTACAAAGGGACCACCGAAGAAAACCCATGGGAAAATGGAAAAGTACAATGTCAGATTACCGTTTGAAAGGATTTCTGTCGATGTTGCCGGGCCTTTTCCTACCACCAACGATGGCAACAAATACATACTAGTTGCTATGGATTATTTCAGCAAGTGGCCAGAAGCTTATGCCCTGCCGAATCAAGAAACTCAGACTATTGCACGTACATTGGTAGATCAGTTCATATCACGATACGGAGTTCCATTGGAATTACATTCAGACCAAGGACGAAATTTTGAAAGCGATGTCTTTAAGAAAGTTATGGAAATACTGAACATCCGAAAGACAATAACAACTCCTTTACATCCACAGTCTGATGGAATGGTAGAGAGATTTAATCGTACAACGGAACAGTATTTGTCAAAGTTAGTAGCTGATCATCAAAAAGATTGGGACAAACACTTACCAGTACTGCTGATGGCTTATCGAGGATCAGTTCATGACACTACAGGTCACACTCCGGCGAAGGTACTTTTTGGAAGAGAACTACGAATGCCATGTGATCTATTGTTTGGTAGCCCCGAAGAAGTACTCT
The DNA here is from genome assembly GCA_030704895.1 of Henosepilachna vigintioctopunctata. NCBI lineage: Eukaryota > Metazoa > Arthropoda > Insecta > Coleoptera > Coccinellidae > Henosepilachna > Henosepilachna vigintioctopunctata. Next base: position 1,820,461 of record JARQZJ010000036.1, on the reverse strand, counting down.
TGGAAGTGGGCACATATGCAGATGGGCTGAGACTGCATTTGAATAAGATACATGAACTAGTTCGAGATAAGATTGAAGCAAGCACTGACCGAATGAAAATCAGATTTGGTGTGGTTGTACAACCCACAACGGAAAAAAGGTTTATCCCCGAAATTAACACAGGCCTGGGAAGGAGCTTATAAGGTTATGAAACGAATAAATGACGTCGTTTACAGAATTCAACGCACCCCAAGATCGAAGCCGAAAGCTGTACACTTGGATAGGTTGACGAAATACTTGGAAGGGAGCATAGTAGAAACTTGTGGCTTTGATCGGGACGATCAAAACTAAGAGGGGGGCAGTGGCAGGGGAGCACGAAAATATCTGAAGCTATCTCTGCGTTATCTGGAACATTTCGGCAAATGTGAAGTAACAACGGCTCCTACGTTCTGGGAATCGAACTTTCTCCCTAGAAAAACTCTAGGTTATATAATGAACCAGGACGGAATATAGCGGAGAGTTAGATTAGTACAGTGTCAGTTATCTAGAGTACAGTGAAATAGACCGAAGTGTGACTTTAAGCGATATTGACATCTGTTGTGTTTATTTCCAGTTTGTAAATAAAGGATATTTATTGATTGTTAAAAGTTAGTTATTGAAATTCATCCGTCGAAACCCATAATCTTAACATTATCATTGTAATAAAATTGGTCATTACAAAAACAAATGTCCAGATGTAAAAATGGAAAATAAATCCTGCGAAGTTTGTTGTGAAGGCAAACAACATAGACTCCCTTTCAAACGTTCAGGTAACAGGGCAACAAAGATACTTGAATTAATTAATGACGACCTATGTGGACCTAAGGACGTTTCGTCAATAGGTGGTTCAAGATATTTTATTATTTTGGAAGATGATTTCTCTAGGATCTATTTTGTGTATTTCTTGAAGTCCAAAGATGAAGCTCCAGATTATTTCAAGGAATTCAAAAATATGAGCTAAACAGAAAAAGGTGAAAAAATTAAGTGTTTCAGAACAGACCAGGTAGGCGAGTTTTGCAATTTTGAATTCAATGTTTTCTTGAAGAAGGCAGGAATCATACACCCAGAATACTAATCCTCGTACACCTGAACAGAACGGTGTCAGTGAGAGATTAAACAGAATAATTGTGGAACGAGCCAGATGTTTATTATTCAACTCAAAATTGGAAAAGAAATTTCGGGCTGAGGCTGTTAATACATCAGTTTATCTAAGAAATAGATTGGTATCTTCGGTTTTGAGTAATATACTTCATACGAAGTATCAAATGGTTACAAGCCTAACATAAGCCTGAGATTGTTTGGATCAGAAGTAATGGTACATATTCCTAAAGCTAATAGAACAAAATTTGACAAAAAATCTAAAAAATTACTATTGATGGGATATGGTGAAACTATAAAATGATATAGGTTGTTTAATCCAGTAAATGGAAAATTAATAACAAGTAGAGATGTTATATTATAAAAAAAACTGAAGAAAAAACTGTCAGTTTAGAGATTGATCGAAAAGAAATTGAAGATGTGAATGAAGTTTTGGAAGTTGAAGATTCAGTGGGGGAATTAGACAATTCCGAGGACAATTCTGAATCAATAGAACATGTTACATATCCGGATTATAATCCAAAGGAGATAATACAAATTCGTTAAATAGACAACACTTCTAGAAGATCATCTCGTCAACCAAAGAGTAAGATATAAAAGAAACCTCAGTAGTTACAATAAGTGGGTTTTTAAAAGAAAAGTGGATTGTGCGGGAAATGTTCGGTATCGTGCTCGGTTAGAGCAAGGGCTTTTTCGCAAAAGTTTGGAGTGGACTATGACGAGACATTTTCTCCAGTTGTTCAATTTAACACTTTAAGACCTTTAATTGCTTTATCAGTTAAATTAGATTTAGATATGAGTGATTTGAATATATTTACTGCATTTTTAAATAGTTTTTTAGATAAACCTATTTATATGCATCAACCTATGGGGTTTATTAAGAGAAATGAGGTATGCAAACTAAAAAGAGCTATTTATGGTTTGAAGCAGAGCTCTAGAGCTTGGTTTAATAGAATAGATGATTTTTTAATTAAATTAAATTTTAGGAAATCTAAATTTGAACCATGTTTATTTATTAAAAACGAAGGAAATTCTTTGTTAATTGTAGCTCTATATGTTGACGATTTCTTAATATTTAGCAATAATAATCAAGAAACTAAAAAACTTAAGAAAGAATTGAATTCAACTTTTGAAGTGAGAGATTTAGAAGATGCTAAAGATTGTTTAGAGTTTGTCAGTTTAACAAAAATTATGATGAATATATTTGGAATCATGCTAAAAGACTACTTAGTTACTTAAAACATACAAAACATTACTGTTTAACTTTTGTAAAAGATGTTCTATAATTGCAAGATTATAGAACATCTAGCAATTGCAGATGTTCTACATGCAGATTAGGCGGCTAACATTATAGATAGAAAATCTTTTACAGGTTTTGTATTCAAATTATCAGGTACAGGTATCAGGAATACAGTCATTGCAAGTCAATTGTATGTGTATCATTTTTCTAACAGTTCTGACCCCATACAAAAACATTACAAAATATTTATTGAAGAATAGTTCTGAAAAGGCTATTAAATTAACTGCAAAATAAATTCCATATCTAAGGTTTCTTTGAATCTATCATTGGAACCAAAATTACTTGAACAAGACCTGTATTGATTACTGACATCTTGAATTAGGATCATACCAATAGGTCATTATAATAGGCCATCATAATATTATAGTCCACTACCCCTATCTCATGCAAAACGCAAAAACTTACATGTTCTCTAGTGACTTATTCAAATATATTTACACAAAAGTATTCGAATAATAGTATTGACGTCCTTCTCTATTGAATTTCAATATTTTCGTTAATGAGTTTCAAAAAACTTACCTCAACCAGAAGTATGTAGTATATAAAACTTTTTCAAAATATACCACAAAGATTTCGAAAATTCAAAAGAAACGGATTATAACACTTAGTGAACACTAACCTTACTTAAATTATTTGACAGACAGCATATGAACTACCCATTTTATGAAAACATAAAATTCTGTATTTGGAACTTTGGTTCCTTAAAGTTGTTACATAAAAATTCCTGTTGAATTGAAGAACGAAAGAGTCGGTAAAATGAACAGTCCAAAATATTCCATTAAAGTGATAGCTCCTGCGAGTCAGCTTGGTCTTTCAAAACTTCAGATTTTATTTTGGTAACTTAAAACTTGTTTTATAAGCTACTTTATAGGGTATCCGCAAGTACAGAAATCAAAGAAAAATTTATATTCCTTACACAAAATTTAAATGTTTACAACTTTCGTTCCAATGTTTTGTTCATATCTCGAATCATTTTCGAGATAGAGGGCAGAGCGCGTGAAGTGTTTAACTGTATGAGAGTATCATTCGAGGTCAACCTGTATTACCGATTGAAAACCTCCGGATACAGTTTATAAATTATTGGTGCATATATAATTCTGAATCATACGCGTTTTTCATCAATTATTATGTTATAATTAATAATTTTTTCCAATAATTCGATATCTATTCATTTCATAAATAATACTTACCTAATCGTGTAATTATACAATTATTGAGGAAAACACTTCAATGTTTCTTGAAGTTGCTAGCGTCGGAAGAAGTCGTTTATAACGATGAAGTACGTCATGCTGCTATGTATTCAATAAAAGTCTTAAATCAAAAGTTCAAGTTTTTGAATTTTATATATTATTTAACTTGAATGTTTCTCAATTATAATCTCATTCCTTCTTATTACTGCCTAAATGAATAAAAAAACTTCATCATACAATTAATGTTTTTATGTATGAATTTAACCACGTTATATATCATGTATGAATCTTATGTATAAATTTAATTATTTCATACGTTTATAATCGTTGAAATTTAAAAAATTCAATGAGAACTACAATTTTAAATTTCAATTTTTTTCTTCATCATCGTGTTCTCTTCTTCAAGACCATTCGTCTAGAGTTCTTCTAAGATTTCGGGGTCAAAAGTAGTGTCTTCATTGATATCACTTTGAGTTGAAGAATTAACTTACCCGTTACACATGCTGAAAGCTCTGCAACCCTGATTTTCTGCATCCACATTGCGGACCATAACCATACTTACAGTTGCACAATGTTATTACGAGCAATTCTTCTGGAGCTGGTGGATTTAGTTTTTTCAATTGTTCAAATATTTAAACACTATGTGTTCTCTATCTTCTATCTCGAAAATAGTTCAAAATATGAAAATATTGGAATGAAAGTTGAAAAGAATATTCTCGAATAGCATAAAACCTACAGGAAATGAAATTTTTAGTATGATAGCTGTAAACTTTGATTTAAATCAAAGTTTACAGCTCACATTTCGAGGTGAAACTTTTAATATTCCTGGAGAATATGTCTTGGTCTACAGAATATATCCAATCTTCTGGCAGGGTGTCAGGATATGTACAGATTAGCGCAGAAGCAGTGTTGGAGAGTAAAAATGTGTGACATATCTCACCTGTCATTGTATATATTTAACTGAGAAGTCATATAGTAAACAACTGAATACAAAGTGAAATATTGTTACAATATTAAAATATGGCCAAATTTTTCGGTCTCGATAAACTAGCTTATCTTTTTCGGATAATGAAAGAGAATGGAGGAATTAGAAGTTCTCTCTACAAATTATACAGGTTATAGTAAGGGTTATATAAGAACACGGTTTTTGTCTCCAAAAACTGCCAATATTGAATATATTTCTTCCATTTCAGAATGGACGATCTCAAAATGGGAACATTAATGGGTATAGATAAATGTGGAAATAAATATTTCGAAAATAACAGGTACTTTTTTGGTAGAAACCGTTGGGTAGAATATGCCCCTAAATATGGTAAGTATATGAACTTAGTGATCATAAACGTAAATATATTTAGATTCAATAAATTTACTTTGAAGTAAACTGATGTTGATATGCCCTCATGTTGATTATTTCATTAGGAACTGATTATGATGCTAGCCAAGTTCCTTCTGAATGGTATGGTTGGTTACATTATAAGACTGATTTAACACCTGATAAAGATCCCTCAAGACCAATATATAAATGGATGTCAGAACCTACAGAAAATATGAGCGGTTTTTCAGGAGCATATATTCCCTACTCGACAACTAAACCAAAAATCGAGGCTTGGGTACCACCCAAACCATCTTAATTTATGTTGTATGAATAGAACTGGTGAGATGAAATATAGAATAATAACAATTGTTATTTATTTATTTTTCTCTTCATTCATATATATATATATATATATATATATATATATATATATATATATATATATATATATATATATATATATATATATATATATATATATATATATATATATATATATATATATATATATATTATATATATACAATATATATTATATATATATATATATAATTTTTTTTTAATAAGTATTATATTCATACTTTATTCAATAGTATTAGAGTATTAGTAATTTAAATATAAATGTTCAAATTTGTGAAAATAACTATTTTCATTTATATTCTGCTTGAGGCATGGGAATATAGAATGATTGCAAATATTAAAGTTAACTCATCAAGAAATTCCACAAAATTTCTGAAAAATAAATATTTCTAAATATCCTGTTATAATTTTCAAATTTTGGACACATCTATTATACTTGCAACCTCTGTTGAAAATATTTCATTTATTGTTATTAACTATTTTCTACGAATTATTTGAGTGTATTTTTAAAAATATGTAAAATGTAATAAGAATCATACAGAAAATGTGTTTCAATTTGTAACACATCAGACTGTTACGTTTTTCATGTATTGATGTTTTCTGTTCTAAAATTTGTTTTGGTTATATCCCTTCACTTGAGTTGGGGTATTTCAAAAATCGAAACTTACTGTCATTTAAAATGTATTATGTAGCCAATGAAAGATTGCACTAAAAATTCATTGTTAATTATACATCGAGTGTAACGCCCTCAAATTTAGTTGAGAACGTTCTAGAATATTGGATATCAGGCAGATTCCTTGACTTTATCACATCTCACCTCATATTATTATGAAAGATTTAAGGTGTGTTAGTCAACTAATTCTTAATAATCTCAATTCTCAACAAGCTTGGTCAAGTGAAAAATCTCTATTAGTAGTTAATATATAGTGGGTAATTTATTTATTTATTTATTTACATACACTGTTTTACAGGACAGGTCCTAATTACAAAACAGGAAACACAACATAAACAAAATTGGTAGTACAAAAGTTTCAATTTTTGTACTTTCATTTTAAATGAAAGAGTTTGTGATATGAATCACAACTGATGAAATGAAATATAATAATTATAGGAATATAAAAAACTTAAATGCTGACAAATAATAATAATAATTATGTTTACTTAACACAATGTATTAGAAAATTCATATAAGTTAGAAGTCGACACTTGAGTATGATACCTATTCATTATTTTTATCATTGGCTAAAATGAACTTGGCTAATTTACACTAAATACCTTGAGGCTAGTTACATTCTTTATAGTGTTCGGAAATTATTATATAAATCGAATCCTGCATTAAATATTCCGTTTCTAGATTTAGAAAGCCTTAAAACTCAACAATAATTTAAATGTTACACAATATATTTTCACCTAAAATGGATTATTATTATTATTGTTCAAAAACCTATATTTGGGCCTACAGTATAACAGGATTTCGAACTGTACAGGTCCAAATGGGTTATACTCATCTCAAGAAAATTTAATTTACGACATACCCTAAATGAAGGTGTGGTGGTACTGACGTTTGTAATATCTTCAACTAATCTATTCAATATTACATTGTTCACTGATTCTAGTTCCCACTTCTTTTACTAAAAAATATAATTACTACAACCTACTAATTTCAACCTACTACATCCTAGTTGAAATAGGTGTTTAAGTGTTATCGTAATTAAATATCTATATTTCTCTAGTGATTAGATATAGCTACCTATATTTAAATGTTATTATTATACAAGAAACTGCGAAAAACCTGCTTTTGTTGATTTATTTTTATTTCAGACACTGTTTATTATGGCTACTATACCTACTTTTTCAACATCTTTCTTGAAAGATAGGCAGATATTGGTAAGGTAAATTGTGCACAAGTCTACATTCAAGCGTATTGTGCTGTCTTATTTTGGTGATTTCTTCATCAACTGATTGATTCCTGGTTGTGTTGCATTGATCGTATTAGCGAATTCAGCTTCTTGTTGAAAGATTTCTATTCTGGTGTATTTGCCCATATTGGTAATAACTCTCAGCATTTAGTTCTGCAACGCTTCAAGTGGTTTAATATTTGTTTTGCTTATACTGTACCACGTGGGAGTATCGTAGATCAGGGCTGATCTTATAACTGTGTGTAGTAATCTTGTATTTCATTTAGAAAACACACTTTTCCTACTCTAAATGGGAAATGAGTTTTTTATCCATGCGTATACTTTTCGAATTGTTTTTTATATGTTCCTTGTAAATGAGCCTACCATCCCGTATAGCTCCTAGGCCTAGGTATTTCCTAAGAGTAAAATTTTGTGACCATCTATAGAAAGAGGACACAATTTTTTGTTGATTATAAATTTGCGTGTGAAAATTATTTGTTTGATTTTCGTTGTGTTGATCTTAATTTTCCATTCATTATAAGTCCGAAATCTTACCGATGTGATATCGTATCACACAATTTTCCTCTTAATCTTAAGCGAAACGAGAGTGAGATTATGTTGCATTAGCGAACGTAGCAATTTTTTCGTTTGGAAAATCAACATTATATAATGATAATGATACTTTCTTTTTAATTCAGTGGACCTACAGTTTAACGCCGGTTGCGAACGGCCATTGAACTTGTAATCGATGTACATTACCCAGCACATTTCATCATTTAAACTACTTAAATCTTAGACAAACACAAACACCCATGCCTTCAGCGGGGCTCGAACCCGAGTTCTACCGACTAAGCTACGGAGACAGGCTAATAATATTGATACATTTATTCCCAGAAGATCTACATCCAATTACAGGGAAAAAATAACAAATTGTACACAAATAATAATAAATGAGAAAAAACAAAAAAACGACTATACACGAATATCTACAACGAAAATAAAATAAAATAAGTTGAAATAGTAATAAACAATAACGTAACTCAAATAAACTAAAAATAAAATATCTATTAAAAAGTCAAACGTAGTCAACAGAAGTTAATGAAATATAGTTGATGAAGTCAACGAAAATTAAATTAAAACCAATTGCTATAGTATAAAGTATACTATAAAGTAACCAAATGAAACAAACTAAAATTAAAATATATATTACAAAATTGATATTTTATATTACAAAGTCATATGTAGACAACAGAAGTTCATGAAAATATCGCCACATCCCTTTGCGCTGTTCTGAATGGCACGTCAAAATCACAGATATCCGATCAAAATAGATATCACATCGACCGCAACACCCATCATAAAGATGAGATATACAGTTGATAGGAGAACGTGACTAACATTTGATCTGCTGTAATTGACATAAGTTGTTTTTTTTATTTCAATGGGAAATGCCCCTTGAATGGCTTTGACTTCAATCGTTAGCCAACATTACTTTAATTGAAAATATAACACCCTATATACACATAAACTTCCAAATATATCCTTTCTATATATCCATAAAAATTGGAAATTATTAAACACTATTCAGAGTAAAGGATAAGACATAAGTTGTATTATATTGCCTCACACCAGTCCTTGGTACACAAATATTTATTTTACTGAAAAGAAAAAGCGATTCGATCGAATTGTGCAAAAATTTAAAGAGAAAGCTTAGACCAAACCTTTCACGTCTTAACTTCAATATTTCAACTCCCAGACTATCGGTTCGGATGAAATGGTCGAAGCTTCTCGAAGGATATTGCCCATAACATCTATATAGCATGTACTTCAGACATTTTCTCTGAACTGTCTCCAAGTTGACAATAGAATGATTGTACGAAGGAGACCAAATTATAGACGCTTGTTCCAGTTTACTGTGAATAAAAGAGTGGTACAGTGCTTTCGTTGTACAAAAATTAACAAAACTGTCCCAATTTCTGACAAAATAACCCAGTATTCTAGAAGTAGAAACCTTGGTACACATTATGTGTTCAGAGAAGGATAGCTCACAGTCAAAAAAACCCCCAGGTCCTTAAAATCAACACATCTATTTAGAAGTTGACCTTCCAATGTAAAGCTGTGCTGGCCAACTTTCGAGAAAATGATAAAACTTCACATTTACTGATATTCAGTTTCAGCCCTAAATGTGTTTTCAACCTCGCAAGCCTGCACCCCAAGCGCATACCGGAACAAAAATATTTATTACAATTATATTGTTTTTTTGAAAACTATAAATACCCATCCACCTTAGTAGTAAGTTTGAGCTTTTGAATTTTTTAGCTTTGAAATTTATGCGCTAACATAAAACAGTTGCTCGCAACGAAAAAATGGCATGTTAACATGCATTGTTAAACAGGCACTAAAATGCCATGTTAACAATTAATTGTAGTCCCTTTTGCTTTGAGAACTTATGCAGCTTTCATATATTGGAACAACGATCTATGTCAATGAACATAGATCATTATATACATCGTTAGATACATAAGTCTCATAGAACGTTGAATAAAATGGAAATAAAAGAAAAAATTATTTTTTCAATAAATGATTTCATTTATTGAAATTATTCTTTTTTCATTTTTTCATAATTTGAAACTAAAGTACTTAGCAGTAAAAACAAGGGTAGCTTTATATAACTTTGTCTATTCAGAAAATTTCACAATATTATCAATAAAAGATTTTTCAATGACACGAATAACCTTCTCTAATGCAATTTCAAAACGCTTTGAAGGATTCAACAATTCGCGTAACAGTTTTTCGTAATCGTTTTCTTTGATAGGATATCGAGTTGACCTTCAAAAAAAAATCAATTTCAATATATCCGAAAGCTGAAATGAATTCCAATATTAGTCGTTTCTACAATTTGAACTTCCCAGCATTTATTTCATTTGTTATTTATGGTTAATGTCAAATATAGTCCGGTCATCTATAAATTCTTATACTAATAAAGGCATTTTAGCAATATCTTTATTTTGAGAATGCATGAGCCAACAAACACAACATAAAGTTAATGAAGATATTGCCTATAATAATAGAGCTAGTGAACCCTCCGAGTAATGATAGGTACGTCTGTAAGGCTAAAAATTCTTATAGTGATGATGGTCTGTCCTGCACATCAACCCCTATATTTTTTAAAGTATAGATGAAAGATGAAAAAACCTTTTAAGCTTGAAATTTGTATAGGATTTTGTTGATTCATTGAGAAGTCCGAAAAAATTAATTGACAGGCGATTTAGATGGACAAAAATACCAAACAGGTGAACCGAAAGGTGTGTAGTATATCATTTAAAATAAACTTTATCCGGTGAAATTGAAATTTAAACAGGTATATGTTTGTCTGAGCGATTTGAAGAAGGTAATTACAATCCCACGCAGTTCCAGTTAGCATAAATCCTTCACAGGTGAGGGTGAGATGCTATATGACTGTGAGTAGCTGTGTTTCTAGACATAAAGATAGCATTCGATAGAGCAAGAATTTAATATACAAGTTAAAAAGAAAATTCCCAAGAAAAGTAGTGAACTTAGCATTATAGTTGAACGAGAGGACAAAAAGAGCATAGGAGATCGCAGAGCAGAAGAAAGAAGAGGCGAAGCAGTGCTCTATCAAGGATCAGTACTCAGCCACTGCTGTTAAATATTTAAACATATATCAAACATGCTACAATGCAATATAGCCTGCGATGGACACAGCGAGATTCAACTTAACCAGGATTCGACGTCAGTTCAATCACTATAGAATCAATCTATAAGAATATATACGCGCAAAATGAAGATAACTTAAATACAGCAAAACAATTACATGGACCACTATAGTCAATACTGAACGGAGAAAAATGTCGAGGGAGAATACTGAAATCATGAAAACCATACTGATGGCAGAAGGTACATTCTCAGGAGAAATGTCACACGGATTAAAAGGAATGATCAACCGAATAACTAGAACGGTAATTGAAATCCTATGGTATATCACAAATGAAGAATGCAAGAACAAGTTGCAAATTGAGAGAATTGAAGGTAAAATAAACCAACAAACCAAGTGGATAACAATGAAGAATTGAGATGAAATTCAAAAGTTCAGAACATAAAAACCGACAAAGGCAAAGATTAATACAATAGAAGAGAAAAGCTGAAAGGGACAGTATATTGCAACGAAACATAGGAGGGTTGAATCCTCACTGAAGGTCAAATAGATCAAGCTGATCAACTAGTTCTCCAGTTTAACTTTTGAAAATTGTGTAACACCCGGTGTTAATGGTGTAACGCGAAAACATTAATTAATATAATTCGGTGAAACTAAGACAAGTGTATTTTATTCATTTTTTAATCAAAAATATTCATCAACGAAATATCAATTAATTTGTCGAAACAAATATGTTGATTTTTCCATTATCTTCAACTTCCATACTCACATGTCCTTAGGAAGACATTTTCTCCATTTTCGCTGCAAATTGAAAAAATCATCAAAACAGCCGTTTTATTCCTAAATTATTAAGTAATTTCTTAGTGTTGGAGTATGTACTTTCAATTCTTAGTGCTATTTCAAATTGAATTTTTCGAGGGAAAGTGCCTCTCATTCATTTTATTTATGTTTCAGCATAAAACCGCGATTGTAGCGGTCAATTGTTTATATATATATATATATATATATATATATATATATATATATATATATATATATATATATATATATATATATATATATATATATATATTTGAGAAACAAAGATCAGAAAAATCTTGAATTTAGCTGTTCTTACAAATAAAGCGTTTTTAATTGAAATAGTTAATTGCAAAATTGACCATGTGAAGTTTATACGATATGCGTATGACTATGTATTAATCTCGACATTCACTATAAGTAACTCAGAAAATATCTAAATATTTATGATGGCGTGTTTGGATTTGAATTACAGTAAGTTTCCAGAAAATGCCAACAGCGCTGAGCGCTATAATGCTTTCCCGAAGAATAGGTTTTGAAGTATAGGGCAGTTGTAATCATGTGAATCTTTATTTAAACGTATACTGCGGTCTTCATAAATACTCTTTTCTTTAAAATAGGGTCTTTAAAATGTTCTTAATATGAAAACAATCTAATTGAAAGTCATCATTTGATGAAGTTATACTATTCACTATATATAAATAGTGTAAATATATTACACGTGTATACTCACTAGTTCCTCTGGCTATGATAATACCCCGGAAATGGAAGGACTGCGTAATGATATCCGGATATATATACATATATACATATATATATATATATATATATATATATATATATATATATATATATATATATATATATATATATATATATATATATATATATATATATATATATATATATATATATATATATATATATATATATATAATTATATATATATATAATTATATATATATATATATATATATATATATATATATATATATATATATATATATATATATATATAATTATATATATATATAATTATATGTGTCTGTTTGGTATTCATATATTATTTCTGGAGAAACCGGTTATTACTGACTAAGAAATTGGAAGGAGCTGAAAATAGCGAACAATGTTTTTAAAAAAAACTCTGTACTTTCTGCACTTGGAATGTACATGTACTTATTTATATATTTTATTTATGATCAGTTCAGATGGAATAATTGAATGAGAGAATCAAAGAACTAGAAGTAACATCATAAATAATAAAATTCCTAAAAATTAAAAATATATCCTGCAAAAGGAGAAACATCAGAAAACTTCGACTTATAATATTCAATCTTCACTTCACTCGCAATCAAGACTTTACATCTGACCAACTTTTTTGTCTCCATGTCACTAATTTCACTTCTTATTTCTTAATGATTTCGATTACAACGAATTTATATCAGTTCAGTTGGATTGAGCGTACGTTAATTCTGATTAAAATGAAATATAAAACCTCGTCGTTGTTATTGCTTAAAAAACAATTTCGTATAACTGAATGGAAAACTCTGAAACCATGAACTTATTTCGTCATAATGATTCAATTTCAAAACGCTAGGAAGTACAAAAGTCTTAGAATGAATGAACATGGGCACACATTGCCTCAACTACACTATAGATATTCCACGATGTCGCACTTAATCGAAATGTTCGGGCAACTTCTACCAAAAGAAATGTTATGCTGACTCTTATTTCTTTCCGTAAGCAATTTCTGGAAAATGGGTAAAATTTCGCGGTCTAACAGTTCACTTTCGAGGTAGCATTATACATTGATTTGTCCCTTTTGTGTTTGGTGGAAGGTTTTATAGCTGCCACATTTGGGGTAGACTGGAAATAACCTAGTTTGTTGCACTGCTGATTACATATGTTGGAGAGTTCCTTCTTGGGGGATTTTTCTCGTTTCTGAGTGTGTCGATTACGCTCGGATACCGTTCGATGTATGTGGCTGTCATCTGAAAAATTTAAATTTCTATATGATTGAAATTGAACTGAAGTGAAAACTAATGCAAAAACATTTTAAATGAATACAGTCCGTCAATTTTTGATCTTCCAAGGTTTAAAAATGCCAGATCTATCTTTCAACATTTGCATTCGCTGATTCGATAAAAAGTATTTTTGTAGAATTTAAATTAGAAAAATAATTGTTTTCTTCTGCTAAAACAAGTTCGAAATGTAATTAAATCGCTGGGACAAGAATTTGAGTTGCTTTCAGGAACTACAATTTTTATACTTAATTGAATTATACAATGAAGATCCAAATACATTAAAAATAAGCTTACCATGATTAATTCATATTTAGATCTATGAAATATTATGGATCAATCACATAATTAAGTACTAGTGATAATGAAATGAGGAGTGTGCCTTAATCTTTCTATTTCTGTTCCTCTTTCTACAAAACAAATGTCTCTTCGAAATTTTTGCTAATTAAATGAAAACAGTCGTTTCTTCTTTTAGCATTCAACTTTCAAACATCATTTTCGTTTACTACCGAAACGTTTACTAACGGCGTTTTTGGAATACCTTATAATTTTTTTAGTTTTGAGACTATCCATTGTGTCAATTTGATTCCTAATGACAGCTCTTTTATTAGTCAGTATGATTATTTTGGTACATTAATTATTTTAATTTCTAAACCTCAACTGCAATAAACGATACCTCCATTGAATATAAATAGAAGGTAAGGTTTATGTAATCGATAAAAAACATGTATCTTTAACTTCTAGATTACAATATACAAATGAGGAATAAATTTTTCCTACCTTCATCTTGCGATATTGTCTTTAGCGGCTTCTGATGTATCTTTGTGCATCTATGCTGATTTCCTGTATCCCAAAGTTCACTTTTTGCCACAACGTGAGTACCACATTCCGTTTTCCTTTTGGGTGTGCCCTTGGTGTTAGGTATGCTAACTCTTCTAGGACATATCGCACTATCTTCATTATATTCTATATTCTCATTTTTCATGCTACATCTTCTTTTTTCGTTCGATGTATTCTCAGTTTCTCCAACACGAGATATTTTTCTATCATGCAAAGGTGTTTTCGTTGGAGTTTTTGAAACATGATCAACTCTCTTCATATTATCAAGTATATTTTCTTTATTTTTTTCTTTTTCTTCCGCTATAGTTTCTTTCGTGATTGTCATATTCAAATTTTCGATGTTGTTTTGTTTTTCGGGTTTCGTAAATTCATTGACATTCGATTGATTGGATATGCTTCCATTTTGAGTTATTTTTTCAAGTTCGGGTTCTGCTGTTTTTGATGAATTATTATTATCACTGGTTTGAGAGCTGTGTTTTGGAGATTCTTGAATTACGGCCTTCTTCTTCCTACCATTGACATTGAATTAATTAATTATAAAATGATGTAAATCTTCAACAACATGTGGTTTTTAAATGTGATAATAGCAATATATAGATAGATATTTATTTATTGATGCAATGCAAATTGTTATATTTTCAGCATATATACAAAAGGAGCTAAATTTAGTAGAAACAAAAGAATAAAAGTCAAAATAAAAACGTTAATTAAATCTTCAGTACAGAATTTATTAAAGTAAGTCATCACATGAGTAGTGTTTCCTTCCCAGTAAAAACTCTTGTTATAAAATTTAAAACAATAGAAATTCTAACCGTGCCAGACGACGATGCAGTGACAATTAGCCAGACAAATTGCGGATGACAGATATACTTTTCACAAGCTTGTCGGATAATTGACTCAAATGATTCTTCCATGTTAACCCACCAATAATGAAAACAGCAAGAAATTTCATATAATCATTAGGATCCATATTCACAATATTACGTGTCAAGAAAATAAACCTGCGACTGTTTGGTTCTCGTTCAACGTTAATTCATTCGCAGAGAGTCATTCAGCTACACTAGAATCTATCTTATCACCCAATTTTGCTAAGCAACACGGTTCATTATTCGACACAGACAAATTCGTCATCATAATGTTGAATGTTTACCAAAGAAGAAGAAAGAAGAATTTGTTATTGAGACATAGACAGTTCACATAACATACTGCTAGGAAGTGATTCTTCCCTTTCTGTTGTAACATCACAAAGTGAAGGTTGTTGTGTGTATCTTAACCAAACATTTAAGTTATTTCATTTTGAAAGTTTAGCCAAAATCCTGTCTTTTATTTATAACTCTAACAAATGAAACAGTTTACCGAGGCACCGGCAAGAAATCGGGGAGATCATCGATGAAGATTAGGAAAAGCAGAGGGCCCAGTACTGAGCCCTCCACAGGCACTGGAAAAAATCGATCTGCTAAATTCAATGTAATAATATGTAATATTCAGTTGAATTTTCACAAATTTTCTCTATTTACTCATTACTCTAAAGCAGCAGTCGTCAAACCGCGGCCCGCGATCGTGTTACTTGCGACCCGCGAATGTTTTGCAAATGAGTTAAAAATATCAAAATAAATACATTAATTAATCAGTAAGCGCACCTCTTAATATCGAGCTTCGCTTTGCCAGCGAAAGAAGAAAAGGGTGATTTGACCATGCAAGGACAGATACTCTTTTTTCATTAATAGCAGTGGCAAACCACTGATGAAACCAAAAATGCTTTATAGGTCCAAAAATAGGTTCGAAGCTATACCAAAATAATAAAACGTCAAACGCCACTATTATACCAAGCATAAAGCTAAATTTGCATGCCTAGTGAATGAATCAAGGAAAAATAAAATTAACGCACTGAAATCTTTAGTAACGAACCAACAAAATGTATTCAAGGATTTCAAAGTAACGAGTCGAGCATACGTGAAGTTTAAAGGTAGCAGAAATTCTTGTGAAATCTGTTCGACCGTCTACCAACAGTGAACTAGTAAAACAATGTGCTTTAGCTATGGCTGATCAAAAAAAAAAAAATTAAAGAATATAAAACGTGCCGGGTATACGTTCTTGCGAAAGAAGACTTCACGTTCCGGCGAACTGAAGATTTGGGCGACAATTTATGTCAGCAACTCCAGGAAAAAACTCAACAATTTGAATGGTTCACCTTTGCTACCCTTGACTGTAATGATATTTCAGATACTGCCCAGTTTTTAATATTTGTTCGCGGAATCGATAAGAACTTTAATGTGTATGAGGAGCTTTTACAGTTATGTAGTTTGAAGGGAACGACTACTGGGGAAGATTTGTTTTATAACATGGAACAAGCGCTAGTATCAATGTAATCGCCATAGGAAAAATTTGTAAGTGTAACAACTGACGAAGGCAGGAACATGAGTGGACAAAATAAGGGTTCAGTAGATAGAATTGAAATGAAACTGGCAGAGATAGGATGAGTCATCCCATTATGTTTCCATTGTATTATCCACCAAGAAGCATTATGTTCCAAAGTCGTATCATGGAAAGAAGTAGAATGTCGTGCTATCGACTAGATTAGAAAAAATGGATTGACTCATCATCAATTCAAACAGCTTCTGCGGAAACGGAAGAATATCATCGGGATGTTGTTTATTATTCTGAAGTGAGATGTTTAAGTAGAGGTGCAGTACGGAAAGGATTTCAGAAAAGAAATCAACACTTTTATGAATAAAAAAGGTGAATCTATTCCATAGTTAACAGATACTCAATGGTTAATAGACCTTGGGTTTTTGACAGATAAGCTCATAAATTAAATACGCTAAATGTAAGGCTTCGCGATAAAATAAACTAATTTCTGATGTGCACGCAGACACGAAGGTTTTCCAAATGAAAAACAAACTATGAAACATATTAATTAAAAAGAGTTAAATTGTTTTCCGAATTGTAAAAAAGCTGTCGAGGAAGCTCGAATTAATTTTCATTGGGAAAATAATAATATGAAAGATATTTCAATGCAACTGCAATCTCAATTCAGCGAAAAAAAATTCTAGCAAACTGAAGATTCTAGCAAACCCTCTCTTCGTGTGATATTGAGGATGCACAGAGTCATTTACAAATGAGCGTGATTGATTTCCAATCTAATGATGCTCTCAACAGCTCTTTTATGAAATCAGTGATCTTGTGAGCAGCTTGCATCTGATTTTGACGAATTGAAAATGTTCGTGAAAGCAGCTTATATCAATTTTTGGTAGCACCTATTGATACGAACAAACTTTTTCAATTGCCAATTGTAGAAAAAATAAATATGCTTCACGTCTAACAGATGAGCCTTTGAGAGCTATTCAACGAATTGCAACTACAAATTTCACAGCTAACATACAAGAAATAGCTTCCCAAACATATCTCACTAAAAGTATAAAATCAGTTACTTATTTTGGTATTTTGTAGATTCAATTTGTGAATGATTTCGTTATTTTTCTAGCTAAGTGTAGTAACACCCAAGATATAAAGTTTACTGAGTGATCGCTGATCTCTTCGTGAAACATCGTTTATATATAAAATAAAAACATTTGGCTAGGTTTAACAGAATTTATAATAAATAAATACACAATTGACAATTGTTTCGTTTTCGGTGTTTCCCCATTTTCAAAAGTTAAACCAGTCTAACTTTTGAAAATGGATTAACACCCCGAAACAATTGCCAAGTATTTATTTATTATAAATTTTGTGAAACCTAGTCAAGTGTTTTTATTTTTTATACCCAAAATCTAAACATAATGTAAACATTACGTGTACGAAGTAAACTCCGTATGTTATAAAAAATGCGATAGCATTTTAAATTTTTCTATGATCAATTATACGTAGGTATATTGAGTTTCTAGGGTTAATATCCCATGTGCGGTTTGCCTTTAGTTTATTAAGCCACCTTGTGGCCCTTGCCGGCCAAAAGTTTGCCTACCTAAACTTTTGGTCGGCAGGAATGCATGCTGACTTCTAATTTCAGAACTTACTTTTGACTGTCATTGTGCTGGAGTGATGTGAAATCTTGGGAACTCAAACTACACAATGAAGTTAAGTCGCTAGTCTCTGTGGCACTCGGAGGTTCTTTTCGTATTAGGGGCACCGACAAGCGATTTGTGTCACTCATGGAGTCTGTACGAGATTCTAAAATTTCTTTGGCTTCGTTTCCTAATCTTCTTATTAGCATCTTCGGAAAGAAAAAACTAGGTAAATGCGAAGTATATATATATATATATATATATATATATATATATATATATATATATATATATATATATATATATATATATATATATATATTTACAAAATTCACGAATCATTTACACTACACACTAGTAAATACTGAGACTCTCAACCGAAATATCGAAATATTTCAAATAAAACTCTCAGGGACCTGTCTACAAAAATGTTGTCAACGAGAACGAACCTATCACTTTCGAGAGTTAATATTATGTGCGCTTCGAAACACTCATCGATCTTGTTGAATGAGGGGAACAACAATTTGTGAAAATTCGCGTGAGTTCCCTCTATCGAAGAAAGGTCGAATAAACTCCCCGTAGCGTTGTAGATTCCCACTCATTACAACATTAAAGCGAGTAAGTGAGGCTTGGTGGACATTTCATTCGAACACCACAGAAATCTGTCTGCAACGTGTAAAAATGGTCCCATGCCTAATAGCTCCAGATGTCTGTGGGCGTTTTGAAAGTCATCGATTCTTCATTGATAGATTAAATACGGACTGATGTTTCATAATAATGATGAAACAATTGTATCCTATTATAATTCAACAAGATCGATGATTTTTTCGAAGCGCACTTGATATTAACTCTCGAAAGTGATAGGTTCGTTCACGTTGACAACATTTGTGTAGACATCTCCCTGAGAGTTTTATTTGAAATATTTCGATTAAAAATTTCAGTATTTACTAGTGTGAATGATTCGTGAATCTTGGAACTAAGTACCATTCTGAATGGCATTATATAGTGCTAGTAATATAAATATGAAGCTAGTAATGAAATATTATTAAAATTATTATTTCGTACACCTTCACATATCTAGCTTTACTATAACATTATTTTGATTAATTTGATTTTTTCGAATGAATGTTCTAGTGTTCTTTTTCTTGTATATATATATATATATATATATATATATATATATATATATATATATATATATATATATATATTCAGTTAAACGAAATATTTGTGAAATTGAAGTCAGTTTCCAACAAACAATAAACATATAATATTCTTGAAAAAGGCCTAGAGCCGAAACATATGTCGAATAAATAATTACTACATCAATTTTAAACTGTGCTCATTCCCAAGAAACCTTCACACTTATATATATATATATATATATATATATATATATATATATATATATATATATATATATATATATTTGTATGTATATATGTATATAATCATAATTGAATCTTTTTTCGAATAATGAAAAAATTGAAGTTTCTATAAAATTGTATTAGACCTTGTCATATTTAGATGTCAGAATTTTTCCTCACCTGCAATTCTGATTCCTTTTCCAAGAGAGTTTTTCTGTATTTGGAATTGAGACACTTCACGTCTTTCATTTTGGTTTCCAGTTCTGATACGCTGGAATCCCTTCTAGTCTTCGACATTGGTCGCAAGGTGGCCCTGCATCTTTTATCGATAGAACCTGCTGGATTTCGTCTTAATTCTAATATTTTGGGGACGAATACCAACCAAAGAGTGGCAGTGGTACAAAACATCACGAACACACCTAAAAATACACAGCATAATGCCATGAGATAAATGAAACAAATAAAATAGTTTTCGGCAAAGTGTGAAAGCAGTTATGTTCTGAAATCTAATCCCTCTTCATATCAATTCATACATTTCTTTCGGCTTCAATATTAATTCAAGGATTAATTCAATAATTCATTAATTCAGTTGATTAATTCAATAATTAATTTAATAAAATTAATAATAATTACGGAATATTTGAGGAGGCAAGATTTTCCATGAATATTTGTGAAAATGTGTTGCATTTTATGACCTCTCTCATCGCTTTCATCTTATAGCTCACCTATAATTAAGAACATTGCATCCTGATGATCCACAAGGACCAGTGCAACAGCAGCACCACAAATACACATTATTGCGACATTATAAACAGATAACCCAACATGACGGCTATCATTCAGGGCAGGAATTGACACGTGACGGGTTTCCCATGCTAGGAAAGCTCCGAATATCTGAAATTAGAAAACAAATTGATTGTTCTTGTATGAGGAATGTGCTAAATTTGAAACAAGTTATTATTGTATATATACGGCACAATAAATTATGTAAATCTTGGAATATCATAAGTTACCCAATTTTATTTCAATTTATTGACTAGGAAATCCGGAAAATGGTATAGAACATTGTATTTATCAGGTCTGAAACAAAACAAACGGTTTGAAGGAAGAGTTTTTTATTGATTTTAGTGCATTGTCTTTGAAATTGCTATTCGATATTTTACAGCAGAAGAAAGAAATGAAATTTTTCTGTAATAAAACAATATTTAGAATATTCTCATAACTCAATATAAAATACGCATGACATAATAGTATTAATCAAATGCTTGATTATTACTATTATCATAGTATTAATCAAGCATTTGATAAAGAAGTAGTACTTCGAAACGTCGTCATGCGTATTCTAAATATTGTGTTATTATGGATATTAATTTTCTCCAATTATCGGTCTCATCAATTATAGTCCGAGAGCCAGTGACAGAAATATATGACCAAGTTCCTCTCAAGTGATAATTAGTAAAATGCATCAAAAAATCGAACCATAAAGTCTCGTGAACGTCAGCTGAGGCTCGGTTGGGGGGATGAGCAGGTGTAACCTTCCACGCTCGAAGAAAAAAAAATACATTTACTCATTTCCTCTCGGCTAAAAATTCACCTGATGATAGCTTATATGTAACTATTGATAAATATATACGTCAGCTGGCTATATCTCGGTGGAAAAATTGTCAGCTGATACTTTGAAGGTCGTTACGTAGAAGTTAGCCAGAAGCATTTACTGACTATTTAAATGTATCAGCTGAGGAGGTTTCCCTCGACGTACTGCTAGCTGATTTTTTTTATTTAGCACAGAAATATATTTAAAATCAGCTCACAAATTTTCATGTGGGAGGAAATTACATCTCTTTAATTATTCGGCATAGTAACCAATATGAGTGTTAAGGTGGAACAAATATTTCGTATCAATATTTTTTAAACTTATACGTGTATATTCAAATAATTTTAGTTCTATTCCAATATTTAAATAATCTATTTGCTCAGTATAAATTGACTAGTTACTTGATAAAAAATATTTATTATAAAAAAATTATGAAAAATTGCAATAAGAATGACAATGTTATTCAATCATTTTCGTTTTCGCTTTGGCTTGAGTCACAACAATCAGTCTCTGATTCATTGTCCGAGTCGCTGTCAGAGCTGTCTGCTCTGACAGCTATTTTCATCGTCATCATCTGTACAAAAAAATGAGAATGCGTATTTTAGCATATCATTAATATGATAATAAAATGTTACCTTTTCGGGCTGGATAATTATTTCATCAATCGATGTTGGTAACTGACTTCCAAAGAACCAGGTGAAATCATATTTATTGTCAACTTCTTCCCAACCATAGTCTTTCGGATCATCAGAAGTAGGAACCTTCAGGTGTGCATTTGACCAAATTTGAGCTATGTAACATGCTCTTAAAAATTGCTGATATAGCTCTGATTCGCAAGGTGGTAGAGAAGAGCCATCAATACCTTTTTTTGGTAACTTGAATGTCTCATTATCCAAGAATTTATATGTTTTTTCAAACAACGCTACTCTTGCCTCATCGACATTTTTCAGACGATTAAATCCATACATATGACAAACAAACTCTTGTATTTTCTCAAAAATATTGTCTCTGTTCTCTAATGATTTTGACATTTTGACGAAACAGTCGATGAAATCATGCGATTTAGCCATTATTGAAAAAGGGCGTTTTCTTCCTTTTCGGAAGAAGGCCGGGTTAAAATCACAACCTGTGAATGCGTGAAATGCCGGAAGTGCTGCGCTCAAATCAGATCCTAAAGATTCATATAATTGAGTTACGTTAATAATTCTTTGATATTTTCCAACTCCAACTTCCATGCAAACCTGGATATTTTCTGATATATTAGCCATAATTATTGACATAATTAATTAACATAATTAATTAACATAATTAACAGTTAATAATTAACATAATTATTAACACGTCAGTGTCGGAGCAACGAATTATCACGTTCGCATTAATATCAATGTTGCAGACATGGAAAATAATTTTTGTGTCCGCTTCTTCGTGAGCCGGGCACGAAAATTCTTCAACACGAGTTTTTATAACTTTTGAGTCACCCAAACAAATGTCTGCACTCACATAAACAGATTTATTCTTTATATGAGGCCACATATAATCTTCTCCCCAATTTTCAATAAGAAACTGTACCAGAGCTTCCTTGAAATTAACGTTCTTCAGCTCAAGGGAAAAATCTTTTTTTCGCACTTGGTCAGGGCCTTCGATATGGAAGTTTGCTTGTTCCATATCTCGTAGCTTGTGTTCTGTATCTTCTATTGATGGAAAAATGTATCTATCAAAGGCAATGTATATTATCGTAGCTGTGGTTGCACATATCATCTGCAGTATTTTTTTGAAATATTTCCAAAGCTCAGAGGTACATCTTTCATCAGATGTAACATAAAATACCCGTCATACACTAAAACATCTGTATTTTCTGGTTGCTCCGAATGTTCATATTTTTCTAATGGAGCCATTAAATTTTTAGCGAATTTTTGTGTTTTACACATAGTGCAATCAAGGTAGAAGAGAGACAGTGTTAAAGGATACGTGAGAACTTGAGCTGGATCAAGTTCCTTTTTTAAAGAGATTTGAAGTAATTGTCCAAATAAATCACGTTGCATTTGCAGCTCCACGATTACTCGAGCAACTGTAACTTTTTTTTTTCATCATATCTACGAAAGTATGACATTTTACCCTAGAAATAGCCTTCTCAAATTGGTTTGGGTCATTTACACAACTGAATATATAAGCTTCTCGTTTTTTATTTACCTTCTTTCTCAACATTGAGCATAAATTCTCAATATGCTGAGGTGCTCCTTCTCCAGTAGAAATGTTATATAAATTTTGTTTAATTAAGTTTATATCGAAGAGATTAATATTACGCTTGATCCGCCATCAATGATTACGCCATCAATGAATCCATGAAGGAGTTCAATACTTTTTTTTTCATTAGTCATTTCCTCGCACATGAAAATTTGTGAGCTGATTTTTAATATATTTCTGTGATGAATAAAAAAAATCAGCTAACAGTAAGTCGAGGGAAACCTCGTCAGCTGATGCATTTAAATAGTCAGTAAATGCTTCTGGCTAACTTCTACGTAACGACCTTCAAAGTATCAGCTGACAATTTTTCCACCGAGATACAGCCAGCTGACGTATATATTAAACAATAGTTACATATAAGCTATCATCAGGTGAATTTTTAGCCGAGAGGAAATGAGTGAATGTATTTTTTTTTTCTTCGAGCGTGGGAGGTTATAACTGCTCATCCTCCCAATCGTGCCGCAGCTGACGGTCATAAGGCTTCATGATACTATTGTCTGATGCATATCACCAATTATCTCTTGAGAAGAAATAATTAACCAAATTTTCACCTGGCTCTCGGACTATTATCAAATTTTTCTGTAAACAAAATCACCCCAGATTACTGGAACCGTTATTTTATGATAATACACAGACAAACCGTAAACTAGACTAAAGTTTGAGTCTTATTAGTCATATATAAGTTTCACATAACTATGAAACATTATTAGTATTCAATGATTTATCAGAGAAATTATTAGTCGAAATTATTGTTGCACGGTATTTTAAAAAGTCATGTAGGTGATTTAGGATTCGTTGTACAAAAACAATATACACATCATAAATATCATTTTCGAAGGTTCATTACATAAAAAAGTACTGCAAAAATATTTTACCTCGCCACTGATTCAATTTCATATCTGAAAATACATAGCAGCAGTCTTTCTCCATTTGTTTTGTTATTTAAATCATCTATTCGTTTCAGTAGATTCCTGCTACTACATACCTAAATATTTCATTCTTTCGTTTATGGTAATACTCACCATAAGAAGGCCTTTGTAGGCATATATTGAGCCAACGAAAATTGTCATGCGTTCTGAAGCGCAGTATTCATTTTCAGGTATGATGATTATATCTTCACTGGAAGGATGGGGCTGAAAATATTTGAAATTATCTATTCCATATACGTAACACATACACACACACACACACACACACACATATATATATATATATATATATATATATATATATATATATATGTTTTTAGAGGTATAGAACTTTAAGTATAGAACTTTAAGTTGGCATTACTGTTGAAGATGGCGACCGATTTAACAGCTGCGAAGTGATTTATCCTCAGTTTGGTTTGGTAATTCATCATGAATAGACTCACGCCTGAACAACGCTTGCAAATAGTGCAATTTTATTTCGAAAATAATGGTTCTGTGTGGAATACGTATCGCGGACTACGTCCATTTTATGATGAAGCGGACTTCTGGTTGAATGGCTACGTCAACAAACAAAACTGCCGCATTTGGAGTGAAGATAATCCTCAAGTGTATGTCAAAACACCGTTACGTCCAGAAAAACTGACTGTTTGGTGCGCTTTATGGGCTGGTGGAATCATTGGTCCGTACTTCTTCAAGTATCTTCATTATAACGGGTGTTTTTTTTAGAGGTATAGAGCTTTATGTTGGCATTACTGTTGAAGATGGCGACCGATTTAACAGCTGCGAAGTGATTTATCCTCAGTTTGGTTTGGCAATTCATCATGAATAGACTCACGCCTGAACAACGCTTGCAAATAGTGTCATTTTATTTCGAAAATAATGATTCTGTGCGGAATACGTATCGCGCACTACGTCCATTTTATGATGAACCGGACTTCTGGTTGAATGGCTACGTCAACAAACAAAACTGTCGCATTTGGAGTGAAGATAATCCTCAAGTGTATTTCAAAACACCGTTACATCCAGAAAAACTGACTGTTTGGTGCGCTTTATGGGCTGGTGGAATCATTGGTCCGTACTTCTTCAAGTATCTTCATTATAACGGGTGTTTTTTTTTAGAGGTATAGAACTTTATGTTGGCATTACTGTTGAAGATGGCGACCGATTTAACAGCTGAGACGTGATTTATTCTCAGTTTGGTTTGGCAATTCATCATGAATAGACTCACCCTGAACAACGAATTGGCCCTAAACGAGATTGCCGTTGTTCCCGATTTTCATAAGCGAATACTGTTTACCGATGAAGCGCACTTCTGGATGAATGGCTAAGTCAACAAACAAAAACTGCCGCATTTGGAGTGAAGATAATCCTCAAGTATATGTCAAAACACCGTTACAACCAGAAAAACTGACTCTTTGGTGCGCTTTATTGGCTGGTGGGATCATTGGTCCGTACTTCTTCAAAAACGATGATGGCCAGAACGTTACAGTCAATGGTGATCGGTATAGCGCCATGATTACCAACTTTTTCATTCCTGAATTGAACAACCATGATGTCCAGGAGCTGTGGTTTCAACAAGACGGCGCAACATGTCATACAGCTCGTGCCACAATCGATTTATTGAAAGACACGTTTGGTGACCGCTTATTTCACGTCTTGGACATGTGAATTGGCCTCCAAGAAGTTGTGATTTAACACCGCTAGACTACTTTCTGTGGGGCTATGTAAAGTCATTGGTCTATGCGGATAAGACACAAAGATTATCTTCTGAATAAAAAACAATCTTGTCAATCGAATGATCCATCGTTGTTTTATGCAATTTAAAGTTCTATACCTCTAAAAAAAAAACACCCTTTATATACGTATGCATATATAATGCAATGTACAAATCAAATCTTAGGAATCAATGAAAAGCACATGAACACACCGAACAATGAAAGTTTCACACGTCCTTATCAATTAAGATATCTTTACATTGAGATATGTCAAACGGTGTTTCATTTTAGAAAGTAATAGACGCGTTTTGAGTTTTCCTTAGCAAATTATAGCTCTGGATAGATCTTAATTGGGCCATTTCCACGTTGGAAGCGCTGTATTACTCATCAATTATTTTAGGGGATTTGTTCCTAAACTCTAGTCCTCTTATCTTTCAAGATTCTCCTACGGAGAGAAAGCGGAACTTTCATAAAGTATAACCCCCTCCTCAACACGAAAAATATCACATATTATATGTTCGTACATATTTCTTTCAAGCAATACGAATACATAGAATTATAAACCGTGCTAAAGTTCATATGAATTAAATGGAAGAATATTAAATGACTCTGTTCGTCTACATGTTACATCCGATTCCTTATTTGATGGCAGTATAACTAAAAATATTTTGGTACTCACATAAGGTTCTAATTGTTTGGTTTCTCTATAAAACGGATCTGCGACTTGCCAAGTTGTCATAATTACCAAATCAATGAATAGTAAAACTCCAACAACCATAAATAACTGATAATCCTTTATCACTTTCTTGTTCAACTTAACATCAGTGAAAATTGAATGAACCCTCCAAGTTTTACTGAACATTGCACCAAATGCCAAAGAGAAGCCAGCCATTAGAGTCCATGCCCTAGCGGTACATATATAGGGAAATGCCTCTGAAACATTCACAGAATAACCCGTCTATTAGGTTTTTTTTGAAAAAACTGAAAATACCTGAATAATTTGTATATATATATATATATATATATATATATATATATATATATATATATATATATATATATATATATATATATATATATATATATATATATATATATATATATATATATATATATATATATATATATATATATATATATATATATATATATATATATATATATATATATATATATATATATATATATATATATATATATATATATATATATATATATATATATATATATATATATATATATATATATATATATATACATTTATATATAGAATATATATATATATATATATATATATATATATATATATATATATATATTTGAGAGATTTCGTTCATTGTAATGTGCAGCAAAGAGTAAACAAGGGCTAAATTTCATGTATTGTTTTATTCAACACCAAGCTTACAAAGTTATATACTTCTTTATCAGGACTATTGGCATTTTTGTTCAAATTACTAGGAATTTCAAAAAATAAATAATGAGGTGACTTAAGAATATTCTATTCGAAAAATTCAAGAATATTGATGACATTCAATATTGATTTTCAATATATTATAATAATTCCTCAAATACGCCTGCCTCATATATATATATATATATATATATATATATATATATATATATATATATATATATATAGTTCAAAGATTCACAGGTAATTCAATACTAGTAAATACTGAGACTCTTAATCAAAATATCGAAATATTTCAAATAAAACTCTCAGGGGCTGTCTACACAAATGTTGTCAACGAGAACGAACCCATCACTTTCGAGAGTGAATATTAAGAGCGTTTCGAAAAATTCATCGATCTTGTTGAATGATAATAGGATACAATTGTTTCATCATTATTATGAATCATCAGTCCATATTTAATCTATCAATCAAGAATCGATGACTTTCAAAACGAACATCGGTCCCATACCAAATAAAGAGAAGTTCTAGAGAGTGAATTACTCACGTAGGCTCCCTCTATCGGCGAAAGGACGTATAAACACTCCCTAGCGTTCGAGATTCCTACTCATGACAACAAGAGTGCGAGTGGAAGGCTTTGTAGATATTTCATTCGAACACAACAGAAAATTGTCTGAAATGTGTACGAATGATCCCATGCCTAATCGCTCCAGATCACGCCCAGGCGGGCAAAAGTGTAGCTAGTTCAAAGATTCACAGGTAATTCAATACTAGTAAATACTGAGACTCTTAATCAAAATATCGAAATATTTCAAATAAAACTCTCAGGGAGCTGTCTACACAAATGTTGTCAACGAGAACGAACCCATCACTTTCGAGAGTGAATATTAAGAGCGTTTCGAAAAATTCATCGATCTTGTTGAATGATAATAGGATACAATTGTTTCATCATTATTATGAATCATCAGTCCATATTTAATCTATCAATCAAGAATCGATGACTTTCAAAACGAACATCGGTCCCATACCAAATAAAGAGAAGTTCTAGAGAGTGAATTACTCACGTAGGCTCCCTCTATCGGCGAAAGGACGTATAAACACTCCCTAGCGTTCGAGATTCCTACTCATGACAACAAGAGTGCGAGTGGAAGGCTTTGTAGATATTTCATTCGAACACAACAGAAAATTGTCTGAAATGTGTACGAATGATCCCATGCCTAATCGCTCCAGATCACGCCCAGGCGGGCAAAAGTGTAGCTAGTTCAAAGATTCACAGGTAATTCAATACTAGTAAATACTGAGACTCTTAATCAAAATATCGAAATATTTCAAATAAAACTCTCAGGGAGCTGTCTACACAAATGTTGTCAACGAGAACGAACCCATCACTTTCGAGAGTGAATATTAAGAGCGTTTCGAAAAATTCATCGATCTTGTTGAATGATAATAGGATACAATTGTTTCATCATTATTATGAATCATCAGTCCATATTTAATCTATCAATCAAGAATCGATGACTTTCAAAACGAACATCGGTCCCATACCAAATAATGAGAAGTTCTAGAGAGTGAAATACTCACGTAGGCTCCCTCTATCGGCGAAAGGACGTATAAACACTCCCTAGCGTTCAAGATTCCTACTCATGACAACAAGAGTGCGAGTGGAAGGCTTTGTAGATATTTCATTCGAACACAACAGAAAATTGTCTGAATTTACTAGTATTGAATTACCTGTGAATCTTTGAACTAGCTACACTTTTGCCCGCCTGGGCGTGATCTGGAGCGATTAGGCATGGGATCATTCGTACACATTTCAGACAATTTTCTGTTGTGTTCGAATGAAATATCTACAAAGCCTTCCACTCGCACTCTTGTTGTCATGAGTAGGAATCTTGAACGCTAGGGAGTGTTTATACGTCCTTTCGCCGATAGAGGGAGCCTACGTGAGTATTTCACTCTCTAGAACTTCTCTTTATTTGGTATGGGACCGATGTTCGTTTTGAAAGTCATCGATTCTTGATTGATAGATTAAATATGGACTGATGATTCATAATAATGATGAAACAATTGTATCCTATTATCATTCAACAAGATCGATGAATTTTTCGAAACGCTCTTAATATTCACTCTCGAAAGTGATGGGTTCGTTCTCGTTGACAACATTTGTGTAGACAGCTCCCTGAGAGTTTTATTTGAAATATTTCGATATTTTGATTAAGAGTCTCAGTATTTACTAGTATTGAATTACCTGTGAATCTTTGAACTAGCTACACTTTTGCCCGCCTGGGCGTGATCTGGAGCGATTAGGCATGGGATCATTCGTACACATTTCAGACAATTTTCTGTTGTGTTCGAATGAAATATCTACAAAGCCTTCCACTCGCACTCTTGTTGTCATGAGTAGGAATCTTGAACGCTAGGGAGTGTTTATACGTCCTTTCGCCGATAGAGGGAGCCTACGTGAGTATTTCACTCTCTAGAACTTCTCTTTATTTGGTATGGGACCGATGTTCGTTTTGAAAGTCATCGATTCTTGATTGATAGATTAAATATGGACTGATGATTCATAATAATGATGAAACAATTGTATCCTATTATCATTCAACAAGATCGATGAATTTTTCGAAACGCTCTTAATATTCACTCTCGAAAGTGATGGGTTCGTTCTCGTTGACAACATTTGTGTAGACAGCTCCCTGAGAGTTTTATTTGAAATATTTCGATATTTTGATTAAGAGTCCCAGTATTTACTATATATATATATATATATATATATATATATATATATATATATATATATATATATATATATATATATATATATATATATATATATATATATATATATATATATATATATATATATATATATATATATATATATATATATATATATAAATATATAGTATTCTGAATGTTTTTCGCAATAACAGAATTCTTTTGATATGTTTTTTTGATATATTTTTTGTTAACGTTTCGTTGTTACATTACAACTTTGTCAAAACTAAGTAGTTTTGACAAAGTTGTAATATAACAACGAAACGTTAACAAAAATAAACTTTTTCATATCAAAAGAAGCTCCTTTTCATATCAAAATATAATTATCTCTGTTGGAGATAATTATATTTTTAATATTTTTAGCAATAACAGGCTATTTTCAATGTTCAAAGCTTTATTTTTGTTGAAATTTGGTTGTATATACAACTTTGTCATTTTTGAAAAAAAAAATTTTCAGTTTTGACAAAGTTGTTATATACAACGAAACGTCAATATACTGATACTTTTCATATCCAAAGTTGTAAGCTTTCTTATTCTGAAAATACCATATCCTATGACGGATTTAAGGCTTCCAATAATTTACCAAGTATGTATATTGAAAACTAGTATAAGTATTAAGACATTTAAGCGTGATCTAAGAAAGTATATTTTAAATAATGAGATAGCTATGTAATTCAAAATTGACAGTTCAAAATATGTGGATTTTTTGTATAGCTTCATATATATATGAAGCTATACAAAAATTTCTTATATATATATATATATATATATATATATATATATATATATATATATATATATATATATATATATATATATATATATATATATATATATAAGAAAATGAACACTAGAACATTCATTCGAAATATTCAAATTAACCAAAAGAATTTTATAGTAGAGCTGATATGTGAATGTGTACGATGTGATGTCTCCATTATACTTCAGAGGATAAATGTTAGAGAAATATTGACATCGATGCCACATCTGATTGAAGTGCGAGACCTATGTTTCGTTCTGCAAGGAACTCGCCAGTCGCACCACGTCCATCGAAAAGAGGCAACGATTTCAATCTCCAAGCATCTCTTGTGACTCCAAGTGGAATACCTTAGAGTAATGAATATTCCACAATTCCATCTAAAAATATATTTATATTTATATCATTATTCTACGGTATTCCACTTGTATTGCCATTGATGCCATTTCGATGGACGTGGTGCGACTGACGAGTTCCTTGCAGAACGAAACATATGTTTCGCAGTTCCATCAGGTGTGGTATCGATTTCAATATTTCTCTAACATTTATCCCTTCAAGGATAATGGTCACATCACATCGTACACGGTCGCATATCTAGCTCTACCTCTACCATAACATTCTTTTGGTTAATTTGAATTTTTCGAATGAATGTTCTAGTGCTCATTTTCTTAAATATTTCAGTGCCATAACCACAAAAACTTCATTTTCATATATATATATATATATATATATATATATATATATATATATATATATATATATATATATATATATATATATATATATATATATATATATATGAATAATATATATATATATATATATATATATATATATATATATATATATATATATATATATATATATATATATATCATATATATATATATATATATATATATATATATATATATATATATATATATATATATATATATATATATATATATATATCATTATATTGAATTTTCTACTAGTTTCATTCGGCTGTGACAGGTTAATTTAATAGGAAGAATGAAACTATGAAATTGAACGTTTTGGTGGTCAATAAATACACTTGATGAATTCATGATTTGTTTTCATTAACAATGTTGTATTACATAGTGTATCATTGTTGACAAGATTGTTTTTACCAATCAACTATATGTACTCCTACATGTATAATTTAGGTTTTTCTCTTTACATATCGATTGCTAAGGAAAGTGGATATATCACCGAAACGTACAATTTTATCATATTAAGAAATAGATTATATGAATGTAGGAAAATGAATTCACATATTTATCATGACCATATTTCCACACTTGCAAATGTTCAGTATTAAAAGGATAGATACTATAACTTTCTTTCGATAATTTTCTTTACAGATGATGCAAAAGAATATTATAGCCAAGCTCGCTAGTTGAAACATGTACAATGTGATGCCTAATTATCATAATTAAATAGTTGCCTAAAATTGATGGAAATACAAGACAGTATATTTTTTCATACTACAAGGTACTATGAGTTGCGACACCGCCCAACAAAAAAAATTTTTCCCTTCGGATATTTAACCATTTACACTTATCGAATGCAAACTTTCTATATATGTCATCTTTAGGTGATAATTACCAAATGCTGCACTTGCTTATCTTATATAATTTGATGTTATCCACATTGAAAATGTAGTAAATCCCAAAATATCTATCCCTAAGCCGCTTTTTATTTTAAGACCGTACTTTCTTTTACCCAAAATGATGAAGAGTTAATTCATACAGAGATGAAAACACAGCGCAGTTATATCCTGATAGCTTCCTAAACGAAATCTGGTCGGTATCAACACACGTACTAATGAATTCAAGAAGTGGTTTCGTTCGACACTGCTCCATTATTTTTTCAAGAAAAAAAGTATAGAAGAATGAGCATTGGAGAATCGCAAGGTCTATACAAGAAAGATCTGAGGGACACTGTCCATTGGCTTTCTTCACTCGATTAAGGAAATATAGATGTTACTTTACTATTGTTGAGCATGTTGAATATGTGATAAGTTCTTAGGTTATTTAAAAACTTGTTGGTCTCATTTGCAGGCTTTTAGTTCTTATGTCAATGCATTATTCTGATCTATATGTTGTCAAATACGCTTAGATACGGTTAAACACGAATAATTGAGATGAGTATCTCATACATTGTCAGTAGACAAGTGATATAAGCAAACCGTTCTGCAAGAGCCTGATTGAAGTGAACTTCTTATTCTAGAAGTTTCACATGTTGTCGACTACGGGTGCTTTACAAATGTTCGAGGCTTTTACTACTGTGTTGTCTCTGTAAATGGTCTTTTTTAAAACGCCAGCTGAGGAATATCAAGATTATGCATCCATGATCCTACCTAGTTTGAATTATTGTGTGTTTCTGCCTTGACCACATTGATGAGCAGTAGTCTCTTAATCTTTACTGAGTAGTTAGATTTTGGCCCCTGTTTCCCAGTTCGGTGTATTTAAAGTGAATAGATAATCACTTATATTTGCCTTTCATTTTTTGATTTAGTAGATTTAGATATTTGGCTAGATGTTCTCGATGTTCAGTGTAAATATCCAATCGAATATCCAATTTTCGGATCATTTTCCTCTAGACATTCGGAGGGATTCTCAATCATTTGGAATTCGTGAACAGGCTTTAGGTTTGTATACTCTGTTTTCATCTTATTCGATAACGTCAATTGTTGTTTATTACAACGTAGTACCCATGCAGCTTCGTAATCAATTATAGAATGTAATTGCTCTATGGAATATAGTAGCCATATGCTTCAATATGTTCCAGTAACAAGTTAACAACACCTTGCTAGTTTGTTTAGCTATCACCATGTTAGTTTTCATGTTGGTCTTCAACCTCGGCAACTTTAGCCTCTCTCCAATGAGAGTGTGAGCTATGAGTGAGTTTTCTTGTTCATATTGGTTTAGACGTTATTGCTGTTTGATTTTTGACATCCCGAATATCATATTATGGCGATTCAGCGTCCACACCGCTGGCAATCACCGTTTTTCAGTTCAAGGAGAATTTCTCCTCGCATCTGCTGTAAATCTGGCGCTAGAATTGAATTTCGTTTGATGAGGCTGATCAGAATGTTTTGTTCTGCCAGATGACGACCATCCGGATACTTTTCACTGATACCAAATTAGTAATTTTATAGTTGAAACGCATTATAATAGTACTGATTTCACTTGTTTGCTTCAGAGGTTTTCTAGGCAGCTCACCATTTCTGTTCGGTGGATGATTGAGATTAGTCCTTAATCTCCGTACACGAGGTGATGGTGATGAGAGGCCGATTCACATATCTGCAATCGACAGTAAACTAGAAAGTTTTGAAGATTTACACATTTCGTTCAATAATACCCAAAAATTACACTTCCTTTATATAAGTATTTGCTGGTATTAAGCTGGTACTCATTTGAATTTCCCCAATACAAAATTTTGTTTAAGATTTCAGCCTTTTTTAGATTCCTATTCCTTTATTATATTTCCATATAATAATTCAATTGAAAACATTATTTTAATAAGCGTATCTTCAATAATTTCAAAACTGTAAATTTGCAGTAAATCTGATATAAAAATAGCTGAGAAGTTTTCAAATGGCGAACAAAATATACATTAGAGCATTATATAAAATTAAGTACTCCTATTATTCGACAAACATGCATTGCGTTCAACATAAATAAGATGAATTATACTTACCTATACTTGATAATCCAGAATCTAAACCTAAAAACACGATACTTGTGTAAGTCAACATGCATCCTATGATGATTAAATTATTCAGTTGAGGGCTGGACATTTTAATATATCTTTGGTTTCTATATTTAATATTGAAGGCCAAGAACACAGAAGCCATGATGATACCACAAACTGCTAGAGACGCTAGAATTGCGTAAACTGTTTTGTTGACCCTTGTGTGCTCTATAATAAGAAGAGTACGATCTTTAGGAGGATGCCTGCAAAATATCATTCCATGAGTTTACTTTCAGCTTAGATCTCATAAATATCAAAATTCCATTCAAACCGTAAACCCACTTTTTTCGCTATCACACATGATTGGATAATCTTATATCGAATAATTTTCCTAGATACAATAAATATTTTTCATGTATAGATAGATTTCATTCACCTCACATCTACCATTGACGTTTCCTGGCATATAAATTCATTTCAAGTCAAAAAAAAATCAATTCAAATTTCCTGGACCTTCGTAGTTAACAATAAATCTACTCAATTTTTCACTACTCTAAACATTCAGCCAGCTGTTCAATTCAAATCATTATGAAAACGAAACCTCATCTCTTTAAATATTATATAATATATATATATATATATATATATATATATATATATATATATATATATATATATATATATATATATATATATGAGTACATCTCAAAAACATCGAATGTGTCGGAAATATCTTACAGCGCTGGTTTTATGTAACAAACTATTATGAAAATCATCAGTGGCATATATTCAAAAAAACCGTTTGCCAACGCCTGCCAACTTTGTATGGAAGCACGCACTGATCTTGTCCCAAACACTGTCTTGCCATATTCGAGAAAGTTTACCTTGTTTCCTCGATAGAGGAAGCTCAGAAATACCTTCTCGTATTGAAGAGATAAGACCTAGGTAAGTGTCAAGAGAAGATTGAATCTCGATTATTTGGATGCATAAGTGATGATTTCCAAGAAAGGATGAAAGGTTGCTGTAAGTTATTTCCAACAGTTTCGATGTTTTTCGAATCGTACTAAATATCCATTCTGCAATATTCCCTATTTCTGCAATC
This sequence comes from Henosepilachna vigintioctopunctata, assembly GCA_030704895.1. Classification (NCBI taxonomy): domain Eukaryota; kingdom Metazoa; phylum Arthropoda; class Insecta; order Coleoptera; family Coccinellidae; genus Henosepilachna; species Henosepilachna vigintioctopunctata. Next base: position 1,784,347 of record JARQZJ010000036.1, on the reverse strand, counting down.
CTTTGAAGAAGTTTTCATGAACAGAAACGTCAGCAATTAAAGATCATGAAATGAAGGTTTTATTAAAGAAGATTTTGAAACCATATACCCAAAAAAAATATAAAGTTTGAGGCAAATATACATATGGTTTCAGAAAACGATTGATATATATATATATATATATATATATATATATATATATATATATATATATATATATATATATATATATATATATATATATATATATATAAATATATATAGAGTAAATACTGAGACTCTTAATCGAAATATTTCGAATAAAACTCTCAGGGAGCTCTCTACACAAATGTTGTCAACGAGAACGAACCCATCCCATCAAGAGTGAATATTGAGTGAATATTTCAGGTGAAAGTGAACTTTCAAGAGTGAATATGTACTAGTATTGAATGACTTGTGAATCTTGAAACTAGCTACACTTTTGCCCGCTTGGGCGTGATCTGGACCGATTAGGCATGGGATCATTCTTACACATTGCGGACAATTTTCTGTAGTGTTCGAATGAAAAGCCTTCCACTCTCACTCTTGTTGTCATGAGTAGGAATTTTGAACGCCAGGGGAGTTCATACGTCCTTTCTCCGATAGAGGGAGCCTACGTGAATATATCACTAGGTAAAATTGTCCTCAATTCGGTGTAGGATCTATGTTCGTTTTGAAAGTCATCGATTCTTGATTGATTGATTAAATATGGACTGATGATTCATAATAATGATGAAACAATTGTATCCTATTATCATTCAACAAGATCGATGAACTTTTCGAAACGCTCTTAATATTGACTCTAGAAAGTGATGGGTTCGTTCTCGTTGACAACATTTGTGTAGACAGCTCCTTCAGAGTTTTATTTCAAATATTTCGATATTACGATTGAGAGTCTCAGTATTTACTATTATTGAATGACTTGTGAATCTTGAAACTAGCTACACTTTTGCCCGCCTGGACGTGATCTGGAGCGATTAGGCATGGGATCATTCGTACACATTGCGGACAATTTTCTGTAGTGTTCGAATGAAAAGCCTTCCACTCTCACTCTTGTTGTCATGAGTAGGAATCTTGAACGCTAGGGGAAGTTTATACGTCCTTTCTCCGATAGAGGGAGCCTACGTGAATATTCCACTAGGTGAAATTGTCCTCAATTTGGTATAGGACCTATGTTCGTTTTGAAAGTCATCGATTCTTGATTGATTGATTGAATATGGACTGATGATTCATAATAATGATGAAACAATTGTATCCTTTTATCATTCAACAAAATCGATGAACTTTTCGAAACGCTCTTAATATTCACTCTTGAAAGTGATGGGTTCGTTCTCGTTGACAACATTTGTGTAGACAGCTTCCTAAGTACACATAGGTACTCATACCAAATTCAAAATACCGTTTTCAACTCACTTGCCAATCCATTTCAGTGGTTTACCAAGTGTTAAATCCAAATGTTGTGTGGCTGCACTGTATTCTCCGACCTTAATTTCCTTCCCATCTTGGAATTGCTTCAAGAGTATACTAGCTTTGCGTTCGTTGTCGTAAAACCTGACAGGACCGGTTACTCCTAGGAAATAATCTCAATCAATGAGGATAAAAATGACATGATATTTCGAACATCAATTTCAACAGATTTCAGATATTTATATAACTTTTCTTCTTCCATTCGCCTACGTTGAAATGATATCAAATACCGATTTAGTGAATATAAAAAATTAAATATTGAATCCATAATCATATATATATATATATATATGATTATGAATATATATAATCATATATATAAATCAACAAGCAACGTAAATCTCAGGTAAATACAAAACTATCAACTCCTTCTTCATCCGAAAACCTATTCTTAACTCCTATATTCATCCTATATAACCTATGTATATATATATATATATATATATATATATATATATATATATATATATATATATATATATATATATATATATATATATATATATATATATATATATATATATATTATTATTATTATTATGTATCAATAAAAAATCTGATACAGATAATTTAAGCAACATATATATAAATCTCATGGGTTCTTCCGATTAATGGCTCACATTCTGATATCCTATCTACCAAAAAATCCGCTCCAAATACACAAAACAAATTCATCCTCTTTTCGTCAGTCATAAAACTGCGTCCAACGTCGTGCAGTTAAAAACGCCCTTGGAAACATCTGAAAACTTTCCACTTGAAAAAGGGAATTAAGATTGAGAAATACAGTTAGTGTCGTTGCTTCCTTCAACTACCTAACACGTAGAATGCAGTAATATTCGAATCTAATGCATTTGAGAACACTTGTACTTATTTTCAAAATTCAAAAAACAAATGTACTTCTGGACTAACTTCATAATAATTGAAGGAAAAAATTTCGATAGTGCCTTGTTATATAAACTGTTAATATTGTACTATTTTAGCCCTGAAGAAGAAAATAAACACTTTCAAAAGCTTGGAAAATACTAAAGAGGTATCTGATTTTCCTGTCCTAGACTGCAAGCCCAATCAAACACTGAATATATATATATATATATATATATATATATATATATATATATATATATATATATATATAAGAAAATGAAAACTAAAATATTCATTCGAAAAATTTAAATTAACCGAAATAATATTATAGTAGAGCTAGATATGTGAACGTGTATGATGTGATGTCTCCATTATTCTTCAAGGGATAAATATATCTAGCTCTACTATAACATTATTTTGGTTAATTCGAATTTTTCGAATGAATGTTCTAGTGCTCATTTCCTTTAATATTTCATTCAGTGCCATAAGCACAAAAACTTCATTTCCTTATATATATATATATATATATATATATATATATATATATATATATATATATATATATATATATATATATATATAATATATTATATATATATATATATATATATAAATATTACAAAATATAACATCCTACCTGGGATGTTATATTTTGAATCTGAAAAGTATTCTAATATAGAAAGAAGCAGAACATTAGGTATTAGGCGTTGTGAATTGAATCAACTTTTTTTTTACGGGTGAATATAATATTCTGATTCAAATGAATTTATCTCTTAGTTTTGAAGACTTTAGATGGACAAATTCTTTCAAGAACATAATGATTTGATAATTGAGAATTGAAAGGAGCCTTTCAAGTTTCATTTATCAAAACAAAATTATGAAAAAATTAAACTAGTGTATTACTAGATATAATATATATATATATATATATATATATATATATATATATATATATATATATATATATATATATATATATATATATATATATATATATATATATATATATATGTATATTATAATAAAAGTATAATTTGAACAACACTGAGCCCCGTTCAACAAAATTGATTCCTATTCTTACATATATTCATCTTATATGTCACATATTTCCTAATCCATCAAGTGTTGCGTTTAAACTCTCATCAATGGGCTCAGTTCAAAATATATTCAAATAAGTGTATTTACTATACTGTACTTATAAATAATACTTTTAAGGATTTTCATCGTTTAATTTTCTATAATTTTGTTGAGATTCACCCTTTTCATCAAATCGTTTCAAATAAAAACCTAGATAATTTCATTATTCATTTTGATTTAGAAGTATTTTAATAGTTGATAGTTAACAGGGCTTCACAACAGCTTCAACATAATTTGATTTTTGATGCACGGCATTACGGTTTTTCAGTCTTTCGTAATAGGTATGTCCAATTTTGAAACGATTCAACAATATTTGATCTGATCGATCATTTCCTATTTTGTTCGCATGCGTGGATGTTATGGATTGTTTAAGGTATATTCTGTAATCACTATTTGAAACTTTGTTATCACGGATCATGACATTATAGCGGTGGAAATCTGTATTGAAGTAACAAAAAAAATACAGAAGAAGTTTACTAGAAGTTATTCGTTGATGAGAGCAAGGGATATCGAAGCGATTTTAATTGGAAAATATTGGGATTACAATTCTGTTGATGTTGATGTTTTATACAAAAATTTTATTGGTAACTTTGAATCGACTCTAGATAGTGTGGTTCCACTATGGGGAACGTACATATGTTAGAAGTGATTGTTGGATTGATGCGGAAGTTAGGCGAATGCAGAAAGAGAGAGATTTTTGTTATATAAAACTTTTCAGTTTACCAATAATCCGGTATATTTTGAAGGATTCAAAGATAAACGTAACAGGGTGGTAAGTTTAATAAGGAATAAGGAAAGGGAATACTATGAACGTTCTATTGATGCATGTCGTAAGGATAGTAAAAAAATGTGGCGTACGTTAAAGCAGATTGTAAAAAGAGAAAATTTAGACTTAGTTTACGATTCAATAGAAATAGGTGAGTGTAATGCTTCTCTGAGTGATATTTAAATGAGTTTTATTTAGACAGTATAAATGATGTCACAAATAGCATTCCAACCCTATTAAAGTTTGAATAAATTTCTATAAACAATAACGCTGTATTTTCTAGGTTCAAAATGGTCTCTTTATATAGGTTACATGGAATAATATCTGGCTTAAGAAGTAAAGCACGGGAGATGATGTGTTAACTGTGAGACTTTTAAAGGATGTCTTTTCTGTCGCTGGGTATCCCTTGTTGAATCTCATTAATACGTGTTGTTGGATACAAGTGTCATACCGAGTAAACTAAAATGTAGTACTGTTGTTCCAGTCCCAAAAGTTGCTAATCCCAGAAGGCCAGAAGACTTAAGACCAATTAACCTTCTTCCAGTTGTTGATAAGATAATTGAAATAATAGTTCATGAACAGGTGGCTGAACATCTTAAGGTGAATAATTTATTGTACATCAACCTCTGGTTTCAGGCGACATCATTCCTGTGAGATGGCCTGTCAGTTGGTTTGTAATAACTGGAAGAGGAAAATTGATGATGGAAATATTGTAATTAGTGTATTTGTGGACTTGCAAAGAGCTTTTGAAACCGTTGATAGAGTTAGATTGTTGATGAAATGTGGAAAATATGGTATAAAAGGAAATGTTCTTGAATGGATGGGAGATTATTTGACTAATAGGTATTAGAAAACCAGAGTCAACGGTGAATTCTCAGAGGAGCTTCATTCGTGCTGTGGGGTTCCGCAGGGTAGCGTCTTAGGACCCTTATTATTTTTACTATATGTTATTGATCTGTATCAATACTTGCAGAATTCTTTCGTCAGTCTGTTCGCAGATGATACTTTGATATGTGTATCTGGGAAAGCTTATCCAGATCTGGTTGGCATTACGAACAACAACAATGAACAATGAAGTTGATGCGGAATAAATTGAAGTTAAATACACAAAAAACTAAATGAATAATATAAGGTAGTAAAAAAGATTGTTTTAATTTTAAGCAAGGTCATTGGGTCATTAAAATTAATAATAGTATAATAGCATACGTAGATGACATAAAATATTTAGGAGTTGTATTAGATCCTCAACTCAAATTTCATAAACATGTTGATTTTATGTGTAAAAAAAGGAGAAAAGTTAGATATCTGTCGAGAGTCAGTAGGGGGTCTTTCACGTTGGTGCAGAAAATTGGTGTACAATACTATTGTATATCCACATTTTAACTATTGTATGTCTCTTTTGCTGTGTTATTCTGGGGGAGATATTAAAAGATTGCAGATCCTTCAAAATAGGGCAATGAGAATATTGTTACGTTCAAGCAGATATACCTCAGTTAATAGCATGTTAAAATCACTAAATTTCTTAAATATATGACAGCTTATACGTGAGTCAAACTTGTTGTTATTCAAAATTGTCAACAATCAAGCACTATCATATTTTGATAAATACCCAAATAAGAGATCTCTAAACATGGATTACAACTTGAGGACAAAAAATAATTATCAAATTGAAAGGTTTAAGTCAACAGCATTGGAAAAAACCCTGTTTATTGAAGGCTTGAGATTGTACAATAGTTTACCATGTAATATCAAGTCTTCTCCTACCGTAAGTCATTTTAAATCAAGGTTAAGAAAAATGTATTTTTGTGTTGAATTGTATCTTTTTTGTTTTTTATTTTTGTGTCCTTTTCTATGGGGATGATATTTGAACTTGTCCTATTCGAATATTTTTGATGTAATATGATGATGTAATTTTATTTGTTATGTAATAGCTGATACAGCTAAATGAAGTTTGATTTGATTTGATCTATACTATTGTGAGAGTTGTCATATATAAGATGCCTTTTGGTCAGCTACATCGTTACCTTTAACAGCAAAGTGAGACGGAATCAACAGGAATTTTATAATTTTGTTTGTTGCAGGTTATGTTGTTCTGTCCGGTTAATCTTGGCCAAGAGTTATAGCTTTAGGGGCATGATCGCTATCATATGGAAATATCTGCATTGAGAATTCTCCAGAAAATTGATCATCTGATAGACAAATCTATTTTTGAGTCATTGTCAGATGGGTTCAGAAGAGTTAGTTCTCCATTGTTGTGAATTATTAGGTTTGAAATAGTGAAAACTCTTTACCCAAAATAATAGTACCTGTCCAAAATACAGCGCCTTCTATCTGATGTTGTACATTCCGAACCAATATTATTCTCGACGAAAGTACCTGACTTTGTAGTTTCTAGTTCAGAAAATTGACGGTTGGAGAAATGTATATATACATAGACTCTATAGGGTATATTCACGACAACTGTAACAACACCAGGTCAGTGTTTATTGTAATTTCTTCGGAATCCAGAGAATCTGAGACATAGATGGCTACACCGCCTGAAGCTTTACTAAGGTTTTTTCGAATTTTGTGAAAGCAGTTGTAATTTTATATTCCACCTAGTATTTAGTCTGATTCTAAATCAGTTTCTCAAAGTAAGTTTATCAGCTGATCATATGTGAGAAAAAATGTACCGTTATTAATGAATTCTTCTGTTGAAATGAGAACATCATTTAAACTTTCCCTTTCTGCTTTTTGTTTTTTTGGTGGTTCATTAGGTTTCACAAAATTATTTTCTGATATATCGATGTCTGAGGAGATTGTTAATGTTTCCGAGATTGTACGTTTTGGTCTGAAACTGCCTTCTTCATTACTAATTTGTGGTAAGTTGGGCAGTAATTCAGAGGGGAGTTTCATTGGTTTTGATTTCTTGAGGTTCATAGGAAATCACTGCTGCAGTTGTTTTATGCGAACTTTCTGATGCTATATATCATGTCCCCTTGCACGTGAAGGGAGCTGGGTGATTATTATTATTAGGTGATGAGAATATTCGATATTAATTATGTTCGAATTCAATTATCTTAATCAATTAATTCCTCAATGGAATGTTGACTAAATCTTGAGAATTCACATAAAATTGTTTTCGTAAACCTCATAACGTGAAAGTTCTAGGTCCGGGAAATTTAGATTTCGTTCCAGAATGATGTGTTGAGGATCAGTCTCAGTGATGTACTCCATATGTCTTCTTGATGAGATAACGTGATTGGCGATTTTAGTTGACCTACATTAATAAGGACATGTAATTATCCACCGATTCTACGCTCGACAAGTAGATGCATACTTTTTGTTTTTTAGACCTATTTGTTTTTTCACTGATAACGCATATTCGAAAGTTAGTACGAGTACGTATTCTATGACAGTACAAACTGTTCCTTGCTTACTTGATTGAACCTCCTGTCGAGTAAGTGCTGTAGAGTAAGTAACTGACGGTGATTTTTGAGACAGTGGTGGATTTTCTACTTCTATTGGTTTCGTAAGTGGAACCACATGTTATTTTCATTCCTCTGCGACCAAAGGAAGATGGTGTTTCGTTACCCATATTTTGTTTCAGAAAAGGAAAATAACATATTGTAAGCCCAACTTTAAGATAACTTCACTCAAAGTAATAAATGGATACTGTGCTGTACGTTAAAAACTTATTCAAAATGAATTATATCACTTTGTGAAGTTTTAACTCACTTAATATATAATAAATATTTACCTTCAAAACTTGTATTCCTCAATGCCTCCAAAAAAAGTCTCTCCCATAGTGGATCTCTATACCTAAAGTCAATAACAGTTGTGTTTCTTCTGAAGTACTTCACCTTGTGGGCAACGTTCTGAATGGCTAATGCAACCGCCCATATGCCATCATAAGTGTATCCGTGAAATCGAGAATATTCTTTACCTCTTCTAGAATCATATTCAGATTGATACTCATCAGCTGTCTGAAATTATATTTATTGTATGAATGTGTCGTAAAATTAAAAACACTGAATTCCACAAAAACTGTATAATACAATCGAAATAAAAATCACCTATTATCAATTTATGTCAACTATATTGAACTATTTATGCTGAATTAGTAACCCGAAATGAAAGTCTAATATATCGAACAAATTTCGAGGAATTCAGTCAAGTCTGTCTTTCTGATTATACTTTATAAGTGAACATATGATGGAATATTTTTCAGTCTGTATATATTCATTTCAATCGACATTCATTGGACACATAGAACTAAGAGCTAGAGTTTAACGGTATCGAGCGTACATTTGGTGTGTCATCTGAATATATTTCAATCCATAAACTCATAGAAACGCACAAATATCTATAAAACATATCTTTAACTAATTCGAACGCAGAACTTCTCCATAATTGGTTGAACTAAATTTTAAAAAAATTTCATTTACATAGCTGTGTGTCTTGACATGACAAATTTTCAGGTAGTTTATTCTAAGGCATATCTCAATTGCACTACTGCTGACACATTCTTGTTCCTACCGATTGGTATTAATAGAAATTTACACTGAGATTGAAAAAGTGTTCTTATTGTTAATTTATAAGAATTATAAAGGTTGCTGATTTTAGGTCGTATAGTAATTGTTTCCTCACATTCTTCAGAATTTTGTGAAAGTTTATGATGAAGATTTTATTTAATGCAACTTTTTCAGTAAAATCTGCTTGATGATTAATTTTCAGTTCAGAAACTAACTTTTGAAGGTGTAGTAATACTTGGCAAATATTTATATCTGTGGTAATTTATGTACTACTCTGAACTCATGAACATTGTTGTATTTTCTTTACATTCTTCTTCGACGCGTTAGCCCCTGTTTCCAATGGAACTTGTAAGGTATTTCGTCTGCATAGTCTCTCAGTAGTGGTATTTGAGCTTCTCGCTATAAAGTATCTCTTCTACTCAATCGCTACTTGATAGTTATCAGTCTGAGCATTTCATTCTGAAACACTTCGAAAGGTCTCATGAATATTTTGCTTGCGCTACAACATACAGAAACAGTCTAGATCAACGTTTGTTTTATAATTGTTTTTTTTTAATACTGTGGACCTACAATTTAACAGCTAATGGTCTTGTATTAAATGTACATTGCCCAACATACATCGTTTAAGCATAGATAAGACAAACACATACACTCATGCCTTTCACCGGAACTCGAACCTGAATTCTAGGGCACCATAAATTAATATATTTCCGACTACCTCGGAGACCGGCATTCATAACGGTTCCATAGACAATTCGCTTATTTTTCTAAGATCGCTCTGATTAAAAACGGGGTTTCAATTTCTTTCTTTTTTTTTATTTTTTTCTTCCAGTTCTGTTTGGTTATCTAAATAAACTCTCAAGTATTTGACGAAATCGGATGATAAAATTTTGTTACCTTCTATAATAATTGATGTTAGTATTTTATTATTTCAGAATTTTTGTGTGAGAACTATTGGTTCTGTTTCCGCTTTTTCATTTACATTTTCGAGAGAGGTCGTGTGTGACTGTATCATCGGTAGAATAGAACCTTTTACGTATTTAGACTATGTATCATGTATATATCCCATTTAATATTTTATTGATTTATTACTTACATATATATATATATATATATATATATATATATATATATATATATATATATATATATATATATATATATATATATATATATATATATATATATATATATATATATATATATATATATATATATATATATATATATATATATATATATATATATATATATATATATATATAATATATATATAAAATACTGAGACTCTTAATCGAAATATCGAAATATTTCAAATAAAACTCTCAGGGAGCTGTCTACACAAATGTTGTCAACGAGAAGAAGCCCATCACTTTCGAGAGTGAATATTAAGAGCATTTCGAAAAATTCATCGATCTTATTGAATGATAATAGGATACAATTGTTTCATCATTATTATGAATCATCAGTCCATATTTAATCTATCAATCAAGAATCGATGACTTTCAAAACGAACATAGGTCCTATACCAAATTAAGAGAGATTCTACAGAGTGAAATACTCACGTAGGCTCCCTCTATCGGCGAAAGGACGTATAAACACTCCCTAGCGTTCAAGATTCCTACTCATGACAACAAGAGTGCGAGTGGAAGGCTTTGTAGATATTTCATTCGATCACGCCCAGGCGGGCAAAAGTGTGTGCACAACAACATTTGTGTAGACAGCTCCCTGAGAGTTTTATTTGAAATATTTCGATATATCGATTAAGAGTCTCAGTATTTACTAGTATTGAATTACCTGTGAATCTTTGAACTAGCTACACTTTTGCCCGCTTGGGCGTGATCTGGAGCGATTAGGCATGGGATCATTCGTACACATTTCAGACAATTTTCTGTTGTGTTCGAATGAAATATCTACAAAGCCTTCCACTCGCACTCTTGTTGTCATGAGTAGGAATCTTGAACGCTAAGGAGTGTTTATACGTCCTTTCGACGATAGAGGGAGCCTGTAGAATCTCTCTTAATTTGGTATAGGACCTATGTTCGTTTTGGAAGTCATCGATTCTTGATTGATAGATTAAATATGGACTGATGATTCATAATAATGATAAAACAATTGTATCCTATTTATCATTCAACAAGATCGATGAATTTTTCGAAACGCTCTTAATATTCACTCTCGAAAGTGATGGGTTCGTTCTCGTTGACAACATTTGTGTAGACAGCTCCCTGAGAGTTTTATTTGAAATATTTCGATATTTCGATTAAGAGTCTCAGTATTTACTAGTATTGAATTACCTGTGAATCTTTGAACTATATATATATATATATATATATATATATATATATATATATATATATATATATATATATATATATATATATATATATATATATATATATATATATATATATATATATATATATATATATATATATATATATATATATATATATATATATATATATATATATATATATATATATATATATATATATATATATATATATATATATATATATATATATATATATATATATATATATATATATATATATATATATATATATATATATATATTTAATAAATCATCGGATGATAAATGATAAAGAGGGTGAGTGATATTGGGATGCGGTATGTAACAATAAAGTATTCGATTTTCTCTTTCTCAATCTTTCTTCAACATATTATTGACTTCCTCAAGAGATGGCTAGGAATGAATTATATGAAATGGGCAGGAAGATAAAATTCAAAAGATGAATGTTCTAAGTAATAAAAACTCGAAATTAGTCCATGCCGAAATGGATACATTTCGGGTGCATCTCGGACACGACTATTATAAAGTAAGAAATGTGTATTGAGCGAAGCACGTTCATAAAGTGCGTTTACAATGCAATCACAAGAAATAAAACCTCAACAAGAATATTCAAACAACTCAGACATGAAAAATGAAAAAATCTGACCTTGGTGTTACTATACAATAATTTATATCAACTTTATGATGTTCAATAAATTTTACACAATCTGATTTGAAATTGAGAGCTATCTTTCTTATCCATGTGCCACATTTCAAGAAATAATCTGCTTTCTTATTTCGTCCTGTTCCATTATTTTGGGATTACGAAATATCAATATTGCGGCTTGTTTTTTGATTGTGTTCGATCACTGCAACAGTACAAAAATCACTGTTTTGTTGTACTAAGTGTTTCTTTAGCATTGTGGTATTCTGTGTAACAATATTATACTAACTTAATATTCTTCACTACAATGTATTTACTACTTTCAATAAAGGAATTATGAGATTCTGAAAGATGGTTACTATTTCATTAGATAATTTGCCCATGAAATCTCAATCGATTTCGAAGTGTCGCTACTGCGACACTTCAGTGTTGCTTACATTTAACATATGTGACATCGGATGACTTCCTCATTACTCTAACCCCTGTTCCAATTTTTCAAGGTTGTTTATTTTCCTGTAATTATAAAGTATAAACGCGTCCTAATTTTCCTCATTCTATATATTCCGTTCATTCACCTCTTATAAATGTTTTTTAACTCTTCTTGCATGTGTTCTATTATATACGAGAGCATGAGCATTTTTATTCAGAAATAAGTATGGAATTCGGCATTTTTTTCTTCATTACGTTTTAAACATCGACCCATTTGTTCTTTTCGTTTCGCGAAAACAAGAGTTGTTTTCGTATAATATCTAATGTAGAAATCGGTTGATACCAATTTCTTTAATTTTATTATTAATCAGTCGTTTATTGACATTCATTTTGCCATGACCGACCATTTAATGGATTTCCCACATTTTTGTCTGAATCTGTAGTCTGCTTCGATGACTGCATGTGCCATTACTCTCTTCTTCAATTTCGCTTTCATATTATATCAGATTTGTTATCTGTTTTTCAAAGTCAGTTCCACCCGGTTTGAATGTTCTTTCACCCTTTTAATGACCGGACCGATTAGGATTACCCTCATCCTATATTATCCTTTGTTTTGATAGATTTGAATTCTTCAGATTTCAGCATTGAGGTTGCTATTTGCACTATCCAGTTATAGCCTAATTTTCACTGTACAAACTTTTGAATATAAACTTAAATTCAAACACATGAACTTATGATTTATACTTTATTGGCCACATAGCATGATGCGTTTCGTCGTTACGAACGACTTCTTTAGATGCTAACTGTATAGAAATATGGGGTGCTAATCCCTAACCATAAATCTAAGAATGTTATTAAAGTGTGAATATTAGTAATGCCCAATTCTCCCGATTTCTTGAAATCGGTATGAAAGGAGTTCGGTGTTGATAAGGTCTCAATCTGCCTACTCCTTGTCAGATGTTGATTAATTATCTACCAGTGTACAACTAATGTAGGGCCCAATTCTCCCGATTCCTGAAAATCGGTATGAAAGGGTTTGTTGCTGACAAGGCCTCAATCTGCCTACTAGTTGTCAGGTGGTGATTAGTTGCCGACTGATGGACAACCAATTTGAGGCCAAATTCTCCCGGTTCTTGGAAATCGATATGAAAGGTTTTCGGTGCTGACAAGGCCTCAATCTGCCTACTCCTTGTCAGGTTAATGAGTTGACTACTGATGTAGAACTGAATTTATTAAGAAAATATTACTGTATTTATACATAAATTAAAACTGCATGAAACCCATGAATTCGCAATAGTTGCGTTAACTTATATACTTATTTCCTAATACATTATTATAAAATATTTTCCGATTCTAACTATATAAGTCTGTCCAAAATCTTCAAGATTCTGAACACTAACAGAATAATGTTTTTAATGTAACAGCTTTAAGCTTCTAACTTTAATTTAGGTTTTTAACAACATGTCTGAAGAAAGAAGTGTTCCCCAAATACATCAAACTGAGAACAGATAACACCAGTAGTTCGGCAAGTAGAGGGGTCATACCGTTTTCAAGGAATGAAAACGTGGATCAAAGAAGATTGAAAAATACGCGTCATGCTATGTAGTCAATAAAGTGTAAATCATAAGTTCATGTGTTCGAATTTAAGTTTAAATTCAATTATAATGGATTTACATCAAGTAAACCCCAACACTATTAAATATGTACAAACTTCTTTCATTCTTTTTAATTTTTTATATATTTCGAAACCTGTCATGTCATCATCTGAACTTTTCCACGTATTAAGTTTTTGAAGAAAATATCACACAAAAACCAGGGTCAATAAGACTCATTCAGATACAGCCTTACAGTGGTTGATAGATTTCTAGTTCTTCTCAACTCCTCAGTAGGTAGTTTGATAAATGTTCAAGTCTCAGTAGATGCACACTCTACGATGTATCAGGCAAAACTGTTGGTTGAAACTTGAAATATCTGATTAACATAAGCTTATAAGTAGCCCGTATAATTATCATCGAATGATGATATTTGAAGATAGTATATATAAAACGATACATTTAGAATCGTGAGGTCTCTTGGCTTGTGATAGATTCCAATCTATCACAGATTTGATGTACCTCAGTTGGTTTGTGATAGATTCAAAAGCGACATTGTTGGCTATGAGTTTTAATCGTTTATACTTACTATTCCTGATACAGTTATTTCTCCACTCGTTGAAAGTGGTAGTAAATCTGTTAATATTGTTTGCTGCAGAGACATTTCTAATTCTTCCAACGTACAGTTGAAGTCAGGTACCGTTGTTTTCCACCACTCATTTCGATAGGTTCCCATAACAATCCATTGGTATTTCCTTCCATACATTTCCAACTTGTACGCCTCACAGAATATTTGTTTTGCCCACCTTTCATTGAAATTTCCTGGAAATGTAAGAATTACAAAAAAAGTTATAAATACTTATCCTTTAAGTTAAAAGTGACATGACATATGACTCACCTAATATCACACGCGTATCCTTCTCCTTTAATTTTGATAAAGCCGCAGTTACTTCATTAGTAAAACTCTGAGTTTCTACTACTTGGTAATTTAGAGTATCCAGCTCTGCTACCAATCTATCGAAATGAACAACTGTTTGAACGTAAGAAAATTGACGAGACTGATGAGAGTAGAAATATGGGTATTCATATTTTATGATATTGTGGCATTTTTAGGCATTGGCGATACTAAATTGAGCTACAGAGAGAATTTGGAAAGTATTCCGCAACAATGAGTAACTCTCGAAGAATCTTTTCAAACCAAGAGAGTTCTGTTGGATAGGATAGATTTTTCAACATTTTCCCGAATGGATCCTGTTTGTAATAATTGCATTTTTCGACTTCTAAATTTTATTTTTGAAAATCATGGTATATATATATATATATATATATATATATATATATATATATATATATATATAAGAAAATGAACACTAGAACATTCATTTGAAAAATTCAAATCAACCAAGAGAATGTTATAGTAGAGCTAGATATGTGAACGTGTACGATGTGGTGTCTCAATTATCCTTCAAGGGATAAATGTTAGAGAAATATTGAAATCGATGCCATGATGGAAGTGCGAGACATATGTTTCGTTCTGCAAGAAACTCGTCAGTCGCACCACGCCCATCGAAGTGAGGCAACGATTTCAACCTCCAAGCATCTTCTTGTGACTCCAAGTGGAAGACCCTAAGTAATGAATACTCTAAAATAGTAAATCCGTAGAAAACCCCTCTCAGATTACAGACACACCAAGCATCTAAATTTCACATATCTTCTATACCCGTAGGTATCTACTAAATTGCAATGTCTATTTGACAAATATCATCATATGATGTTTTCTAATGTCAATAGGTTGCGTTAGTAGTACGCTCGAGTTTATTTCCGTATTTCAGGGGCCTATTCGGCGATATTTTTGAGGAAATGGAATTTTTTTGTGCTAATGGCACTGAATGAAATATTTAAGGAAATGAACACTAGAACATTCATTTGAAAAATTCAAATTAACCAAGAAAATGTTATAGTAGAGCTAGATATCTGAACGTGTACGATGTGATGTATCCATTATCCTACAAGGGATGAATGTTAGAGAAATATTGAAATCGATGCCACACCTGATGGAAGTGCGAGACATATATGTTTCGTTCTGCAAGGGACTCGTCATTCGCACCACGTCCATCAAAGTGAGCAGACGTGGTGCGACTGACGAGTTCCTTGCAGAACGAAACATATGTGTCTCGCATTTCCATCAGTTGTAGCATCGATTTCAATATTTCTCAACATTTATTCCTTGAAGGATAATGGAGAAATCACATCGTACACGTTCACATATCTAGCTCTACTATAGCATTATCTTGGTTAATTTGAATTTTTCAAATGAATGTTCTAGTGTTCATTTTCTTAAATATTTCATTCAGTGCCATTAACACAAAAAAATTCCATTTCCGTATATATATATATATATATATATATATATATATATATATATATATATATATATATATATATATATATATATATATATATATATATATATATATATATATATATATATATATATATATATATATATATATATATATATATATATATATATATATATATATATATATATATATATATATATATATATATATATTTGATAGCGTATATATATCTATATACGCTATAAAGTACACTATAATTTTCTTTCGATTATTTTCTACAAATTATTCTAAAGAATATTATAGCAGAGCTGGCTATGTGAAACATGAACAATGCGATGTCTCCGTTGTCCTTCTAGGGATCAATGTTAGAGAATATTAGATTATTTTTCATGGGATACATGTTAAGGAATCTTGAAAACGATGCCTACATTCCTTGAAAGCTTGAGACAGACACTGTTTCGTACTACAAGGTACTCATCAGTCGCGCCACGTTCAACGAATGAAAGGCAAAGAATTCAATCCTCACATACCCCCTAGTCGATTGTAAGACAGGCATACGACTGTCTTACAATGTGGGAAGGGGCGCAAAATTATATTTTTCGCCCCGGCACAGACAATCAATGAGGAAAATTATAATGACCACTTATGAACACACTACACAGGTCTTTTTTCAGGTCTTTCTGGTATTTTTAGTAGTATCCTATATTATTATGTTACTCTTTGCATAACAATCTCCAGTATCCTTTCTTCGACCAATATGACCACCAGCATTCTTTTCGTTCATTCATAATTCAAATGATTGAAAACAAGTGATAATTAGAAAATTATTTAGGTGAAGAATTTCAACTTTCACATGAAATCTAATGGAAAATGAAGCAATAATCGAAAATCATATTTTTATTCGTTTTATGAAAGTTTTCAAAAATCTAAACTTTTCATCGGGAATAATATTTTTGCTAAATTTCAAAATGAAGAAGTTTTTTTTTCGGCACTTCATCTGTAGACACGCTACAGATTATATTGTTGAACATTTTGTTAGTATATTAACAATATGTTTATCACGAATATCACGAGGAACAATAAAAATGATTAAACTTACTCAATAATTTGAATTGAATAAACTCTTGGCTTAATTTAAAATTATTTTCTTGAATGTAATGAAAAATAATACAATAAAATCATGGTCAACATTATCAAGACTCTTATTTTCTAATCTTAATTTTATAGATTCATTTCTCAATGCTTTCGTGAAACATCAAGCCAAAAGTTTGATTTAAATTATTATTCAATCATGTTTCATCAAAAGGTAAGTGAGAATTCAATATCAGTGATTTAACTTACCTATTATGCGCCAGTGAATATCTAGGTTCATTCTGATATATGGTTCCAACTCTAGTCCAGTTGAATGTTCTCAGTAAAGATAGTCGAGGGGGGTTGAAAGCATTTTCTGATGGGACTATTCTAAAGAAATTTGGAAAATTTTCCTTTGTGAACATAGGATGGGTATCAGCATAAGAAAGCTGTAAAATTAACAAAAAAAAAAATAATTATTAAAATTAAAACTCTAACTCAGGAAAATTTTATCTTCTTTATAATTCCCCATTTTTTTGTGATGGTGATATATTATGGTGGTTTTGTATGAAAATCAATTTATAACTTTATTCTGACTGAGAGAAGGGTGACTTCAATCTGATAGTCATAACACTTGAAAAAGAATTTTAAAAAATTCAAGTCTGAATGAAAATGAATGTGGAATTTGAAAGAAGGTAAACTGTAAAAAGCTCCAATTCGGCAAACTCATCATATATCAAGAGATGAATAACTATTCGATGTCATATTTCTTTGATCATCGAAATATGTTTTGAGTGTTCTATCGGAGTTAGTATGCTGTGCACAAGTGTATCATTTGATAGAATATAAGCTGACATTCAATGTGAAAACTAATGTATTTATTAATACATTTATATATATATATATATATATATATATATATATATATATATATATATATATATATATATATATATTATATATATATATATATATATATATATATATATATATATATATATATATATATATATATATATAAGGAAATGAACACTAGAACATTCATTCGAAAAATTCAAATTAACCGAGAGAATGTTATAGTAGAGCTAGATAGGCGAACGTGTACGATGTGATTTCTTTATTATCCTTCAAGGGATAAATGTTAAAGAAATATTTAAATCGATGCCACACCTGATGAAAGTGCGAGACATATGTTTCGTTCTGCGGAAGGAACTCGTCAGTCGCACCACTATTTATATATAGGGTATAAAAGATATGTGAAAGTTCGATGCTTGGTGTGTCTGTAATCTGATAATTAATTTATCTGTAATTGGATAAATGTTAGAGAAATATTGAAATCGTTGCATTTTGACTTTGAAGAGCAATTCTTTTTCTAAACAATTTCGATATTTATACAGATAATAATGTCGATTATTTCATATTTATCTTAAGATCTTCATTGGCAAATTTTTCTTATGGTCATTCATCCTACTCATGATATTTTTTTCTCTCATGAAATACTTTTTCTCACATATTCATGTAATTCTTCATCATTAATTCCTATCGTATTATCAATCCGATATCTACTTAAATTGCTTCTGTTTCAGAAACGAAAAGCCGTTTTATGAGCATTTTTCACATTAAAAATTTCATTTTGTAAAAACACTTTATATAATAATACTATGATGTAGTTAAAGAAAAAAACATGAAATTTCATTCAAATAATAAATAAATTATAGTAATTAATTTAGATGGAATATACTATAAAGTGTATTCCAACGGTCAATAATAATAATTATAATAATCGAATCGACAGAAATCGAAAACCAATTTAGCGTAGTCGTATCGCTGCGATACACTGAACAACGATGCCTTTGGGATTTGGATTGGAAATGTGAACATTCACAATTATAAGACATGCTAAGTAAGGATGATTTGCGCCTGAAAAAATTTGTTTACGTTCTAGCATGTGCAATGTACCTATCTATCGAAACAAAAATCATAGCTTTCGCATACTGAAATATTTACCTGAGTTAAGTGCCAATGTTTCGAAGCTTTTGCAATGGGGTCTGTCACGTGAGTACAAGCTGCTCCGAATAACATAAGTTTGTGTGGACCACTATGCATCATGTCAAAAAAAGCTTTCACGCCCACTGCAGCATTGCACTGAAATGAAAATTTAGTACAACGTAGTAAAATTCACAATGAAAATTCACTTAACGTTCAATACATTCAAATCTCAATCTTTATGGCATTCCTTATTCACAAATTCAATAATATATGGGCATATGTGCAATATTTTTCAATGCAGAAAAATTAACGATATCTATCTACTTCTGTCGATATTGAATTAGTTTACCGATATTTAGCTCAATTTCAATTGACAGTTGTATGAAATATGAAGTTTTCATGATAAATTACTTTGAGAGCAACTTATTTTAGGGAGCATCATCATTTATCCAGTACAAGATGGCTATACAAAATTTGAGATCGAGAAACACGAGTTCTAATTTTAAATAGATCATGAAATAATTCAGTTTTACATCACTCATTCGAAAACAACCTAAATATGTGCACTCGTATTTCCAGAAGAGTGGCCGTAAACAAGGTTGGGAAAACAGGGAACGAATTATCAAAACCTCAATCCGCCGCAACTGTCTTCCCGACCTCGTCAAACGTCCCTAATAACAACTAAAGTATTTAGAATTCATATAATGAAAGAAAGAGAGAAAGTATGAATCAGTTAATTTTCATGATCGACCATGAACACCATCTAAATTGTTGAGAAATGATAAAATTCGAGAATTACTCTTCGATAATTGAGAAATTTATTTCGTCATGACAATGGTTATTTCGAAAATTTCTTTAATCAGTGTTTTCTTGCACAGCTAATTATTCAGAGAAAAATATTGATTCATGGTTTTCAATGGAAGGACATTCATTTTCATAACAAATAAGAACCATTTTGAGTTTCAGAAACAACATTCTGAAAGACTGCATATAAAGAAAATATTTTAAGGGTTGAAGCAAATTGTATGTGTCAATGATCTTACCATAGTGTCATTCCACCACATGTGTAGTCTGTAATTTCTTAATACACCCGAATGCTCATTGACATGATCTAAAGCTAATTTTACACTGGGCATAACTCCTCGACCTGCAAAAGAATATTTTTGTAATGAATATATTTTTAAGGACACAGTGGAGTTGATACAATTCATGTGATACAGACATTATATATATATATATATATATATATATATATATATATATATATATATATATATATATATATATATATATATATATATATATATATATATATATATATATATATATATATATATATATATATATATATATATATATATTCCAAAATTGATTTATTGCCTGTTTAAGATAGTTTATTTCGAATGTTTTAGCAATAACAGGCATCTCTCAATATGAAAAACTATATTTCCGTTGACGATTCGTTGTATCACAATGAATCACAACTTTGTCAAAACTAATAAATTAATAATTAGTTTTGATGAAGTTGTGATATACAACGAAACGGAAATAAAGTTTTTCATATTGAAAGAAGCCTGTTATTGCTAAAAACATTAAATATATATATATATATATATATATATATATATATATATATATATATATATATATATATATATATATATATATATATATATATATATATATATATATATATATATATATATATATATATATATATATATATATATATATATATATATATATATATATATATATATATATATATATATATATATTTCATCTCCGATTCTAAAATTGTGGTTTCCATATATAACGGGCTTTAGGTAGACCTGAATTCTGTAAATATATTTTGTTTTGGAATCATATAAAAAATTATCTTTATTTCCTTGAAAATTTTTTCATTCACTAGCACTTTTCCAAGATAAGTAGTATCAGAAAGAGATCATATTTTTCAATTCAGCAAACGATTACAACTTAAACGTAAAAATATTTGAATATAATTCCATGATTGTGTATGTGACATCTTTGTACAGCTTGTTCAGCTTTTAAATTCAGACAGTTCTATATTCGAATAATTTTTAAAACATTCAAGATATATAATAAATATTTAGTTTTAATTCAAATATCTTTCGACATTCATTCATAATTTTAAAAAGGAACCTCTTTCAAAAAGTATGTCTACTCATCAGAATTTTTCCGAAAATTATCATTTTGTTCACTTTAATGGTCAATCCAATTAGAAAGAAAAAATTATCTGTTCTCTTTTCTGTGAGTTTTTGACAAATCAAATCATAATTTTGAAACAAATAACCACTGAATAGTCTGAACAATAATAATTTCGAAAGTATTTGTAATCAATAATCAACAAAAAAGTTAATGGAATATAGAGTTGACATTTGGAGAAAACATTCTTTGTACATTAAGAAAACCGAACACACAAGAGTATCTTCCGTTTGGAACAAGCCTCATATCATATGCTGAAGAATTGGCAGTTCTAGAAATTGAAGAAATTGGCAGTTCTAGAAATTGAAGAGAAAGTGAAAATTTAGAACTTCCATTAATAAAATCTCAAATTTTATACCGATTAAATTGAAATCATCAACATCAATCTGCTTTTCACATCTTTTGACATTCCGAGCAACAATTTGACACTCCAAACATGTTTACGTAGTCTTTCATTGTTTAAATATATTACATGAATTGTACAAGATCATGACAAAATATAAACAAAATTTAATTGAAATAACAATTGATATACAATCATAATATTTGTGGATAGTAATTGTATTAACATAAATTTCAATGTACTTGATTTTGAAAATAATTTCATTATTTGCATCATTGTCATCGTTGATTTCAACAATACTCAGACTTTTTGTGGGTCCCTTCATTTCATTGTGTTCTGAAGATATATTAGGCTTTTGGTAACTAAAGTAAAAATAGAAATATTTACAGTAACTGCATATTTACAGAAATAGTGCAATAACCATGTCGGTGACGCGATAGCACGAGATTTCACCCATCCAAAAGCCGCTAAGCGTCATCATGGTACGGTGCACCATGTCGGACACGAACTCATAAGATTTTGCCCAGCAAAAAGTACCCGACGCCGTTAAAGAACGTTTCACCTTTGAGCAACCTGTTAAGAGATGATTCATACTTAAAGATACACATTTAAAAAATATGTAACCATTTAGACGTAAGGACGTAAGATCAATTTTACATTGTCAGCTTTACCTACTTACGGCAGAGAGGGGTGACCTAAGTAAACATAAGATTTATGTAAGAAAACAGATTACTTCAATATAATTTTTGAAGGTAGAATTCGAATGACTACTATTTTAATCCACTTGAAAATTAAATTTTCTTGAAGAGGCATGAGTCAATTGAATAATATTTAAACAACACTACAAAACTCATTAGAAGTTTGAAAATCAATATGAATGAATACATTTTCCTTAAGTTTCCAAAGAAAATTTCATATTTTCAATGAAAAAGTAGAATTTCATCTTCTTTCCTACACTATTCTGGTCATTCAGAAGGATTAGTAATAACACACTTCGAAACAAACATGATATCTAGGATTTCTTGAGTGAATTACTCATTCAGAAGTGTGTATATATATATATATATATATATATATATATATATATATTTGAATATATTCAAACACTTGAACTTATGATTTACACTTTATTGACTACATTGCATGACGCGTTTCGTCGTTACAAACGACTTCTTCAGATGCTTACAGAATGCTTACAGAAGAAGTCGTTTGTAACGACGAAACGCGTCATGCAATGTAGTCAATAAAGTGTAAATCATAAGTTCAAGTGTTTGAATTTAAGTTATATTCAATTATAATGGATTTACATCAAGTAAACGCCAACACTATTAAATATATATATATATATATATATATATATATATATATATATATATATATATATATATATATATATATATATATATATATATCGATTTACAATATTAAAAATTTACTATAACTTCTTTCCATATTTTTTTACGAATTATTCGAAAGAATTTTATAGCAGACCGGCTATGTGAAACATATACAATGTGATGTCTCCTTTATTCTTCAAAGGATGATTGTTAGGGAATATTGCAATCGGTGCCTAGGAAAAAAATTCGTAAAGTATTATGGAAAGAATGTTAGCGTTTACTTTACATATTGTATGTATGCAATATATATATATATATATATATATATATATATATATATATATATATATATATATATATATATATATATATATATATATATATATATATATATATATATATATATATATATATATATATATATATATATATATATATATATATATATATATATATATATATATATATATATATATATATATATATATATATATATATATTAGTACGATTGTAATTCTTTTAACGGAAAAACTCACCTGTTTCTGCATTTTCCACTCCTTTGCCAAATGGAAAAAATCCAGCAATATACACATCGTGTCTACGATTATCTGTATTTGGTTTTTGAAATAAACAACTTTCAGAAATCATAAGTAGAAGTATAACCTGAAGTCTATACTGCATCATTAATGAAAACATAAATTTATTGAACGAAAAACCACTCTAAATACATAAATTTAGAAAGTTATTTCATTGAAACTGTTTTTTCAGCGTTTTTATTCACGTTCCCACATTTCAAAAATTGCTCGATTGTACCTGCAAATCGCAGATTGGAGGCTCAGATTTTAATCACCAGAAATGAAATAAATTTCATTTATTCCAATCGAAGAACTGAATGCACTCTAGTCATTTCTATAATAAATATAACCATGATTTTGTTAAGAAAAATTTCAGCTGAAAATTCTATTTTCGGCACACGTTGTGCAGAGCTTTATTGATTTCCACCGACTTACCTACATTTCCCTCGGAAAACGGGCTCCTTTACGCATGTCTGATCTTTTATTTATTTTCCTTCTCTCTTTCCTTTTAATAATATTAGCATTGAAAACTCAACACGATGAAGTTTCAAGTTGAGCTACTAACCTGTTTGTATATTTTGAGTACTGGAATCAATTTTCACATTTCATGCTGAACATCATTTTGCGAAAGTTGAAATCCTGGAAGCTTTAGTTTATTGGGATACATTATTAATAATTTTTATCCACAGAGCGTGTTTGAATACTTATTGGTGGAAATAAAAAAAACTAAACAACTTCCGTTATTTTCGCCTCAAGAATCAAACCGTTCTACAAAATAATTAGGTATTAATTATATTGAAATTATGTAATTCACAAAAATCAGGAACAGACTTTAAGGCGATTAAAAATGAAAAGAGAAAGTTATGGTTATAATTATACTGCATGAGCAAGTAGTCTATGTAAAGTGTTTTGAGCTTGTTGAGATGGTTTATCTTGAGCACGGTAGGGCGCCGCCAAGTCTAGCAAAAAAGCGGCACGGCAGTACCATCCCCCTTCTTGAAATGTTCAGGAAATGTTCGATTTCCCATAACTTCGTTGAGGATAAAACTAAAAGTGTGAATTCAACCCAGCAGGAATTGTATAAAAACTGTTTATTTTTGAAATCACTCAATTTGAACTAGTGGTTTAAGAATTATAACTATTAAAAATTTCAAAATTTTGTCCCTCATTCACTGACCCATCATCAAATTTCTAAGGCACTTCCAGCAGATTTTTAAAATATTTCGTAATTTTCGTCCACTTTTCTAGACACAGCAACTGCATGGATAACTTTGTAATCTTACATTATAAAGGATTACAAAGTTATATTTGCAGTGAGTACGTCAGTGTACTTGTATATGTATAAACTATCTACGAAAAGAAATGGGATACCAATCAAAAATAAAACTTGTGGAAGAGAATATTCAGTCCCTAGTTAGAAGATTTTCTGCCTTAAGTTATAACAGTACAGGATCCGTGGCCTATTTTTTCACTTGATTACTATCAAGCTAATTTTCCGTGAGTAGCTTCATTTTGATAAGACGCCCAACAATTTCCTGTGCGAAAATTTTATATTGTGGTAGCTAACAGAGGTAGCAATGATAAAATATGTCGATTTGATGATTCTTCAATATTTATTACTAACTGAATTGTTTTTATTAAATCTTATGATAATTATCTAAATTATTTGAAAAAATATTTGTCCTACAAAATCTATGGTTTCATCAAAGAGTCCTCCCCTCCAACATGTATTGATAACGAGATCACCAAAAATGATTACTAACCAGCTGATTTTTTTTTTTTTTTTTTTACTTAGTTAATATTTATATAATGTAACGGTCATATTGTCCTACAAATTCCGTGGTATGTTATCCCGGTCCTACGCTCAGAAATTGTTAAATTACTAACTGTAGGACAAAAATATTACATAATAGGTTAGTGTGTTTAGTGCCCAAATAAAACAATGTCCTACAAAAAAACAGGTATGTATCACTAGTCCGACAAGAATTGTCATTTTTTCGTTTTCCTATTTCTAACATAAGATACAGTGAAAAAATCTTTTTTAAAATGTAAATAAGTTTATTTTTTTGGAAAATTAGGTACAAAAATTGGTGTATTTATAGATAAAAAAAAATTGATCTTCATCATATTCATCTGATGAATCTTCATAATCTTCGCTACTAACATCGCTGTCATCTTCATTTATTTCACTTTCCTCACTCGTGATATCTGACTCTGTAATAACATGAAAAAATTAAGTAAATTATATAATAATGAATAATCAATCAATAAATAACAATAGTATAAATAGGGTACCTTGTATTTCAGAAGATAATTCTTCAAAAGATGGACTTTGGGGACCATCAAACCAATAATATTCATATTTGCCATCAATTATTGTCCATCCAAAATTTTCCGGCAATTTTTCCGTGGGGCACCAAAAATCTACCAAAAAGTCAACATTTGTTGACATATGTTTTTCTCACGCTTGAGAAATAAATTGATTTTTAATTTCATGACTTTCCAATATATATTCAATTGGAGCACCGCAATAGCGTACCACGCTATTTTTACATCAAGGATCTGTTCCACTACTTTTGACCGTAGGACCGGGACAACGTACCACGGAATTTGTAGGACAATATGACCGTTACATTATATAAATATTAACTAAGTAAAAAAAAAAAAATCAGCTGGTTAGTAATCTCGTTATCAATACATGTTGGGGGGGGAGGACTCTTTGATGAAACCATAGATTTTGTAGGACAAATATTTTTTCAAATAATTTAGATAATTATCTTAAGATTTAATGAAAAACAATCCAGTTAGTAATTAATATTTGAGAATCATCAAATCGACATATTTTATTATTGCTACCTCTGTTAGCTACCAATATCGAGAATTTTCGCACAGGAAATTGTTCGGCGTCTCATCAAAACGATGCTATTCACGAAGATTCAGCTTGATAGTAATTATTTTTACATCAATGATCTGTACTAGTTTCGACTAGTTTCGCCTTTTACAGCATTATCATATAATGATAATGCTGCAAAAGGCGAAACTAGTCGAATAAAGAATTGTTCAGTCAGTGATTTTTAGACAAGTTTGTATTATTACCTCTCATTTAAATTGATTTCATTTGAAATACAACATTTTATATAGATATAGATTTTTATTATTGATATGGTTACTATAAGATGTTTTTAGGTGAGCTAATCACGTAATAATTTAAGAGTCCCCTAAGTAGGGACTGATTACATCAAATGACTTGGTATTTGCTATAATCGCTAGCATTGCTGAACTTTTCGCACATTTAATTAATCTGTCCATTATTGCTGGGAAGTTTCCGACTTCATTAAAAACAGCAATGATCGTACCCATTCTCAAAAAAAGTAATCCGGAAGACATGGTCAATTACAGGCCAATATCTATTTTGAGTGTCTTTTCTAAAATCTTCGAAAAGATTGTGTATAATAGACTGTGCGACTTTTTGTCAAAGTACAATATTTTCTCTGAAAGTCAGCATGGTTTCCGTTTGGGTAAATCTACCCAGTCCGCTGCCAGTAGTCTGGTTGAGTTTGTTTGCACAAATCTGGATGAGGGAAAGTATGTAATGGGCATTTTCTTCGATTTATCCCGCGCTTTGCTACTATTGTCTTCGGTTTCGCAAAGTGCAAACTCTACAACTTGGGATTCAGGTGTGTAATTTTGGAGTGGATATGCGATTATCTTGCTGGCAGGCGGATGACAGTCAGCGTTGATGGCGTCTTCTCTGAAATACATAATTTGTCTGCTGGCGTTCCTCAGTGCTCCGTTCTGAGACCATTAATTTTTTTGCTTTTTGTGAACGACTTACCCCAGCATATTAATGCTGAATTGTTGACTCTGTTTGCTGACGACACCTCAATAATGGTCACAGCGCTCACTCATGACGAGCTTATTACCAAGACAGGGGAAATAATAAAAAGCTTCAATAACTGGTGCAGTAAGAACCTCCTTGTAAGTAATGCTTCCAAAACGCAGTATGTGCATTTCTCCTTTCGGAATAATATGGCCAATATGCGGTTCAGTTATAGTGGAACAAGCTATACTTCTGCCAATTGTGTTAAGTTCTTAGGAATTTATGCTGACCAGAACCTGCGCTGGTCTCACCATGTTGATTATGCGAGTAAAATAAAAGTAAAATAAAAGTAAAAACTCAAGAAATCGAGATATGCCTTGTCACTCATAAGGGATTCCATGCCACTCGAATCTTTGTTAACTGTGTACTATAGCTATGTTCATTGTCATATGTCTTATAATGTTATTCTCTGGGGGAACTCTACTAATAGTTTTAGAATTTTCTTATGTCAAAAAAGAATTATCCGTACTGTGTTGAATTCACCTCTTAGGGAATCTTGTAGACAATATTTTATCAGACATAAAATTTTGACTTTCCCATGTATTTATATTTTAAACTGTATTTTGTACATTAAGGAAAACATCAATTCATTTCAAACTCATAGTGCGGTTCATAGTTACCCAACGAGAGAAATACCGACTTACTGGCTGTCCCTAAACACAAAACTGTTAAATTTCAACAGGGTAATATATATCAGGGAATTCAATTATACAACCATTTACCTGTGACCCTCCGTCATCTTAACCTGATATCACTAAAAAGTGATATCAGGTTAAAAAAGTGCCTCAAAAAAGTGTTACTATCCAAGAGTTATTATGGCCTTGATAAGTTCATGATGGATGATGCATTACTATAACTTGTGTGGCCTGTAAATATTGTATTTTATACTCATTTTATTTGTATTTTATACTAATTTTATATTTTATGTAGGTATTTTGTTATATTTACAATTTTCTTGAATCGACTTATCCTATACTTGTCAAATGTCTTGAAGCATTAATAAATATTATTATTATTATTATTATTACTTGGATCTCTCTATGGTAGAAGAAATGAGTTACGGGATTTGGTCTTCTTTACAAGTTGAAGAAATGGGGATCTTTTCTGTGCGGAAAAAACCTTCAAAACTTCAAATAGCCAAACCCAGAGCGTTCGAGCAAATGCCGTGTGAGCATTTTCCGTGCAGGATTTTTCAACTGGTAGTATGTTCAACTTGAGCTAGGCTACGCCATTTTGATGAAAGCCAACAAGCTCGATATGAATGTGCATTTTTTATGAATTAGTTCCAATGAATATACTACAGTTTAACGCCGGTTCCGAACGGCCATTGGGCTTGTAATCGATGTACATTACCCAGCATTATTCATTATTCAAACAACTTAAATCATAGACAAACACAAACACCCATGCCTTCAGCGGGGCTCGAACCCGAGTTCTACCGCACCGTAGTCGGGAGTTCTACCGACTAAGCTACGGAGACCGGCTCCAATGAATATTGTATCCTTATAAAGATTAAAATACTAGCCTGAAAAAACTAGTAGGTGGAGTTCTGATAGCAATAAGAAATAACCTCAAGTCGCATATGCTTTCAACTGATATACTCGTACCTAAACATGGAGGCTATTTCTGTATAAGCGAAAATATACTCCAAAAAAAGTATAATGTTCACTTCCCACCTAATTTTGCGAAAGGCATATACGAAAGTCATGCTAATGAACTGGCATCAATAAGCGATAAATTTAACAATGTTAACCCTATATCCCTTCAGACTTCAATTTACAAAGCGAATATTGCGGAAATTTTCAAGATTCACTACATATGTTGAACAACCACAATTTATTGTAAATTGTGGTTGTGGTAATACTACTGCAATTTACGATCAACAAAATAAGTAACGTGAAAAATTGAGTATTGAATTTATTGCTTGTATCTTATGAAAATGTACAGATATTCAAATCGGAAAATGAACTGGTTAGTTGCGATGCACATCATCACGTAAGATTTTGTTGATCAATTGTACGGGTATGAGTTTTTGTTGATCAACACTTCAAGGATAATTAGCCGCAGATATCATTTGCCTTAGTATGTTCCTTATAAACCTTAATTAAAATGAGAACGACTCCTGTTTGTTTGTTTTTTGACATACAGTTTACGGTGTTATAACCGTTTATTCTTATTTTGTTCATATTTATATATTGAGAGGCATATTATTGTTGGTTTCCAATTTTCCATCAACAAAGGTAAATCATTTATATTGTTCGTGTATCCCTGACAATTTAGATATATAATTATTTGTAGTGTTCATTGCTTCTATTCTCCAAAATTAGTTTTCTGCGTTATGCCTTCAACAATAAGTCATATGTATATACAGCCATTCGAGTGTACCACATAGCTCTTATTTAGGCCCACTGTTCTCTAGAACTTCATAGTCCCATGCTGATAATTTAAAAATATATCGCAAAATTTAAATATATGAAAACTGCATAAGCTTACACGATGGCCTCACCGCTGTTTCTGTTTGGTGTTTTCGCAATGACCTCAATATTAATGTAGCTCAATGAAACCTAGTCACATTCACTAACAAGAAACTGCCTAAACAATTTGACTATACAATTAACGAAACCATTCTGACCACGATCTCCAAAATTCTAGATCTCGATATAATATCTGATTAGAAATTCATTTTGGATTTTTGATTACAAAATTGCTTGTAGAGAGCAAATTAGATTTCGGATGTATGATTTGGGGTCCCATTTACTATTCTCATGAAAATCATTTGGAATCGATCCAGTTTGGAGCGAAGATCTCGTTTATCCGGTCAAAGGATATAGCCAAACTGATTGTTAAACAGGTTTGGAGCTAAATCACTCGAAGTTGGCAGGGACTTGTTGTCTCTGAAGTTTCTCTTTAACCCCTTGCATGGTTATATAGAGAGACCTACCCTCATTGGGTCTATTAAGTTTCATGTACCTAGACAATATTCATGTTCCAGTCAAATGTTTCTTTGGGTACTCGGAAAACTAATTCCCTCATTCAATCACCCATTAGATATATGTGCTCGCTATTCGAGGATGTGTCTGAGAAATGCGATATCAACAATTATCAAATTTGCTTTCTTTATTTCACTCGGGTTTACTTGGAATCTTTTCATGTATTGTGAATTTTGATGTATGATTATTAGGGTTACCCAAAAAACTCCAAGTCGTTTTCTTTCAACGCATACTTCATTTCTTTCGAATGGTGTTAAACGCGTATAAATAAAATATCATGTACCTTCGACCAAAGCAACTCGTAACGGCTTGCATTGATACATATCAGTAGTTGTATATACTTGTATATTTTTGACTGTCGCAAATTTCGTGTCGAAGTTTCGTCATAACATGCTTGTTTTCCCAGTAAACGCATTATTTTCGTTAAATGAACATGCCGTCGGATAACTCAGTTCTAACAAAGGAATATTTTTAGTGTGATATGTTACATCAAATAACCGTTCCGAAACCCTCCAATGAGCAACTACCAGCAGTTCTAATTTAAAACATCCTTAAAGTGAATTTAAGAGCTGTTGAAATCCCAGATCAAACCATTGGAGAGTGTATCATTTATTATGAGAAGAACTGTATACCGACTAGCTTCATCTTATTGTCACGTCTGGAGATATTTACAGAAAATGCTTACAAAACAAAATACTATTCGAACAGCGTCGTCAAGAGTTATAAGCTTGAACAACTTATTCGACATTACACATGCTGATATCCTTCATTTAATAAACATAAATGAAGGTTGGATATTCTGGGAGCGACAGAAAGGGTCAGGCAGGCAGAGTATACCGACAAAGGGAAAAAATCGTGCCTTAGAAAATCGAGTAACAAAAACGTAAGGCTAATTATTTTGTATATAGTATCGTCTCATCGAACTCGGTTGACGTGTTTTGCATTGTCTAGTTAAAGAAGGCTATTGTGACGGTAAAAAATAAAGGCAGAAGTGTGAATTTTGTATAATTTTGTAGCTAATGACATCGCATAAAATTTTGGATTGATGAAATTCGACTCGAACGTGAAATAAGGATATTTTCTCAATAATTTTGGTTTGTCGTCGATTAATATAAAGCGAACATGTGAATGTGGTATAAATAAAAACAACAATAACAGTGCAGCTGTTCTGGTGCGAACATTTCTGTTATCAGTAGGTTGGATAGCCCCGGGCTCATTCCGAATTTTTTAAATCATGTCCGTTTCGAAATGCATCAAATGTGATAATGAAATAAAGCGTAACACAAAAAATCCAACGTTTAAAATAATTTATGAAAGCATCAAATATAACTGTGACATATGTATAAAGAACCCAACGCTACTTGAGCTTAAACAAATGATAAATGATTGTCTAATTAAAATGAAAGAACAAAATGATCTCATGAATAAACATATTGAATATATCAAGGAAAATGCTGATGTTAATGGTAAACAAATGCAGAGCAAACAAAAAATATCTTATGCGAATGCCTTATTAATAAAACCGGTAAAAGAGCAGAAGAGCATAATTACAAAAACAGACCTTTTGAATAAGATAGATCCAAGTAAATTGAAATTGAGAATTGATAGTGTCAAAAATATACCCAATGGAAGAATTGTAATAAATTTTGAGGGAAACAATGCGAAAAATATTATCTCAGCTAAGGTTAGAGAAGAGTTTGGAAATAAATATAATGTAGAGGAAGCTATTCCAAAATCTCCGAAAATTGCAATAATGGGAGCGAAAGAAAAATATATGAATTACGAGAATGATCAGATTATTGAAAATATTGTTGTTCAAAATAATCTGAAAGGAAATGATGTGAATAAAATTAAAATGATTAGAAAATATACTGTGAAATCGAGAATGAATACATGCAATATTTTGCTGGACATACATGGTTCATTATATGATAGTTTGAAGTCAAAGGAAAAACTCAATTTAGGATGGAGGAGATGTCTTATAAGAGATCATTATAATATACTGCGTTGCTTCAAATGTGCGGTATATAATCATTTTGCTGAAGATTGTCCAAATGAGAAAACTTGTTTCAGGTGTTCTGAAAATCATGTTGCTAAAGAATGTGGCTCAAATGCTGTGAAATGTATAAACTGTGTTAGAAAAGTGACCAAACTTAAGATACTTCTTGATGTTAAGCATAAGGCCTGGGATCCTATTGTTCATGCTACAAAAGAATTGTCGAAAATATATGTAAAAAAACATCATATCATGAAAAATAGCAATTATCTTATAAACAGATTGTATATTTCAATTGTCAAGGATATCTCAATAATAAAATAGAAATAGACATGTTAATCTTAAGTTGGAAACCTGATGTAATTTGCTTGGTAGAGACGCATATAGTGGGAGATGTTCAAAATAATGAATTGTATATAAATGGGTATAATTTTATAAATTGTATATCATCTAATAAAAGAACAGGTGGAGTTCTAATATTCTTGAAATGTAAGTTGCCATACACGGTGGTCTCAATT
Organism: Henosepilachna vigintioctopunctata; assembly: GCA_030704895.1. Classification (NCBI taxonomy): domain Eukaryota; kingdom Metazoa; phylum Arthropoda; class Insecta; order Coleoptera; family Coccinellidae; genus Henosepilachna; species Henosepilachna vigintioctopunctata. The sequence continues at coordinate 1,751,333 of JARQZJ010000036.1, read as the reverse complement.
GTGAACGAAGAAAATTATTTATGGTATATTACTGTCGAAGTAAAAATGGGAATGAAAAAGTATTTAATAAATTGCCTTTATCATCCACCAGGAATTAAGACAGTTCCCTTTCTCGATGATCTTGAAGGATTATTTGACGAGTTGGCGGTTTTCGATGGTGATATAATATGCCTGGGCGATTTCAATATAGATATGATGAAGGATTCATTTTACAAGAAAAAATGTGAACATTCAATTAAGAAATATGGCTTCAATCAAATTATTACTGATTCCACACGTGTAACAAAAGACAGCTCTACGCTAATTGATTATGTAGTGACAAATAACAAACACCTGGATCATACTGTTCATTTGACACCAAAAATATCTGATCACTCTATAATATCACTTGAATTGCAGGTTGCTGAGACTATTAGAGCTGAAAATATTATTCAATCTCGCTCGTACAAGCGATATGATGTGAAATGGTTTCAAATCAAATCATTGAATATGAATTGGAATAACAATATTACAAACATTGATGCACTCTCATCAAACTTTATTGAACAAATTGTAAGTTTGATGGATGAAATGTGTCGCAAAGAGATAGTTTCAGTGAGGGTTGGAAATACGAACAAATGGATAACTCAGGAACTAAAGAACTCAATTAAAGAAAGAAATATAATTTACGAACGAGAGGTTTTCACCAGAGAAAATAAGGACTGCGATTTATACAAGAAAAAGAGAAATAGTGTGATTTGTAGATTGAGAGAAGAAGAGAAGAAATTCTACCATCAGTTGATACAGGAAAGCTCTACTCAAGATTTGGAGGAACATCAAACATTTGTTACCGAATAAGTCAAGAAACAATAAAGGGGGAGTAGAGTTCAAGGGCAAAATAATTGAGGATGAAACATCATTTGCTGAGCATTTCAATGGATTCTTTAGATATAGTATAGAAAACATTGTACTAAATATACCGAAATATAATGATTATGAATCATATTTATCTAATATTCAGACAAGTGGAAAGTTCTCTAGGTTCGACAAGATAACGATGCACGGTTTAAAGAGAATCATATATTCAATGAAGCATACATCAAGTGATGAGGATGGTATAAATACAAACGTTTTTAAAGGTGCCTTTGAGGTAGTTGGAAAGAGGTTCTTGGATGTGGTAAATGATTCTTTGTCTTATGGCGTATTTCCGCGGTTATGGAAGAGTTCTTTGATAACTCCAGTGCAAAAAGTACAAAATACAAACAAGTGTGAGGAATTTCGAGAAAATGTACTACCAGTATATGAAAAAGTTTTAGGAATGGCAGTCAAGCAGCAACTAAATGGCTTCATTGAGAATCATAATGTACTTGTAATTAATCAATCTAGATTTCGAATGAGGCATTCATGTGAGAGTAGTATTTTGAATATATACAATAAATGGCTGAAAGAAATTGATGAAGGTAAGATAGTCTTAGTGATCTTTCCTGATTTTCAAAGGGCATTAGAAACTATTGATAGATTATTTTCATTGGAGAAAAAGAAAAAAATTGGTTTTAGTGACAAAGTATATAATTGGTTTGATACATATTTAAATAATCGACGGCAGAGGGTAAAATTCGGCACTTGCATATCTTCAGAGAGGGTTAACAATTATAGTATTCCACAGGGAACGGTTTTGAGACCATTACTTTTTATATTGTATATAAATTATATCATAAAATATGTAAGAGAGCGTTGTTTTCTGATGACACAATGCTTTATATATCGGGTCATAATATAGATGAAATGGTTGAGAAAATGAATGATGATTTGAGTATATTGTATGTGTGGTTATGTGATAATAATCTAAAAATAAACATAAAGAAGTCAAAATTTATGATGGTGGGAACATCATATAGAATAAGAAATACACGTTCACATGGTTTTAAAATGAAAATAAATGATGATTATATAGAAAGAGTTCATAGTATGAAATATTTAGGTGTCATGTTAGATGAAAATCTTAATTTCAAGTTGCATGCTGATTACATGGCCAACAAGATGTCAAAAAAAGTGCATTTTATGGCTAGACTAAGTAACAGATTGAATATGAATACAAGATTTTTATTGTTCAAAACGATTGTTTTGCCACATATTGACTATTGTACGTCTCTTTTATTCAATCTTCAGAAAACATCTATCAGTGAACTTCAGAAAATTATGAACGGAATGAGATTAATTTTGAAATGCAAAAAGAGAACACCCAAAAAGTTAATGTTAGAAATTTTTAATTTAATGAGCGTAAAACAGAGGATAACCTTCAGGACATTAGAGTAGATATATCTATAAAATGAAGAACAGGTTGTTGCCAAAGTATTTGGTTGAAAATTTGAGATACGTCAATGAAATTCATGGGCATGAAACTCGTCATAGAGATGACTTTTTTGTGGAAAACCCTAATTTAGGTTTAATACATAGATCCACAATAAATGAGGAAATAAGAATGTTTAATAATTTACCTGCTGATGTGAAAAATTGTATTTCACTGAGGAGTTTTAGAAGATCTTTGAAATTATTCATATTTCGAAATATTTTACTGTGATAAAAGTGGATAAATATTATTATTAAATTTGTTTTGTAATAGCTTCATGCTAAATAAAGTTATTATTATTATCTCTTATTGTTTCAAATTTATCCTTTTGAGAAAATTCGTCTTTTGATTCGAAAATAATGGATTTGCAAGACAATTTGCTTACCCAAAAATCTTCAACGAGCTAAAATTTATGACTCGAAAAGAAGTAGTAGCTTCAAACAGTTATCAGTTGTGTATGAGAAATTCTGTTTACATCAACGAAGGTACTACAGAGACACTAAGACTCAATACTGACCATCATCCCCGTAATTGAGTCCTCCATTTGTAAATTCGGAAAAACGAAAAGCGAAAGAGCGGGTAGAAGCTATCAAAGTCATCTTTGATAGCATCTATGCTGATAAAGAACAAAAGATCGCGGTGCTGAATTTGGACAACTCTACTGGAAAAATCACGAGTAATTTGAAATGTGGTTACATACTGTAATTTTGAAGATGAAGTCCAAATTATTCTTTGTGACAACTCCCTCAGATACTAGTTGTACTAATGGTGCCTACATATTTTTGAAACGAAAAGGTGATAAAGTTGTGATTATTTTTGCTTGGCGCCACGACATTTACGAATTAGTATTGAAAGCTTTATTGGAAGCCAAAATAAACTAATTCAACAAAAAATTCAACATTATTTTGTTTTAATTGAGCCAGAAATCCAAAGAAATTGAATGGTAATCAATTTAATTTTTTTTTAGTATATATATAGAACAGGCACCCACAGGTGAAACTTCCAAGGTAAAATTTATGGGCGAAGTATCAGATCCCTTCGAAATCAAAACCGGTGTGCGGCAGGTGGACGGACTTTCGCAAATCCTTTTCAATATTGCTTCAGAAATGATCATTAGGGAATGGGAACTTCACGTAAAGGGCATACAAGTGGGTATTAAAAGAGAAGATAGAATAAATGTAAAATGTCTCGCCTTTGCAGACGATATTGCTATCATCACAGACAACAGAAGTGAAGCCATTCTTGCGCAATAAACCGGTTTACAAATTACTTATGATAAAATCAAATACATGGAAAGAAAACCAGAAAATAAATATTTTCCTATCACAAAACATGGTTAAATTCTGCAAGTCGGCCATTTCAAATCCTCGGGGATATTATACAGTCCACATGTTTAAACCGAATCGCTAATGAACAGGGAATTACCAAGCTCCAACGGGCCTACAAACTAACACTATAACAAATAGTGTTTAGTCAAGGCGCCAAATTGAGGCGTTATAAACACAACAATTCTTCTAGAAGCAATGTACGCATCTGAAACAATGGTTATTGATGGTGATTCAAGAATTAGAGAAATAGAAAAACAAGAACGAAAAATTCTCAGAAAGATTTACGGGCCAATCAATAGAAACGGCATTTGGATGAACAGACCTCAGAATGAACTGTATCAAAAGACAAACACGATAACGGAAGAAATCAGAAAACGGCGAGCAAAGTTCTATGCACATGTCTACAGAATGAAACAGTCCAGAATACCGAAGAAACTACTCGATATTAATATGAATAGTGAGTGCGGAACAGAGTGGCTAAAAGAGGTCGAAAAAGATCTACAACAGATCAATATAAAAAATCTCGAAAATTGCACTGAATGTCGCTATAAAATCGCACATGTGAAGTTTTAGCAAAAGTCAAATCGTTAACCTGCAGTAAAATGGACAGATGAACGGAAGAAAGAGCATTCAGAGAAGATGAAGCGTTTTTGGGAGGCAAAAAAGATTGAGCAAGAGTGCGAATTCAAGTTCAGTCGCTCTCCTCATGGAGAACAAACGTAATAATAATAATAATAATATATATATATATATATATATATATATATATATATATATATATATATATATATATATATATATATATATATATATATATATATATATATATATATATATATTATATAATATTGATTTATTGCCTGTTCAAGATATTTTATTTTGAAAGTTTTTAGCAATAACAGGCTTTTTTTGATATGAAAAAGTTTATTTTTGTTGACGTTTCGTTGTTATATTACAACTTTGTCAAAACTAATTAGTTTTGAATGCCGCTGAGCTATAGAAATTCAAAGATAAAAAATCAGAGTTTTCGTGAATTTTAAACGGGAAATCATTACACGCCTTGGTCGAGCACTTCTTATCAATATTGAGGGCTCAAACTGTCAGGGAAATTTTTTTGGTGTGTTTTCAACAAAATTTCAGGACGGGATCAAGAAAAAAAAAAATCAAAAAAATCATATATATATATATATATATATATATATATATATATATATATATATATATATATATATATATATATATATATATATATATATGTATCAAATATGTATAAAAATCATATGAATATCAAATTGATCATGTCGCAATTTCCAAGAACAACGTAAAGGAGATCTTAAATGTCAGATCTCGCAAAGGCGTCTTTGATTCGGATCACTATCTCCTTCAAATAAAAACAAAATTTCAACCCAATAGAAATATTAAATTTACACCCAGAAAAGTTAGATCGGATCCCGAATATCTGAAACTTCACAAGGATACAATCATTGCACAAATCAATCAGGAAGAATCGAGGAATTGGGAAATCCTTATAAAGAATATTCAGAAAGTCATTCCACGCTGGTGGAACGTAATCTGTTACCAAGCAGTCGACAAGAGAATAACTGCATGGAAAAAATTTAACGGCCCTAAAAATGAGGAAAACTGGGAGAACTTTCTTATAACTCAAAAACAGGCCTCCAAAGTAATTAGAAGAGAAAAACGGAGATATGATATAGGAGATAGGTGTCACGAAATACAGAAGGATTTCACCAATAATAATAATACTAGAGATTTTTACAGAAAGTTCAGAGAAATCTTGCGAGGATGCCAAGCGCCCACTCTTTGCTTCAAAAAATCCGATGGCTCGTTGGAAACTAGCACAAAAAATAACTGCAAAATGTTAGCCGAATATTTCAGCACCCTTCTCAACTGCAATCCACCCCAAAAAAAACTCAAGTTCGACTTTTCGGGGTTTACTCATCCAGACTCGCAAGCCCCTGATATGGAAGAGATTACGGCAATTACCAAGCAACTCAAAAACAACAAAGCAGCACGAGAAGATGGGATTATTGCGGAACTCTGTAAACTGAACGACTCTACTATGACGCAAAAACTTCATCATTTAATATCAGAAATCTGGAGAGCGGAACAGATACCAGAGGATTGGAAATGCGCGCTGATACATCCTTTGCACAAAAAGGGGTACAAGATGGATATCAATAATTACAGGGGAATTTCCTTACTTCCGGTTGCGTACAAAATAACAAATAACAAAAAACATATAACAAACAAACAAAACAAAAAAAAAAAAAAAACTAGTTTTCTAAATGGCTCTACACGCTCTATATCAGAATGTGCGCGGGTTACGTACTAAACTGTCCACTTTTAAAATCAATTCATTAATTAATACCTTTGACGTGATATTGGTTACAGAATCGTGGTTAAATGATAATATATTCGATCATGAGTTAGTAGATATTAGTCATAGTATTTTTAGGAGAGATAGAGACTTGACAAAATCTTCTAAAAAAGATGGTGGAGGAGTATTTATAATCGCTCGCAACGAATTAAATGCAAGTCCTGTTCCTGAGTTCAATAGTGAAGCCGAAGATATCTGGGTAGTGATTAAGGGTAACAATCGGAATATTTACATTTGCTGTGTATACATAGCACCAGGAAACGAAATGGCTTACTTGTCTTTCGCGGAGAAGCTGGAGTCAAACAGGGAGAAAATCCGAGATCAGGACTTGATATTGATCTGTGGTGATCTTAATTGCGCAACTTTAAAATGGGTGAGTCAATCAACGTCCGTTGTGTTGAACCCATCTGAGGTGGAAAACAAATATGCATGCAATGTTGACACTTTAAATTTTCTTGAATTAAAACAGTTTAATTACATAGTTAATAGAAGTAACAAAATATTAGACTTAATTTTTTGTAACAAGATGAGAGTGAACAATGTATGTCGTTGTGATACTCCACTAGTAAGTGAGGATGACCACCATCCAGCTATAGAATTTTTATTCGATATTAATAATCACTTTTATTTAAGGGAGACCCCTATGTATAATTTTAGCTTTAGGAAGGGTAATTATGATGCCTTGAACTCAGAACTGTCGAAGATAAATTGGAATTTATTATTGGAGAACTTAAATGTTGATGCTGGTGTTGATGTTCTTTATGGTATCTTAGACAAATTAATCGTAGAGTATATACCTAAAACTAAGAATAATAAGAAATTTCCTCCATTTTATTCGAAAGAGACAATACGAATAATTCAACAAAAATATAAATTCCATAGCAAATATAAAATATATATGGACAAATATGATCTTGACCGTTTCAGACATTTTAGGAGTCTTTCAAAAAGACTTATTTCAAGAGATTATCGTCGCTATTTAGATACCATTGAACAGGAACTTTCAAATAACTCAAATAGTTTTTTTAAGTATATTTCTCATAAAAGATGTCATAGTAGGTTTCCCTCAGTTATGAGATACGATGACGTGGAAGCCACATCATCAAAAGATATTTCAGATCTTTTCGCAAATTTTTTTGGTTCCGTCTTTGAGCCTTGCGATGATACTGTTGAAAATCTGGATGACGTGGAGAACATCTACAGCAGTAATTATTTGTCAAATATTTCCCTGTCTCGAGCGGATGTAGAAGAAGAAAACTACATGAAATTGCGCAGAAAACCGGGTTACGAATTTCTTATGATAAAACCAAATACATGGAAAGAAAACCAAAAAATAAATCTTCTCTTATGACAAAACATGGTGAAATTCTGCAAGTAGGCCATTTTAAATACCTCGGGTTAGTTATACAATCCTCAGGTTTAAACCGTATCGCTAATGAACATAGAATTACCAAGCTCCAAAGGGCCTACAAAATAACATGGGCTTTTATATATATATAAATAGAAATGTTATGGGTTATAGGCAAGAAAGGAGGCCACTATAAATAAATTTTAACCAGTTTGTTTGCCTGGTCTATATTTCGACTGTGTTTCCAGTCTTCATCAGAACTCAAAAAAACAGTTGTTCACACAGATATCATGATAACATTCAGTTTAACAACTTACAGCTAACTAGTTAAAAAATATGGTCAACACCATCAACAGAAATGTGTGAAATTTAAATTGTTTGTGATATTGCACAGGAAATCGAATATTGATGTTAAAATGTAAAACTTTTCAAAGAATATAAAAACTATCTTGAACTAACTAACAGGAATATATAAATTATCGAGCAGATATGACAGGAGCGAGGAACAAATTGTCACCGAAAAAAGCACAGAGGTGAGAGAATAAATCACCGTAACAACAAAAATCATACTGAGCACGTAACACATAAAGTCTATTTAAATTGTGGGCTGTCTGCGGGGGTTACTTAAAATAATCCTGGTCCTATACCAAATTAAGAGAAGTTCTAGAGAGTGAAATACTCACGTAGGCTCCCTCTATCAGACAATTTTCTGTTGTGTTCGAATGAAATATCTACAAAGCCTTCCACTCGCACTCTTGTTGTCATGAGTAGGAATCTTGAACGCTAGGGAGTGTTTATACGTCCTTTCACCGATAGAGGGAACCTACGTGAGTATTTCACTCTCTAGAACTTCTCTTAATTTGGTATAGGACCTATGTTCGTTTTGAAAGTCATCGATTCTTGATTGATAGACTAAATATGGGCTGATGATTCATAATAATGATGAAACAATTGTATCCTATTATCATTCAACAAGATCGATGAATTTTTCGAAACGCTCTTAATATTCACTCTCGAAAGTGATGGGTTCGTTCTCGTTGACAACATTTGTGTAGACAGCTCCCTGAGAGTTTTATTTGAAATATTTCGATATTTCGATTAAGAGTCTCAGTATTTACTAGTATTGAATTACCTGTGAATCTTTGAACTATATATATATATATATATATATATATATATATATATATATATATATATATATATATATATATATAGTAAAGATATATATATATATATATATATATATATATATATATATATATATATGTAAACATTCCTTACATTATAAAATTACATTCATACAATAAATACAAACTAACAAGTTTGTAACAATATTCTCATAAGGACTGAATTCAGATTTGAGTCCCATTGATTTTCCATTCAGCCCGCGAACAAAAAATATTGGTTCAAACAAAAATATTGGTCACAATAATATACAACTTCATTTGAGAAGAAAAGAAAAAAATTATCTCAGAAATATTAAACATTTGAGACAATTTCACATGGTGAAGGACATTTGTGGCAAAAAAATATACAAACATATGATACAAAAAATTGATTCGTACATTATTGCCCACATTAGAATCATCGAGGTACTCTGCCACACTATAGTATGCCTTTGAAAAAAGCAGAAATTTAACTCTCCTCTTAAACATATAAGCTTTGAGTACTTTCAAATTCGATGGTAAATGGTTGAAGATTTTGATATTTTGATAAAAGAGAGAGTGCTCAAATTTAGCTGTTTCATGCATAGGAATAAGTTGCACATCCCTGTTCCCTGTTGAATACTCATGATTACTACTCAATTCAATAAACCTATCTTCATTTTCTTTAACATATAACAAACATCTATAGATATATAAACACTGTAAGTTGAGTATGTGATTATTAATGAAGATAGGTTTACAAAATTTCGAAAGAAAGAAAAAAAGAAACTATTCGCTTCTGTGTAATAAACACCCTATTTATTTCTGTACAGCAGCCCCGCAGCAGAATATTATAATTTAGATGACTATATACAAGACTGTAATACACATTCATAACACAGTTTCTAGGTACGATGTCCTTAGTTCTAGATATGGCAAAAAAGTATTTAATCATTTTTTTTGCATAAATCATCAGTGTGTGATGTCCATCTCTAATTTTTGTCTATATATATATATTATATATATATATATATATATATATATATATATATATATATATATATATATATATATTTATTTCGAAAGTTTTTAGCAATAACAGGCTTTTTTTGATATGAAAAAGTTTATTTTTGTTGACTAATTAGTTTTGACAAAGTTGTAATATAACAACGAAACGTCAACAAAAATAAACTTTTTCATATCAAAAATAGCCTGTTATTGCTAAAAACTTTCGAAATAAAATATCTTAAACAGGCAATAAATCAATTTCAAGAAATATATATATATATATATATATATATATATATATATATATATATATATATATATATATATATATATCAAGAAACTCTGTTGATTAGGATGATGATATAGTATTGTCCCCGAATGAAAATGAATGAAGTTTTATTGAGATTTTTGTTTACATTAAAATTCATTGTTATTTTCAATTACAAGGTGGGAGGTTATAAGGTCTCGCGACCTTCTTCAACCCTGTGCTACTTAATTATATTATTGAAAAAAAAATTTTATATATGTTCACATCATATTTTAAAGGTGCGGCTGTGGCCGACTCATCTTTACGTGCCATTCGGTCGAATGTCAAATTTTCAATTCATCTGACATTTGATGGTAAAGGAAACCACAGAAAACTTTACCCACGTAATTAAGAACATATAGAATTATTTCAATTATATTTATAATATTGTTACTATAGGAAGAATAATACGCAGGAAAAATAGCACTTCCTCACTCGCGCACTTTTTACTATTTGAACGCTAACGACACTTATCGCAGGCTAACGGATGCGGAGTGGTATGTCCTCTAGGTGATCTAGGATATCGTCTGGAAGCTCCTGGAGAGAATGCATGATCCGTGCTGGCGGAAAGGGAAATTTGTTTCTTGGTTTTCTGCGTAGAACACGTCCGGGTCTGTACCACTGGGTCATCAGCGTCTGCCGGGCCACTAGATTGGGGCCATTGAGAGTGCGTTGGGCATATCGAGCTTGGAGTTTTTCGATGTGGGTGAAAATAGGGGGCATTTTAGTTATTTCATGGACAAGAATAGAAGGACATTGTCTGTGAAGTCTGAAGATGCTGCGGCAGATTGCTCGTTCGCAGCTCTCGATAGACCTCACTAAACGTTTTTGAAAGGTGGAGTAGAGCAGACATCTACGCGATCACAGGGCGAATATATGCCTTGTATATGTTGAGGAGAGTCCGAGGATCGCACCCTCGAATTCTACCTCGATGAGCATAAAGTAGGTTTGCTCGATTACGGACTTTCTTGAGAGTTTTGGCAAGGTCGACATTCCAGGAATTGTACTTCGAAAATGTTACACCCAAGTAAATGATTTCGTCTTGTAGTCTGAGATTTTCACCCCAGAGCGACAAGTGAACATCATTTTTAAAAAATTTGGGAGATATGGAATAATTGAAATGGTGGAAGAGTATGGATTGGGTTTTACTTGGGTTAGGTGTAAAGTCTCCATTTGACCGCCCACGCACTGTAGGCATCTAGTTGTCTCTGCATTATGCGACTACACTTGGCCGACGTCCTCGCTGTAGTCCAGATGGCCGTGTCGTCTGCAAAAAGAGAAATTTGTGAAAGTATGCTGACCGGATGCGGCATGTCGTGGGTATATACTAGGTAGAATATGGGAGCTATTGTGGAGCCTTGAGGTATGCCAGTGCGGTGAGTGAAAGGTTCGGAAATAGCATCATTTGTTTGATACGGATGGATCTATCAGAAAGGTAGGAGTGAATTAGTTTTACGAAGTGTATTGGCAGTCCGATACTCAGCAGCTACCGCACAAGTCCAGCATGCCAGACCTGGTCGAAGGCTCTCGGAACATCCAAGAATATACCTATGACGCATTCTCCGGAATTAAGTGCGTTGGTGATGTCAGTGTGGAGCTTGATAAGAGGATCATATGTTGAGTGATGAGGTCTGAAACCATGTTGAAAGGGAGGAATTATGTTACGGGATTCTGCAAAGTCCCTTAGACGGTCATTGAGAATTTTCTCAAAAATTTTTCCCAATACATTCAGCAAAGATATAGGCCTGTAGTTCTCAGGGGAGGTATGATCTTTATTGGGCTTCGGAATCAGAATCGTTGTAGCTGCTTTCCACGCCTTGGGAAAGAAGCTCAATTCGAGACAACGGTTATATATGTTTTTGACTTAATTGATTGCATTCGGCGGCAGATGGCGAAGGACAGATCGTGAGAGCCCGTCAATACCCGGAGCGGCGTTACGTTCTGCGTTTATATTTTTCACTACTGTTTCCGAATCTATGGAGATGCTGAAGGAATTAGCACCATTTAATTCGATCTCTATCGAGGTAATTTCGAAGTTCTCTAGGTCTCGTTCCAATGTGCAGAAATGCTGATTATTAAATCGCGGATTTTGCGGAATTTGGAAAATATTTTCGAGATGCTGTTTGAAGATGTCTGCTATCCTTTGGGGGTTGGAAGTGAACAAACCATTAGGTTCCTGGAGATGAGTAGAAGAAATTTTCTTGGAGCCAGTTAGTATGCTGAATTTTCTCCAGTATCTACCGTTTCTGAAGTCAAGCTTGGACGTAGTGTCGGACCACTTTTTTTCCTTGAAACGGTTAATTTCCCGGCGAATTAACGCAGCTAGGCGGTTATATTCAGTTTTAATGGCGGCGTCTCTCGTTCGGATGAATGAACGGTAGAGGTGTCTTTTGGATTTAATGAGATTGACAATGTACGGTGGCAGAGGGGCATGGTTGATATTTATGGTTTTTTCGACAACACAGGCGTTATATGCTTCCGAAAAGGAGGAGCTTAGTTGGTCAATAGCGAGATCTATTTGATGAGAGTTTTGCAGAGGTTGATATTGAGGGAGATTTGTGGACAAATGGTCGATAAATAGTTCCCAGTTGGCGTTTTTGTGATCTTTAAATGTTATGAACGCGGGAGTGGAAGCTAGAGGCTCGACTATAGTTGAGTGAATTAGTACAGGTAAATGGTCAGAAGTGATTGATTGACCTATGAAGCAGGATTCTTCAAAATATTTTATTAAATCAGTGGTGGTGATTATATGGTCGGTAATAGACATGCCTGCTTGACTGAAAAATTTTGGATCGACGTTGTAGCAGCGCCATAGGTTATGTTGCATTAGACAATCCGACAGAATCCTGCCGTTTCTGTTTGTTGAACTGTCTCCAAATTGTATATTGCGGCCGTTAAGATCTCCCATGATAATACTGTGCGGGATGGAAGCAATATAGTCTAAAAAATAGGCTAGAAGAATGTCACTGGGGGGATGGTAGTAACTGAAAACAGCTACTGATAAATTGTCCAATTAGACTTTCGCAGCTACACATTCAAGGCTGGAAAATTGATTTGGCAATTTGAATTCAGTCGAATGAAGCGAGGTGTGAACTAGAAGGGCAGTGCCTCGAATAGCACCCCGAGGGCTGTTGATAGGTGTTGATAGGTGTTATAACTGGCGACTTTCAGATTATGTTTCAACTTGGTTTCAGTAATTGATATGATGGAGATCTTTGATTGAAGTAGGAGAGCTTTCAGGGGATGACTTTGCGGCGAATGCCACAAGCATTTATCGTTCCAAGCGTGCAATTCATAAGACTTCTAGTTTATACAATTAACGGGAGAGTTTTCTTCGAGATAATTGATAGGCGCAAGGGTGAAAGATATGTGGCCGCCAACATAGTTCAAAATTGTTTTGCGGTTCAGAAGGCCTAACTTCTTTGAGGAATTTGATAGGGGCGGTTTTTTCTGGGACTGAGGAGGTTCACATCGTTTCGGACATTTGATATCCCAGGCGGGTATTGTCCCCATATTTAACATCAAAGGTACTAATTCCATTGCCTTCAGTTTACCTCGCCTTCCATTTGCCCTTCAGTCTAAAATGAATACATACTGTTTTGTCAACGTTCAACATCAGATTGTTCATTCGACATGTTACAAACTCCCCACAACGCATTTACATGTCTCCAGAAGTTTTCAGGAGTACTGCCCGAAACAACCACCGATGAATCATCGGCAAATAGTGTCACCAAAAATCGGGACAACTTTGCAGGCACAACGTTTATAAACAATATGAATAGAAGAGGTCCGAGTGCAGAGCCTTGCGGCACTCCAGGAGTAGTGTAAATGTCCAGGAGTAAAGAATAACTCTCGCCTATTTTCACTACCATTGTTCTTTCTTCAAGATAACTACGTAACCAATTCAGAAAAACGCCTCTAAAACCTAAATTGTAGCATTTTAACAAACATAAATTCAAAGGATAACTCATCATTCTGAGAAAACAATTTTCTCTATTACCTTGGAAAACACGCTCAAAATGGATATTGGGTGATAATTAGTTATTTCACTTACGGTTCCATTATTACGAATAAATACTGGAATTACTATGGATTGCTTGAGAATATTGGGAATCTTTGCAGTAGTGATGGAATCATTGATGAGATATGCGAAGTGCTCACCAATAATTCCACTAATTCCTTTCAACTTTGGCTGATATGGAATCAACACCGACCCTTTTTTCATTTTTTAAGGTTTAATGGTATCCTCAACTTCAATGATAGTTACAGGGTAGAATTAAAAATTGCTGTTCATCATGGGTGATATGTGCAAATCCGAGATAGTTTATTGCCATATTGAGATGTTAATTTGGTACTCACCATTGTGGAAAAATGTTCAGCGAAAACATCAGCTAACTGATTCGAATCATCAAGCACCTCCCCCTCAAAGTTTGAGGACACATCACCTCGCCTACCGCCACTTTTTCCAGAAAGATCGTTAACAATATTCCAAAGTGTTTTATTTTGGTTCGGTGAACCATCAATAGCCGAACTATAAAACGTATACTTCGTATTTTTTATAAACTCATTGTGTTGACTTTCAGCATATTTAGAGTTTTGTACCCATCTTTTCCTTCAATAAGGAAAAGATGGGTACAAAACTTCTAGTACTACGTATAGGACAGCATTTTTCAAAATGATATCGAATAACATCAATGAATGAATCAAAAGATGTATCAGCATCAAAATTATAAAGCAGATCAGAAAAATTGTATTCAGATAAAGAAAATATAAAATTATTCATATTATCCTGACTAATATTTCTGAATTAGTAAGTTGTTACTTTTTTTTGCGTGCTTGTTTGAAAACTGTCTCAAATACAATGCATTTGTGGGCACTGATATAGGGTTCAAAAACATTCACTTTGTAAATATCGTAATCAATATTTGTAATGTATAGTCTACTTTGGAAATACTGGTATAACCATTGATATTGGTGAATTCTCTAGTAGCATACTGGAGATAGCATACTGGACATAACATTCAATCCGAAACAATCTAATAGATCTCTGAACAATTTAAAATATTTAAAGTGATTTTTCAAATAATCAATGTTCAAATCGCCACATAAAACAATGTAATTTACCATTTGGAAACAATGCTGTAATGCACAAAATAGTCTATCAAAAAAGAGATCATAGTTGCCCAAACATGGTCTATAAACACTAAGGATGCCTAAACGAATGCCTCGATCTGAAATAAGAACACCACAGATTTTAACATGCATCTCCTCAGAGAATCAATTTTGTATTCATCTGAATAAAGTGAAATATGTATCAATCTAGACAAAAAATTATTCCATCTTGTAATTTCCTTCCTAATTAAATGTTGCTTTTAGTAATATATTGTTTTCCCTGTTTTTAATCGTTGTTCAATGGATAAATCAAGATGGGAGTGGAGAAAATGGATTTGTAGGAACATATTGCAGCTGAGTTGGTGGTATTTTTGTAGTTCGGTAACCAATATTAATTGTCAATAATTTGTGAATCAACCAATAAAAAATCTCGTTTAAATCTACTTCAATTGATTGTTTCAGCTTTTCCCAGTCATGTGATGTGCAGAAAATGACCGTATCATCAGCATAACTTATAATCTCACCAGCTGTATCCAGACTAAGTAAACCATTTATATAAACAATGAATAAAAGTGGCTTAAGTATAGTTCCCTGAGGCACTCCACAAACAACCTCTCTAGATGAATGATAAAATCATCTATCATTACACATTGTTTTCTTTGATTCAAATAAGAAGTAAAAAGAGCAAGTGGAGTACCCCGTATACCATAATCTCGCAAGGCCCCCAACAGATGCGAGTAATCCACAGTGTCGAAAGCCTTCGCAAGATCGAAGAAAACAGCCACTGCAGGACATCCCTCATCAAGTGCATTATACATCTTGGACACAATGTCCACTATAGCATCATTTGTAGATTTATTCGCTCTAAAGCCATATTGTCTCTCAGATATAACATTATGTTTTTCCAGGAATTCGTCTAGTCTGACTTTTAACATCTTTTCGAAGATCTTAGTGAAACTTGTGATTAGAGAAATCGGACGATAATTAGACATTACATTACAATTACTCTGTTAGTGCAAAGGCTTTATTATTGCTATTTTGAATTCCTCTGGACATACTCCTTGTTCGATTATTTTATTAAAAAGAAAGCTCAAGGTTCCCACAATTTCCACTGAAATAATTTTGAGAGATTCCGCCGTAATTCCGTCAATGCCAGGACATTTTTTAGAGTATTTATTATATCAACTATTTCTTTACAGTTTGTGGTCCCCAAAAATATGGATTCACCAACTATACGTTTCTTGTCCGGAAGTCGTGAGCTGCGGGTTTTGATCTGTTCGGACCGAACAGAGGCTACATCAGAAAAATACCTATTGAAACTTTCCGCAATATCCTTCTTACTTTGAATAATTGTGTTATCTTCTTGACATATTTCTTCAATTTCTTTGTTTCCTAACTTTGAATTCGTGATTTTATTTTAAAATCTTCCAGATCTTTAGAATTGGTTGTATTTGGCGTAATTAAACTTTTATAATATTGAATTTTCGTTTTTCTTATTAAATCTTGCAATAAACTTCTATAATTCAGGAATTGCTCTCTCACAACTGCATTTTGTCTATTTCTCTGACACCGCTTATAAAGTTTGTCTCTAGTAATAATTGACTTAATGATACCTTGAGTTATCCATTCTTTTCTTCCAATATTTCTATTTTTCAATACAGAAACTGTATTATTTGCCAAAACCAGTTCATTAATTACATTTATATGGAATTTACATTTCTATGGAACAATACATAAATTTAATAGTGGATACGTCTTAAAAATTGTCTAGGAGTGGTTTTAAATTGAGTGATGAACTAACAGGCAGTTTAATGCTTGGCGCATTAACTAAAAAATTTAAACCTATGGTTATTGCTATAGAACTTGCTGGAATTGATGTAACGGCAGATTCCATTAAATCAAGGTTATTGGACATGCACATAGGAGGCACTGAGGATTCAATAGCAGAAGCTTTTGCGAGTAAGTTTTCTGGAAGGCCGAGAGGTGGTAGATAATTCAAGTAGTAGTAGTTCTAAAAGATACTGGATTTGTGCGAAAATTGGCATATTACTAAAACTGATTTCGCTGGAACTAGAGAACTGTGAGTCAATGGAACACTACGTAAATGTAATAGTGGATACGTCTCGAAAATTTGCTAGGAGTGGTTTCAAATTGAGCGAGGAAGTAATAGGTAGTTTAATGCTAGGCGTATCAACTGAAAAATTTGAACCTATGGTTATTGCTATAGAACATGCTGGAATTGATGTAACGGCAGATTCCATTAAATCAAGGTTACTGGGCATGCACATAGGAGGCGCTGAGGATTCAATAGCAGGAGCTTTTGTGAATAATTTTTTTGGAAGGTCGAGAGGTTGTAGAACCATTAGTAGTTAAAACCAAGCGAATTCAAGTAGTAATAGTTCTAAAAGATCTAAAACATTGGAAGAAATAATCTGTTTCAAATTCAGAAAATCTGGGCATTTTATGAGACAATTTCCAGAAAACAAAAAGCAACATAAAGATGAAGCGTTGAATGAAAATAGTTCGAAATGATCAACAGCCAATATATCTTCTAAGTCAGGAGCTTTTAATGATGTATTTCTTTCTGAAAAGTTTGACAAGTCTGCCTGGTATATTGATTCCAGATGTAGTACCTATGCATCTTACTTCAAGGAATGATTGGTTTGAAAATGTACACGATATAGCAGTGAAGAATATCACTGTTGCTAATGATGACAACTTAACAGTGGAAGCTGCGGGAGATGCAAAAATTATTTCTGTAGCTGAAAACGATGAACACAAAATTACAATTCGTAATGTGCTGTATGTACCTGGTCTTATGACTAATCTACTATCAGTTAGTCGATTGTTTAAAAATGGAAATAAAGTTAATTTTTATGAAAATTTTTGTAAAATTTACAATACTGAAAAACAGCTGATAGGTACAGGAAACTTAGAAAGTAATGTTTACAAACTGACTTTTAGGTTGCCACATGTACATATATGGTTTTAAATGTAACACTGAAATAGCAAAAAGTGACTACGACTTATGTGAAAGTTGTTGTCAGACAAAAACAAACAAGACTTCCGTTTAAACATAAGGGAAATGGGGTTGACTCAATGCTGGTGATAATACGTGGCGATTTATGTGCACCCATGGAGATGATCTCATTAGAGAGCTCCAGATACTTTATGTTATTGCAAGATGACTACACATCCGATATATTTATCTCTGGATGTGCATCGTGGGGGTGGTGTTTTGTTAGCATCAAAGTATGATATTAATGTTCGAAAACTAGATTTATGGAATTTAATGTCTTTTTTCCAGCTTTGGGTATAATAGGATGGAAATGGGATTTCAAGTCTGAATCGATTCTAATTGTTGAACTCTATATTCCGAATACTCCATCTGTATTCGATTTGGAGGTCCTTGTAGATTATTTATCCTCTGATTTCCTTCATGCTGGTAACCTCATTATTATTGGAGATTTCAGTATCCCTAAATATATAGATGGGAATATCGTCGATCCTTTGTGTATGCTAATTCATAGTTTCACTTTACTAATGAACTTCCAACATAAAAATTGTGTAAGGAATGGTAATGGGAGACTACTCGATTTGGTTCTCAGCAATGTCAAATGTAAGGTATTGAACGATAAGTATCCTCTAGTACGCGAAAAGTTACATCACCCTTCTTTGAATATTGAATTACAACTGAGATTTCAGCCGAGCTGATTTTGTCTTACTCTACAGAGCTCTTCTTGAAGCTGATTGGTCTGACATTTATAGCTCTGACAATGTGGATGAAGCTTGTGATATGCTTTACTTTATCGTTTATAGACTTGGTCTAACATTTATAGCTCTGACAATGTGGATGAAGTTTGTGATATGCTTTACTCTATCATTTACAGACTCTTCGATGAATATGTTTCCGTATAGGAAAATATTTCTAGGAAAAAACAATTATATCCTCATTGGTTGTCAAATGAAATTATATATCTTCTAGAATCTAAATGTAAATACCGTGAAGATTATTCTGAAGTCGGTTCCATCAGTTCACTAGAGCAGTTTAAACAGCTAAGATCGAGATCTAAATATCTGATACGGAAGTGCTATCGAGCACACCTCAATAATGTTGAGGATTCTATAAACTCCGATCCCAAATTATTCTGGTCGTATTTCAAAGAAGTTTTAAATCAACAAGAATGATTTAAAACTGTGGGATATGTGATAATTCCTTTGACACTATAGATGCATGTATTTTTTATCGGGCGTTTTTTCGGTCTCGGATTATGATCCAAATGAGTTCGACCAAGATCTATGTAACAATGTATTGGGTGTCTATATTGACTGGTTTGCTGAAAATTATATCACACTAGCTATCAAGAAACCGCAACCCAAGCTAATAGTCTAAGACCTAATAAACATCTGACGACACATATTTTAGGAAAGCCAAAAATTTTCTGAGTGGGAGGGTTGTACTACCATACATGAAATGGGACTTTCAGATTCAGATTGGTGCTTTCGGATTTTAAACTCTCATTATTATACGTTCTCAAAAACGGAATGGCAGACCATTCCCGCGGTTATTTCCTTGTGGCAGACCATTTCAAGATTGAAAAGAAAAACTTTTTTTGGCATATTTTAGGAAACTTCAAATTTTTATTTGTTATTCTTGATAGTATCAGAAGCAAATATCTCTCATGGCAGTCCGATATGCCGGTTGCTTTGGCCCGGTAGACCGAAAAACACTTTTTCCCGCGTAAATATATCTGTGTGTAGTATATGCGTGGTATACGGAATTAAGGGATTTTCGTTTTCTCTTTTTTCTTCCTAATATATTACTGTAGTATCCTTTCTTTTTCAACTCTTTTTGACGGCAAACTTGACATTCATTAAGAAAATCCAATATGAAAATAATGTTTTATATTTAAACGAATTTGAATTCAGTTGATTCGATAATAATATTATTAACAATTTCGATTCATGTCATCAGTCAATAAAGTGCATAATTTCTTCTTTCACTTATTCCCGCGCAAATACAACATTGTGTAATATACTGAACGCAGCATACGGAATGGAGAAAGTTTCGTTCATATTGCTCATTTCAAATAATATATATGAATTTTCAGATC
Organism: Henosepilachna vigintioctopunctata; assembly: GCA_030704895.1. Classification (NCBI taxonomy): domain Eukaryota; kingdom Metazoa; phylum Arthropoda; class Insecta; order Coleoptera; family Coccinellidae; genus Henosepilachna; species Henosepilachna vigintioctopunctata. Next base: position 1,731,244 of record JARQZJ010000036.1, on the reverse strand, counting down.
ATTGTAATTATGCCGAAAATGATTGTGAATTTCCTACCATTTTACGTAATTATTTTTACTACGTCGCATACGGAATAGAGAAAAATTTTTTCCTCTTTCTTCTTCGTAATATACTATTGTCGTATTTCTTCTCTTTAAATTCTTTTTGACGACAAAATGGACACACTTAAAGAAAAAACCAACCTGACTCTAATATTTCAAATTCACACAAATTTTTTATAGTACTTCAAGAAATTTTAAATTTCTATGTTATTTTTGGTAGTATTTTACTTTTTATTTTTTTTAGCATTTGAGTTTCGAGCCAGAATGATCTGCCGGTTACTTTAACCTGGCAAACAGCAGCATCACGCGATCACAAATATTTAGAACTTCTTTTCAATATATAGTTTTAACTTATTTATATTTACTGCCAATTCATGAGACTGATACACTATAAAAAATAATTCTTGGAAAATGGATCATAGGTACTGTCGGTCAGAGGGAAATCCGCCCTTACAGATCTATATTAGTGTAATAGAAGACATAATGAATATATAAATGATTTTATTTTTATTGTTTGGTTATAAACTGTTATTTGTTAATATTTCGTGAGTTTATTGGGATCACTACATGCACTGATATAAAAGTTATTGAAAATAATAATTAAGAATTCGATTTGTTCTAGGGTTCAGAGGCAACAGACTGGATATAATAACATAAATATCATATTTATGTTTTGTTTAGACTACAAAGTGCACTTGAAATTAGAAAACGTACTAGGGGGAAGTAGGTACCTACTAGAGTAAATTGAATTAAAATAATTTCAATAAAACGAATGATGTTGAATGAAAAGGTCATAAAATGGTAGGAAATTCAGAATCATTTTCGGCACAATTACAATGGAAATATAAAATCTAACAACCTATTTACTGAAGGTATATGAAATAATATTGGATATTCTATTGAAATCAGAAAAAATTATCTCAAAGAACTGAAAATTCATATATAAGTATTATGTGAAATGAGCAATTATGAACGAAAATTTCTCCATTCCGTGTGCTGCGTATATATTACACACTGTTGTATTTGCGCGGTAATAAGTGTTTTTGGGTTGAAAATCTTGAAAAAATAATCTCAAAGAAATAAAAATTCATATCATTTATGTGAAATGAGAAATTAATCACTTTATTGACTGATGACATAAATCGAAATTAATAATTAATAATATTATTATCGAATCAACTGAATTCAAATTCGTTTAAATATAAAACATTATTTTCATATTGGTTTTTTTCTTAATGTATGTCAATTTTGCCGTCAAAAAGGGTTGAAAGAGAGAGAATACGACAGTAATATATTAGGAAGAAGAAAGATAAAACGAAAATCCCTTCATTCCGTATACTACGTATATATAATACACACAGGTATATTTGTGCGGGATAAAGTGTTTTTCGGTCTGCTGGGCCAAAGCAACCGGAATATCGGTCTGCCATGAGAGATATATGCTTCTGATACTTGATACTATCAAGAATAACATATAAAATTTTGAAGTTTCCTATGTCAAAAAGAAGTTTTTTCCCAATATTCAAATAGACTGCCACAGGGAAATAACCGCGGGAATGGTCTGCCATTTCGTTTTTGAGTACGTATAATAATATATTACAACCTATCAAAACCGCAGTTTTCCTAAAATATGCCTTTTTTTCACCAAAATATCACACCTATTATAGGTACCTGCGCAGTACCTAACCTACCGCGACTTTACTAAACCAAATCCCTTTTCATGTTTGGTAGGTACAACTCTCTCACTGAGAAAATTTTGGGCTTTCCAAAAATATGTGTCGTCAGATGTTTACTGGCTCTTAGACTATAACTTCTGGATGTGATCAAGTTCCCATCGTCCTTATTGATTGTGTTTGATACTCTTAGAATCGACTAAATTAGAATCACTGCATAAGCTGGTGTACAAAAGAAACCAAGAACATAAAAATATTGTATGATTTATTAAACAGAATTTTTCACATATCATATTTTAAAATCTAACTTTCAAATACAAAAATATATTTATAACAAAATTATGGAATATCATCTCAATGCCAATTATTGATGCATTTTTCCATCACAGTTTTAAACTAGAAAAATTAAATAAATTATTTTATGAACATATCTTAAGAAATGTGACAACTTTTGTGCAAATAGGTATCATCACATATTGCATCCGATCTCAAAGATGCACAAGATAACCTAATCTGATTAAAAATTTTCTCTATTGCACTTGTATTGCTTTGACTAGATTGCCCACAAGAAACCTTTTAAATTCATTGGTTATAGATAATAGAAGATAATAAACTATAATATTTAATCTTACAATTAAAATAAAAATTCAATGAACAATGTGTAATATTTTTCAAAGTATGTATGTCATGAACAAAACAAATCTTGAGAAAAGCAGCAAAAAATATTCAAATATAAAGACTTTATAGATCACTTGCGTCATTGCACATGAAATATACCACAATAAAGATATATAATATGAATACAATAAGAGAAATATGTATATGTAGCAGATAAATATTCACTTCCACAATTTTCTAATCATAGTTTTTCTAACAGTTCATCATTTAAATTATATAAACACTAAATTATATAACGTATAAGTGAAAATAGTTTTTAAATTGATGTATATCTCTAACGTCAATGTCGCATATTAATCAAAAGTAGAGAAATAACAAAACAGACTGTGAGGTTGTTAATTGTTATTCTGTCTAAATTATACTGAACAATTATATATGTATTTGAATTTTATGAATTATATCTGAACAAAGCGTTATTATGATTTTTTACATTACTGTTACATTCCCAAATATTCAATTAAACCTAACATATATGGAAGTGAAAAATTTAAATATACCATATGTGTTACTGACAGAATTAACAAAATCTGAATAATTGATGACGGACAATTGTTACTCTGAAAAATTATTGAAAAGATAAATTTCTATGAAAAATACAGAAGCTTACTGCAAATTACATTAAATTCAAATTGTTGATATCTTCAGTCTTCTATTCATCCTCGCTAATATGATCACGCAAGTGAGAAAACAAGGGACGTCTTCTTGATGTACCCTTACTAAATGAGCTTGAATTTTCACAAGGACCGTCTACACAACTAACATCTGTCAAACAACTCATCCTTCGCACATCAGGAGTATCTAAGGATACAGTATCAGAAGCTGTTGATGTAGACGTTCTACAGCATCTTTTATGTATTATGTCAATCTCGTTTATTGATAGTGCCTCAGCATATCTTAGGCGCTTCACAGTTTTTCTGGGTCTGGCGTGAACTGTGTTCAAGTGTTCAAGTAAATACGGATTCACATTTGCAGGCTTAAATATGAACTGAAAAACAATTATGATAAGGAGAATGTTCAGAGATGTAACTTATTAAAATCATGCAATTGGTTCAGCTAATAATAAAATATTCAATCTCATATAATACAGTATGATTTGTTAAAACAATCAACGTTTTTAATCAGTTCTGCAAAACTGTAAATTCCAGTTTCACTCAGAACCAAGGGAATCAATAACTTATCAATATTCTTAATATCATAACATTTGACAAACATCTTTGATTTCACTTGATTCAAATCTAAAAAAGGTTGAGTAAATTGTAAAAAATATTTATTAAAACTGATGAGAAGATTTCTTTCAGTGTCAATGAAGTCTCGAACCTTTTGATTATTAAAAAAGTCTAAATATATTTCAAGAGATATCTTTCTAATCTAGTGTTGATTCAAAAAAACTTACTTTTTCAGATTTTTCATCCCTGCTATCCTCATGCCAGGGAAAATCCCTGAGAGGTCTATTTTCCTTATCAAATTCAGCAATTTGCTCCATATATCTCTTATCAACAACTACATTATCTGGATTTATATAATTAATCAAACTTTTATTCACATCCTTTTTCAATTCATAAATATTTCTACCCAATTCATTATTACATAAAATTGCAGGCTGAATGCCAGACTCCTCATAAAGAGACAAATTGAATTTTTGGGATGGTGGTGTATCATACCGCCATTCTTTAGAAGAGAAAAAAATTTTGGGAACCTCATACTCTGTATCACTCATCTCTTTCGTTAATTTCTTGAAACTTCCCATTATAGATGTTGCCTCTGTCTTCCCAGTCAATATAGCATTAACTTTAACTATTTCATCAAATATATTATTTCGCAATTCCTGAACAACATTAGTTTTTAAATTTATCTGAATTTTATTCAATAAATTTTTATTGAAATCATTACCTATTTCCTGATTTTTAGAAGAGAAAAAAGACTTGAATAATGAACTGCTATTTAGAAAAGCTTGTGATGAAATAATCTTTTTGAATAAGCTCTTTGAATGATTTTCTGCCTTATTCTCTTTGCTATATGGTAAAACTTTTGTTACAGAGGTAGTGTCTTCAAATTTTGTGAATGAAGAATTTTTAGGCTGATCACTTTCTGGAGACGGAAATTCGTTAGATACATATTCAATTTTTTCAACACATTTTGAATATTTTTTGGATTTATTTTTTGAAATTCTGGAGGACCTTCGAACTGAAGAGCTTTCACCACTCACAAAAAGACTGTGCAGATTTTCTTTGAGAATATCTTTGTGTTTGCTATTTACCCTATTTTCTTCTGCTAAAAAGTAAAGAAATTCGAATTAAGACCGATTTCGTAATAAAATTATTGTGTAATTTACTAACTTGGCTCCTTTCTGGCAAATCTGGACTTCACTCCATAACTTAAAAACCCGGGAAAAATCTGATAAAAAAAATAACTTTAGATAGAATAGAGTTTAAGCGGCAAATTTATCTTACCGTCATCCTATTGGAGGAAACTGTGGTTTTCATATTGTTATCCATTTTTCGTTTCATGGGATCAAGGTTAAGTTTGTAGTATTCATTTCGTCTTAACTTGGAACTAACTCCTGTTACTTGTTTACCCATTTTTCTACAAAATTATGCCGCGAAATAACTAACGTATGTCTATTTGATGTTTTCAACAATATTTGAATATAAATTAACTCTAGTCAGGCACTAGAAAGAATATAGTCAATCATATACACACGTTACTGACAGTAACGAATATGTAATCACATTTGAAACAATGCTTCATTAGAATTGCTTCAGTTACTTTTTGATAGCGTTTCATTTTATTTTACACGGCATATATATTATACTACCTTCGTCTATATAGAATCATAGAAGATTTTCTATATGTCTCATACTGACTCTAAACAAATGAGGAAAAGGACTACAATTTGTGTATTTTGTTTAATCAGCCTGCCTTTTGAGCAAATCGTGGGACTTTACCGTTGAACGCTTTTTTGTTTCGAGTCAATATTTTATCCGCCCCATCTGTGACGACAGGACTTAGGCAGCCCATAGCACAGAACATACTCTTAATAAATTTGGTATGTTCTGTGGTCCATAGATACTGTCAGGTAAAAGAATAAAGCCATATCTGTTTTTTTTTAAATATTCCAGTAAATGTTATTATATCGACTTCTATGTTCTAGAATGAAATGTTCGAGAAACCTTTTTGGGACGAACGCACGGAGAGACGTCTGCTTTTAGAGTTACATTTACAGGTATATACAGTATAATGAAGAGATAGAAAAGTGGCGTTTTGTAGTATTTATTACTTTAGGTTGTTAATGAAGAAATGGTTGTTGATTATTAAACTGAATTATTGGATTCATCCCTCGAAAAACGTAGTCGTAACAATAAGATCAAGCTATTCTATGCAAAATTATTCACAGATCATTTTATAAATAATGGTTTTGCATTGTGTCGAATTCGCACGATATTTTAAAGTAAACCAAATACTGGAATACACTACTATGAAAAAATATGTATTTGCAGAAGTTGTTTTTGCTAATTGAATTCTGAGTTGTTTCTTATAATAACGGTAATATCTAGAATGATTTATTTGAATATAGAGTGAAAGTTGAAATTGTATGAAAGAGAGTATTTTTGGACTGATTATCGCATGCGACATTTTCGAATTTTTGAACTATAACACAAAATTGGTTTGCTCGAAGTAAACCATCTAGTCCGGTCAATGTAGACATAAGAGCGTACAAAATTCGCACCCAGCTGAAAATTGGTAGCAGTGTTCGAAACACTATCATAAATGAAATCTAGAAAATCCTCACCGATCCGATTCCTGAGAAAAAAAAATTGACTAGAATAAATTCCGCTAAAACGGGTTTTCCAGCAAAACGATAAGTATTATCCTAAAATTGGCCCAAATAAAAATTAGAGATCACATAAGTAGATATAATAAATGTGATATTTCAAACGAATCCTCAATGGACTGCCTAAGTCATAGAAACGGGCGGAGTCACGAATTGGCTCTAATCAAAAAAGTTTATAAAGATAAAGCCCCAAAAGAAATATTACAATAAGTGTTTTCACATTTTTGGAGATACAATAAGACTTCTCTTTTATATATTTCGTTTTGGAAACTGTGTTTCAAAGGAGAAGTTTTCTAGACGAATCATTTGAATTAAATTAACTCATTTTAGTAAAAACGGATATGATTTTTGATAGGCAGGTTCTTTCAAGAAAATACACAAATTTGGATGATGATAACTTCTTGTGGTGTTGAATTCCTCTTTTCAAAAATTCCAGCACAATGAACTAAATTTTGTTATTCAAACATTTCAATAACAATAATTTATTCCCTCTTAAAAATGCAGATGTCGTATCACAGCCAGTTATTGCGTGTAAAAATAGTACTACTTTTTGACACTTCACTAGGGTAGATAAACATTCAATAACTATATTACCGATTGATGTTGGACTCTGACAGGTTTAAAAAAAATGTTTTTTTGATTGGAATTTCAGAAGTGAGTAAGACGAGAAAGTCTACATATTCACCTACAACAATAGTTGTGTTTGAATTGCTCTATTGGTGTTTCAATTATCATTACATCAGCATTATTATTAGCTTGTTATTTTCAGCAGTGCATGTCGAACCTATTTCAGACAAAATAACATCCTAACCTAATATATATATATATATATATATATATATATATATATATATATATATATATATATATATATATATATATATATATATATATATATATATGTATTTATAACCTTTATATCTACCGCCTGCTTTTCATATACACCATTACTAGGTACTTTGAAGAGAGTAAGAACAGAAACAACTAGACAATATTTTCATATATACTTACATCCAATACATTTCTCTGCATTAAGAGAAAGGGGTCCGAAATATGCAGATATTTAATAGATTGCCTAAGTCATTGCAGAAGTTCGGAGATCACAAACGCTTAAAAAAACCAGTTTACAATCCAATTCTCAAATGAAGGGTCCACTGCAATAATGATGAATGTCCTTTGTGTATCGTTTTAAGATAATTGAGTTCTAATTTTATAAACAGTGAAACAAAACTCTGACCTGAAGATAAGGAAATATTCATTTTTTAAGTTAAAGAACATGTATTGCATAACATTTCTTTTGTGGATAATCATACTTTGAGTACTATAAACCAAAAAAAAAATAATAATCTTGAATAAGTCTTCAGAAATAAGGACTATAATGATCAATGTCCACACTGCGTTAAAAGTCGATAATAATAGGTGTTTCAATGATTGGTTTCATCTTTAATACTCGGAGCATGAGGAAGTTGATCCTGATAACGTTTCGTTTCAGGCCTGCAGAACTTTTGCAGGTCGTTATATTTTGCTTTTGATATAGGCAGCTTGTCTTTATAAGCCAAACCAGGTAATTTGAATTCTCCCTCATTAATGCCTGCCTTCATAGACCGCAAATAAGAAGCTTTCTGTACTCTAAACTCACGCACCGAGCTCCACGCACATGTTCAGCCCATTCTTCAGCGAGTTCGATCCTAGTTTTTTGATTCAAGTAAGCCATGTTTCGATCGCATTCCATGTATGAGTGTTCTCTTATCGGAAATATAACTGTCACAGATTATAAGCAATTGCAACAATAAACTATGTAATGTAACATTCTCAACATAGTGTAATTTTTGTTTCGACCCCCACATGAGTCACAGAAAATTATAGGAGTCTTGGCCTGTTCATTAATTATATTAAATATGAAATGGAAGAGAGGACAACTCATCTGATCACTTTTTTCCGATACTCTCATCGTATGCGAGAAAGTAAGAAGAGTAATCAGCAAGTACACGAATATTAAACATAAAATAACTAAGCTGCCTTCTGTAATATAAATCGTTAGTAGTTATATTAGGTATGGGTAGATTTTTTGAGAAATCCTTTGCTATCGCTATTGTTGTGGCATCTTGCCTAGCACTTAAACGAGCTTTTTTTTTGTCATAAAATATTTCAGCACTTTTTTGTGAGCTAAGTTTTCAATTTGAAAAGTTAAGTTTTAGTTTTTTTTAGTTAAGTTTTGGCTTGGCAGTAAGACTGTAAGATGGCGCTCATTGCGAAGCGATGGACCTTCATCATTATTGCCGTGAACACCTGTGACGCTGAGCGTTTTAGCCGTGTAGCCTAATATCAAAAACATATTATCGCGAGACTGCAAGGGATATTGCTAGTATGTATGGAAATGAAATAACCAAAAACTTATTTCAGTCCACCGAATGACATTAGTCACTAAGGTTTTAATATTTTTGGACTTTCATCATTATTGCAGTGGACCCTTCAAATGTGAACCATTCAGTATAGAATAATTTGAAACATTATGTAGAGACAAGAAAGAATATTATCAAATTTCTCGTAATTCTAATTATATGTTTTTTTACTTTTTTGAAATTTTCATGCTTCACCTTCAATATTGCAATTATGTACCTAGTAATAATTATTGAAAATGAATATTATTAATTCTGGAACCAAAATGTCAACGTACATACGGAACGTAATTACCTAAGATAACGATTCATGTTTCTTCGTTCTCCCACATAATACAGTTTAATAAATATCCTCCATCAATGATATATTTCAATCAATCAAAATAATCAATTTATAATATTTTATTTTTGTAAGTTACACTGACCTATTGAATAATTCTACTTGTATTACAGATGCAGTGATGTATATACGTGGTGTATTTGTTATGACAATCACAAATCTTTCAACTTTTTGAATCGTTAATCTTAAAAACAATGGCTTTTATGAAAAAAAGTATCATAATATTTTAATAGATAAATATTTGATCTACAATTTTTGTTCGGGCTAATTTGATGATGAAACTTACCGTTCGGCTGAAAATCGCGAAAGACCTATTTTTGGGGACAAAGTTCACAGAATTTTTTTTTCCAGGTATTGGATCCATGAGTACGTTTTAGATTTTATTTATAATGGTATTTTCAACGATCGCAACAATCTTCAGCTGGGTGCGAAGTTTTGTAACTTAACACCTATTTTTTGATCTAATTTAGACTAATCGATAATTTTCGAATGTACAACAATTCGTGATGCGATAATAACTCTTGGATCGAAATTTCAAAAAAAAAGTTGCAGACGATGCTGCGAGTTATGTGGAAGAACAGCGAAAATTTCTTCTTCGTATAAAGGCCTATCAACTTGGAGATTGGGATTGTATAGTTCCGGAGCGACCTCCGTTCCAAAGATCGGATCCCGACTTGAAATGAGCGAATTAAGGTCCCTCGATTATCAGGTGCTAGTTAAAGAAAATTGAAAACGCTAACCAGTCAATAGAATAATGGTATGAAGTTGAAAAGAATTACGGTAATATGTTGAAAATATGACTCTATTCAAAATGTGTGAAAATTATTGGTTTCGCTTTGAAAATTAGTTTACAATAAAAAATAGAATGGATGCAACTAAGGGCTCAGTTCACGTCTGTCAACACCGTTGAAACAATACGTCCTTGAAATATCTGAATAAGTATAAGTATATAAGTTTAACTATAGTTTAATTGCATATATTTACGTTCAAATACCAGTGAATATCCCGCGCCAAACTACTATCGGCCTACTTCTAACCTGGACTGGTGGTAGTGAAGTTAATCTGAACCTTAAAAATCTAGTAAACATTATCTAAATGGTATAAGGAATTCCCATTAATAAACAAAAACTTTGTTTGAATTTATTTTTCAATCATTTTTTCATATTTTTATAAACACCATAAATAACTATAATATGACACACATGTAACAAAATACTAGATAAATTTGTACTAGGATAAATATTCCAGCAGTACTCAATAACTGCCAACAATAAAAACATTCCAGGTTTGGTGTATGATGTACAAAATACCAAATATAAAATTGAATGGAAATACCAACTATAAAATTGATAATGAAGAGATCTGGCCAATGCAATTCCAATAAAGTTCGTAATATAAAAAGGAAGAACAAATAATTGTACAATTTTTCTCATTTTATCTTCTATTTTTCCATACTTATCTGTTGGTGTTTTCCCCCCTTTCAGTTGATCATCAAACTGGGGTAAATAAACCTTTTGATGTGATAATTTCTTGAGATCTTTATGTCCTTCTTTTTCTTTCTTTATTTGTTTTTCAATTTGTCTTGTTATTATATTAAGTTTAGCGTAACTGGATAAATATTTTTTTAGTAGTGGTAAAAAAAATAAGAGCAAAATCAAATGCAAAATTAACAGAGAAACATGGAAGACACGGCTTTCAAATATTTCTCTAGGAAGAAATCTATAATTGACCGTCCACTTATGTTCAAATACTCTACCTACATCAAAACTGCCCTTAATATAACTCCAGTAATTATTCAATAAAAATGGAATTCCTAAAGTCAATTGTACTAATCCACATATAAATAAATTTATAAAAGTATCGAATAATGTTAAATTTGTTAAATATGCAATTAACAAACATGGAGCATAGAGCAGAATGTTCATTTTTACAGAAACGGCCAGGGAATAAAAAAAACTTCCCAATTTCCACTTGTTTGATATAAACAAATTTAAACTAATGAAAAATAACAAAACAGCTATAGGATCATTGAATAATCTCAATACATAGATAGAATGAATACGATATGATGTTAAAGTTGCTATAACCAAAGCATACGGAGGTATTTTAGCTGTAAGTATGTGAATTCTGTAGTTTAGAACTGTTTGAATAAGATAAATACACAAAAATATGTATTGTGCTATATAAAGATTTTTTCCTTGTGAAGTGATATAATATAATGATGAATAAACGTAGACAAATCCGGCAGGATACACAAGGGGACCCGTGTCACCTGTAAAAAAAGTTTGCTCAGAAATGTTTGGGGTATATAAAAAATTATCAATTCAAACTTCCACAGACATTATTTTCAGAAAATAAATTGAATTTAGAGGAATCTCTATTTTTCTTGTTTCTCAATCTCAAGTTCGTACAACTTGAACTTGGCTACGTCGTTCTGAGGAGCTCGAAACACGTGTCAACAGCTGCTTCCAATTGTTGTATATACCGACAATATTCACTATTGTTTGTGTTTTCTCCCGCTTTAGACATTTTGCATGTATTATTCAAATATAAGTTTGATCAAATCTCCCAATTCGTAGAATTCAAATGTGAAATGTGGAAGCCTTAAATGTTCTTTTAAGGAACCTCGAAGCTCGAAATACGTGTCAACGGTTGCTTCCAATTGCGGATTATACCGACAATATTCACTTTTGTTTACATTATATATATATATATATATATATATATATATATATATATATATATATATATATATATATATATATATATATATATATATATATATATATATATATATATATATATATATATTTAAAATTTATTTATTTCCTGTTTAAGATAGAATGTTTCGAATGTTTTTAGCAATAACAGGCTCCTTTTAATATGAAACACTAATAAACTAATATATTAATATTAGTTTTAAAATTAAATAAAATTTATTAAAAATTAATATTATTTTAAAACTAATTAATAGAACTATTAATTAGTTTTGACAAAGTTGTGATATACAACAAAACGTGAACAAAAATAAAGTTTTTCATATTAAAAGAAGCCTGTTATTGCTAAAAACATTCGAAACATTATATATATATATATATATATATATATATATATATATATATATATATATATATATATATATCTGTACCTTGGAGGGATACAACACTATGTTCATTTTTTTAAAACATATTGAATTTATTACAGAGTTAAAATCAGCTTTTCTCATATTTCTTAGAGCAATAGAGCACTATGTCGAAAACCAGTTAGAACCGGATATAGCATGTTTTAAAACAACACCAAATAGCTGTGCCAATAACACTTTTTGTTGAAAAAAAGTTTAAAACTCCTCTCCTGTAAAGTTATGAAAATGGACATAGTGTTGTATCCCTCCGAGGTACAGATATATAGTAAATACTGAGAGTCTTAATCGAAATATTTCAAATAAAACTCTCAGGGAGCTTTCTACACAAATGTTGTCAACGAGAACGAACCCATCACTTTCAAGAGTGAATATTAAGAGCGTTTCGAAAAGTTCATCGATCTTGTTGAATGATAATAGGATGCAATTGTTTCATCAGTCCATATTTAATCAATCAATCAAGAATCGATGACTTTCAAAACGAACATAGGTCCTATACCAAATTGAGGACAATTTTACCTAGTGAAATATTCACGTAGGCTCCCTCTATCGGAGAAAGGACGTATAAACTTCCCCTAGCGTTCAAGATTCCTACTCATGACAACAAGAGTGAGAGTGGAAAGCTTTGTAGATATTTCATTCGAACACTACAGAAAATTGTCCGCAATGTGTACGAATGATCCCGTGCCTAATCGCTCCAGATCACGCCCAGGCGGGCAGAAGTGTAGCTACTTTCAAGATTCACAAGTCATTCAATACTAGTAAATACTGAAACTCTTAATCGAAATATTTCAAATAAAACTTTCAGGGAGCTGTCTACAAAAATGTTGTCAACCCATCACTTTCAAGAGTGAATATTAAGAGCGTTTCATAAGAGCATAATAATAATATATATATATATATATATATATATATATATATATATATATATATATATATATATATATATATATATATATATATATATATATATATATATAAGAAAATGAACACTAAAACATTCATTTGAAAAATTCAAATTAATCAAGAGAATGTTATAGTAGAGCTAGATATGTGAACGTGTACAATGTGATGTCTCCACTATCCTTCAAGGGATAAATGTTAGAGAAATATTGAAATCGATGCCACACCTGATGGAAGTGCGAGACATATATGTTTCGTTCTGCAAGGAACTCGTCAGTCGCACCACGTCCATCGAAGTGAGGCAACGATTTCAACCCCCAAGCATCTTCTTTTGACTCCAAGTGGAAGACTGTAGAGTTATGAATACTCCACAATTCCATCTATAGGAATCAGTAGAAAACATCTCTCAGACTATAGACACACCAAGCATCGAAATTTCATATATCTTCAATACCCGTAGGTATCTACTAAATTGCAATGTCTATTTGACAAATATCATCGAACGATGTTTTTTTCAAATGAATGTTCTAGTGTTAATTTTCTTAAATATTTCATTCAGTGCCATAAGCACAAAATATTTCACCTCCATATATATATATATATATATATATATATATATATATATATATATATATATATATATATATATATATATATATATATATATATATATATATATATATATATATATATATATATATATATATATATATATATATATATATATATATATATATATATAGAATTAACAAACTAAAACATTTTCACATTCGCATAATTTTTGTAAAATTATCTAGCTCGATATCAGTATTTGATGAATGTACATTGTATTTATATCTGTTAGGTAATTTGAAATTAGGTATCCTTTTCATAGAAATTTAGAGACTCTTTGTCCAAAAAAACTCAATTAAAATAAGTGTAAATATTGAAAAAACCATTTTTGTGTGCTATTTTCAAAAATTCGTGCCTAATACATGATGAAGTATAGTATAACTGCAATCATTTCAACTTCTTTTGTTTTATATATACCAAGGCTGCTCAGCTTTTTACAAGTTGGGTCAGACGAACTATTAAAATATTTGCTGGAGGCAATTGATGACTTCTACTCTAATTATCTTCTGATGCATTAAAAACATATTATGAACCTAATCGTTATTTATTGAAATCATTTCAATTGAACCATTAAAAGTGTATGTTTATATCCCTTAAAACAATCTGAATAGAAATTAAATCATGTAATCGATATAATCAATGTGATTTTCTAACAAGCTTCTGTTGTTTGAACATATTTTTTTTTGTGTAGTCAGTCATAAAATCAAAGGTTGATGTTAACAATAATTCTCCAATATGTTGTTCACTTATTGATGTCCGGTAATTGTTTTATACAATTAAAATCTGAAATTTTTTTTTCATAAATTATGTTCCAAACAATTCGAAAATATTGGAGTATTTTGAAGCCAGGTCTGTTATAACGAGATAATATTTTGTAAAAACTATTTTTCAAAATTTTGCACAATCCTCAGAGGCATTTTGTGCTCACGAAGAAATTTTTTGACAGGAAAGCTTTTATTTCAAAATGATTTTGCAGTTCAGTGAGAGACATGTAAGAATTTCTGTCGAAGTGACAGGGATATTGAAGGGATTGATAAAAATTTGTTTCTTGATTTTACTATCAAAATTCTGAAATCTTCTCTCAATGTAATAAGTAATACGAAATGTAAAAATGTTACTGTCAATCTATACTGATGATGTTAATCTTCTCTTTCCAATGTATGCAAGTGTAAGAAAAATAATGATTTCTTGCCCTTAAATTTATTGAAAACTGATTTAATTTAGCTTTGAATCCACTTATCGAACTGAACATAGTTAGAAAGAACAATTTTTTTGCTAATACATGACATTCTAATCATTAAGTTAATTTGTAACATCAACAAGAAAGGCAAAATTACACACCCATACAATTTATCAGCAATTCGGTCTGAAAAAGTAATGCTTTTTTTCAATCATCAATCTCAATGTTTCTGTAGCATGGTAGATGTACAGTAGTAATGAAACAATGTTAGGAATTCTATAACAAACCTACACAATTGTTATTTTACCCAATCACTTCTGGTGCACTATCAGTATAAAAGAATATTATTATATTACATGATAAGTTTCTTCTCAATGCATTCATTAATTTCAAAAAATATATCTTTTCCTCAAGTTGTAGTTCTGGGCAGACAAAATATTAGTAAATTTTGCAATATATTACAGTGTCCCAACTACGCTTTTCTCTAGCTTTTTTTTAAATCAGATTCCATCTAAAGCAAAGGAACTGTCTCCTAACTGTAATATTTTGACGACTTTATTACAGGTCATTGAAAAACAGTTACGGCTCACATAGAAGCCAGTGAGCATGGGGTTGAACCGCCTTGATACATACATTTTAGGAAATGATTAAGAACCTTTCACAAAAGAATTCAAAATGATACATTTCTTAGTTTTTAGTATGCTGAAGCAAAACAAGAAAATATTTAACGACCAAATTATTACGGTAGTCATAATTAGTTTATATGTAGGTTCAATTCAGAAAATTCTCTCTGCTTTAATAACACTAATTCATATCCTAGCTTTATAAAACTCTCACCTCGAAGCTTACTGTAGTCCAAAGTTCCATTTAAAAAACCCTCTACTTCTTGCATATATGCTATCCAATCAATTTCCGTATAACTTATCACTTCAATGATGAAAATATTCAATATTAATTCGAAAACGAATAGCAAAATACATGTCGCTGTTAAGTAATGAGGATCAAATATTAATTTAGATATAAAATCTTTGTTCAAATATTGGTTTTGTAGCGATTCCCATATAGATGCTGAATTTTTTGTAGATTTAAGAATTTTCGGTTTAAGAAGTGCCATTATTTGTCTTATTGGTAGCCCTTGAATTAAATTTATTAGTGTCCTGGCTTTCCTCGCACGTTAGGTAAGTACTTTATTTTTAAAAATAAATATATAGGTTAAGGTTTCTGGTTTATTGATACTTAAAGTCAAATGTCACTGTATTTCAAATGTCACTGTCATTCAAATGTCACTGTTAGTTCAATCTCACTGGAGTCCCTTTCTTATTTATAGTCTAAGATTCCGATATAAAACGACCTTCGCCGGGATGCTTAATTGATAAAACATATTTTTTATTCAACTTAATTCGTCAATAAACATATTACATATGGGTTGCCTAACAAATTTTGGTCTACGGTATGTTTAATTAGTAACTAAAAATAATTATTTTAAGCATTCCATCCACAAAGCATACCAAAATAAGGGTATGTTCTGTGATTCCACCGGCTTGCTTTTTAGATAAATTCTATACCATTGTGAAACATGGTGAAATGATCTTCCGGGCTGATTGGCCGTGGTCAACTGGAACTCCTCCTCTTCCAGACGTTTCGTCCCTAACTGCGAGAGACATCTTCAGTGGCGGCGAGTGCTTCGACGTAGTGGTGTACTGGGCGACGACTCTGGAGCAAAGATTGTTAATGTCTGAACTACTCAGTCAAAACATCGGTAATCGGTAGCTATTTACATACAAATTCCAAAGGTATTCCTTAGTCTGTTGCTGAAAAAACACAGTAGCACTTTCTACACACTATACATCACATAATAGCACAACAACTAAAACGAGGATTTTGTTTTTACACAATTATGAGGTGGTAATAGTTAGGTATTATTTCTACCTCTCCAGGTATAACCGAAAAAATCACAACTTAAAACACAACAGATATTCCTGTTTATATAAGGCATTTGCGGGAAATTTCTTTTGCTTGTTCTTCACAACTTCAAACAATAGCACTTTTCACAACTTATTTTTGGATTTGAATGTTATATCTCTCGTTAAATAGCGATTTATTCAGCAGCAATGAGCAGAAACCATTACAACGCCATTACAGCATTATTATTTGTGGGTCTTGCTTCGATGTTGTCAGATTTCCTAGTACATGGCTTGTAATTAGAGTTAGGCTGTGCGAAAGTATGAAGACCATAGAGTATGCAAACGTTAGGTTGCCATTTTTTTTCCGTCACAACTATCGGGTAGCCAGGTATAAACAGGTAAGTCGATACTAACATTCTGCAGCGGTCTGTTAATCAATGAAAATTATACAGAATGAAGATTATTTCACTATAAACACGGTGGTATAGGGTTGCTTGCGAAAAATCAGTACCGAATACCGGTTGTTGAATTTAAAAAGGCAAAATATTGCTGCGAGTGAATGTATGCGACTGAGATTTCCCAACCAACCATCCTATGCGATAGACGAGGACACATATAGCAGCTGTTTGAAGTACGTCCATTCAAAGAAATAGAATTTGCATGCTATTTATTGTTAAAAATGAAAAGGATAGCGATAGACTCGTGTATGCTGTATTTTTGGAGTAGATTGTCGCATTTTTATATCGCATTTTTATGAAAAATTATTCTGCTAAAGAAGACAGCGAGCACTTTTTTAAAACTAAAAGGCATCGACTCCCACTCCATATCACCATGCTGGATATCATTAAGACAGAAAATTTTACGAACTATTTTCGTAAATTCCATGTGGCTTAACGCAACGGATCCAATATGCGTAAAACTTCAGCCTGAGAAGAGTGGTTGGTTCTTAGATGAATATTTAAAACCGGTAGGATTCATTGGAGATCATACACCTTCAAAGATAGAAGACATTGTCGAAAGAAGTGAAACGGAGAGTGATGACGAAGAAAATTCAGAAGTTGAAGGTCATAGTTATATGTCCGATGACTCGGAACCTAAATGATTTAAAAATTTTTTTTATTTATAATTTTTTACAATAAACAGAAGTATTTTTTAATTGTTGTTTTTTATTTTATCTTCTAATGATAAAGATAAAATTTACAAGATTAGTATTATATATGTATTACTATAACGTTCATTTTTACTGAAGATGTATTTATACTTTCGTGTCAAAAACAATATACACATAAATCATCAATTGATTAAAAAAAATAAATAACTATTCTCCTATTTTAATAATAAACTACTCCAAAATAATGTACAGCATATATGAGTCTATCACTATCCTTTTCATTTCCAACAACCACAGCCTAACCTAACTCTACTTACTTACTAACTCTACTTACTTATGCGTACTATCCTTCTTTAGATGGACGGACTTCAAACAGCTGCTATGCTGTGTCCTCGTCTATAGCGTAGGATGGTCGCTCTCAGTTGCACACATTCACTCGCAGCAATATTTTGCTTTTTAAAAATCAACAACCGGAATTCGGGACTGATTTTTCGCAAGCAACCCTATACCACCGAGTTTATAATAAAATAATCTTTATTGTGTGTAATTTTTGCTGTTTATACCTCGCTACCCAATAGTTGTGACGAAAAAACAATAGGCAATCTAACGTTTGCATTCTCTATGATCTTCATACTTTCGATTGGTATAGAATTTATCTAATAAGCAAGTCGGTGGAATGTTTAAAAAAAGTTTTTTATCTACTAATTAAACATAACCTGGACCAAAATTTGTTAGGCAACCCATATGTAATATGTTTATTGACAATGTAAGTTAAATAAAAAATACCTTTCATCAAATCGGTGTATCCCGGTGAAGGTTGTTTTATAACGGAATCCTATACTATTATAACATCATAATTAAAGCTCGGAAAAAATGCAACCGAAAAAGGCAAAAATATGTGCATTTCAATGCATCACAAATCGACAAAAAATGCAACGATTTTAGAAAATAATGCAAGAAATGATGTATATTATAATGATGAATAATACTATTTTTGTTAGATATAACTTCTATTTTGGAAGCTTTGTACGTTTTAGAGGTAATAAAAGGAACACTTAACTTATACAACATTTATTCTAAACTTAACTTATTCAAGATGGAGAGCGTTACTGCAACTGTGTATAGTTAGAGACATAGAGGAGCTTACATAATCCGTGTTACCAATACAAAATATCTGCAGGGTTGAAGCAATGTTGTAAACATTCCAACACCCCCACTGTTGAGACATTGCTTAAACATATACTAAACCTAATTTGCTGCAAAAATAAGAATTTTTGACATTGGTTAAACCTTTAGTTAGAATATCAGCAACCATCTCATTGGTGCTTATATATTGGACATCAATCAGTTTTTGATCTACACAATCTCTAATAAAATGATGTCTCACATCAATGTGCTTAGTTCTGCAGTGATTGGATTGGTTGGCAGACAATTTCTGGGCAGCTTGATTGTCATTGAAAACAACAATCTTGTCTTTGAAATGAAAAAGTTCAAAAAGCAGATTTTTCAAATATATTGCCTCCTTAGCTGCTTCACTTAAGGCCATGTACTCTGCCTCAGTACTCGATAAAGCAACTGTCTTTTGTTTTGTGCTTTGCCATGAAATGGCACCTCCAGATAATCTGAATACAAAACCGGTATAAGACCGTCTGTCATTTTTATCATTTGCCCAATCCGCATCAGCAAATCCCTGCAAATCGATATCATTCTTAAAATATTTCAATTTCAATTTCTTTGTTTGTTTCAAATATCTCAATATTCTCTTAGCACTTTGCCAATGTACATTAGTATACTTGTTATTGTATTGACTCAAGAAACTAACTGAGAAAGCAATATCTGGACGTGTTAAAATAGCCAAGTACATGAGACCTCCGATCAAGTTCTGATATGGAATATTGGGATCACAAATATTCTCATCAACCTTATTGAAATCTAAACTTGTATCTAAGGGCGTTTTCATCCCTTTACATTCTGTCATTTTAAATTTTGACAGTAGACTATCAATGTAACTTTCTTGATCTAAATATAAACATTTGTTGTCTTGGTCTCTGGTTATTTTTACACCTAAAATTTGTTTAGCATGTCCTAAATCTTTCACCTTAAATTTTGACTTTAAGCAACTTTTCAAATTAACAGACTCATTGATATCATTTGAAAAAACAAAAAAATCGTCTACATATAGAGCTATTATGGTAATGGACTCCTTTTTTCTTTTATAGTACAAACATGGCTCATGTTGAGACTTTAAATAATCTAATGACAATAAAATTTCATCTACTCTCATGTACCAAGCTCTAGAAGCTTGCTTCAAGCCATAAATAGCTTTTTCAATTTGAATACATGGTTTTCAAAACCCTTTTTGACAAAACCTTCTGGCTGTCTCATATATACAGTTTCTTCAAGAAAACCATTGAGAAAAGCAGTAGTTACATCTAAGTGAGTAATATCTAAATCTAATTTAACTGATAAACTCAGAAGGAGTTTCAACGTAGAGTGTCTCACTACAGGAGCAAAAGTTTCTTTATAGTCAACGTTTTCTTTCTGTGTGTAACCTTTCGCCACTAACCTCGCACGATACACTACACTATTGTCATTTCCACTCTTTAATTTATATACCCACTTGCACTCAACAACAGTTCCTTCTTTCGGTGGTTTCACTAACTCCCACGTATCATTTTCTTCAAGGAATGCATCTCGTTAAGCATGGCCACTTTCCACTTTTCTGCATCGGGACTTGATAATGCTTCTGGTACAGTTAAAGGAACATCTTCCAAGATTGTCTCTACATAACCTGGTGAACAAAGATATGTGACATGATCAGGATATATTTTGGTTTTAGGCTGTCTAGTTGATCGTCTAACTTGTTCGACATCAAGTGTGACATCTTCAGGGATATAATCAGCATCTGACTGGTCATTTATCTCTGCATCGATTTGATTACTTTCATCAGAGCTTGAATCCCCACTGAATCTTCATGTTCGAAGAGTTCATTACTGTGTTCTTGGATGATCACTTTAACCTCAGGGTGCCTCTCATCAATAGTCACATCTCTGCTGGTTACTATCTTTCTTGTAGTTGGATCATATAGACGAAAGCCTTTTATGTTTTCAGAATAGCCAACAAATATCATGCTCGTAGCTTTCTTGTCCCACTTTCGACGTTTCTCCTTAGGTATATGGACCATAGCTTTGCTACCAAAAATTCTCAATTTTTCAACATTTGGTTTCCTACTATGCCAAACCTCATAAGGTGTTTTGTTATCCAAACATGATGTTACTGACCTGTTTATCAGAAATACTGCTGTGTTAACAGCTTCTGCCCAAAAAGATTTGTCGAGGCCTGCATCAAACAACAAACATCTACTTTTTCAATTATAGAACGATTCATTCTTTCACTTAATCCATTTTGTTGTGGCGTGAAGGGATTTGTCTGCTGATGAATAATTCCACAGTATCTCAGGAAATTTTCAAATTCAATACTACAAAATTCACCTCCACCATCAGTTCTCAAAATTTTTAGTTTTTCATTCTTCTGATTTTCCACTAACATTTTGAATTCTTTAAATCGTTGGAAAGCTTCATCTTTGCTTTTTAGGAAGTACACAAAAACCATACGACTGTAATCATCTTCTAAAAGTAGAAAGTACTTACTTTTTCCTAGTGATAACATTTCCATTGGTCCACATAAGTCTGCATGTATTATTTCTAAGAAAGCAGTTGCTCTATGGCCTTTGTTAGAGAATGGTAATTTGGTTTGTTTACCTTCACAGCAAACTTCACAAAATTTCTTCGATACCTTTCCATTAATTTGTAAACCATCTACAGTATCTTTATCATTCATTATTTGTAAGTTTTTGTAATTCATATGTCCAAACCTGCGATGCCAAGTCTCATCATTAACTGCTAGATTTACAGAAGCACTGGGACAACTTTGCAGTGTATCTTTCTCATAGTTCAATTTGAACACATGACCCAAAGAGTCTGCAGTAGCCACTACCTTTCCCAGTTTATTGGTGATGATACAACCATTTTCTGTAAATTCCACTTTATTGCCATTTTTGATAATTTGGCCTACTGACAAAAGATTGGTTGTTATACCTGGGCAATAATAAACATTATCAATCTTAATGCTATGTTCTTCTTTCCCAATAACTGTTTTGATATACACAGTACCATAAATTGAAGTTGTCATTTTCGATTTATTAGCAACTGTTATTTCCTTTACTTTTCCATCTGTTTTGATGTTCTGTAACCAATCCTTTCTAGCAGTAAGATGTACACTCGCTCCAGAATCTACATAAATATCACTATCATCGAACTGTCCACTCATGAATATTGCATTAAAAGCATTCATGTCTTCTACAGTTGAAGTTTTAGACTTCGAATTTTTAGGGTTATGTTTTTGTCTGTTTGGGCATTTTGTTACAAAATGACCACGTTCTTTACAACCATAACATATTACGTCATATTTATTTGTTTTGTTTTGGAACTTCTTGTTACCTGTGGTACCCTCTTTTGGATATTTCCGGAAAGTTCCTTTAGCTACGAATGCTCCATTTGACGGTCCGCTACTACTACCATCTGTCTGCATGTCTAGCAGTTTAGTTTTGATAGAATCTGTAGTTATATCCAAACCACTGTTTTCTATAGCCATTATCATTGGAGAAAACTTTTCTGGAAGACCAGCTAAAAGAAGCGATCCTACCCATTCATCATCAATCTTGAAACCTGTTCTTCTTAATTTCTGAGAAGTTTCAATAACCTGATTGATGTACGATTCCATTGAATTGCAGTTGTTTAGACGCAAGTTGATTAGGGTTCTCAATAGTCCTATTTTGCGTGAGAAGCCCGAATCTTCGTAAAGGTTTCTTAATTTATCACATACTTCCTTCACGTTTCTTGTTTCTTTCACGTGAATGTACAAGGAGGGATCAATTGTAAGGATCACTTTTGCCTTGGCTTTGGCCACTAACACTGTGTCCTGTTCTGTTCCGTTTAAACAGTTAGTTAATCCTTCCAATACAGCTACGTTTTCAATTGCGAAACTCCATTCATCATAGTTCTCGCGTCCTAAGAGTTTGGGAATGTTGTTGAAATACGATACCGCCATTTTGACTTGTTGCACGTGCACGTTTTACTCAACACGACTTTACTGACCGAATTTCACTCTCAGTTATTTAGTAACTTTTAAAATTCACTACGTACTTTGCCTGGTCCCATAACCTGTTAGATATAACTTCTATTTTGGAAGCTTTGTACGTTTTAGAGGTAATAAAAGGAACACTTAACTTATACAACATTTATTCTAAACTTAACTTATTCAAGATGGAGAGCGTTACTGCAACTGTGTATAGTTAGAGACATAGAGGAGCTTACATAATCCGTGTTACCAATACAAAATATCTGCAGGGTTGAAGCAATGTTGTAAACATTCCAACATATTTAAACAGGCATAAGTCACGTCTTACAATTGTTGTAAAAACTATCATTAATTATGTGTTTTTCATAGTTTTCTAGGAGGAAACTTTGTCTCTTGTCAGAACATGTGTGTTTAAAAATTGAAAAATTTCGTTCAACATCAACTGATATAATGGGAGCATATTTATATTTACAAATGATGTTTAATTATAAATTTGGTATATTTACATCGTTTTCATCTATAAAAATTTTCGACATATTTTTCAAAATTTGAAAGCCTGTATTATTTTGAGCCACAGAATTGAATTTACTTAGAACGACGGTCCCAATTTGTCTACCGACTTTCTTACAATTTGACTCAAACTGGCTAATTAGAGCTACTGATTCCGTTATGGAATCAGTAGCAGGAATGCAAGAGTTGAAGTAATGAAATACAAGATTTTTCTAAATTTTTAATAGTTGTAGATACAAACATATAATTGGTTTTTATAAATATTAAATTATTCTTTATTAATGAATTTTTAAAAAGATTTTTTCAGTTTAAAATAGATGTAAATGAAGAGTCACTCAGATCGTCAATCACATGTTCAATGGCGTGGTAATTGTCAGCATAAAATATAGCTGCATCCAACCAGGTACCCCAACGAGTTATTACAGGTTGTTGAGGTAAGGCAAGATTTGTAAATTTTTCTTTGTAAAATTGATCGCGTGTCGGAGCTTTTAAAAATCCTTTTTTTACATTGTCAATTAGGTCATTGACCAAAGGAAACTGCTCTATTATACATTCTGCCACTCTATTAATTCCATGAGCTAGACAGGTTACATGTTGCAGATTCGAAACAAATATTTTTAAATTTTGTCCAGCTTCAATCATGTAAGGTGCTGCATCAAAAAAAATAATAAAATAAATTTTTCTGTGGGAACAAATTGGGACAAAAAAAATTGTGCAATGAATCTTGGACAAATCGTGCATTGTTAAATTATTAGCTTTTTCATGTTTTTTTGAAGCAAAAAAAAAGGCTCTGCTTGGATTTGTTTCCCCTAAAACACCTATTAACGCATGTGCGATATATCTACCGCACGAATCGGTGGTTTCGTCTACAACAGTGTTTTTCAACCTTTTTCATGATGCGACCCCCTTGGTATGAAAAAATATTTCGCGACCCCCCGACCCTTCGCATTTTTATCATATATGTATGTGTATGTTACAGCGTTACAAATATTCGTTCCTTACGACGTATTTTTATGCGTCTTCATAATTAGGATTCGGATATAAGTACATAATATAGTATGTACTTAAAACACATCATTTTAAATCCATATACATCGAATACGTCGCAGCAATTTACGGGGGAGGGGTCGCGGGACGACGCGATACTCAGTCAATTCACGTCGACGTTCAATTGTTTGACTACCGTTAGACATTGTTTTTACTTTTATTTGTAAGAATTACGCATTTGTAGTGATTTGTAATAATTTAACATGGATAAATTCCTGAAAAGATCAACAGAACCGTCAACTTCTGGTGAAAGTAGTGGAAGTAAAACAAAGAAAAAACGTCTTTATGACGACAATTATTTGAAATTCGGGTTTACTGTGATTGACAATAAACCACAGTGCGTTATTTGCTTTGAAACTTTATCAAGAGAAAGCATGAAGCTGTCGAAGTTAACACGCCACCTTAACACAAAACATCCAAATGAAAAAAATAAGCCCGTAGAATTTTTTGAGAGAAAATTGCAAGCTCTTCAACATCAAAAAAATGGTATAGTACAAATGTCCAACCTAAATGAGAAAGCGTTGCTTGCTAGTTATCGAGTTGCTTTTCGTGTGGCTAAAGCAGGAAAACCTCACACTATTGCCGAAAATTTGATTTTACCAGCTATATTAGATATAGCAGATATTATGTTTGGGAAACAAGAGGTCGAAAAACTCAAAAGTATACCTCTCTCTGACAATACCATTCAATGCAGGATAAGCGATATGGCCACTGACTTCGTGATCAAGTCATAGAAAAAATAAAGGAAAGCACTTTTGTATCTTTGCAATTTGATGAATCCACGGACATTGCGGGATGTGCGCAGTTTGTAGCTTTTGTGCGTTTTGAATCCTGTGATAAATTAATGGAAGAAATACTATTTTGCAGAGCGCTTCCCACAAATACTACAGGTCAGTGTTTGCATAACATGTTCCTAGAAGCTACGCAAGATATGAATATCGTTTGGGCAAATAAATGCATTGCTATTTGCAGCGACGGAGCAAAAGCGATGACTGGTGCGAAGAGTGGATTTATTGCTAGGCTGAAAGAACAGATGCCAAACGCTTGTTGGGTGCATTGCTTTCTCCATCGACAAGCTCTTGCGGCCGAAGTCTTGCCACAGGAATACAGCCAAGTTCTAAATATTATTATAAAGATTGTAAATTCTATTAAAGGAAAAGCGTTGCAGTCACGATTGTTTCGGATTATTTATGAAGATATGGGGACACTCCACCAAAATTTACTCTACCATACAGAGGTTAGGTGGTTGTCAAAAGATAAAGTACTGGCAAGAGTTATGGAACTTCGTGCTGAACTTTTAATATATTTACAGCAGGCTAAGTCAGAATACTCCGAATTCATTTGCGCCCCGGAATTTCTTTTGCAATTAGCTTTTCTTTCTGACTTATTTGAGCATTTAAATATCTTGAATAAAAGTCTTCAAGGGCGAAATGAAAATGTCATCACTGCAAAAGACAAAATACATGGCTTTACAAAAAAATTGACTTGTGGTCGTCGTCCATAAATCAAAATAACTTCGATTCATTTTCGTCGACACAATCTTTTACTGAAGAAGTCGGATGTGAGATAAACATCAAGACATATGTACCTGGTATGAAAGAGTTGTTAGATAATTTGAAAGAAGAATTGTGTCATTTCTTCTCCGAGCAAGAGATATCAGAGAACACTGGGCAGAGGTGAATCTTAAATCCGTTTTTAAATGCAGCTATAAATGAGTCTAATTTACCAAATAAGCTCAAAGAGAAACTGCTAGAATTATCTGCCGATGGGATGTTACACTTGGAATTCAAGTCTTCTTATTTGGATACCTTTTGGTTAAGGAGAAAAACAGAATACCCGGAATTGACAACTGAGGCTTTGAAGTGTTTGATTCCATTTGCCACCTCGTACTTATGCGAGTTGACATTTTCATCGATGGCCCAGATAAAGAGTAAGCAAAGAAATCGCTTAAATTTGGAAAACGATTTAATTCTATGTGTCGCAAATACAGATCCACGATGGGATAAATTAATTAATAAAAAACAAGCACAACCTTCGCATTAATTAACATGGGTCTTAGGATTTTTTAGATTTTATTTGTTGTTTCTCTTACTTAATAAATAAATGAATATTAATAATTTTTATTGTTTTTTTTTACTAAAGTACCTAGTTCTCTCGACCTCTGGCGACCCCCCTACAGAAGTTTCGCGACCCCCTAGGGGGTCGCGACCCACAGTTTGAAAAACACTGGTCTACAACAATATAGAAATAGTTTGAATTGACCTCGTTTTTGATACAAGTTAATGTTTGTTTATAAATTGAGCCGAAACTTGCTTTACGTAAGGTCGACTCGTCAGGAATATTTAGTTTACAATATTTTCATGAAAATTCCTCCAGGTAGGGATTATTCAACTTGCTCAACGGTATGTTACAATCATTGCCTTCCACAAATCCTCATTAAACTCTTTTTGGTTGTCTTTTTTTGGCTTCTGTTGTTGGAGGCAACCTCTTAAGGTTTGTTGCAATGATAATTACTGCATATTGGAAATATGCTTTGCAGATTTCACGTGTTGATCCACAATGAATTTTTTCTCGGCGTGGATCTATAATGGGAATGGAAAACTACTGATAATTTTTACAAGACAAATATACGCAAAAAAAACAAATATCTAAGTGAAAAATAATTCGACACCCTGTATGTTTTTAAAAGGACAATTTTTTTAATTGTTAGGCACAAAGAACGTGTCAATCACGTCTGACCATATCATTCACCCTTTTGTTTTATAATTATCTCTTAAAATAGGTTTAACAGTTTTATGATTTTATGATCTTGTGATCATTAAACGCCTTTATTATAAACGAGAAGTTTACAAAATCGATGAAAACCCTCAAAACTCATTAAATAAACAACAAAATAGTAACATCCGGTTACAATTTGTTAAAAAATAAGTTGCGTATAAGTGCAAAAAAAATGAAAAATATGTTTTCTTAATCAAGAAATGTTACCTATATCTTGAATACATGAATACTTCACTTTTAGATAAAACATACTTCAAAACCAAAGTCAATAGCAATATGTAACATATAGTTACAATTCTGAACACACTGTACAAAAAAGAAGGTCTCCATCCCAAGTGAGTTCTGGGTGACACTTTGTCCACATATCATTAAATGTCTTTTTATGCATTTCGACTTAAACACTTGTATATTGTATCCTTATTAAAAGAAAGTAAAATAGTTTCACTGTTCACTAATCGTAATGCTTTCGTTCGAAGATAGAATTAAAGGTTTACCTAATATTTACCTGAGGAGGCCGCTCCGGCTGCGATGTTTTGGAAATCCCCCGGTTACAGTTACTTGTTTATGGTATTTGGTATTTCCCATTTTGGGGTACCAGGTAGTTCCAAACCCAAACAGATTTGAAAATTCCATAATGAAAACTTTCTGTTCGATAGGATTTTAAAATAATTGGCAATAAATGCAAAAAATGCTCAAATCTTAAAAAAAATGCATTTTTTGGGAAGAAGTATAAAAAAATGCAAAAGATGCAAATAAAAGCAAGTTGCATTTTTTTCGAGTTCTAATCATAATTTACCCAAATTTATTCTCGTTATTATTATCATGTGGAAAGGAAAGGCTTATGTACAGAGGATCCAGTTGATTCAAAACAGGGCAATGCGAATATTATTATGCTGTTCTCGTAATAACCCAATTAATTTGAGGCTCTAAACATTGATGGCTATCGATACAGCGAAGCATAGGAATGTGTAGACAATGTAAATTTTTAAACTGAAAAAATAAATTATTGCCAGAATTTTTACAGGAATGCAAACCTGCTAGATCTGAAAGGCACCTTAGTTTGAAATCACACGATCTTATTGATATTGAGATTTGCTAGAAGCACTGACATATTGAAGTATCATTTATGTGGTGGTCCTGGGCTATTCAACGCATTGTCCTTGGAAATAAACAATGCATAATCTATCAGGATATTTATACGCAAGATAAAGAGAAGTAGTATTTGGAGAATAATGATGCTAAAACCATTACTATCATATTGATTTTTTTTGTGAATGAGTTAACTTGTATTTTTTGTTGTAAGTAAGTAGCTAGGTAGCTCATAATAAATAAATTTCATCTTTCTCTGACATACATTAACTATTCTAAATACCAACATAATGTTACAGATTTACCCTCAATGGTTTATGGATGTTTGGAGAAATGATGAGACTGTTGAGAACCGTGGTTGGCACGACCAGAGAGCTCATCTAGGAGTTGCATTTTCGATGTTGAGGAGATTGAACTGCCTCCGGACTCCCGTTTCGGCCTTGGTTCAAGAAACAACAACCACGTATCGGAATAGAGTTCTTTGCAAATAAGGTTAAATATAAGAAAATACTAGTGTCGTTTCCAGTCATAGAATAATATATAACAGTTATCTAGAATACAGTCAAAATAGACAGAATTGTGACATAAGTGATATTGACATTTGTTGTGTTTATTTTTCAGTTTGTAAATAAAGGATTATTTATTGATTGTTAAAACTTAGTTATTGGAATTCATCCGTCAAAACCCATAATCGTAACAATAAACATATTGTGACAGATTTGTCCTGAAGCTGCCCCTATGGTTTATGGACGTTGCTAGAAATGACGAGACTGTTGAGAACCGTCGTAGGCACGACCAGAAGGCTCTTCTAGTAGGTTCATTTCTATGTTCATGGATCTGTCACTCTCTCTGAGACTCGACTCTTCGCTAACTACAACAACAACCACGTGTGTCGAATAGTTTGTTCACTGCAAATACTGATAAATATAAATCTAAATACTACTGTCGTTGAATATTTCACAGCCTAACTCTACTTACAAGCCATGAACGTAGACTTGGCAACGCCGCATCTGCTCAATCAGGTAGACCGATCAATCTTCGACGTCGGTTTACTGCATGTTAATAATTGCCTTTTCAGAAAAATTTTCAGCGAAACGGTACTTTGTATAAAAAATAGTTTCGACAAAAATTGTTGATCATACAATTATCTATAGAAATTAATAATAAACTTTTTTTCTAAGAAGAACTATGTCTGAGTTATAGCGATTCAAATGTTGTTGTTTTAGTATGTACACTAACAAGTTCACTTTATCAATTAGAATTGACAATATGCTATAAATTACATTATTTTTCATTCTCAGGTGAGAGTAAGTTTAATGCGTCAATTCCTTTAGACCTTTAATGATATGTGTACAGTAATTTGGATGGTAGAATGATTCTGATATCATATTTATAACGAGCAAGCAAATTTTCCAGTTGAGACTATCTAGTTAATTGCAGTTGTAAAATCCATTTTAAATCATTAGGAGACAGTTTATTTTTATTGATAAAAACATTTACATGCATATCTGAATCTACTAAAATCTGATTAATAATTTGTATACTGTTTATTTGTGAACATTCAGTTACGTTGGTTGGAAAAACTAGAGTGTAAAAAAATGCTGTTAGTTTCAAAAGTTTTTATATTCCACGATTTACATGTTAAAATCTTTTTTTATAATTCGATGTTAAATCAACAAAATTACAAATTGAATATGAGTTTTCAAATGCTTCATTCAATTTCTCACAATGTTCCTTCAATGCTGGTTCTTTCAGCTGAATATTCTCTTTGATAGTGGATTGTTTTTGATAAGCAGGGGTAATGAAGAAAAATACTTGGCACTGCACTTAAATTGAGTTCAACTTCATCAATCTAGCCTTCTGTTGATCAATCTAGCCAAGAATGAATACCTTCTCTTGTAAGTGCTCCTTCTGGAAAATGTTTGGCATTAACTACAAAATATTTTGTGGGGGTCCATGATGCCCTAGGAATATTTTTTAAGCAGTGATTCGTTAGATTACCATCCTATGGAAAACGAAATACAGAAACTTGTGGTTCGC
Organism: Henosepilachna vigintioctopunctata; assembly: GCA_030704895.1. Classification (NCBI taxonomy): domain Eukaryota; kingdom Metazoa; phylum Arthropoda; class Insecta; order Coleoptera; family Coccinellidae; genus Henosepilachna; species Henosepilachna vigintioctopunctata. Next base: position 1,700,828 of record JARQZJ010000036.1, on the reverse strand, counting down.
CGGCCTCGAGGTTCGAGGCCATGAAATGAATATGTGACATGTCAGAAGGTCGTCTGAATACTGCCGCCATTTCTTGTAGTGATATACTAAAGCAAACAGGACGCTTTCCAAAACTTCCGCAGTTTGAAGTTGAATAATTTGAGTTTTTGAATGAATTCTATATTTTTGAATAGTGTACAGTGTATTGCAAGTGTTGATGTTGATAATTTGTTGAAATCTCAACATCAAACACTAAAAAACGAAGTGTTTAGTTTGTTTACAAATTTCAGTGAAACGAAATCAATTTTGTGTTGTTTAATACTTTCGTAGTTTGAAGTTGAATATTTCACGATTTCAGTTCTAGTCCTCTATTCATCAATTTTCTATAGTGTTATTTACGTGCTAGTATTGATAGTTTGTGGATAACATAACATCAAATTATAAAAACGAAGTGTTTTGTGTGTACCCATTTAATCGAATCGAATTTGTGTTGTGATTTGAGTAAGAATTACTTACAAATAATTTTTTTGTGAAATATAGTGTAGAGGATAGGTATTCCGTAGATGATTCAGTAAGTTTCAAGCTTGGAATAGGTGAGTTCCTAATAAGATATTTTCTTAAAATGACTTCTTAAACTTGTTGCATTCCTGGTTGTAAATCGAATTATAGGAGCTTTATTTTTTAAATTTATTTCTCTCGAACGGGCCTTTTTGCATAATATACACCAGAAAGCAATTTTGTGTAATCTCACTATTTTAAGCGTGTCATTGGATGAGTCTTTGAAAGATTTTTATTGTTGCTGTTTATGTGGTGAAGACAATAAAAATATTCTGAACATGCTGTGTTCCATTTTTTCGAATATCTTATTGAATAACTACACAAAAAAAAATTAAGCTGGACACGAGAAAACTGAATCAAAAAATAAACGAAGAAAGCTCATTACTTTCATAAAGTAGTTTGTTGGTTGCGCTATTCAGAAATATAATATTTATTTATACTTAGGTAAATTATTCACTTTGAGTAATTCCTACAGCGTTTCTTTCAAGGTTCCTATTCTCTCAAATAATTCAGTAAATTTGGATAGGCAACTTTTCATGTAAATAAATCCCACTCACTAATAAAAGTATTTTTTACGCAGTGGGGCTTTATCGAAAACATCGTTGTTTTCTTGCAATAATAAATGGTTTACATTTTTCTGTTACAGAAATATGTGTTCACAATACCCAATATAATATTCTATATGTTATAAATACTAATAATATTTCTTGTTTGTCCGCAATATACAAAAAGAGTTGAAATAATGATTGAAATCTTGGAACATATGACTAGGATAGTATACAACTAAACACAATTTGGCAACACCGAGGGACTACGCTCTTCATGGCCTGTAGTAAAGGTGGTCGTGACAAGACCTGTAAAAGATAAGTTCTAAATAACTACTAAATCTAACGAAGGGTAAGTAACTCTACTAATCACAAAAAAGAACAATTTTAGAAAATAATGCTTTTGTTAATATCTGAACTACTCAGTCAAAACATCAGTGATAGGAAGCTTTTAATACAATTTTCAAAGGTATTCCTCAGTGTATTGCTGAAAAAAATACAGTAGCATTTACTACAAACTATATACATCACATAATAGCACAACAACTAAAACGCGGATTTTTTATTTTACACAATTATAAATGGAAAATGTTAGGTGTTATTTCAACCTCTCCTGGTATAACCAAAAAAAAAGCACAACTTAAATCACAGCAGATATTCCTGTTGATATACGAAATTTGCGGCAAATTTTTTTGCTTGTTCTTCACAACTTCAAAGAATAACACTTTTCACAACTTATTTTTGGATTTGAATGTTATTTCTTTCGTTAAACAGCTATTTATTCAGCAGCAATGAGCAGAAACCATTGCAACACCATTACAGCACCTCTATTTATGGGTGTTCCTTCGATGTTGCCAGATTTCCTAATTCATGGCTTGTAAGTAGAGTTAGGCTGTGCCTAAGTGTGTTAACACGTATTTCTGCATTTCTTAAAATCTGATTTTTATGATATGAAATGATTTGTATACTGTTTATTTTGGAACATTTGGTTTTTGATGGAAAATCTAGAGTGTAAAAAAACATGCTGTTATTCAGCAGCAATGAGCAGAAACCATTACAACATCTCTATTTCTAGGACCGCCTCAGATGTTGCCAGATTTCCTAGTTTATGGCTTGTAGGTAGAGTTAGGTTGTGTAACAACATCCATTGAAAATAAACTAATCAATATCATAAAGTGTAATACACTGAACATTATGTTCTGTGGTGTAATACGTAGAAAATATTGAAGGTAGGTTCTTAGGGTATATTCTGTGCTGTAGTAGTTCATGTTTCACTTTTTTATGTATTAAACTTGATTTGGATATTCTGACATTTCTTTATTGTTTTAGCTCAAAAGTGAGTTATGATTTTAATGTATATTCATTCCTATATTATTTATATATTTTAATTAATTTTAATTTATTCTCGTGTAGTTTTTGGGTATACCACAATTATTTATATTCAAATATATTGTCAAATTTTACTTTATTTAAACATATTAGGTACATTAGTTATATATTTTTTATAGATTTTGAACTATTGGATATATCCAGTGTGAAGATGGAAACAGCTCGTATTTGCAGTGATAAAGGTGCTTTTTTTTTAAATTTGATAATTTTGGTATACCATAAATTTTAATATTCTGTCTTTCAGGAGAGTCTCCTAAAATTTTTGGTCCTCTCTTATTCGAGGATAAAAATTCCGATCATTTGAATGCTGAAATAGCTTGCTTATTATGTGATGACATCTTCAATTTGAATTTGAGTTTAGCCTTATTCTTGAGACATATTTTTGAGGTTCATCATGTTGTTATAGAAGATGTTCAAAATATTCCAAATTTACCAGAGTAAGTATAAAACACAAATTCTATACATGATATGTAATTTATTTTGAATTTTTAAGGTACCTCAAGTACTGGAAAGATAAATTTAAGACCAAAAACATTGAGGAGATTGTACCTACTCTAAGGATTGATTCTACTGATCGCACTTATCATCTCTTATCATCTTTACTTAGAGAAGATAAAGAGTTAAGACACAAACTCAATTTGAAGTATACTCTTCATGTCCAGGAGTTTGAGAGGTGTGATGCTAACTATGTGAAACCATGTTTATTTTGCAAACTCCAGTTTGAAGGTGAGAAGTCTTCAAGCTTTCTGCAAGTTTATGTAGGTGTACTGGTATCCTTACTAATTAATAAATTCAGAAATTGTAGATTGAAAACAGTATTCTAATATTTTATTCAAATCAAGTGTTGTGACAAATTAGACATGGTCTCCTATACTTTAACTTCAAAAACCTTAGTTAGGTACACCCCTTTAAAACCTTGTGGAGACTTTCTATATATTTATCTGAGATTTCATTGATGTGCTGTTACCTGTTCTTATTTTTCATTCCATTCTGATCCTGGTAATAGTTCCTCATTGATATCTTTCTAAAATGTCTTATATACTGTTTCAATGTCAGAATTACAAGTAGGATACTTCAAAACAGTAATTCCAACAATATCTAGGTTCTAAATTCACGACAATTTGCGCTAGTATTTTAACTTGCATTATTTATGTATAGTATATGAAACTATAATATATATTTTTCTAAAGTATATATATATATATATATATATATATATATATATATATATATATATATATATATATATATATATATATATATATATATATATATATATATATATATATATATATATTTGATTAATTCAATTGTCTTCTATTGTATCATTAAGTAAGTCATCAACGCAGAACTCTTTCAAAATAATATTTTAATTCGTATTTATTTTTCCTGTGATAATGCAATTAGATCCAATGCTCTAATGTCTAGAAAATACGAAAGTCTCAAACCGTAGGTTACACGTAAGATTCTATAATGTTTTATCAGTTCATTAAATTACGCCAAAGTATTATTTCGAACAATATTGTGTTGTCTGAACTTTGATAAAATCGAAAATAAATCGTTTTGGACAGCAGATTTGTTAAACCCAACTTCATATAGACTCAAATTATTATTTATTTTTAGTGAACCATTGAAAACTATATTAAGTGAACATCACATCATACACATTCACATATCTAGCTCTACTATAACATACTCTTGGTTAATTCGAATTTTTCAAATGAATGTTCTAGTATTCATTTTCTTAAATATATATATATATATATATATATATATATATATATATATATATATATATATATATATATATATATATCTACCTTATATTTTTGAAAATATTTATTTATTTTGATGAATTTTTGATGTGAATAGATGTAAATGAGTAATATTATCACGAAATAATCATCTTCAGAATTTGTGCAATCTATTTACGAAAAATATCATCCCCTTTATATATATCAATAGTTTTTGTTATACCTCATATTTTCTAAATGCACATTTCTTTCAAAAAATTTCGAACGAAATACCTTAAAATAAACATTGCTCATGAGATTTATTTGTTTTCAGAATTTGTTCAATCCATTTACTACTAGTTTCACCCCTCTGAAATAAATCAATCTTCATTCCCTCTCTACGCTACTGATCAAGTCCTACAAGTACTGATACACATCCTAACCAAGTAAATGTTTTCATAAATTTCTGCTTTTATGTATTTCATTTACACCTTTTCAAGTCACCAGTGCAGTAGTGTACTTAATGCGTGTTCTTTCACGTGGTTTCCCACTACGGTTATTCCTCGATTTTTTGTAGTTCGATATGATAAAAATTGATACGCGAATGGGAGAAACAATAAAGTTATTTCCATAGGATAATTTGAACACTTGAATTCGATTTACACTTTTCCAATCTGCTCTAGAGTTTTCACAGTTTTTTCATTTATAATCAAATTCTGTTAACGTCTGAAGAATGGGTTATACCGACGAAACCCGTTATGACAATAAAAGGTTAAAATCAAATACACGTCTTTGAATTTTCCTTTAGTTATAATGGATTTGCATATATGCTAATACTATCCAACAAAGTTATTTGTTTAATTGTACAAATACAATTACGATTTTTACATTTTACAATTTACGATCTAGGAAGGTATCCATTTATTTTGGTAGAAATACTTCGAAATAAGCACAGCTTATGAGAGTTTTTTCATTATGAATTTGTTTAATCCATTCTAGTGAAATCAACGCTTCCTCAAAGTTTCTGATATTTTTTGTCTGTTTCGCAGAAATAAATTCCGATAACTACTGTCTGCTTGGTTTTGTATCGTAGTATCGTAGAGGAGGAATGAAGGTTGAAGTATTTCAGAGGGCTGAAAATGGTAGTGAATGGATTGAACAAATTCTGAAAACAAAAAATCTCATCAGGAATGTTTATTTCGATGTATTCCATTCGAATTTTTTTTATATAAATATATATATATATATATATATATATATATATATATATATATATATATATATATATATATATATATATATATATATATATATATATATATATATATATATATATATATATATATATATATATATATATATATATATATATATATATATATATATATATATATATATATAAGGGGATGATATTTTTCGTAAATGGATTGAACAAATTCTGAAAATGATTATTTCGTAATAATATTACTCATTCACATCTAAACACATCAAGAATTCATCAAAATGTTGGCTTATTGTAATTTATTCGCATTATCATATTGTATTAGATCCCGCCGATCCTGGCGTTTGTGCGCACTTTAGACAAACCGGTGGCTGAAAAACCGGAGGTCAGTTTCACACACATTTATTTTGTATAAATGAGATTACATTTTATTATATATATATATATATATATATATATATATATATATATATATATATATATATATATATATATATATATATATATATATATGTGTGTGTGTGTTTTGTTACCTCGGATGCAGCTTGCTATTAATCGTATTTTGGAAAAGATATTCAATTGTTCACGATTTCACTGTTTTCACATCAGGTACAAGGCTGAATTTTCTGGAACATTTGTCAATAACACATAACTTCCAGTTGGGAAACCCACAAAATTTAGTATATGTAGAAGAATTAATTGATAAAATAGAAAACAAAATGAAAGAACTCAAGTGCATATACTGTGAGAAAACTTTTCCAGAAAGACAAGTTCTAAAGGAGCATATGAGAAAAAAACTTCATAAAAGAATCAATCCAAAAATAACGAATATGACAAGTTTTATATTGTAAACTATCTGGAAATCGACAAAAATTGGCAAGATTTGGAGAAGGAATGTGATAAATATGCCCTTTCTAAAGGTGAGCCTTAAATTAAAATATATTGAAGTATGCTTTGTTTGAATTTTTTCATTTTAAATTGATCATTTGATGGTTGAAGAAGTATCATAAAAAGTAGTTGCAAAATAAGTTGTACCTGAGTTGCTAAAGCTGTGTGAAACTTTCAGTGTTCAATGTGTTCTTGTTTTTCTATTGATTCATAAGATTGGAGATATATGTATGCATTGTATATGCATACGAGCTTCCAAAAGTAGGTAAAGGTAGTAGGTAAAGAATGGGGGTGCTAGATACCGAGTAACCTTGACCTTGAAAGGTGGGCGTGGTGGGGGTAATGGGTGGAGTCGACCTTGAAACAATGGTGGGGTTTAATGGCTTGAATTGACCTTGAGTTCGATTGATCAGGTACGGCCTTGAGAATTGTCAGCCCCACCAATTTCTATTCGTATATGTAACTCGAATGGTAATTTATCTATCATTATCATTTTATTTTTCTCTCTCTCTCTCTCTCTCTCTATATATATATATATATATATATATATATATATATATATATATATATATATATATATATATATATAAGGTATGCACGGTATGATTATAACTTGAGAACTAAATGATTGTCTATTTATTCTCAAATAATATACATATTTACAAATATTATATTAATTATTCAATCAACATCATGATATTCGCTGCTTCCAGAATCTATGCTCTCTGTACCACTATCAATATCGCTGTCCATAATTTCACCAACCATCACCTTTCTCATCGGTACATTCCAATTATCAAAGACAAGATGAAACGCTTTGAATGTGCACACCCACATTCCTCTCCCAATACATAAGCCAACTTTGTTCCACAATGACTGCAAAGCATTTCATTTTGCGTTGGACGAGGCTGGTGAATGTGTCTGATATAAGTATTCATTATCACGAACGTATTTTTTCGCAATTATTTATGTAATTCTCAATCTAAAACCAAAATCATTATCCTAATGTCTCTTGCAGTAAAAGGTTGATTGATAGTTCTTACACACATAATACAAAGCAAAGATCCTCTTTCCCATCAATACAACGGCGAAAAATGACAATATGTAAAGTCATTGTTATCGTGACAATATGTTAAATAATTAAAACATTAGAACTTAATCATTATTCAAAATTGTAACTGTGTGTACACTAATTTCAAACTGTATCTGTATTAGCGCATTACGTGATATATACGAATAGAAATTGGTGAGGCTGACAATTCTCAAGGCCGTACCTGACCAATCGAACTCAAGGTCAATTCAAATTTTTGAGTTTATTTTAGCCCCATTTCACACAGTTGCAGTTCTTTTTTTATCACTCTGCAATAATTCACTATTATCAGAAGTTGTATTTGGTTCATTACTTATTTTCCTGGTGTTATTGATATTGACATTAACACTTCTGGCTGCACTCAATTTCTGATTATTGTTGCTATTAGAATGAACAATTTCACTACAATCGGTTCGATTGTGAGGCATCTTGTTCTGCAACTATCACATTTATAGGAATTGGACATATTTGTCGCCTTCTAAAGAACATTTGACATATTTAATATTTTTGACAATATCTGTATTGTTCTATACTTTATCAGCAACGCCATTGTCAGTCAATAACAACGTTTTCACCATCTGTTGATGTGTTCGATTTGTCTCAAACAATATCGGACTCGAATATGGATGACCGTATCAAGTTTTCTTATATAATGAGAATTGGTTTTCAATAGTTCTAGTCGTACGAAGAACTTCCAAAACAGTTTCCTTATGTTCTCTGTTGTATACTTTTTGAAAGAAAATTTCGCCACTTCAATTTGACGTTATCCCAAGAGTACAGCACGTGCATTCAAGTTCACTCAATAACATGTTACTAATAACATATAATTCAATTAAATCTGTTGGTCATTATTCTTATTATAACTATTCATAATTGTTTCAGATAGTGAATTAAATTCTGATGAAGAATTTTCTGATTGGAGTGATGATGAAGATAAAATAACGTGTCTTTTCTGCAATGATAAAGAGATTAACGTCAATGCATTGTGTTTGCATATGACAAAATCACATAATTTCAATTTTGAAAAACTTACAGATTCTTTGGATTTCTATCAAAAAGTAAAATTAGTTAACTATATCAGAAGACAAATTCATAATTTTAGATGTCCATTTTGTGATAAAGCTTTCGAAAATGATGTATACCTTAGTGCACATCTAATAAAAGAGGAACATTTTAGGTTGCCTGAAATTACTGTATTTGATCAACCAGAGTAAGTATTATCTTCTTCAAAAATACTAACGAATAACTCATATAGATTTTCACTGACTCTTTCAATTTATCGACTTCATAATGGAAGAGTGCGCTAATTAGATACATTTAGACTTAATAAACGAAATACTGATGTTAATATGTGGTAATAACTTTTATTCCACTCAGTTCAATAAACAAAATGGTTTTCTGTTATATTAAGTAATCAGGTCCTACCTCCAAATGTGCATTTTTTGAATAGTATTTCTTTCAGTCACACATTTTATGTTCTTATGAAAATATATTTATATCACTTTGTTTTATTTAATTGAAAGAATGAGGTTGTATTAAATTTCATGTTTCCATAAAGTTTGGAATGTTCTTTTAAAAATCGAAGAATATTTTGTTTTCAAATTTGAATATTCATGGGTTTTACTGTTAATTTCCATAGTGTTCTGGTTGATATTTATTTCTGAGAATGTATATAGGGATTTCATGCTATATGAACATCATTTTAAATTTGAATTAATGATTTTCTAATTGTTACTTTTTTACCCAGAAGGTTCATATTGGTAGAAATTATGAACGTAAATATTACAGACCGTTAATTAAAAACGTTAGTGAACTTCTCGAAAACTGTTTTAAGATCGTGATTTCATTTTGACATCGTTATTATTAATATAATGAATGATTTATCACTTCCGAATCAAAATATTTGGTTTTAGTGTATTTCGAGTTATCTTTATAAATAGGATTATCGACCGATTTTATTTGTGATCCTTATGAAAATATGGGAAAATTATGTTTCTCACACTTTTCATTTACAAACACTTTTTCAAAATATTGCTAACAATTTTTATTCAAACAATTTTTCAAGAACTTTAGGAAAATCATAAAAATGTAAACATTTTTTTGTGACTGTTAGTTATTATTATGAAATTTATCTAAAAAATTTCTTCTGTGAAGATTATTCATATAGTCTTTCCAGAATTAGTCCGGCTGTACATGTTATACAAAATACTAACCGGGGGAAAGAGAATTGGAATATTTAGAAATAAATACGTATGACGTAATACTCGTTTCAAATACAAAATCGATTATATTTCTTTGATTTCACACTTTTTATTTATTCTTGACACTCTAAACCATGTATGAGAAGTATTTGTTATTTGTAAATAACAAATATCAGTTAAATTATTTAATTAGTTGAATATATATTGAATATGTATTTGAATATATATTTTAGTATATTAAATTGTTATCAGTTATAATCTCTTTTAATTGTAATAGTGTATTAACCTCAGTTGTACTTTGTGTAAAGACAAGTTCGATTGATTTTCTAAATACTTTTATTTATACAATAAATATTTGACAGATAATTTTAACATAAAAATCTGTAAAACCAAATAAATCAAATCATAATTAAAACAAGGCCAATAATCAAAGTTCACAGAAAAAAGTCATGTACCGCAAATCGCACTAGAGTAACACATTACCCAAATATCACTTTATTTTTAATATTGAATAGAATGTAAATATGTAATTTCGTGGCAAAAAGTTGTAGACATTTACTTTAATGTCTTTGGGTTGCTGTTTATATATTATTTTACGATTGTTCCCCATGACGAGAGCGACTGAACTTAATTCGCAATATTTGGGACTTTTGCTCATCTTTTTTGCCTCTCAAGACCGCCTTATCCTCTCTGAATCTTTCTTCCGTTCATCTGTCCATTTTACTCCAGGTTGACGATTTGTCTTTTGCTCAAACTTCACATGTCCGATTTTATAGCGACATTCAGTGCGATCTTCGAGATTTTTTTATATTGATCTGTTGTAGATCCTTTTGGACCTCTTTTAGCCACTCTGTTCCGCATTTACTATTCATAATTATATCGAGTAGTTTCTTCGGTATTCTGGACTGTTTCATTCTGTAGACATGTGCATAGAACTTTGCTCGTCGTTTTCTGATTTCTTCCGTTATCGTATTTGTCTTTTGATAAAGTTCATTCTGAGGTCTTTTCATCCAAATGCCATTTCTATTGATTGGCCCATAAATCTTTCTGAGAATAATATATATATATATCTATATAATATATATATATATATATATATAAATATATATATATATATATATATATATATATATATATATATATATATATATATATATATATATATATATATATATATATATATATATATAATACAGCTCATTTTCAAGACTAACGCTCGAAACATGTTGACAAATTCATGTTGTTAAATATAATCGTGAAACATTAAGCCTAGAGTTTAATTTAATTTAATATTTAATTATGTTTCACCAAGATATTAAGAGTTAAGCGAGAATTCAATCTCAGTCAAACACTTTGCTCTTTAGGATAGTGGCATATCTGATTTGAAGATGTGTTCAGTCGGTCAACTGTATCCCAAGCTGTTCTGGTTCTTTGATTGCAATCATTGTTGGCAATTTGATTGACTCACCATTTCTTCTCAGCAAAATAAATATTCGCGTACCAAGGCCTGGTTTGAGGCAGAATAATACATTTTATGTCACTTATAGCAGATCAAATGTTATGTCACGTTCTTCTATCAACTGTATATGTTATCTTTATGATGGGTGTTGCGGTCGATGTGATATCTATTTTGATCGGCTATCAGTTATCCTGGCATGCCACTCAGAACAGCGCAATGGGATGTCGTGATATTTTCCTGAACTTCTGTTGTCTACATATGACTTAGTTATAAATATTATTTTAATTTTAGTTGTTTCATTTGTTTACTAGATAGTACTATTGCAATCGATTTTAATTTTATTTTTATTCATCAAACATATTTCGTTACTATATGGTCAATTTCTGCTGACCATACGTAACTTTGTAATAGACAATATTTCATTTTATTTTTAGTTATCTGGTTATTGTTCAATACTATTTCAATTTATTTCAAATTAATTTTTTCGTCGTATATATTCGCTTATACTCTATTCTTGTTTTTTTTTCTCGTTCATTTTTTCTTATTTATTATTATTTGTGTACAATTTGTAATTTTTTTTAATTTTTTCTTTGTAATTGGATGTATATCTGTTGGGGATAAATGTATTATTATTATTATTATTATATATATATATGTATATATGTATTTAAGTCTCTGAAAGGTTATTGAAATATGTATTCATTAATTTTGTTTTTATTACAGATTCTATTTCCCAACTTATGAAAATGATGCATTTTTGTACTTCATAGATGATTTGGTAATAAACGAGTAATTCCAATTATTCATTGTAAAATTTAGAGCTCAAAAAATTTTAAAATCAATAGATATTGTATGATAATATAATAATATCATGAAAGTGGTTTTTATACTCCACAGTACTTTACAACACTAAATACTATATGAATACTATGATATATATGAATGTACACTGTGTATATAAAGTAAGGAATAAATTCATTATCCAGAAAAGTAATAGCTTTTCGAAAAAATCAGAGGATATGTGAACTTTTATTTCAGGATGCGCAGGTTTCGACCTTTTAGTCGTATTGATGACTAAATGTCATTTATATTTTTTCGAATTGCAACAACTATTTTTTAAAGAGTATATTTTTCTCCACATAACACATCAAACGTCACCACAAACATCAAAAGTTTTCGTCATGTGACATAGGGGAAATTTCGAGAAAATTAATGATTTAATGTGATGTAACTGAAGTCCTTTTTTCAGTAAGCACTAATTAAACACTCAAATACAAGAGATTTTAAATTATATTGCATAAATAAAAAAAATGCACCATTCTAAACTATCAATTATTTTCAACCACACGTGCTAAATCGCATCTTCGCACTCGAGGCGAGAAGGCAGCCAATAACAGGTGCTGATAACATGTGTTTTCTTATTATTTGAGGATTCGGGTAAACGAATCAGAGCATAGTTGCCGGTCCTCATATTTTGCATACTCGACTCCCTTTGGCGCCCGGACTTATAGCCGTGTAATGAGGGTTGTTGCATTATTGCAGCCTTCATTAACTGTAGGCCAAGCAATGGGGAACAACTAATAAGGGATTTTTGACATTATTTATTTCAGCAATCGGACTAGATGAAAGGTACTTTTTTCTTAATTTTTATTATAATTTGGACAAGCAAATACCAATAATAAATTTTTTATTGACGATTTATACCGAAAAATCGCTTTTTTTTTTAGTTTTTAATTCATAACATTGAAAATAATGATGAAAACTCAATGACATATATTTTAGGCTATTTAATAACGAACAAAATAAGCCGCCACTCGACCCTATCGAATTAATAGAAGCGGAGAAAATTTTAATAAACTCGGAAATTTATTGTTTATTTAACTAATTAATTAATACGTTAATTTTTATCTTACCTGGCTGCGATTTGGAGGAAAGGTAACAATCTTGGCACTCTTCAAGTTGGAAAAAATAAACAATGGTGGCTTAATAGTTTTTTGCGTAATCGGCGGTTCTAATAAATTAATGCGCTTAAAAAATGTCTGGATGCAACACAAGCAAAGTACAACAAATCGAACATATTCATAACTTGGAATCATGAAATATAGATGGAAAGAGAAAATATTACAGCCTTCTCCCTCTTTCTGTAATGTCAATGATGTTATCACTCGATCATCATAACATAAAAAATCTTGCATCCACGACACATATCGGTTCCTTAGCAACTACATAATTAACAACTACCTTTACCAATTTGAAGTTGATTAAATTCTATAGGGGTCAGATATTTTAAAATTTTCCAATATGGGAGTGAATATTTTTAATTAATTCCTAAATGTAGACAATTTAAGCGTGAAAAAAAGGAGCAATTTGAAACTTTGATTTTTCAAACTATTGATGCAATTCGTCAACTTTAAAATTATGTAACCCCCAGGAGAAAATATTCAAGATGCGAAAACAGTTTTTAGATTCACAAAATTCGTTTCGAAATGGTATCAAAGAAACCTAAAACTTGTTTCTTAGAATGGACTAAACTCCACCCTTAACGTCGTCCAGAAAAAAACCAAGAGATCAAAGAATTTCCAATTAATTTCATGAAGGCTATTAATTTCATCCTGAAATAACTTTCTTTCGTAAAAACACATCCCTCAGGAAAGGAGTTTTCTTGATAATTTAAAAATTGGGGAACTGTTATGTGAAAAAATTTTAAGAATTTGAACCTTTCCAGAATTTTCAAAGATTTACGAGAAATTTTCAGTAGGAGGGCCCGTGGGATCTCGACCTTCACACATCTGATAACCGGATAACACTTTTTTTATGAAATATTGATTTATAAACACACCTATGATCAATAATTTGTTCAAATCAATTTTTTTTTACCGCCTTCATTAATTTAATTTAGATAACTTTACTCTTTAACCAATACTCTTACTATTCTTCAAAGTTTCAAAATCGAAGCTTTTGAATCTTTCTAATTGTAAATGTGCGAGAGAAAAAGTGAATTATCTGAGGTCCGTGAGATAGAATAAGATACGACATAGCAGCTGCGTTCACCTTTAAAAACTCTAAGCAAGAAGAAGGAATTAGATGTCGAACCTGACAAGAGCATTGCTACAATAAATATTCCTCAACCGCTGAATCAAGATCAATGTGATGTTAAACCGACGAAAATAGAAGATACACAGGTAAGCAGAACAGCTTGCAAAAACTATAAAGAGTAAAAATTTTTGTTATGAAAGTGTATAAAATATTTTTTGTAATAAAGTTGATTATTTAGTGAAATAGTTTTGTTTTTCTCTGTCAAAGTAGCCCCAGAGACATAAAAAGACTACCTATATACTGGCTTTCATTTTCGGTAAGATTTCGTTATAAGGTTAAGGAAGGATACCATTTTTTTGTTTTCCCTCTTATTGAGGATACTACAGATTTTCGTCCATAGGTAAACTATATCGTAAAATAGGGTGTTGTGAAAGTAACCTCTTTTCTTATTTTGACATTGATTACTGTCATTTTATTTTTGGCTCAAAAAATGATAACAGAAATTATTTTTTTATTCAAGAAATGGACAGTATAGATGAAACCGATATCTACTTAGATCTTTTTGTATTTTTCGTTAGCACATTTTAAGTCAAAAACAATTTTAGCTAAAATCTGATCTAAGTTACTCCATTCGTATGTAATAAATAATAAACAAATAATTAACGTAGATAATAATTGATATTTCAATTCTTTAAATATTTTCACTGTTTCATCAACTTTGGTATTTATATCAAATAAAGAGACTGTAAACTATTTTGTATGAATAATGATTGCTGTTATTAACCATCCATGATGTGAATATATCCAATTCAAAATATTCATTACGAGTTCAATATATTTGTTGTTATAACTGTATTGTATTATAATGTTTTTAATTATTAAGTTTTAAAATATAATTTAATTACTATTTGAAACTGACTTTAGGCGATTAATAGGTAATCTATATTCTAACATAAGTTGAAAAAAAAAAGATATCGTAGAACAGTATTATTATCACGCTCACCTTCATAATTATCGAGACATTTGACGAGGTGCTTCGAGGTATTTGAGAATTTGACAAATGAATTTTCCTTGTTATGTAAACATAATGTCGATGACTAGACCTGTAATTGTGGATATTGGCCAAACCATAGTTTCTTGAAAGTGCAATTTCAGAAAGAAAAAAAACATTCTTGAGATGGAGAATATAGAAGCTAGAGCCATTTTGATAGTATTAAAAACCAGCAGATTTTCGCAAATAATTATTTTTTTTAAAATCCTATGAATATATTTGAGGCAGTTCAAAACTCATTCATAGTATTTTTTGTCATTAAAAACGTGACAATTAAAAAACCCCTGGACATTTGAGTGGGTTTCGTCTACCTGTCAACTTTGATGTTGAATGTTTGATGTTATGTTATCCACAAACTATCATCACTTCCACCTATAATACACTATACAAAATTGATGAATAGAGTATTATTACTCAAACCGTAAAATATTCAACTTCAAACTACGAAAGTCTTAAACAACAGACAATTGATTTCGTTTCACTGAAATCTGTAAGCACACTTAACACATTGTTTTTTATAGTTTGATGTTGAGATTTCAACAATACATGTATTACACTGTACACAATCAAAAAATATAGAATTTATACTAAAAGCTCAAATTATTTAACTTCAAACTGCGAAAGTTTTAAGAAGTGTCAAGCATACAAGTCTTAGTATACAAGCTAAAATAATGACGAGGGTGTAAAAATCCAATGGACCACCAGCGCCACATGTCATTTCATGGCAAGTTAAAAGCGACCGCTATAGCGTATGAGTGCGAGAAAGAGCGTTTATCGGACTCATTAAACTAGGAACAAGCAAATATGCGTTGCGTCTTATACTGTTAATATACTAAGTCCTAAGCTGATGTTGTTTTAAATCTGCTTTGGAGAGACAACATAGACGCATTATAATTTTTGAAGAATTCATGCTGTCATTTGTGCCATTGGCATTATACATTTCACAAAATTCATTAAGTGTTGCGTTATCTATATCCTTGTGATTCTTGAAACCATATATTTCACAAGACTAGATACATAGGTGCACAATTTATTTATTTAAGCATATATATAATATGAACATATATATATATATATATATATATATATATATATATATATATATATATATATATATATATATATATATATATATATATATATATATATATATATATATATATATATATATATATATATATATATATATATATATATATATATATATATATATATATATATATATATATATATATATATATATATATATATATATATAATATATATAGTGAATTCAAATTCACTACTTTACTTACTATCAATTTAAATGATCTTGGCGAACCAGAGAGAAAGTCAATATCATGGGATGCCTGGTTGCTCAGCCACACAGAACGCGATTAACAAAAAATAATTCGAAGTATAGTTCGCTTTGCATGTTCTCAAGCGAAAGAGAGGAGTGTGCCTTGTAATTCTGTATGGTAAATTAAAATCCACTTTGAGTAACACATCCGCGGAATCAACGTAACCATTCAGTATTTTAAATAGGAAACACATATCGGACACACGTCGTCTGTTTTCCAATGAATCCAAGTTAAAATAGACATGAATTCATAGTTTCGTCTGACTTGGAAACCAGATTTATAACCCAAAAAACGCAGGCATTTACGTTGAACTCCCTCAAGACTCTCGATATCGCAGCGGTAGTATGAGGACCAAATGCTGGAGCCATACTCTAGTATTGACCTACAAAGGCAACAATTTAGTATTCTGATAGTGTTGTGTGAGAATTCGGCAGAGTTGCGGATAATGAAACCCAGCATCTGGTAAGATCTGGAAACTACACTCCTCAAATGTTCCTTGAAATTAAGACGTACATCGAATATCACACCAAGGTCACGAACCGAATCTACTCGAGTCAACATGTGATTTCCCAGATGATAGTCATGAGAAATCGGAGAACCGGATTTATGAAAAGAGATAATGCTGCACTTGTTCATATTAAGTTCCAAACAATTCGTTTCAGTTCATCTAACAAAAGAATCAATTTAAAGCTGGAAGTCATCACCGCCTGAGATACAATCCACTGCTGAATATATCTTCATATCATCCGCAAACATCAAAAAATTAGCATCTGTGGAACCCTTGACATCATTAATAAATAAGTTGAATAAAATAGGTCCCAAGTGCAAATTCTGTGGAAATGTAGTTCTTATAACGAACCATTTGGGTTCGGCCACATAAAAAAATACGAAACCAGCGACGCAGAGCACCATGCACACCCAAGGACACCAGCTTAGCCAATAATAAATTCAAATTAAACCTATCCAACGCTTTCGAGAAGTCAGTGTACACAGCGTCCATCTGGATACCAGATTCAAAACATCGAATAATATCGCTCAGATAGAGCACCAAGTTTGAGATGGTAGAGTGTCCATTTCTAAATTCGTGTTGCTCTTCGATCAAAATAGCTTCACAGTTTCAAGACAAAAAGCTGCTCATCAGGCAATCAAGTAATTTAGGTATTGCCGACTGTATGGATATACCCCTGTAACTGCTTATCAATGACTTATTGCCAGATTTAAAAATGGGAACCACAAAACTTTTCTTCCATAATGAAGGAAAGTAGCTCATCGTGAAGGGATGCATTGAACAAATCAGCAATTGGAGCAACCAGTGTGCAAACGCATCTCCTCAACAATAAATTTGGCACCCCATCAACGCCTACCGACACTTTTGGTTTGATACCATCAATCAGCTCGAATATTTAATTGACTGAGAATTGGCATGAGGCAATGTTCACCGTATTATTAAATTCAAATTTCGGTGGGATAATGACCTCACCGTTATAAACTCGAGAAAAGTACTCAGCAAAGAGGACAACTATATCATCGCCATCAGAACTGGACCTACCTTCAAACTCCATGCAACTTGGAAGTAAATAATCATGTATTCATGTCGTTTAGAATTGACACATTTCCAGAAGCTTTGTGGATTGGAGTGTATATTAGACTCAATAAGTTTTAAGTGATTATTATGCAGCGTGCTTATTACAAGGGAGTGAAAGCTGAAATGGACGAAAGAAGAGGTAAGGGTGAGAAAGATCTTTTTATTGCTTATAAAAACGGAAAACCTATTATCTCGAAATCAAAAAACTAAACCTCAAGGTTGGACATGTAAATATTAGATCTATAGTAAAAGTATTCAACTCGTTTAGGGATATCGTGGAGTATCACGATGTTGATATCATGGGTGTGACTGAAACTTGGCTTACAGGGGCCACTCCAGCGAGGACTTTTGCATGGCCAATTTTAATTTTATTCGCTTAGACCGCAATGGCACCGGCGGTGGTGTAGGATTATATTTGAGAAAGAGTATTAAACATACTGTACTGAAATTTAATAATGATTGTGATTTGGAGATTATGCTTGTTAGTACTTATATGAAATCATGTTCTGTAAAATTAGGTAGAGCTGTTGTTTATAGGCCACCTTCAGCCAACATTGATGGCTTCATTGAGCAACTACATGGTGCTCTCGAAATGTTGTATATGAGTTCTGATAAAGTTATTGTACTTGGAGATTTTAATATAGATTTCTTTAAGGAACGTTCTAAAAATGTAATGAATCTGAAGGAAGTATTTGGTAGTTTCTTTCTTGTACAGCTGGTAACACAACCAACTAGAATTACCACAACAAGTGCCAGCTTGATTGATTTAATTGCAATCAGCGACATTCTCAATAGTCATAAATGTTATACAGTAGACATGAATAATTTAACCGATCATATGATGGTACTGTGCACCCTTATTCTAAATAGTGATAATAAAGGATTTAAAACGATAAATACCAGAAAACTCAACTCTATTTGCAATGAAAGATTCAATCTTGATGCTTCGAGAATGCCGTGGAAGTGTGTTTGTGACGCTGACGATGTTGACAAAAAAGTTGATATATTGAATGAATTTATAAACAAAATCTTTGATCTACATGCTCCTATTGTTCAAATTGGAATACCCTATGGCAGGGCATATCATTTCAAACCTTATATAACGGACACATTGAAGATAATGATAAAAATTAAGAACAGAGCACATAAAAAATACATTAAAACCAAACACGAAAATGATAGGTTATATTTTGTTCAGATGAGAAATGAAGTATGCAGGGCTATTGCGGCGGAAAAGCAGGCTTATCTGAGATGTCAGTTGAACAATAAACAGAACTCTTCGAAGCAAATCTGGACAAAGCTAAGACAAAATGGTGTATGTAAGGAGAAAACTACTGAAATTCCTGAACATTTGAGAAATCCTAATGAAATAAATGGATTCTTTATTAATAAAGTAGGCAACCCAAAGTCTGATGTAGATCTCATTAATTACTTCAGTTCTAATAGAACGCATGAAAACCTTTTTACTTTCAAGAAAATCACTATTATTGATGTAATGCAACAAGTTGGTAGAATCGGATCTGACTCTGCAGGGCTAGATGGAATAAATTTAAGAATGGTAAAGATGATATTGCTGTATTGTTGTGAGACTCTATGTCACTTGTTCAACTATTCCCTTTCTACCGGTGTCTATCCTGATGTTTGGAAATCTGCTCTGGTTATACCTCTGCCGAGGAAAAGTTGTCCAGAAGCCTATTCAGATCTGCGACCAATAAGTCTGCTCCCGGTCTTGTCGAAAATATTTGAGAGGATTGTAGTTCAACAACTTAGGCGTTATTTGGAAAAGTACAAGATACTTCCAATCATGCAATCGGGCTTCAGACCGAACCACTCCACGAACACTGCACTCTTAAGTGTAACAAATAGTATTGCGTATGCCTTAGATCGTGGACTGCTGTTTATTCTCATATTGCTTGACCAGAGTCAGGCTTTCGACTTGGTGGAACATTTGTTACTTAACTCAAAGATGAAATATTTGGGCTTTGATGCTATGGTTTTGAAATGGTTTAGTGTTTACCTAAGTGATAGAAGGCAGGCTGTCAAAGTTGGGAACAATATATCGGACTTCGGTTATGTTAGATATGGAGTACCTCAGGGTAGTAATTTAGGTCCTCTGTTGTTTTCAATTTATACATGTGACCTACCCGATATTTTCAAGTACTGCCATAGTCATCTCTACGCAGATGATTTGCAGGTGTTTTCAACTACCAAACCTGATGATTTTGCAGAAACGATCAGAATAATAAATGCTGAATTGGAGAATTTGACAACATGGTGTGGTAAAAATGCTTTGAAACTCAACAATAAAAAGTCAAAGGCGCTTCTTATACACAGTGGAGCATGTTCTGCAATAAGCTATACAGACATCTGCCATGTGAGGATCTTTAGTGAAAGTGTACCGTGGGTTACTGAAGCGAAAAACCTTGGTGTGTGGTTTGATAGTGAACTGAATTTCCGGAAACATTGTGTATCCATTAAACAGGACTGTTTTATGAGGCTGAAGGGTTTACAAGTGCATAAGTATGAGCTGGATGAGAGTATCAAATTGCAACTTGTAAAATCGCTTATATATCCAATTTTTGACTATTGCTGTGCGGTTTATTATAACTTTACGAGTAAGAAAGACAAGGGCAATTTGCTCAAAATTCAAAATGCTTGCATAAGATTTGTGTGTTGCTCTTCCTACAGAGATATCATGTTACACCTTTTAGAAGGAGATTGAAAGAGTTGAGTTTTGAGGAAAGGGCAGAATATCTCTATGTTGTTTTTTTATACAAACTTGTATATCAACAATCTCCGCAATATCTGTACAGTAAATTGGTATTAAGGAGCACAGCACATAGTTTAAATATCAGAAATAAGTATCAGTATAGTATACCTGTCCACAAAACGGTTAAGTATGAGGGTTGTTTTGAGTATGTGGCTCAAAGTTTGCTCAATAAATACATTACTCTGGTTAGTAATAATTTTTCTGTTGGGATTTTCAAAAAGAAATTGAGAGAATTCATTTTTGGTAACAGTATTTAGCATATTAATTATTTGTATCTCTTTCAGTTTTTTTTCCTTTTTTGTGTCAATTTGTGTTTTATATATATATATAATATTCTGTTTATTTTGATATATTAGTTAGTATTTTTAGTGATTAAGTACTACTGAAAGTTTGGAGCTAAATTGCATCTAATGCATTGAGCAGCATATGTGAAATATTTATTTGGTGGAGTGGAAGAATGGCTTGCCAAACTCCTACCATTTGTGTAATTGAAACATTATTATGCAATAAATATTATTATTATGATACTTTTAGATCAAAATCTTTCTCAGCACTATACCAATCGCAGCAGGAAAAACTCATTGAGCTCCGCATAATCACCCCTGTGAAAATCAGAACGACTCTCCTGAAACAACAGTTTCTCAGAATCAAGCTTATTTAACTCTATACTAAATTGCAGTGCGTAATGATGAATTCTATTACTCTGTAGCAAGTCGATGGCTCGTGATACCCGAACTGGTCCACCCCGAACAATATTGTATCTAGAAATACACCGCGAGTATTAGATATATTGTTAACCTGAGATGTATTCACAAAGTCTGCTAGTCCCTGAATAATGATGCCGGAATAGTGTCTTCGCACAAAAAAAGTTATCATTTATCCATCTAGCATTAGGAATATTATAGTCACCACAAATGAACATGTCCAAGTCAGGGTATAATAAGGACACCTCCTCAATTGGCAACTCATGAGAGGTATACACATCTTCCCCTGAGTTAGGAGAGATATATGCACAAACGATTACGAAGGTATAAGACTTCACTGATAATCTAAGAAAGATTTGTTCGATATTTGTGAATGAATGATCAATTACACTAACACCAATGTGAGATCGCACAAAAACCGCTACACCACCCCGTAATTTTTTGCTCCTGTTTTCATTTCTGTCAACTCTAAACACATTGTAATTCGAAGAACATAGTTCAGCATTCACTCTACAAGAGTTCAGTCATGATTCACTCAATACCAAAATATCATAGGTGCATTTATATTAAGAATTGCATAATAGAATTTCACTATTTCAAAAATTTCATCCCGGAAGCCCGTTATATGAGCAACTCCAAGATCAAAAAATATAATGCTCCCGGAAGTAACACAACTTTGCGAGACTATTACCACGAACGTCTTGCGAACGAGAAATCAGCCGATAAACGCCATTTCTCTTGCACTTTTACTTATGCTGTAACTATGGTTACTCGTAAGTTATGATTAACATTCACAGTTCTCAGGCAGGTAGAAGAATCCACTCTATTTTCTTTAATTATCAGTTTGTTATGATAATGAATGTTATGTATAAACTTTGAACTGCTACAAATATATTTTTGACATATATTTGGTCTGTGTTTAAATTATTCTTAAAATAGTGGACTGCAATAATGCGAGTACAATAATTCACTTTAAAAAATGAAGATTTTCTGCTACTGTGATGAACTTCCTTCAATACAAGGGGAATCAGTGAGGAGAATTGAGAATAATGTAGTGTTGATGTGATTTCGACAACCGAACATCTATATTGAATCGAGTGTTCGATTCGTTCATTTCCCTTTTTTGATTTCAGAATTTTGAGATTAATTTTTCAAATTTTCAGTTTTTATTATATGGTATATGATAATAATTATTTTGTAGGGGCTCCTCAGTCATTTATATTACAAATATTTATAATACCTATAATTTCTTCCATGAATGAACTTTGGAGACTCCTATTATTTCAGGAAAGAATCAATATTTTGAGAATTATAGGAATTCAAATAATACCCTGTCGGTTTTTCGTTGATGTAGCAGTCCATACGAACAGAATACACTGTATGAACATGGACATGAAATTTTAATTTTCTTCCTGGCCATGTCCAAAAATTAATTGCTGAATACAGAATATTTGAGAATTAATAATAATTATTATTAAATTGTGAACATTATTGAATTTTTTTTGTACGCCACTAAATAATTGTTTCTTTGACTTTTTTTGATATGATGAAATGAAGTTTTTTAACTTTATTCATGAAAATAAAACTTTATATATATATATATATATATATATATATATATATATATATATATATTCTTGAAATTGATTTATTGCCTGTTTAAGATAATTTATTTGGAAAGTTTTTAGCAATAACAGGCTTTTTTTGATATAAAAAAGTTTATTTTTGTTGACGTTTCGTTGTTATATTACAACTTTGTCAAAACTAATGAATAATTAAATTTATGAGTTACTATAGATATCAACTGTCAAACTTATGTTTTAGAAAAATCAAATTAGTTTTTTTGTATCTTCACTCATTGATTTTCATTATCAGAGGAATAAACTTCTTCATATCAAAAAAAGCCTGTTATTCACTAAAACTTTGAAAAATATATATATATATATATATATATATATATATATATATATATATATATATATATATATATATATATATATATATATATTTATATATAGTTAGAAACATGTGTTTCAGCTTGTTCTCCCTCATCAGAACGGCGTAGTCAACTTTGAACACAATGAAGTGAATATTTCTTAGTAAAATGTGTTTTTATTGTTCCAAAATTGATTTATTCAATTGTTGAAATGGTTAACATTTAGTTATTCACTTTAAACCCCATAATGAACGGTAATAAATGAAATCGTGAATTTTTTGGTGTGTTCTTGTAGTTAAATGAAATCAAATAAAAAATGGTTACTATTGTTTGGTAACTTAAATGGGTTGTTTTATTTTCTATATATCTTTTTTCTAAAAGAAGATATAGGGAATTAATTTTTTAGGTCTACCCATAGTCTTCAATTACATAACCACTTTCGTTGATAATGTTCACATGTCTAATTTCAACAAAAATTTGTTGATTTATTCAAAAGATTTCTTAGACTACTAACTCATTATCAAAAATAGGCTAGTTTGAAAAGGTAACATTCTATCATAATGATTGCAGTTTTATGGTTAATCTCGAGGACAACTATTAATTGCTGAAAATTAAGTTGCACAGTCCGTAATTTCTTTATTCAAATAACTTTCTTTCTGCTTGCTTGATTTCAAGCAAGTTATTGAGGTTAAATTACTTTTTATTCTTTGTCTAAAAACTTTAATATTTCAATTTTTTTCTAATCTCTGAAATAATTATAATACATTTATGATACAGTATATTCTATTATTTTTTGGAGATGTTTCTTCCAGTTTTACTCACATAAAATGAATCACAGTCTGTACCTCACAATACATACACCTTTCATTTACAACAATAAAATAATAATATTATATTAGTCCAACTTGCTCCTTCTCCGAAATATATATATATATATATATATATATATATATATATATATATATATATATATATCATATATAAATAAACCAAATTTGAGAGGGTGGATTGTGAAAAAATATTTCGAATTTTAATTTTTATGCTTTCTACATATAGAAGCTTTCATAGATTGGGTTGTTTTCAGGCAAAATACATCTCCTTTGTTGGCTTCAACACATTTCCATGAATGTTCAAAACTGGAGTTCATTAAATCTATTAGTGATGATGACCTAAGGTTAGTAGCAGAGGCGTAAAGGATCCAAGTACTAGCACAAATAAGTCCATCGCCATCAAACTTGTTGAAACTTTGTTACTTTCTAAACTGGGCAATTTCGAATAAGAATGATTATGGGTATTTTGAGTAAGTTCTGATAATACATGAACGGTTGCTACATAAAGAAATGTTCCAGCAGAGAAAAGCATTGCTATACCTGTAAGATAAAAAACAAAATTAGAATACATTAATAGTTTAAATGAACTAGGAGTAGCATAATCGAAAAACTGCTTAACTGCTAACACTATTTTTTTTTTATAAATTTATTTACAACCAAATATATATATATATATATATATATATATATATATATATATATATATAATTAATAATTTTCTTTCAACCGTACAATTAATGAAAATTAAATGTTTGAATATCAGGATTGCAGTTTGTGTGAAATACTTTATTTTCCTAAACACTCAATATTTCGTCACTAGTTCGTGACTTCTTCAGGACTATCCTAAAAAACAAGTGAAGGTACATCAGTCATCATATTTTGTAAAAATAAAATTATTAAAACTTATAGATTTAAAAGTTGAAAATATTAAAAACACATACAAGGTTCATACTTTGACAGCAGGCGAGAGAGCAATGTCTGATACGAGCAACATATTATTAGCGGTGGTCTGGTTTGAAATTTTTTATATTTAATAGATTGCAGTGGATGTTGCTCAATTGACCAGTGTCCAATTTATAGTTGACAGAGTTCTCATCTTTCCTGATGTGACCCATTACGTGGAAAAACCTGGTCTCGTAATTACAGTGTCAAGAATTGTTACGTTGGAAAAATCAAATATATGTCCTGTATTTTTTTGATACATTTTTGTGATGATTTTTGAACTACAGCACATGAGTTCTTCATGAGGCGGCAGTCACTTTTATGTTTATTTATTCGTTGTTTGAGCCAATGGTTGGTTTGGCCTATATACGTGCCTTCACATCCCAAGCATGACAACTTGTATAAGACATTGTAGTTAAGTAGAGTTGGTGTCCGGTCCTTGAGTTTGGAAAAAATTGTTTTTATGTTACTGTGCCCTATAGTGCCATTCTGATCTCAGGTATGTCTCTGAATAGGGTGGTGATGCGATGTGTCAAGTTGTCTATGTGAGGAATCTACTCGTAATTCTGTGATACGTCCATCAGTTTCCTCAGTGGGACCAGTTTGAGCAAATTTGTTCTGGATTATCTCATGAAAGACGTCACCCTTAGACTGCCATACAAATTACCCTTCATCTTTAAATACGTAGATGACAACATCCACGAGAAACATACACGGATTATTATTTGCTGGCTGTGACACAAATATGTCTAACAGAATGGAGAACCTAATATCACATTTAAAAAAACGAATTTTAACGAATTTACGTTGCAAATAAAGATAACCTGTAACAACTCGAAAAAATCCGAAAACAAGATCAACGGAATAAAATCACAACTTAGCCAGAGTCTTCCCCACGACATTATGCATGAATACAATAGGCGATTAAACGTTTCATTCAAGAATCATCAAAATTCAATCAAAAGAGATAAATAATAAGAAATTAGATAATCTAATGAAAATTAATCCACCGAATGACCAATTGTTCATTGAAACACGCGTTGGTTCAAAAATATATCAAGTACGACCATTTCCACTGCTATTTCTGATTTTTTATCATTAGGACCAAAATTTGCTCTGAAGTGTAAAAAAAATAATATGATTGATTGACAGGTTGCTGGCAGATATAGATTCGATCATATCTGAGGCACCGGATGAAAGAAGGGATTCATTGAGAGCAAGAGCGACTAATATAGTTACCATTTTTTTGAATAACTCTAAGAGCGAACAACATTCTAGTATGGATAAAATAATCAAACAAAGCAAATCTTTCCTAAAAACGCACCCTGAACTTCTTGATTTACAATCTGATAAGGGAAATTGTACAGTAGATTGAATTGAACAGAAATGAATACTGAAGAGCTGTTGAGAGATACAAAAACATATAAAAAACTAAAAAATGACCCTACCGCACCAACACAGAGAAAATATAATGAAATTATCAAAGAGTTAAAGAAAAACAATGAGATTACTGAAGATGAAGAGCTTTATAAAAAATTTACCATATACAACTCGTCAAGTTCTAAACTATACTGTTTTCCAAAAATCCATAAACATAATATTCCACTGAGGCCCACCATAAGCTCCGTAAACTCTATAACAAACAACATTGCCAAGTTTCATCAGATATCCTGCACAGTACTTATGATGGGGATACTGACTACAATATCAAGGATACATTCTCCTTTGTCAACACAATTCGAGAATTTAGATTACCTCCAAATTATGTACTGGTCTCTTTGGATGTGATTTCACTCTTCACTAATATACCACTAGATCTTGTTGATAACATTTTGAAATCAAAATGGAATAATATAAAAAATCACACAATACTCTCAAAAGACAGTTTCTTCAGACTGATTGACTTCATATTCAATAATAGTTTCCTTGTTTTCAACAATCAGCATTATAACCATATATTTGGTACATCCATGGGTTCACATATTAGCAATATTTTGGCCAAAATTGTTCTGGATCATCTCCTAAAAGACGTCACCTTTAAACTGGCATACGAATTACCCTTTATCTTTAAATACGTAGATGACATCATCTGTGCTATTCCAGTTGGTAGAGAACAGACCACTTTGGAAATCTTTAATTCGTTTGATATCAACCTTCAGTTTACTATTGAACTGAAAATAGAACAAAGCGTAACTTTCTTAGATGCGAGAGTGATTAGATTGGATGATGGTAATATAATTCTCCTCGCACCAGGAAACACCGCTGGTGGAACGTAATTTGTGACCAAGCAGTCGACAAGAGAATAAAAACATGGAAAAAATTTAACGGCCATAAAAATGAGGAAAACTGGGAGAACTTCCTTATAACTCAAATACAGACCTCCAAAGTAATTAGAAGAGAAAAACGGAGATATGATAATGATAGGTGTCACGAAACACAGAAGGATTTCACCAATAATAACACTAGAGATTTTTTACAAAACTTTCAGAGAAAACTTGCGAGGATACCAAGCCCCCAGTATTTGCTTAAAAAAATCCGATGGCAAGTCGAAAACTAACACAAAGTGTAACTGCAAAATGTTAACCGAATATTTCAGCACCCTTCTCAACCGCAATCCGCCCCAAGAAAAACTTAAGTTCGACTTTTCGGAGTTTACGCATCCAGACTCGCAAGCCCATGATAAGGAAGAGATTACGACAATTATCAATCAACTCAAAAACAACAAAGCACCAGGAGAAGAGGGGATTATTGCGGAACTCTGGAAACTGAACGATATTATTTTGACGCAAAAACTTCATCATTTAATATCAGAAATCTGGAGAACGAAACATATACCAGAGGATTGAAATGCGCATTGATACATCCATTACACAAAAAGGGGGACAAAATGGATATCAATAAATACAGGGGAATTTCCTTACTCCCGGTTGCGTACAAAATACTTTCTAAAGCTTTCCTAAACAGAGTAGAACACCAAGCGGATCCACTAATGGGGGAATACCAAGGTGGATTCCGAAAAGGCCGATCATGTGCCGAACAGATGTGGACTTTGAAGATGATTTTACAGATGAGGAAATATAGAAATACAGTGATCACATTCATTGATTTCAAGAAAGCATATGATTCGGTAGACCGCGAAACCCTTTTAACTTCCAAGGTAAAATTTATGGGCGAAGTATCATATCCCTTTGAAATCAAAACCGGTGTGCGGTAGGGGCACGGACTTCGCCAATCCTTTTCAATATCGTTTTGGAAAAGATCATTAGGGAATGGGAACTTCACGTAAAGGGCATACAAGTGGGTATCAAAAAAAAAATAGAATAAATGTCAAATGTCTCGCCATTGCAGACGATATTGCTATCATCACAGACAACAGAACTGAAGCCATTCGCGCCGTGGAAAACCTACATGAAATTGCGCAGAAAACCGGGTTACAAATTTCTTATGATAAAACCAAATACATGGAAAGAAAACCAAAAAATAAATCTTCTCTTATGACAAAACATGGTGAAATTCTACAAGTAGACCATTTTAAATACCTCGTGGAAGTGATACAGTCCTCAGGTTTAAACCGAATCGCTAATGAACAGAGAATAACCAAGCTCCAAAGGGCCTACAAACTAACATGGGCTCACTATAACAAAAAGTGCATTTCGAGAGGCGCCAAATTGAGGCATTATAACACAACGATTCTTCCAGAAGCAATCTACGCATCTGAAACAATGGTTATTGACGGTCAATCAAGAATTAGAGAAATAGAAAAATATGAATGAAAAATTCTTAAAATTGACGGGCCAATCAATAGAAACAGCATTTGGATGAAAAGACCTCAGAATGAACTGTATCAAAAGACAAATACGATAACGGAAGAAATCAGAACACGACGAGCAAAGTTCTATGCACATGTCTACAGAATGAAACAGTCCAGAATACCGAAGAAACTACTCGATATAATTATGTGTAGTAAATGCGGAACAGAGAGGCTAAAAGAGCTCCAAAAGGATCTACAACAGACCAATATAAAAAATCTCGAAGATCGCACTGAATGTGGCTATAAAATCGCACATGTGAAGTTTGAGCAAAAATGGACAGATGAACGGAAGAGAGAGCATTCAGAGAGGATGAAGCGTTTTTGGGAGGCAAAAAAGATGAAGCAAAAGTCCTAACAATTGGGAATTCAAGTTCAGTCGCTCTCCTCATGGGGAACAATCGTAATATATATATATATATATATATATATATATATATATATATATATATATATATATATATATATATATATATATATATATATATATATATATTTCAACAGGTAGATCGAAAAAATATATACCCAAGTCTTTTAAGCATAACAATCAATTAATCCACTGTTGCTCAACAGCTAAAGTACTTGGTACTACGATAGGTGCAGAATTAAAATTCTGCAAAAGTTGCAGATATTAAAATACACTCTGAATGCTGTCAAAAATCAAGTAGATGTAATTATATTGAAAATTATTTACTACTCTAATTTTCAATCGGTAATGGCTTATGAGATTGTCCTCTGGGGAAATGGAACATGCTCAAATCTTGTTTTTAGAATGCAGAATCTTGCGTTTTCAGGGTGATGTTGAGAATGAAATTTCGTGAATCTTGTCGTGGTATCTTTAAATCCGAAAACATTCTCACTATGCCGAGTTTTATATATAAAACCCTACTATTTTTTCGTAAGAATAATCATTATTTTGATGAGTGGAAGAATATCAACAATACAAGAAGAACCTTTACACATTTTTACCCCAAACATACTTTGATAATGACAGCTATAAGACTGTCCAATAGTCTTCCCCATAATATCAGAAGTCTAGAGTCCTATAGAAAAGAACTTTATGAATTAATTTTAGTTAGTGAACCTTACAGTATTTCTGAGTTCATATATAGGAAGTGAATAATATTATACAATGTGAATGTTGAATCTAATGTATGACGTATATTTTACTTTACGGTGTATGATTATTTTTTCTATTACCCAAAATTTTAAAAATAAATGATATATATATATATATATATATATATATATATATATATATATATATATATATATATATAATAGTTTTTAAAAACAAGGTTTGTCAGGCAGAAAGTAGGTTTTTTTACGATATGAAAAACGTTTATTTTTTTGACGTTTCGTTGTTATATTAAACATATGTAAACTTTGTCAAAACTAATGAATAATTAGTTTTATTATTTAATTATTCATTAGTTTTGACAAAGTTGTAATATAACAACGAAACGTCAACAAAAATAAACTTTTTGTTATATCAAAAAAACCTGTTAATTAGTTAAAAATTCTTACGAAATAAAATATCTTAAACAGGCAATAAATCAATTTCAATCAAATATATATATATATATATATATATATATATATATATTATATATATATATATATATAATATATATATATATATATATATATATATATATATATATATAGTAATAATTCGAATCTTGGATTTTTTGGTTCAATTAAAACAAAATGATGTTAGTTTATTTCCAAATTACGTTTCGGTTATTATTTTAACTTTCATCAAACTGATATATGTCATATGATCGCACAATATAAAATACCTCAGACACAAAAGTTCATAGGTGACAGCAACAAAACTATATTGACGATTATACTTAAATATTTAAAATTTTTCCAAAGGACAATCACGTTCATCTCTCAAGGCATATTACAAATATATATTTGAATATATATCGAATCGAATGTTTCACACTTCCGTATCTAATAAGATAACTACTAAGTTTGCAACGACTATAACAACAGGTTCACCAGATTTGATGGATTACATCAAGCGCTGCCGATCTCTCGCAAAATGTTGATCGGCTTATGTAGTAAAATGTTGAAAAAAATTGACATGTGCCTATCAGGCTCATTGCGCCTTATTGATTTTCGTTCGCGTTCCTAACTGGTGCTTTCAAATTTGTCCTTCTTTTCCTTTGCAGAATCCTCAGAATGAGTAGAAAAATATTTGTTTTGAATAACCCAAAGCACGTGGACGAAATCGTGGAGTTATTGACAAGGGAAGATGACGTGTATCCCAAGTTCACTGAAAATCTCGGAGAGGAAAGTGACATTTTTCTGTATATGCAATTGAAGAACGGAAAGAGGGATCAGAAAGTGAACGAGAGGTCAATTTGCATGAGTCAACTGTTGATGCGGCAATATTGATCAAATGTTGATTTGGCAACAAAGATAATTTTCTCAGGGAGAGTGACGTGAAGCACATAGATCTTATCGAACTGAAGGCTTTCATTGGTTTGCTATACTTATGAGGGGTCTATAAATCGAATCGTTTATTCTTCAATCTCTTCGCTTGAAGAACTATGGGGTAAAAATGGTGATGGTATCGAAAAATCTGGACTTGTTATGAATATGAAAAGATATAAAAGGAATGAGAGTGAACAGCTTGATGGGTTTGCCCAGTTCGTGATGTTTTGGAGATTTTTTGTCAAAATCTGCCAGAAGTGTTACATTCCTGGCACTCGTACATTTGAGAATGATTTACCTTCTAAATTTAGAGTGTTAGGAAAGCAACCAGGTGGTTCGTACCAGTTGAACAATAAGCCGAATGATGATGATTATATGACAATGGCAAGGGTTGTGTTTGGAACTGGTCGTAATATTGTGGCCGATAATATTGCTCTGATTTTTTGAACAATGAATTGAGAAAGCAGACAGTTGCTTATGTGGGTACAGTGAGGAAGAATAAAAGAGCTCTACAAGCTGGTTTCGTCAACAGAAAGGGGAGAGACCAATATTCCATTCTTTTTCATTTCAATGACGATAGGGAGTTGACGCCCTATGTACCACGCAAAAACAAATGTGTGATACTCGTTTCATAAATGCAAGAAAATAAAGCCATCGATAAAAATACTGAAGTGCAGACAAAACCTGATATCATCACCTACTACAATGCTCACAAAAGTGGTGTTGACACTAATGACCAAATGTGTGTGTGCCACATACAGCGTGCAGCCGAATACGCAGCGTTGGCCAGTGGTAATTTTTATACTCTTTTGAATCTGGGGGGAATCAATTCCCATGTGATTCACCTCGGAAATAAACTTGAGTCAATGATCAAAAGAAGTTTCATAAAAGCATTGTTACATGAACTGCGTCTTCAAGCGAAGAAGCCAATGTCCATCTGGACTTCACACCTCTTTGAAAGTTCATCTGAAGAGTCCGATGATGATTATCCCAAAACTACTCTGGCAAAAACTGTCACAAAGGAATATGCCTCAGTCACGCAAAATTATTATGTGCAGAATGCTTTTCAGCGTGATCATCCCTACCTGTCACGGAATTCATGGAAGACTCATCCGAGTGAATTCAATGAAAAAACTTAACTCATAAATGGTATTCCCTTAGTTTAACTTCTCTAATGAATACTTCAGAATGACATTTATTTTTTATTTTGAATAAAATTTACGCTATCGATATATTTTTTTTATTATTTTCCTCATGTCGTTCATTATTAAAAACACTCAACAAAGAGTTTCAACCTAATTGAACATTGAAGAATAAAATAATGTCTGGCAAGTCGCTACTAAGAACCGGTTTATAAATGAAGGGTTAAATCTTCCAGGTAACATACTGGTTAGGGACAAAGTTGGTGTAACGCTTTTGTCTGTTATCATCACCAAGTTATTTCTCAGGTGGTTACCTTGATAATAGAACCTTTTATTGGTTAGCTGACCGTAACTCTGCTGGTTTGTGCTTAATCTCAATTGGTTGAAAATGACAGCAGCTTGATGATTTAACCCAGGGCTGTCCAACCTGCAAAGCTTTAACGGCCATATCCGAAACTTTTAATGTGGTTACGGGCCATGTAGTGATGAATTAATGTTTATCCACAAGGACACCGTTTAAAGAACATTTCTGAATATTGATCTAATAATAACCTTCAGTTGCCATATTATAAGGCAACGCAGGCCATCAGTTGGACATCCCTGATTTAACCAATCACACTTTATCAGAATAAGCTATAGTATATCTAATTTTTTTAAATATTTGATTAATTATTGTACTGCCGAGAATCAAAGAAATAACACGAATTGCGAATGACAAAACTGAGATTAAAAATGCTATTGTGTAAAATTATTATTATCATAATCCTAAGCTTTATAATGCTAATAACTGAATGAAATAAATATATACAAACAAGAGCAGAATGAAAAATTACACATTAAACTGTGATAAAATGAAATACGTCATTGGAAGTCAATACAAATAATGTATGAATGAAAATAACATAAAACAATAGTTAATCATTTCTTACTGTTGATATATATCCTTATTTCGAACTTTTTTATAAATTGAACTAATTAAGAAATGATGTTCAACAAACCAGGAAAATAAGAATCGAAAAGAAAGTCCTTGGCATTTGCAAAAGCTGTAGTTCCACTTTTATATCTTAGTTGAACCAATTCTCCTTCTTGTTAACATCTGCATCGTTTGGTGGTATATTTTTCTGAAAATCTATTTCAATATTGCCCAATATACCACATGCAATAAATACCGCTAAAGAACTGTGTGATTTCAGTTAAAGGCTTAGTGCTAATACAGAAAAGTTTTTCATGCCCATTTATTCTCTTTTCACAGGATTTCTTGTTCTTTATACTCCAAAACAAACGTTATCTGCTTTTTGCTACAGTGCAATTTCTATATTGCACTTTCATGAAAATATTCAGTTCTTCTTGATATTCCAAATAGAAGTAGACCTTAGTAGTAATGATATGCCTAATATTTTTATACTTTACTAAATTCATTTCTATCAAACCTTTCAATAATTGAATTATTTAAAATAGTTTGATCGTGAGCCTATATCCTGCTGATCCAGACCACCTTGCAACAATATTCAAAAATCTTGAAAATTTATATGCGACTGAACATTTATTGAAAAATATCCCTTTCAATTGTGAAATATTTCAGTAAGTTATCTTCTTACAATAAGAATATTTCTTAGTAAAGTATTGCGAACTCACTTTGAATATCAATATAGATAACATATATAATAAACTGCATGTTCATTTTTCATTAGATCGGTATGAGGTTATCTGTATTTGTATCTGTATGTGTTACTTATCTGGAGAATGTATTCTTATATGAGTACCATCTATGGATCCTATGACCCTTGGCAGAGATGCTATTGAATAGAATTCTGGCTATTTTTTTTAGCATGTCCTTGATTAGAAAGAAACTTAGTAGATGTTAGTAACAAAATACTAGCTCTAAGTAACAGTTTGTTTATAAGTTGTCACTGAGTGATTCTCTGAGTGAGTGAATAGAGACTTGGCAGCAATAAATGAATGGCTAAGCGATTCATCGATATCGCTGAATGTAACAAAGTCTAAATTTATAGTTTTTGGTACAAGTAAAATTCTAAAGGTAACTAGAAACGAAAATATAAGTATTACAATTGAAAACCAGAACATTGAAAGGGTAAAACTTGTTAAATACTAGGGCGTTATGTTAGATGAGATATTGAGTTTCAATGATCATGTTGACTTCATATCGTCTAAAATCTCAAAGAAAATCAACTTTCTCAAAGGAATTGGAAAAAATCTGACGACATATATAAACTTATTGCTCTTCAAGTCAATAATAATACCACACTTCGAATTCCACTCTGTTATTGGGATTGAATAAAGAAAAAACTCAACAGTTACAAAAGTTGCAGAATAGAGCTATGCGAACAATTTTGAAATGTGAATGTATACTCCAATCCAAAGCATGCTTAATTGTTTAGAACTAATGTCAGTCAAAGAGAGAATACTTTTTGCTACATAAATATTGATATTTAAAGTTAAACACAAGTTGTTCCCATATAGAATAATAAAAAGGGTAACATGTGTCAATTATGTGCACAGTTATAATACAAGAAATGCTGACAATTTCTAAAAACAAGTTTGTAAGCTTTCCAAACATAGGAATAGTATATTTTGTGAAGGATTCAACGCATTTAATGAATTGCATAGCTCCATAAAAACAAGTTCGTTTTGAACATATAATTGTAAATAATATATTTTGAACCTAAATGTATATATGATTTTGTAATAGCTATTGTTGAAATGAATATTATTATTATTTCTATCGTTAAGGATTCGGTATTTAAGCTGTTCACAAATAAAACAGTATTCTTTTGTAATATGAATAGTGTGAAAAAATACAAATATATATATATATATATATATATATATATATATATATATATATATATATATATATATATATATATATATATATATATATATATATATATATATGATTTGGATTCCAACCCAGGTCTTCAGGTTTACGCTAAGCTACCGTGGTCTACACTTTGAGATGCAACTTCAATTCAAATCTAACAACTCTGTATTCGTCAAGCTAGTTCAAGTTCGAGGATCGGATTGTCGTCTTCGAACTGCATGCGAAAGTGAGTGAACACCTACCCATCCTCCCAGATGTATTAATTTTTCCCTAAGGAACAATGATAAGGTCTAGACTCAAAGTGTAGACCTCGGTAGTTTAGCGGTCAAAAGCAGTGGGGCGTAAACATGAAGACCTGGGTTCGAATCCCAGTCGAGTTCGAAAACTTTTGAAAATGCATTACAAAAATTTTCAATTGAAAATTCTTTAGAACTATCTAAATCGTGCAATCTAAAACGGTGACAGCTATTTTTTTTTACAGAAAAACGAATAATTCTATAAATGTAAGTTTTATAAATTAAAATTCAATAACAATTGTTAATTAGACATAAACGGTTTACCTATGCGACTAACTTCATCTGAGTTACTAAGAAAAATGTATTTTTTTCATTAATAGATTATGATCACCTCGTAATTTTGATTCTGAATGTGAGCCGGTCTCCGTGGCTTAGTCGGCAGAACACCCGACTATGTTGCGATAGAACTCGCGTTCGAGCCTCGCTGAAGGCATGGGTGTTTGTGTTTGTCTGTGATTTAAGTAGTTTAAATAATTATATATGCTGGGTAATGTACATTGATTACCAGCCCAAATAGCCGTTCGGAACGGGCGTTAAACAGTAGGTCCACTGAATTAAAATTTTTTTTATAGAAATTGGGATTTTCGTTGGTCGTCACATAGTTTAATGACTTTGATGAGTTTGTCCTTATTGCTTGAATAAAAGGAATTTTTTATTGTATCGTAGTCTGTTAAAAGGTCTTCATAATTTCGACCGTCAAATTTCAGTACACATCTTTCCTAGTCGTTGACATGAATCCAGACTCAGATCAAACAAATCGTGTGATTTGATCCTCGTTTAAATATTGTATATGTTGTATATTATTTTTATAGTGGAAATTGAGAATTGAAGTTACATCTAAAAATTTTCGAATTCGACTGAGATTCGAACCCAGGTCTTCAGGTTTATGCCTCGCTGCTGTACCACTGTGCTACCGAGGTCTTCACATTCAGATGCAACTTCCATTCATATCTAACTACTCATGTATTCGACAAGCTAGTCTTCGACCCTCGGATTGTCGTCTGTGAAACTTGTAGGCGAAAGTGAGTGAACACCTACCCATGCTCCCAGGTGTATTAAATATTCCTTAAGGAACAATATATAGTACAGTAATTTTTCGTGTTAACGAAAAATTACTGTACTATATATCTCACGTGCGGACATGAAGAATGGATTATTATTTTTATAGTGAAAATTGAGAATTGAAATAACATCTAAAAGTTTTCGTACTCGACTGGGATTCGAACCCAGGTCTTCAGATTTACGCCCTATTGGTTTTGACCGCTTCGCTACCAAGGTATCCACGTTGAGTTGCAACTTCAATTCATATGTAACAACCCTTTTATTCGTCAAGCTAGTTATTCAAGCAAGGAACAATGATATTGACAATATATATATATATATATATATATATATATATATATATATATATATATATATATATATATATATATATATATATATATATATATATATATATATATATATATATGTATGAATTTGAATCTTGGGTTTTTTGGTTAAATTGAAACAAAATGATATTAGTTTATTTCCAAATTATAAAAAATTATAATTAATTATTATAAAAATTCATACAATATAAATAAAATGGTTCACGAATCAGATAATTTGTCAAATGTATATATATATATACATATATATATATATATATATATATATATATATATATATATATATATATATATATATATATATATATATATATATATATATATTAGGGTGGAGCACGAATGTATGGCGAAATTTTTTTTTTTTTAATATTTTTGATTTCTAAATGGGGGGGATTTATGCCTTATGTGAAAACATGAACATATGCCAATTTTAGTAATTATTGAAAATTTCTTTTTACCTCCGAATCGCCTCTAAAATTTCGAAATTTTCGAAAAAACTGACTTCTTTGTTCAAATCTATATTAAGTCGAAATTACGGAAAAATGGATGTAAAATAATACACAAAGCAATAATCAGACAAGTAAGTATGTAATAAATGCAAAAAGAAGTGAATGTAACATATGAAGAAATGCTAGGAACATCTTTTAATTTGGTTAAAAATGACATTTTGTATCAAATTTTGGCATTTGGGCTCTTGACTCTAATTTTGCCTTTATGGCACCTAGTCGCGATTTTTTTGTACACTGAGACAGAGACATAGCAGCTTCTGTTGTGATCTTCACGGCTCGCTCTACAGGCTGGGTATGGCACGGAAGACGCAAAAATGATAGCTGGCCCTCGCCACCAGACTGAACAATACAGGAAATTTCTTCTGTCGACAAGTTTTTAAAAATTGGAGGTTCAGTTATCTCGTTTTGCCAATTTATCATCTCGATATAATTCGATGCATCAAAATTAATTTTTGGTACAGCAAAAAGCCTTGGAGCTTGTACCGCACTACTACGAGCCTTCAAAATACGCCGGGCAGCCAATTCACGTATATGTTTCCTTTCGTCGGTTATCATAGCCAATAATACATTCTCAGCATGCGCGAAATATGCGTTCCTTTGAATTACAGTGTCAACGATACCTTTCAAATCATCTAGTAAGTATCTTGAAGAATATATTATATTGAATAAATGGCGGGAACCATCTTTACAAGAAGGTTTACTCTTAATTGCGAACCAGGAAGGCGCATATACTTTAACAATAAATGTAGTTAAAGTAACCAAGGCAGATGTTGGGTTTTCGGTAGCGACGTAAAGGAGCAAAAGTCCATTTGCGCGTTTAAGCAGGCGCGCATGAGACAATTTTCCTGGAGACTTGTGTCCTAAATCGTCAGAAAAAGTGCCTGTAATAATTGCTGAAACAATTCTATGCAAGTACTTCTGGTCTGTACTTAGATCGTTGGGCATTTCAAGTAGCATATCTCCTTCGATTATTTTATATTTTATCACCGGGAGTTCTTCACAATTTTCTAATGCTTTGCCTAACGGACCATTGTAAGACTTGGGTCCTGAAGTTGAACCATCAAGATGAAAAAATAAATGACGTAAAGGTAACTCATTCATGTGCAGTAAACAAATTATCCACTGAAGTGGTTTAGTAAGCTGTTTTACGAGCAGCACTATAATGCCCCCATACTTTCCAGTGTTTACATTAGTACCGTCACAACCAATTGCCATAAGACCGTCATGAGAAATATTTAGCTGTTTTAAAAATGCTGTGATAGAAAATACTATTCCTTTTGCTGAACCAATGTGAGGTACTACGTAACCTAAGTAGGTAGATCCTGGCTCCTCAACAAGCGAATTATGTTCCTCAATAATTACTTTTCTGTAATTTCGGTTCGCTTTCTCAATAATTTTTAAAGTTTTTTCTTTTCTGAAAATTTGGGCTCCTGTTTGCTCGTTTTCATGCTTTGCCTCGTCCATTCGTAATGTTTCACAACATCTTCGTAGGTAGGTAGAACATTTTTCTTTAACTCACAACATTCACCAAATAGTGGGCATTTAGAAGCACTACGAGTTTTTCCCATATTTAACAAAAACAATGTTTTAGGTTATGTTTTAATTGCGCGCGAGCGACAGTTCACCTCGAAAGACAATAGTGCACTGCCCCGCGCAGTCCACGCGCGAATTGTCCGGTTTGCACCCCCCGCACTCCTTGTTCGTACTTACAGTACCTGGTTTTTATTTTTTATTGTTAAAATACAGTATATTTCCAATTAATTAATATAGTAATACAGAAAGAAAGATCAAGATGTTATAGAAAAAATAAATCACTTACTCCTGCATAAATTCTGAATTTAGTAAAAGTTCAATAACCTTTCGGAGGTAGTTATATTTATTTTTATCAAATAATATTTTACAGGTATTTGTTTGAGCTTAAAAGGCATAAACTTTTTACTCTTAGAAGTTGGAAATGCGAAAAAAAATTTTTCGCTCCACCCTAATATATATATATATATATATATATATATATATATATATATATATATATATATATATATATATATATATATATATATATATATATATATTTGAAAGTTTTTACAAAGGAACAGTTGCATCTCAAAGTGGAGACCTCGGTAGCTTAGCGTTCAAAAGCAATGGGGCGTAAACCTGAAGAGCTAGATTCGAATTCCAGTCGAGTTTGACTTTTGAAATACAATTTCAATACTCAGTTTTCACTATAAAAATAATAATACAATCTCCATGTCCGCACTTGGTTGGTTAACACGAAAAATGACTGTGCTATGTTATATATATATATGTATAGGTATATATATATATATATATATATATATATATATATATATATATATATATATATATATATATATATATATATATATATATATATATATATATATATATATATATATATATATATATATATATACATATCTATTCATGTTATTCAGGAGGAAAAAGTAAATATGAAAATTGAAATAAAATGAGAATAATCCATTGGTAACCTTCCCCAAAAAGTACCTCTGCTGTTTTTTAAGTTGACTATCTCCACTGTACGACTGGTATTTTTACTTGAAATTTCCTCCTTATCTTTAAATTAATCAAAATGTGTTAACTATATAGTTACAATTTTCAGATTGATCTAATCTATAATTAAGATGCAAATTTCTCATGATAATAATAATTTACATTTTACCGTTTTTCATCCTTACAATGTGCAATTTTAAAGGAATGTAAAGATAGTAAGATGTTATTTTATATTTTGTAGGTGTTATTAGCATAAAAGACGTCATTTTTATATTTCTATAAAATATGTCACTTACCGGTGGCATTAAAATCATTCAGAGTTTCTTTAGACTCTTGTCCTATTCCAAAGTAAGTCACAACTGTTAATACTGGGGCTGCTAACGAAAATATTATCAAATGCTTCCTTATTTTCGTTCTGAAATGGTGAATAACAAAAAAATCGAAGTATTTAAAATTGTTCTTACACATACCTTTCTACGCCAGAATGCATCAGATAGGTAACTAATCCAAATGCTGCTGGAGCTTTGTGCAACATTATCGCTAAAAAAACTATAATTTCTACATCAGTCTGACTAGTTGTAGCAGCTGCTCCTAAAGCAATTCCATCTGCGGCGGCATGAACTACTAGCCCTATTGTAGCAGTATTAATTTTTTCAGGACCATTTACACTTTCATTCCTGTTTTGAAATATCTAAAAATCGAAAGCAATCAAATAATAAAATAAAAAAATATTTGAAAGCATTTAAAACATAATAATTATGAGATAGGTTAGGGGCGGTTTGATAAGTCCGTGACTTTTTGAATAAAAATTTTTTTTGCGGCAAATAAACATTTTATTTTTCTACATAATCACCTTTCAGCTCGATACATTTAGTCCAGCGTTTTTCTAATTTTTTTATATCCTCCAAATAATAGGTTTTCTCAAGGCTCTCAAAATAAGCGTTTGTTTCGGTAATGACTATTCATTAGAGAGACTCAAATCTCTTACCATCCAGCCATTTCTTCAGGTTTGGAAACAGATAATAGTCGCAGGGGGCTAAATCTGGAGAATATGCTGGATGGGGTAGCAGTTCGTATCTCAATTCGCGGATTTTGGCCATCGTGACTAAACAATTGTGCACACGTGCATTGTCTTGATGAAACAGCACTTTCTTCTTCGCCAAATACGGCCGTTTTTGCTTCAAGTCAACGTCGAATCTGTCCAAAAGCTTTG
Organism: Henosepilachna vigintioctopunctata; assembly: GCA_030704895.1. NCBI lineage: Eukaryota > Metazoa > Arthropoda > Insecta > Coleoptera > Coccinellidae > Henosepilachna > Henosepilachna vigintioctopunctata. Next base: position 1,659,389 of record JARQZJ010000036.1, on the reverse strand, counting down.
AATAATATTTGCCGGTGATTGTTTTACCTTTCTCGAGGTAATTAATGTGAATGACACCTCGTGCATCCCAAAAAACTGTGGCCATGACCTTGTTGGCTGACAGACTCTGTTTGGCATTCTTTGGTCCACGTTCACCCCGAGCAACCCACTGTTTCGATTGTTCCTTGGTCTCTGGCGTGTTGTGATGGATCCATCTTTCGTCCACAGTAACAAAACGGCGCAAAAATTCGTCCGGATCACGGCTGAACATCGCTAAACACTTTTTTGAAGTTGTCACACGATTGTGCTTATGGTCGAGTGTGGGCAATCGCGGCACCCATCTCGCGGAGAGTTTTCTTATCTCCAAATATTCATGTAAAATATGATGTACCCGTTCAGTTGAGATACCTACAGAATGAGCCAACTCACGTACTTTCATTCTCCGATCATCCAATATCATTTCATGGATTTTATCGACGATTTCCGGCATGATCACTTCTTTTGGGCGACCTGAACGTTCGGCGTCACTTGTGCTGGTACGACCACAACGGAACTCTGTAAACCACTTCTTTACCATTGAAATTGATGGTGCCGAGTCCCCGTAGTATTTATCAAGCTTTTCCTTAGTTTCAGTGATGGTTGTTTTACGTAAAAAGTAATGCTTAATCAGCACACGAAATTCACTTTTTCCATTTTCGTAAAAATTCACGAGGTTGTCTGCTTTGAATGGCTATCAAACATCAACTGCATGACGTAGCTTGCTCAAAATTTGACAGTTACCCACTAATAGATTACAGTTGACGGCAGCACTGTTGCATTTGGAATAACTGCGCGGGAAATTCAAAAAGTCACTGACTTATCAAACCGCCCTTAGAACATTCCAATCTAACACCTAGAACGTACTAGTTGAATAATAAAATGCATTTCCTCATTGTGAAAAGATTGTCGAGTTTAATTAGTCAGTCATTGTTCTTAGTTATTTCAGTAGATAACTATGAAATTAATAGCCAAATTCCCATCCACTCATTTAGAACTAAAACACAATATTGTATTAGGTATCAAAAAATCAGGAACATTTTAACTCTTTTTCAGGTTCTGTCTGATTTTATTCATCACGCTGAACGGATAGTACCTAATTTAGAAAATTGGAAGATTATGAATACGACATATTTTCATGCCTTTGAAAAGTAATAAGCAAAATATTAAGTGCGTTTAGGAAAAACATCGAATTTGTTGATGAAAATACAATACCTAAAATTGTTTTATCCTTATTAGGAATCTTCAGGAATATTCATCCAAAAAATCAAGTTCAGATGACTTTTTATACGCCCAGGGTTCCATCTTCAGAATGAGAGTCACATCCATTCGTGAGCTAATCACGTGAGCTCCCTCTATCGAAGCAATGACATAGATATTCGACATAACTCTCGCGAGCATTTTAGATTCCTTTTACGTGACAAGAACAGTGAGAGTACGTTGAATCCTTGTAGACATTTCATTCAAACACCTCAGAAATTGGTCTGTAGATGTGTAAGAATGGTCCCATTTCGAAACGCACTTAATATTCACTCTCGAAAGTGATAGGTTAAGTTTTCGTTGACAACATTAGTGTAGACAGTTTTATTTGAAAAATTTCGATTTAGAGTGTCAGTATTGACTGGCCATGAAGGATTCGTGAATCTGGAATATATATATATATATATATATATATATATATATATATATATATATATATATATATATATATATATATATATATATATATATATATAGTTTCCAGAATACCTAATTTGTAATATAGTCATATATTACAAGTTGAATGCCTGTAACTTCTCATTTTATGTAAAGTTCATTATGTTATTCTGTTGGCAGGATTAGGTGTGATAAACAAATTTCACAAGATGCATCTATTACATATTTTTGTGGTTTCTGCTGATGCCCTTGCTCAACGGAACAACACTAGATTTCTCTAGGTTTTGCACGCAAATATTATATTCCATGTAATTTTGATGTATAGATGAATTAGTTCGAGAAAAATTTACCTGATCTATAAGAAGCATGAACACAAAACCTAGCACTAGACTTATACCTATGGGACTGAATGGATCACTATGTTCATGCTCATTGGTTGTTTTATTGTTGTGAGGTTTTTCTATCACCAGGGCCCTAATCCCCTCAGGAATAATCACTGCTAACGCGGTTCCAATTAGCAGACCAGCCCCGAAAACTGTGATTTTCTTGAGCTTATCCTGGAAAATATATCAATGAAACGATAACAATGATCAATTATGTACAAGGAATTTCCTGAAAAGAAATTTGAATTATATGAATACTGTAATGGTGCCCTCAATTCAATGATGAAAACGCAAATCAATTAAATAAATTTATAGTATCAATAAATAGTTGATTTGTTAAAAATATTATTTTCTATTTTTCGTCATGTATTTTTATTCAGTAGGAATAGGTAAGAATGCTAAACTTCGCCCCTTACAATTTCTGTGGCAAAGCGATTTGGAGTCCTCATAATTATTTTTACCGGTAGAGAATTAGATATTTCCTTAATATATATGTTTATATATATATTAGCTGACCCGGCGAACTTTGTTCCACCTAAGAGGCAATAAATGAGCAGACTTTCGATTTTATCAAGGGCAATTGTTTATTTGGATAATTAATGTAAATTAAAAATGCAAGTATTTTATTTTAATGATTGGCCATGTATTTTAGTGCATGGATTCCACTGTTTAGTGAAGCATCTTTTGATAGACGCCATTTTTCGTTTCATTATCAGGTGCAAGAAAAAAAAAAAAATGGTCCTCCGACCCGTGAACATGCCACATATACTCGGGATTGACCATAGGAAAACATAGATTTTTTAGATTCAGACCACAAACTCTTAAGCATTGGTCGTGTGATTTGTTTAATGTCATGGCGAATGCAAGTCGGATCGGAAATTGAAGTCGTTTGAACTCAAACGGCATGTCGGTCGGGATCCTTGGAATGAGAACTTCCTCACCTTCGAATTTTCTTTTGTGTATCGTCGTGTAAATCACATTGTTCATCAATTTCCTTATCACCAAACACGTTCCGTTGCACAGTTTTGGTTGGTTTATGTTTCGAAGCATGATTACTACGGAGCCAACCTTTAGTCGTAAATTGTGGGGTGGTAATCCCGGCACATCCAAGGAGTTTAAAAATTCAATAGGACAGTTGGTGGCGTCATCTTCATTTGTTAAACAATCAATTGATTTGAAAGAATCCAGTGTACCAATGATCTCGTTCTGAATTATGAAGTTTAAGTCATCTACATTTTTATTCTAAGCAGCCAAAATTGCTGGCTCTCTCAACCATTCCTTATTTTTGTGTTTAGTTATGATTTTTGGGAATACTTTGTTGATGAGTTCGTCTTTTGATGAGACAAAGTTACAGAAATTCTAAGTACTCGACCATTACCGATAATCAGTAATTGCTCAGAGAAATCTTCAGCAGATGTATCGTTCTGTAATGCAACTCCAAAACATCTTCATTAATTATCATTAACTTCATTCCAATTTACGTTTATTTTTTTGTGCATTCGTCACAGATGCTGATTTTTGATTATAATAAAACTTTGGCAATTGCGGAGTGTTTTGCAATATTACATGTTAGTTCTTCAATAGTTTGAATATTTAACGGATATTTTAATGCTGAATGAGTCATCCGTACGCCATCCTTCTAACAATGTAATGTGGCTGCTATTCCAGAAGAAGCAAACTGCAAACTCAATGTTTGATCTCGCACTAACAGTGGCTGAAACTTCTGACATGAGGAATGTCTTACCAGTTCCACGAGGAGCATCCAGGAAATATAAACCACCATTTCCATCATCAAACGCGTTCATCATTGTATCATCCTCTTGTTGGTGATTCAACAGGGGTACATTCGTTTGAACTATTAAATCTAATTCCTGGTGATCATATTCAAGTCAACGGAAAAGTTCCCGTTCAAATTCTTGATTAAATGCGTTATTCATTTCACGATTTGTCGCTTTCATTCCTAAACTGACTAATAAATTACCGAACATGAGGTAACACATGTCTTCGATCAATATCAAAGCCTGATTATGTATCTACTCATTCATCTGAAGGTCGGGATTTCTTGTACTGACACGAATTTGATGTAAAATGCCTTCCGACATAATTATCCTTGCTGTGGTATATCCGTTTTGTTATACCACGTATTATGTCACGTCCCACGGGAACGTGACAAAAAGTATCCTATGTCCTTCTCCTGGTTCTAAGCTGCCCTCCGACCAATTTTCAGCCAAATCAGTTCAGCTGTTCTTGAATTATAAATGTGTAACTAACACGACTTTCTTTTATATATAGAAATATTAATAACAAAATTTGCGAAAATTTTCAAAGAACAGCCTCAGAAGTGTCATTGACCTAAATTTAACAATTAATTGAAAATATTTTGAAAGAACATAATGTGTTTTGTTTTCAATACAGTAATTGTTCTTTATATGAATTTAATATTCGACTGCTTTATAATTATGTTCAATATATGTGTATTGAATGAAATTAGTGAAAACTTTTGTCATTGAAGTAAAAAAAGCAAAGCTTGGATTAGCTGGGACCGAACCCGAGCCGCCCGCGTGACAGTCGTGCATTCTATCACAGAACCACTGATGCTTAGTATTTTGTGCTAAAAAAGTATGATTTCAACCTCATACAACCTTTCATAGTGACTGACGTTTCTTGTCAAGTTACACGGGAACGCTGCCGAACGGGACAAAAAGTATCCTATGTCCGTCTCCTGGCTCTAAGCTACCTCCCCACCAATTTTCAGCCATATCGGTACAGCCGTTCTTGAGTTATAAGTGGAGTAACTAACACGACTTTCTTTTATATATATAGATATATATATATATATATATATATATATATATATATATATATATATATATAATATATATATATATCTAGCTCTACTATAACATTCTCTTGATTAATTTCAATTTTTCAAATGAATGTTCTAGTGTTCATTTTCTTATATATATATATATATATATATATATATATATATATATATATATATATATATATATATATATATATATATATAAAAGAAAGTGGTGTTATTGTTGGTGTGTGTGTGTGTGGGGGGGGGGGTCGTAGCTTAGAACCGACGGACATAGGATACTTTTAAACCTGTTCACGTGGGATGTGACAAAACACGTTTTAGAAAAAAACGCAACTGACATGAAATAACAAAACGCAAATCACAACTGTTCCTGCAGTGCAGTGAACAGCGTGTAGTGATTTCGATCCCCACAAGGGATGCAATGAGGAAAATTTCTTTTTATATCGTTGACTAGATTCATTGGTACAACGAAACTGAATATAGGCTAAAAAATTTAATCTCATTATTAAAGATTGAGATTATCAAAGTCAAAGAGAGAACAGTAATTTCAGTTAAACTTATCTGTAATAAATTTGAAGAGTTATTTACTGTAACTCAGATAGTTAGGTACGGTTGGTTCTATGAGTGTTGGTTCATTCTCTTCTTATTCTTTCGGTAAGAATTTGTTAGTTCCATATTATATTACCTTCGTGTATCATTTACATCTGAAGATATCACTGTGTAACTATCAATTGTATGAACAAATAAATGAAGAAAAAGTACATGAGTAAGTGACCAAGTAAATAATTTACACATAGAATGAAAAGGAATAAATGAAAATATCACGATACCCCACATTATGATGATCTAAATTGCTTGTCAAAATCACTGATAGTTTATCAAAATATACATCACATCGACTAAAACACCTATCATCAAGATCTATATAGAAAAAAGTTGTGTTGGTTACACTATTTATAATGAAGGCTGAGCCAATTTGGCTGAAAATTGATGGAGAGGTAGCTTAGAACCAGGATATTTCATTGGACTTCATTACATCTGGATACAATTGGATTATCAAATCCATAATCCATTGCATCCATTAACAAACAAACAAGGTCAATCATTGAATGTTTGTAGTCTGAATCCACAATCGCATGTTTTTTACATGTCACTGGTCGGAAGACCATCTGCGTTACTTGTTCTTGCGCCTGATAAAAAAACGAAAATTGTCGTCTATTGGAAGGTGTTTTGTTAAGAGCGCAACCCATGCACCAAAATACATGGCCAATAAAAAATCATTAAAATACTGATTTTTTTCATATTTATATTAACCACCCCAATAAAAATTTGAACTTAATAATATCCAAAATCTGCTCATTGTTTGCCTCTAAGGCGGAACAAAGTTTTCCGGATAAGCTAGTAGATAATAAAATGAAATGACTTTATATACAAGTTGCAAAAATTATCATTGCTCTTATTGGACACTTTCTGACATTTTCTTGCAGTGGATAGTTCGGTAAAATTTTCAGCAGTACATAACTCATTATGAAGTTGGTTTAAGAGAAGAAACTTCTCTATATGATCATCCATATCTACATTGAAATTTCGCAGATTTGAATATTTAATTATCTCAAAAATATAATCAAATTCTATATTGCTCTTTAAATTTTTATTGTCAAGTTTAAATAACCAGTTGGTGTTATTTTTTTGTCTGTTTCATAGCCAAAATAGATATCTTGTTTTCTTTGAGTTATTCCACCTCTAAAGCTAACTATAATCCCATAAATATCTCAAATTGTTACGCAGTGACTTTATATTCTTAAGATATTTAATAACTTTATCAAATTAATTTAAGAAGTAACTACAAAAATGCAAATACATTTCAATTATATCATTCTTAGTTTTATCAAGCATTGACAAATTTTTGAATAATTTTTTTGTATTCAAGTATGGGTCGCAACAGCGATACAATCACTTTCAACACCTTAAACAAATAGCTCCAAATTCTAATATTACGTAGAAGAAATAACCAATATAGATTCCGGATAACCATAAACTGAAAATGACAGCGGAAATATTAGCCATGAATATTTTGACGAAAATTACAGTGATGAAAATTTGGAATTCATCGGTCTTCAAAATGAACTAGATTATAAGTGAAGAAATTAATAAAAATTTTCAGGAAACGACTCACAACCCCCATTGATTAAAATTTCTCAAATATTAAAATTGAAAAAAATCATTTACATATATTGAAATCGATTTTCCAAAATATACTATTGGACAGTGATTGTAAAACTACAATTAAACTACAGTTTGTTTAATAATTCGAAATAATCCCAAAATTGCGTACAATAATATACCGCATTTAATTAATTTGGAAGATACTGACTCATTACACCACATGCATGTGTCGTAAGTCACGAAGAAGTTTCGTTTCCTTTGAAAAGAAATTATACCTTTGTCCTTTATAAATTTCATACTCAATATAATGGTATAGTGCAGTGCACTATAGGTATAGGAAACTATATGCACTAAATTGGTCTCACAGGGGGACAAATTGATTGTTAATGGGGCAATTCGAAAATGGACTAGACACGAGTTCGACCCTTTCACACTTTATAATTTCAACTTTTTCACCATTTCTGGGGTCATAATTTAAAAAAGACTAAGGTGGGACATGGCAAAAAAAGGTTGGGAAACACTGATATAGTGGGTTTCGAGTTTTTACAACAGAATAATTTCACTATAGATTTACAAAATAATTCATTAATTGGAAAAAATTGGAGAGATTCGAATGCATTTTCAAAAAGCTATTCTTAGAAGATTAAAATAAATAAAATAAAAATAAAGATCATTTCAGTAGTGGAAAGTAGAAAAATAATAGAAACCAAAAAGAAGAAGAGGACAAGAACACGGTCAATCGCAGGTTTGGCACATTGAAAGAGAGAACGAATTGACAAGAGACATCATCTTCCTAGTGATAGAATTTATCATTGAATATTTATTATTTGAAGACATTGTAGATTTACTTTGGACGTTTCATTGTATTTTATCTGTTAAACCAAGATAAAAGGAACTTTTGTTAAATGTTGACGTCTATTAAGATATTAGAATATCACATAATTAACCAGAATTCATTTATATATGTATATATAAAATGTCCTTATATATGTATATATATATATATATATATATATATATATATATATATATATATATATATATATATATATAAATTGATGTTTCGGTCATATATTTTGAATCATCAAAAATATACACTAAATTGATGTTTCGGTCATACATTTTGAATCATCAAAAACGTTGATATAATCTCAAGTTAAGAATTTTATGAGAAAAATGACGAATTCCCTCTAAAGTATATCACTTACCTCCTGTAAAAAAAATGGAAAAGCTCCGGCCAGAAGCGGCCCCATTAGTGTACTGAGTATAAGCCACAACAATCTAACGAACTTGCCCATGTTTGATGTCGCAATTGAATAAACGTTTATTCATTTTGTTCAAGTTGTTTCGAGCAATAATCGCAGAAAATGTTTATGGTTATTTTTACAAAGGAAGGAGTACAGGTATTCCTGACATAAATATATTCAAGGACGTTTTAAAATGACACAATAGACGAAGTATTTCCCAGTAGTTAATTAAGATACGAAATGAATCTGCGGAAAGGAACATACAGTTTACTAGGAATATATTCTTTTTCTGATCAGTAAATTTTAGACAAAAAATGAATTAAGCTATAAGTGTTTTTTATATAGAAATTAGATAGATCCCTCCGTGGTTCCAGGATTGAATTCCCCACTTAATATTGCAGAAAAGAAGTGAAAACATTTAATATATATTCGAGATTGACGAATCTTTCATACTTAGTCAATACTGAGACTCTTAATCGAAATATTCAAAATAAAACTCTCAGGGAGCTGTCTACACAAATGTTGTCAACAGAACGAAGCTATCACTTTCGAGAGTGAATATTAAGTGCACTTAGAAAAATTTGATACAATTCCTTAACCATATTAGGAATCATCAGTCATATTCAATCAATCAAGAATCGATGACTTTCAAAACGCTCCCTGTAGTCCGGGAGCCGACCGTAAAAACGCGAGCCGATCAGCGGTACGCATGAAACATATTTTCCCTAACACTACTAATCATAGTCAATAAAATGGCACCTTAGTGCCTCAACGTGACGGGCACATGTTATTTGGGTATTTTTTTGAAAACAAAATTTTTATTGATGAACCGTAGCAACTCCGTCCCGCTTGGTTATCAATTTAAAATCATTTATCCATCGAATAGAACTAAATAATCATTAAGTGCCTCGACGCAACCGGTGATAACACGTTGGCACGGATTTTTTCATGAATTTGGACGTGTGCACGAACTGTACCCATTCCGATCCACTTAAAATTTTAACCAAACGAAAATTTGAACCATTTTATATAGAAAAAAAAAAAGTGGCTCATCTGTCGCGGTTCAAAATGCCTGGCAGGACCTTTAACATTTCGCGAGCTCCTCTGCTAATATGTAAATAGCTCATTACTCTAATATTTTTATTATCTATAACTATTTATAACTCTTTAGGAAGGATCTGAAGAAAATTTTCATCATATTTTTGATATTAAAAAATCATGTTTCGCCGTTTTGTCCTCAAATATTATATGCTTGATATCCGGCATAGATTCTATGCTACTGAGAGAGAGACTTCATATTAGAAAAAGATACACATAGATGCTGTTTAGCCTTGATGCCAACAGAAAATGGGTCAGTTATTAGGCAAGTTCTGCTGCAGTGCGCACGTTGTTTAGTGCTGGCGTCTAATAATTTTGACTTGTTTTTGATAATTTTTCTATTCTTAGTGCTGTATTTTTTGGAGTACTCCTAATATTTTTCTTAATTAAAAGTCTAATGAAACGATAAAAATGAAATATCAGTGCTTTTTATGCCGTTCTGATGGACATTTAGTACCTTTCGACGAAACTCATTTCGAAAGGGCCAGACGGATGGCAATGTTTCGAAAATATAAAAACCACATATATGGAGACATTGGTTTTCCATCGTTGTCCTACAACGATGGAAAATGGTACATATCATCCTGATTGTTATGGAAAAATCGTAGTATTAAAAGCAAAATATAAAGAAGAATATAACATGATGTTACGACGTGAAGGTGTAAGTATGATTTTGAACATATTATGTAATTATAATTTATAATACCATTACTTTTAGTAAATAACTATTCATGTTTTTCGCTAATTGAAGTGTCATATTTGCCTAAATCTGAAACAAACTATTTCTTAAATAATTATATCTAAGATATTCGATAATTTTCAGTTTATCGATAATGCTGCTGATAGTGTTCTTTAACAGCCAAGTAATAGTGAAGCTGGAGGAACAATGGGCCATGAGCAAAGGGCTTCAACCAGTAGTTCTCATAATGAAACGTCTAATTTAGTGCGTATATCTACATATTTCATTTTATTATACATTATTCTTCATCAATTGAATATGATGTTAAAATTTCTTTTATTAATATGACCAATTTTTTAGTCTTCGCCAAGTACTTCTCGTTCTAATAACGACCCTGAAGAACGAAGTCATAATGAAGAAGAACGTGCCGAGTCTAGCCAGGTTTGTATATTAATACAATCATTCTTACACACTTTTTCATTTATTACATTCTTTTTTCTAATTAATATATAACCAACAAAGAACACTTGATGAACAAAGTACACATACAAAGAAAACTTGGGAAATTAATTTTTGTTTTAATATCAAAACATTTCAATTCATGAACAATAACTTGATTTTCATTTTTAAATATTTTAAAATAGAAAGAAGAAGAAAAAGAAGACTACGAAGAAGAAGGCGAAACCGTCAAAAAAGAACCACGCATTTTTTGCAATCGCTATCGTAAAAAAGCAGCTTCAAAGATGGTTGGGACATCGCTGTGTACCACAAAAGACATAATCGACAACGTGCGAGAATATGCAAGAGTTATAGGTGCTGAACAATTAGAGGAAAAATTCAGTGAGATAACTTATTATCTCATTACGATCATTATTATTATGATTACGAAAATATTTATGATAATGATTGTAATGATAGTGATGATGACGATGATCACAATAAAAATGATAATAATGATAATGTTTAAAAATACATTTTTGTAAGTGTTATTCGATGTATTTCATTAGATATATAAGTTTAGATATTTAGTTAATATTAAGTTTCAGATATTTCAATAGATATGTAAGTAGTGGTAGAATGAAAACATGACTTTTTAATATCAAAAATATGATGGAAATTTTCTTCAGATCCTTTCAAAAGAATTCCTAATATCTTAATTAATTGAAATTAATTATTAAACCGATAATAAAAATATTAGAGTAATGAGCTATCTACATATTAGCATAGGAGCTCGCGAAATGTTAAAGGTCCTGCCAGGTATTTTGAACCGCGACAAATGAGCCACTTATTTTTTTTTCTATATAAAATTTTTCAAATTTTCGTTTGGTTGAAGTTTTAAGTGGATCGGAATGGGTACAGTTCGTGCACACGGCCAAATTCATGAAAAAATCTGTGCCAACGTGTTATCACCGGTTGCGTCGAGGCACTTAATGATTATTTAGTTCTATTCGATGAATAAATGATTTTAAATTGATTACCGAGCGGGACGGAGTTGGTACGGTTCATCAACAAAAATTTTGTTTTCAAAAAAATTCCCAAATAACATGTGCCCGTCACGTTGAGGCACTAAGGTGCCATTCTATTGACTATGGTTAGTAGTGTTAGGGAAAATATGTTACATGCGTACCGCTGATCGGCTCGCGTTTTTACGGTCAGCTCCCGGACTACTGGTACTAACCCGAATGAGGAGAATAAGTTCGTGATCTATTGACGTGAGCTCCCTCTATCGAAGACAAGACGTATAAACTCTCACGAGCATTCTTGATTCCTTCTCCTTTCAACATTAGTAAGAGAACATAGCGGCTTTGTAGACATTTCACTGTAATGTGTAAGAATGGTTCCTTGCCTAATCGCTCCAGATGTTTGACTTTAAACTTATACACGTAATTAAATTTATTCTGCATTTTATTGACCAGTGTATTTGTTAACCCATGGGTCTCTCGAATATTCTGTCTAAATTACTTTCTCTAAATGGACTTTCAGTTTTACATGATTGATATTAACAATTTCTTTTTTGGCGTGGAATACTCTTAACCGGTTTTACAAAAAATAACGACTGACAAGTGATCTGTTATATGCGGCTTCGTTATGTTCGAAGTATATTTTTTTATATCTTTTATCAAGATTATACACCACGTATAATGATCAGCTGTTTCTCTAAATTGTAGTTACTCTAGTTATATCAATTTTCCTCTGCGAGAAGTTTGAGATAATTTATGATTTTTTCGTTCTCTTCTACCACATTTATCTTGGAACCACGACATAAGTATTATATGTTCATGAGTTATTGTAACATATATAAACGATTGAGTTTGAATTCTCGCTTAACTCTTGACGAAACATAATTAATTATTAACTTAAATTAAACTCTTGGCTTAATGTTTCACTATTATATTTAACAATATGAATTTGCCAACATGTTTCGAGCGTGAGCTCATTTTCAAGACTAAAATACAGTAAGGAACGAACAACAAATTTATATCTATATATATAAAAGAAAGTCGTGTTAGTTACTCCACTTATAACTCAAGAACGGCTGTACCGATATGGCTGAAAATTGGTGGGGAGGTAGCTTAGAGCCAGGAGACGGACATAGGATACTTTTTGTCCCTTTCGGCAGCGTTCCCGTGTAACTTGACAAGAAACGTCAGTCACTATGAAAGGTTGTATGAGTTGGTTGAAATCATACTTTTTTAGCACAAAATAGTAAGCATCAGTGGTTCTGTAGTAGAATGTTCTACTGTCACGCGGGAGGCTCGGGTTCGGTCCCGGCTAATCCAAGCTTAGCTTTTTTTACTTCAATGACAAAAGTTTTCACTAATTTCATTCAATACACATATATTGAACATAATTATAAAGCAATCGAATATTCAATTCATATAAAGAACAATTACTGTATTGAAAACAAAACACATTATATTCTTTCAAAATATTTTCAATTAATTGTTAAATTTAGGTCAATGACACTTCTGAGGCTGTTCTTTGAAAATTTTCGCAAATTTTGTTATTAATATTTCTATATATAAAAGAAAGTCGTGTTAGTTACACATTTATAATTCAAGAATAGCTGAACTGATTTGGCTGAAAATTGGTCGGAGGGCAGCTTAGAACCAGGAGAAGGACATAGGATACTTTTTGTCACGTTCCCGTGGGACGTGACATAATACGTGGTATAACAAAACGGATATACCACAGCAAGGATAATTATGTCGGAAGGCATTTTACATCAAATTCGTGTCAGTAAAAGAAATCCCGACCTTCAGATGAATGAGTAGATACATAATCAGACTTTGATATTGATCGAAGACATGTGTTACCTCATGTTCGGTAATTTATTAGTCAGTTTAGGAATGAAAGCGACAAATCGTGAAATGAATGACGCATTTAATCAAGAATTTGAACGGGAACTTTTCCGTTGACTTGAATATGATCACCAGGAATTAGATTTAATAGTTCAAACGAATGTACCCCTGTTGAATCACCAACATGAGGATGATACAATGATGAACGCAATTGATGATGGAAATGGTGGTTTATATTTCCTGGATGCTCCTGGTGGAACTGGTAAGACATTCCTCATGTCAGTAGTTTCAGCCACTGTTAGTGCGAGATCCAACATTGAGGTTGCAGTTTGCTTCTTCTGGAATAGCAGCCACATTACATTGTTAGAAGGATGGCGTACGGATGACTCATTCAGCATTAAAATATCCGTTAAATCTTCAAACTATTGAAGAACTAACATGTAATATTGCAAAACACTCCGCAATTGCCAAAGTTTTATTAGAATCAAAAATCAGCATCTGGGACGAATGCACAAAAAAATAAACGTGCATTGGAAGCACTTCACCGAACATTGGAAAATCTACGCAATTAATGAAGATGTTTTGGAGTTGCATTGCAGAACGATACATCTGCTGAAGATTTCTCTGAGCAATTACTGACTATCGGTAATGGTCGAGTACTTAGAATTTCTGTAACTTTGTCTCATCAAAAGACGAACTCATCAACAAAGTATTCCCAAAAATCATTACTAAACACAAAAATAAGGAATGGTTGAGAGAGCGAGCAATTTTGGCGGCTTAGAATAAAAATGTAGATGACTTAAACTTCATAATTCAGAACGAGATCATTGGTACACTGCATTCTTTCAAATCAATTGATTGTTTAACAAATGAAGATGACGCCACCAACTATCCTATTGAATTTTTAAACTCCTTGGATGTGCCGGGATTACCACCCCACAATTTACGACTAAAGGTTGGCTCCGTAGTAATCATGCTTCGAAACATAAACCAACCAAAACTGTGCAACGGAACGCGTTTGGTGATAAGGAAATTGATGAACAATGTGATTTACGCGACGATACTCAAAAGAAAATTCGAAGGTGAGGAAGTTCTCATTCCAAGGATCCCGACCGACATGCCGTTTGAGTTTAAACGACTTCAATTTCCGATCCGACTTGCATTCGCCATGACATTAAACAAATCACACGATCAATGCTTAAAAGTTTGTGGTCTGAATCTAAAAAATCTATGTTTTCCCATGGTCAATTCCGAGTATATGTGGCATGTTCACGGGTCGGAGGACCATTTGCGTTTTTTTTTCTTGCACCTGATAATAAAACGAAAAATGGCGTCTATCACAAGATGCTTCACTAAACAGTGGAATCCATACACTAAAATACATGGCCAATCATTAAAATACGATACTTGCATTTTTAATTTACATTAATTATTCAAATAAACAATTGCCCTTGATAAAATCGAAAGTCTGCTCATTTATTGCCTCTTAGGTGGAACAAAGTTCGCCGGGTCAGCTAGTATATATATATATATATATATATATATATATATATATATATATATATATATATATATATATAACCTGCTTGTAAGCACTTGGTTTTCTCAAAGTCTATAGAGTGGTTAGAGTTAATACAATGTTCTGCGAATCCGGTTTCATTAGCATTGTACAAAATAAGACCTTTTATGGTCGTTAACCCGAGTTTTTATTTTCCTACCTGTTTGGCCGATATAAAACCCTGGACATTCATTACAAAAAATTTTATAAATCCCGCTTTTGTCTTCAACATTTATCTCTTCTTTACTATTCAGTAAAAGTGACTTAATATTTCTTTTGTTAGTACAAATTGTTTTTATCTCTTTTTCCTTTAATCTTTCGCAAATTTTTTCGCTGAGTTGAGGTATGAAATTAATAAAATGATACTTTTGTTTGCTTTTTATAATTTGAAATGGATAAATTGAATTTAAAAGAATTTTCCGTTGCTTTTTTCTTATAAGATTATCTATTATGTTTCCATCATAACCGTTTAACGGTTAACGGATAACCAGGACCACAGAGAAACATTGACACTGAAAAACCACACATAGGCGAGACAGTAAAATCACCGTAGCAACAAATGTCATACTACGCACGTAACACATAAAGTCTATTAATGTTGTGGGCTGTCTGCGAAGATTATTTAAAATGATTTGAAAGTAAGTAACTATAAATGCAGCTAAGTCTGGAAAGTCCGTCTTCTTATTAATGGTGTTGGGGTTATTATTTATGTGGACCATTTCCAAAAAAATCCTTTTCTGGCAACTAACAGCTACATACAGTATTCCTACATTATCGAAGTCAAAACGATGTCCGTGTTGTGAGGGATGTAGTGCTAAGGCACATCTGTCAGGGCGAAGTCTAACATCGCTCTGATGAAGAGTTATTCTTCTTTTAATGGTCTGAGAAGTTTGACCTATATAAAGTACTTCACAATCTAAGCACGAAACACTGTAACTGCAGTCTGATGTTAAAGATGGAGGTACTTTATCTTCAAGTCTTGTGAAAACACTTCTGCCAGTGATGAAGTTATATTTGGCAACTTTCAGCTCATCTATTTCACCGAAAATGTGACATAGTTTTGCCGTGAGCGAAGGGAAATATGGCAAAGATCTGTATTTAACTAATGGAGCTTGTGAGTCTATGTTAGGGTCTATATCAGGGTGTGTTGTAGAGGTGAGAGCCGGTGGTCTAATGACTGTATTACATAGTATGACTGTCCATATTAATAATAACCCCAACAGCATTAATAAGAAGACGGACGTTTCCAGACTTAGTTGCATTTATAGTTACTTACTTTCAAATCATTTAAAGTAACCTTCGCAGACAGCCCACAACATTAATAGACTTAATGTGTTACGTGCGTAGTATGACATTTGTTGATACGGTGATTTTACTCTCTCGCCTCTGTGTCGTTTTTCAGTGTCAATGTTTCTCTGTGCTGCTGTCATTTTATTCTATTATTACAAAAGAATATTTTTACATCTACAATTTAATATCAACTTATTTTCAAGCAATTATGTGTTGCTTAAGCGCGATGGATGGCGAGAGCGATCTATTCTATAAAAATATGTTTGCTTCAATCGCAACTTAAAATTACTCTACATGCTCTACAAGATTTTTGCTCATTTATATTCACCTTGTATACTAAACCTTGGCTCGAATGCACAGTGGCAAAGAAAGCACCCAACCAAGACTTATGCTTTCTGAAAGCTCTAAAAGAATATGATAAAGTAGACGCGACAAAGCATCCATAAGCAAGTTTGTTCATCATTTATGGTATTTGTGTGAAGAAACAGTCATGTTATCACTCTTTGAAGAAGAAGTTGATTTCAAAACTAATAATATAATCAATAATTTAAACAGAAATGAAAGTTCAGATTCCGCCAAACGCTATATCCCAACGAAGGAAGAAATTACGCAAAATTTCTTTAGTAAGCTTAATATTTTCATGTTTCTTTTTTCAAAGTTTCGTGGCTTAGTTTTTGCTGTTTTAAACTGTTTTTTCTTTCTTTCAGATATGACGCTGGATGATTTTCTGACTCAAAGAAGCAAACAATTTCTATCTCGACAGCAGATCGACGACAGTTTTCTTCATGAGGATGTATCTTCTTGAGGTGACAATCCTACGTTTTTGGAAGCTAGAAGACATGACACTGCTGAAAGATCTGTTAAATTAATGCAAGATTTTAATGGACTTATCACGGCTGAAGAAGAGCAAAAACAGTTTTTGTTGCGTTGTGTTCAGGAACATAGAAATCTGTATCCAGACTGCAATAAAACTACACTAAAGAGAAGTTACCTTAATTAATTATTATTATAATTTGTTTTTAAATAAAGTTTATGTGGATCTTATTTTATTCTTACTCATATTTACTCAATTATTTACTCAATTTTACTCAATTTACATTACTCAAAAAAAGTATAGGGTATGCGTTTCGAAATTTTAAAAATTATTTTTTTGCCATATAAGGGACACCCTAATATATATATATATATATATATATATATATATATATATATATATATACAAATATATTTTGACTGGTTTGATAATATAATAATAGAAAATATATATTTGGGATAGCAGTCTTCAGGTTGAAATAAGTGTACTCTTTTCTTTGTATCTCAAGCTTTCGAGAATTATATTTATCTCTTCATCAGGAGCAACTAGAATATTGAAAGTGAGAAATGTCAAATATACATAGATATGTGGTAACTTACGAATTGAGGTTGTATCAAAAAGATGCTGAAATTTACTGAAAATTCATATAAAAGATACTCAAAATGAAAACAAACGCATAACATGTAGGGATGGAGTATCAAAAATGATCTAGACAAGGTTATAGTTGAATCCGAAAACAAAGAATGACACTTATAGGTTAACGTTCCATCATAGAAAAATCGCGAATTACGCGATGTCTCCATCATTCACAGAACTACTACACATCGCCAGTACCAACCCACACACACATCCACAAACACAACAAATCAAACCGAGTGACATGTTTAACTACTGACACTGACAGTATTCAGACTGGGACAACTGTTATGTCTTTTGGCATCGTAGTCAATTAAGTAGGAAAATATCGAACTCAGACCGTCAATGTCTCTACGAGAGTTCATGCTGTTCTTATTCTGGTATATCCGCACCATCTCCAGAAACAGTCTTCTCTTGGTATTATTATTCTCTTATCCAATATTTTCACTGAATTGTAATCAGGGTGATGTCCGTTGTCCAGACAATGCTTAGTCAGAGCACAATTTTGCTTGCTTGTCCTAATATTACTCCTATGTAAAGTGATCCTCTGTGATAGGGTTGTTGTTGTTTGGCCCACATACACAAGCTCACAATCACAGCAGGGAATATGAGCTGTAGTTTATGAGATTCCCTGCTGTGATTGTGAGCTTGTGTATGTGGGCCAAACAACAACAACCCTATCACAGAGGATCACTTTACATAGGAGTAATATTAGGACAAGCAAGCAAAATTGTGCTCTGACTAAGCATTGTCTGGACAACGGACATCACCCTGATTACAATTCAGTGAAAATATTGGATAAAGAGAATAATACCAAGAGAAGACTGTTTCTGGAGATGGTGCGGATATACCAGAATAAGAACAGCATGAACTCTCGTAGAGACATTGACGGTCTGAGTTCGATATTTTCCTACTTAATTGACTACGATATAAATAACATAAGAAACATAAGCCAAAGACATAACAGTTGTCCCAGTCTGAATACTGTCAGTGTCAGTAGTTAAACATGTCACTCGGTTTGATTTGTTGTGTTTGTGGATGTGTGTGTGGGTTGGTACTGGCGATGTGTAGTAGTTCTGTGAATGATGGAGACATCGCGTAATTCGCGATTTTTCTATGATGGAACGTTAACCTATAAGTGTCATTCTTTGTTTTCGGATTCAACTATAACCTTGTCTAGATCATTTTTGATACTCCATCCCTACATGTTATGCGTTTGTTTTCATTTTGAGTATCTTTTATATGAATTTTCAGTAAATTTCAGCATCTTTTTGATACAACCTCAATTCGTAAGTTACCACATATCTATGTATATTTGACATTTTCTCACTTTCAATATTCTAGTTGCTCCTGATGAAGAGATAAATATAATTCTCGAAAGCTTGAGATACAAAGAAAATATATATATATATATATATATATATATATATATATATATATATATATATATATATATATATATATATATATATATATATATATATATATATATATATATATATATATATATATATATATATATTAGTACGACGAGAGAGTCTCGTTGCTTTCTATTAAATCAGCTAATAAAGCTTACACTTTAATCAACGTGCACGCTCCCATTAATCACTACAACAAAACCGTTTCAGAAAGCGTACAAGATTTTTGGGAAACATTGGAAGAAACAACCAATAGAATACCAAAACACCACGTGAAAATCTTGCTAGCAGATTTTAACGCACAGCTAGGTAAGGAAAGGAAATTCAGAGATACTACGGGTCCCCATACTAAACACAAACGTACCAACAAGAACGGTGAAAGGTTAATCGCGTTCTGTAGGAACTTCGAATTCAAAATCATGAGTACTCAATTTCAAAAACCTGCACATAAGCTAACTACTTGGAGATCGCCCAGTCTCAAGCAGGGTGAATATCAAATTGATCATGTCGCAATTTCCAAGAACAACGTAAAGGAAATTTTAAATGTCAGAACTCGTAAAGGCGTCTTTGATTCGGATCACTATCTCCTCCAAATAAAAACAAAATTTCAACCCAATAGAAATAAAAAATTCACACCCAGAAAAGTTAGGTCCGAAACCGAGGTTATATCTGAAACTTCACAAAGATACAATCATTGCACAAATCAATCAGGAAGAATCGACGAATTGGGAAATCCTTACAAAGAATATTCAGAAAGCCATCACACTAGGGCAACCTCCTCGCACCAGGAAACACCGCTGGTGTTTAAAAACTTAATCTGCGACCAAGCAGTCGACAAGAGAATAACTGCATGGAAAAAATTAAACGGCCATAAAAATGAGGAAAACTGGGATAATTTCCTTACAAATCAAAAACAGGCCTCCAAAACAATTAGAAGAGAAAAACGGAGATATGATAATAATAGGTGTCACGAAATACAGAACGATTTCACCAATAATAATACTAGAGATTTTTACAAAACTTTCAGAGAAAACTTGCGAGGATACCAAGCGCCCACTCTTTGCTTCAAAAAATCCGATGGCGCGTTGGAAACTAACACAAAAAATAACTGCAAAATAAAATCCGAATATTTCAACACCCTTCTCAACTGCAATCCACCCCAAGAAAAACTTAAGTTCGACTTTTCGGGGTTTACGCATCCAAACTCGCAAGCCCCTGATACGGAAGAGATTAAGGCAATTATCAAGCAACTCAAAAACAACAAAGCAGCAGGAGAAGATGGGATTATTGCGGAACTCTGGAAACTGAACGATACTACTTTGACCCAAAAACTTCATCATTCAATATCAGAAATCTGGAGAACGGAACAGATACCAGAGGATTGGAAATGCGCGATGATACATCCATTGCACAAAAAGGGGGACAAAATGGATATCAATAATTACAGGGGAATTTCCTCACTCCCGGTTGCGTACAAAATACTTTCTAAAGCACTCCTAAACAGAGTAGAACACCAAGCGGATCCACTAATTGGGGAATACCAAGCTGGATGCAGAAAAGGCCGATCATGTGCTGAACAGATTTGGACTTTGAAAACGATATTACAGATGAGTAAATGTATAAATACAGTGATCGCATTCATTGACTTCAAGAAAGCATATGATTCGGTAGACCGCGAAACCCTTTTCGAAATCATGAAAGAATTTGGAATCGATCGAAAGACCCGAACAATTATAGAACAGACACTTACAGGTACAACTTCCAAGGTAAAATTTATGGGCGAAATATCAGATCCCTTTGAAATCAAAACCGGTGTGCGGCAGGGGGACGGAATTTCGCCAATTCTTTTCAATATTGTTTTAGAAAAGATCATTAGGGAATGGGAACTTCACGTGAAGGGCATACAAGTGGGTATCAAAAAAGAAAATAGAATAAATGTCAAATGTTCATCATGTTCAAACGATCATCACAGACAACAGAACTGAAGCCATTCGCGCCGTGGAAAACCTACATGAAATTGCGCAGAAAACCGGGTTACAAATTTCTTATGATAAAACCAAATACATGGAAAGAAAACCAAAAAATAAATCTTCTCTTATGACAAAACATGGTGAAATTCTACAAGTAGGCCATTTTAAATACCTCGGGGAAATTATACAGTCCTCAGGTTTAAACCGAATCGCTAATGAACAGAGAATAACCAAGCTCCAAAGGGCCTACAAACTAACATGGCCTCACTATAACAAAAAGTGCATTTCGAGAGGCGCCAAATTAAGGCATTATAACACAACGATTCTTCCAGAAGCAATCTACGCAGCTGAAACAATGGTTATTGGCGGCCATTCAAGAATTAGAGAAATAGAAAAACAAGAACGAAAAATTCTCAGAAAGATTTACGGGCCAATCAATAGAAACGGTATTTGGATGAAAAGACCTCAGAATGAACTGTATCAAAAGACAAATACGATAACGGAAGAAATCAGAAAACGACGAGCAAAGTTCTACGCACATGTCTACAGAATGAAACAGTCCAGAATACCGAAGAAACTACTCAATATAATTATGAATAGTAAATGCGGAACAGAGTGGTTAAAAGAGGTCCAAAAGGATCTACAACAGATCAATATAAAAAATGTCGAAGATCGCACTGAATGTAGCTATAAAATCACACATGTAAAGTTTGAGCAAAAATCAAATGGTCAACCTGGAGTAAAGTGGACAGATGAACGGAAGAAAGAGCATTCAGAGAGGATGAAGCGTTTTTGGGAGGCAAAAAGGATGAATCAAAATTCCTAATGATTGAGAATTCAAGTTCAGTCGCTCTCCTCATGGGGAACAATCGAAATAATAATAATAATAATAATAATAATAGTATATATATATATATATATATATATATATATATATATATATATATATATATATATAACATATATATATAATATATATATATATATATATATATATATATATATATATATATATATATAATATATATATATATATATATATATATATATATATATATATATATATATATATATATATATATATATATATATATATATATATATATATATATATATATATATATATATATATATATATATATGTATATATATATATATATATATATATATATATATATATATATATATATATATATATATATATATATATATATATATATATATATATATATATATATATATATATATATATATATATATATATATATATATATTGTATATATATATGTTCTGATATATTTTTGTATAGTTTTAGTTCACAAGAAATACGTGGCTGGCAGGGTGGCGTTTTGAAAAGCCGTATAGTTCCTTTCAGTTCACCGACTTTATGCGACCGTTTTATTTGACGTGGCATTTGGCAACATGTTAAATTCCAGGAAAATGTGTATCGACCGGATGTTTTATTAGCATCTAACTGCTAATTATTTTGGAACTCTTGATTTCAGATATATAGGTATTTATGTTAATCGTTATATTTGAATTCATTGAATATGTTTCTAGTGGTATGTTTCATGAATTTGATGTTCCATCTTTGTTCTTCTCGGGCACAGAAATTTATTTGATATATTCATGTTCTTTATTCGTTATATTTAGAGTTTTTAACAATTTAAGTCATCAATTTTTTTCAACTATTAGCCTATTTTGGCTCCCTTTGATCTCAAGAATACATTCATTCTATTCATTCTTTGTAAAAATATATTTCTTACATAGATAGCATTTCATATATTTTTAGTTATTAGTTTATGAAGCTTGTTATATTATTTTTGATCTCTTATATAACAAATACATTTATGACAACATTTGTGTAGACAGCTCTCTGAGAGTGTTATTTGGAATATTACGATTTAGTCTCAGTATTTACTAGTACCTATGAATGATTCCGAATCATTCGAGAGTCTTGAAACTAACTATCCTTTTGCCCGCCGGGGTGCGTGCAAAAGTACTTATACTCACGTACTCGCGCTAATGTTGTCATGGGTAGGAATCTAGAACGTTAGGGAGAGTTTATGCGTCTTCTCTTCGATAGCGAGAGCTCACGTGAATTTTCACAAGTTGTTGCTCGCCTTATTCGGATCTAGGACCTGTGGGCGTTTTGAAAGTATCGATTCTTGATTGATTGATTAAATACGGACTGATGATTCATAATAATGATGAAACAATTGTATCCTATTTTAATTCAATAAGATCAATGATTTTTTCGAAGCTCTCTCTCGAAAGTGATAGGTTCGTTCTTGTTGACAACATTTGTGTACCATTCTTTTCAAAAAGCAAAATGGTATTTAAATTTAAATTTATCTGACAATAAAAATTAATATTAATAATAGTATTTAATTTACAATTATTCAAAAATTTCTGAGAACAATTTTCAAAAATTCAAGAAATTTATAATGACTTAAGCAATTAAAAGACCCAGAAAATCAGGGTCAGGTAGCAGATAATCGACCCAACATTTATTTACTGTTACCGGTAAAAGGAATATTAGGAATTCGTTACCTGCTACGAAATCGTTATAGGGTTCTTACCACTAGAGTTTGTATAAAATACCAATATTTGAGATACTTCATACTTGAGATAGTGCTTTGCAACGACAGCTACACTGAGAACTGCTTCTTGATCAGATATGGGGTAAGTGAACGATTTACGAATATTCATATGTATGAGTCATTTCGAGTTTCGATCGGTTTATTTCGTTAAAAGAAATTTTTGAAACACGCAATGACTTTTATTTATATCAGTGAAAACCTCAAGAATAACATTATGTATAACAGCCATTATTTAATCAATTTTATTTTCCTTCATTCTACAAAGACTGCTCAATTATGATAGGTATTTATCATTTCAATATATATTTCAAATGATATTGAGGGTGATATGATATAAAGCTCTACTACATTTAATAGTGTAGGCGTTTACTTGATGTAAATCGATTATAATTGAATATAAACTTAAATTCAAACACTTGAACTTATGATTTACACTTTATTGACTACATAGCATGACGCGTTTCGTCGTTACAAACGAATTATTCTGTAAGCATCTGAAGAAGTCGTTTGTAAAGATGAAACGCGTCATGCTATGTAGTCAATAAAGTGTAAATCATAAGTTCAAGTGTTTGAATTTAAGTTTATATTCTACTTTAATTGTTATTTGTCAGCAAGGTCGTGTTTAATGGTTCATGTTACAGACAAGTAATAAAGAATAAGAAAAAAATAGATCTATGCTTCTGTAAATAGATTCTTTTATACATGCGTTTGAACGATGGTTCTGTATAAAACGCCCAAACTACTAAGATCCAAATTGACAACTGGAAAAAAAATTAAAAACGATCAGTTAATAATAATAATTCAATATATAATTCATATACAATCAGTGCTGTAGTGGAGCAGAAACAACACTCTCACTTTTATTACATAATTACACCCCGCATTTGCCCTGCCTTATTTTTGTAAAGAAGTGTTCTCCACTTCTTGATTTAGCTCTACAGCACTATTAAAATTCAAAGATGAAACGATCATTCAAAAATTATTGCATTTTCTTTTAATTGATTTTCATGGATTTTAGCGAATTGCGTTTCATTTCTTTCCTTTGTGTAAACAATATTTGAAATTTGTTCTTGCACCTACAATCGTTTGTAGTCCGAACCATCTATCTGACCAATAAGACATGTTACACGAGTTAACTTTTAGATGCCGAATGTATTTTCTGCTGAAGTCCTTTCACATTTCGAATCTTCAGTATTAGCTTACAGTATTCTATTTTTCAAATTATATGATTGGATTTCATTTTGTATTAAACATTTTTCGATTTTGATAGTCTAAATTAAAGCCAATAAGCATTTAAATAGTACCGAAACCAAACAATATTATTTAAAAACAGAGTATTCTAGGCAAATATACGAGTATTTGAAATGCGACAGATGAAACTGGAGTATAATATAGGTTATCTATAAGTTTACTTATGGTAGGTACATATCCGAAATTTATACAGGTCAATCAGGCAGAAAATTCAGATTCAAAGTATCTGAACATAAAAACTGCTATGACAAGGTAAAAACGGATTGCACTAATACAAACACCTTTTTTTGAAAGAAAATCACAGCGACAACGAAAAATTTCAATTATTGCATACAGAGAGGAACGAAACAAACTTAGTTATAGGTAAGTCTTGAACATCAATTTCAAAAAAAAATTCAAAAATATATTGAATTATGAATAGGATATGAGTAAAATTAACCATTGTAGAATTCATTCCAATTATTAAATTGCAATTTTTTTTCTTGTTTTTATACCTGTTATCAATTAATACAGAACCTGGTTATGAACTAACACGAAATTTCTCTATTAATAGTTTTGATATTGGATTTTAACAATCAATTGCAAATCTTGTGACTTTATTTAGTGACAACTTTATTTGAGACTTTTCTGTTCAGCTTCACTCTTAATATTCATTTATAGGTAGATTTTTGAGGACTAAGTCTAATGAGGACTAACTAATTTCTTTTTGTGTAACTCATTTATAGATCATTATTTAGATTCTTTCATTTATCACGTTCTTTAATATTGTAGTCACGCAAATATAAAGCATCTCAGTTAATGATTAATTCCCGTTCACCCCTATTACACGCTTTTTCAAAAATTCATAGAAAAAAGATTGGCCTAAGCACCCTATCGTGTCAAAATATTTCTGAATAGTAACGTTATGTGAGTGTATGAATTATTAAGAATTGAGAAAATTATCTAACTACCAAATGATCTCAAATAGTTATAATGACCACCTCATGTAAGTCAGTTTAATTTGATGCAGTCATTTATTTCTGTACTTATTACAACATTAACAATATAACTGAAATTTTCAAGTTCAAAAATAATTTTCAACAACAGGTGGAGGGTTTTTCCATGTATTCCTTTTATTCATGTATTCTTTACTAAGTAAAATTTAGGTAGTCTCTATGGCGTAGTGGGAAAATGACACACTCTCAATAAGGAGTCCTGGGTTCGAATCCCGGGTGAGACATGGACGTTTGGGTAGCTAAAATGAGTTTCAGTGGTTATATAAATAAATGATATAATCGGTAATGTCTAAAGATGACGAACCCAGAAAAATATTCAAAAAAAGTGCAAATTTAACGGCCATTTCAGGAAGTAACATTCTTTCTTTGATCAAATAATATTACTTATTATGAAGTTTTTTTTTTTGAGAAGCGATAAGTTGACTTTTTTGTATTTGCACGGAGCTAATAATGAGATACATTTTTGACATATTTTAATTCAATCTACGAGTATGTAAATAACTATCACTCATTGAAATTTCTTAGATTTAGAGATGTTAATTATGACTTATTGTTGATATTTATAAAAAACCTTCGTAAATTGAGGCAATGCATAAAAAGAAAGGCAATTATAATGAAATTAAGAGCGTACTTACTTTTGTACATATACTGTTATTATTAGCGCTATCTGGAGAAAAATTATAAAAGGAAAATTTAAGTTATATCGAAACAAAAATATTATGAAGAGTCGAATATTAAGAATACTGTGAATAATAACCTCTTTATAGGATTTGAATAATTAAGAAAAATTGTAATCCTTGAACACAGAAAAAATACTACTTACAATTATGTCAGCAGAATCGGAAAGATGAACTTAGAAACTTACATCTATAAAAAAATAATATAAATGGATAGTTGCCTCAAAAAAGATTGTTGTAAAAACTTTTAACAATATATAATATATAAACTTTATTTAAGTTTTACTTTTTCAGTGAATTTAAATAATGTGTTTTAGTTATACTATTTTAATTATTTATTGGAATACTTCTTCAATAATAATAATAAATTCTTTATTCTCAACTGGTATAATACCTAATTACCCCAAATTTACCATAGTGAAAAGATTGCATCTATTTTTAACATTCCTAGATCAATAATTTGCTTATAATAGTATATTTCAACACAAGAATAAAGAGCATACTTACATACATCAAAGCTAATGATGCACAGAATTGAAGTTTTTAAAATTCGTATTAGTGATTGTAACTAATAATATATTGGTTGCATAAATTTTCTACAAATAAACAACTATCATTTCTTACACATCAAAGAATTCATTTAAGTTATAGGGCTCCTTTTTAATCACGAGTATTTTTACCTTTTTTACAAAATTTTTAATATTTTTTATCTCTTTAATTTCATAAATTCATTTGGTAGTTTATTAAAGATTTTCATGCACATATATAAAGGATTTTTCTCTGTCAGATGTATAAACCGAACAACGTTAAAATATTATTTTTAAATAAACCTTGACAGGATTTTCTAAAAGTAATTAACAGGATTTTCTAAGAGGTAATTTATAAATTATTCTCATAACTCTTTTTGAACTAGAAAAATATCCCTCAAATTATACCCCATTCCATTATTACTTCAAAATATAATCCCATATCTTAGAATTGATCAAAAATTTGCGTTATACAAGCCTTCTAAAGTTTTTTCATTATTATATTTCAATTCAATAAAAGTAAAGGTTGTGTAGTTGTTGCTCCTCATTGTCGATACATTCTAACAGTGATAAACCGTGAATCAATAGTGCAATTTAGTGTTGCCTGAAAAAGAACAAATCGTTTATTCACAAGTCACAATTTTTCTTGAACATTCAAGTTGGATTATCCAATATTTGGGAAAAAATCAATCAAACATAAAGTGATTCAAAAGATGTTGGTGATCTTTCAACGCTTCTTGGGGCTTCCATAGGGTATAAATCTATTCCAGTAGCGTACCATTCCATTTGACTACTACTTATAACTTTGTTAAAACTGCCTACTACTTAAAACTTGGTCAACTTCTTGTAACGTTTGCAATCATAAACTGGGAAAGAAGAGATTTAAACTCCAATGCGCTGAATGCGAATTGTGATATAATAGATCATGCTTTGTGATTGACCATGAAACGTTTGAAAATGTTAAGCAGGGTTCGACTATGTGGTCATGCACGTATTGCGAGGGGGTGGATGTTCCATCGGTTGACCCTATGATGAACTTGTGTGAAACCAAAGGTAACTCTAGAAGATCTTATTCTCAAGTTAAACAGTATGGAAAGTAAATATAATATACTCCTTGAAAAATTCTTAAAGCAAGATAAGACCTTGGTGTGATATTTGTTGGGTTTCATTATCCGCAATTCTACCGAATTCTCACCCAACACTATCAGATCACTCTATTGTTGCCTTTGTAGATCAATACTAGAGTACGGCTCCAGCATTTGGTCTCAATACTACCGCTACGATATCGAGAGTCTTGAGGGAGTTCAACGTAAATACCTGCGTTTTTGGGTTATTAATACGGTTTCTCTGTAGGCGAAACTATGACTTCATGCGCATCTATTTTAACTTGGATTCACTGGAAAACAGAAGACGTGTGTCCGATATGTTTCCAATTGAAAATACTTAATGGTTACGTTAATTGTGCCGATGTGTCACTCAAAGTGGATTTATTTTAATTTAGCATACAGAATAACAAGGCACACTCTTCTATGTCGTTTGAGAACATGTAAAGCGAACTATATATAGAATTTTTTTGTTAATCGCGTTCTGTGGCTGAGCAACCATATATCCATGACATTCACTTTTTCTCTGTTTCACTAAGATCGTTTAAATTGTTAGTACGTAGAATAGTGAATTTGAATTTTAAATAGGTATTCGGATTGAGGATGTTTCAAATTGTTTAGTATTTCGGCTACTTTGCCTCTATATGTAAGATTTATATTTGTTTCTAAGTTGATTGTTACTTTATTCTGTATTCTATATTTGTCAAAAGGCGGTTTCCCGTTCCCTATATATATATATATATATATATATATATATATATATATATATATATATATATATATATATATATATATATATATATTCACGCAATCCATTCATTTTGTAAAAGGTGATGCGAAAGTTCACGACGTTCCACTGAGACCTCATTCGGCATTTTCAAGTGATTCATATTGAATCTGTAGTTGTTCTGAAGATAGGACTAAAAGTTTGTTAAAAAAAACTACTTGCTAAAGAGTTTAATAAAAGTTTTTTAAATTCAATTTTAGTTCTGTTATAATCTCAAATCGAGATGTATAACATGAATCACTTGAAAATGAGTAGCATTGCTTCGAAATAACTCCAGATGTTAGGATTCATTATCCGTAATTATCCATATTAGTTTTTAATATTTGTTCGAATTTTGTATTGGTATAATTAAATGTGGAAAGGGGCTTCCCATCCATTAACATTTAATTATATATTAAGAAATATGAAAATTTACATCTAATTCTTGCCTTAATCTTTCACAATTATATTGAATAATATAATAATATTACAACGTTGAGTCGACATGTTTCGAGCGGTCAGCAAATTATAAAGACATCATCTTGAGTCATTTGTGAAACATTGAGCCAAGAGTTTGATTTAAATTTTTATTTAATCATATTTCACCAAGAGGTAAGCGGGAATTTAATCTCAGTTAATTATATATTGTAATGAATGAATAAATAAATGAAAAATGCCAAATGAGATTTCAGTGAAACATCTTGAAAATTCACATTACCTTTCACAAAATAAACGGTTTGAAACCCACAATGACTTTCATTTTTATATGTATATATGGGTGTGTGCACATATTAAATACAATTTTCTTTTTGGGGTATTCATAGATTGTCGCTGTGTGTTCCCTTATTTGAAATGAAGTTTATTATTATTATTATTATTAAAACAAAACAAATCAAACAAGTGTTTTTGAATATAATATTTCATTGAATTTAAAAACGTTGCAATGAGATTTTCAAAATTATGATGCAACATCAATGAAATGTACCTACCAATTTTTTCTGATGATGATTAGCAGTACAAAAACAAGTGTAATCAACTAATGTTCCATTGATTAATTATGTTATAAACTTCAGGAAAATATAAGTATTTTTACTCTGTTTCTGAATATGTATGCAAACGAGTATCTTCTTAATTCAATGTAATTATAACCCAACACCATATATTCAACTGAAACTCTTGAATTCGTGGCTCAGTCTATATAGTTTGAAAAACAATCAACCAATTTATGACTTGGTTGGCAGACTAAATCACAATTTTGTAAATTACAGTATAACATTGACCTACAATCTTTTTGATTTTGAATACTTTAAGTAGGTATTTATTATTGATATTTACCAATTATATATTTCATGTATTATACATTGACCAAATTATCATTGTTTAATAAGTACTTACTAGTAAGTAATGTTTCCACCAGTATAAATTTCAATCTTTTTGAAATTATTAAATGTGAAATTAATTTCACATTTAGACAATTAATTTCACATTTATATCAAAGAATTACTGAACTTGAAATGAATTTTTCTAAGAAAGCAATTAGCAAAAATCGAATAATTATTGAAAATAAATTTATTTAAAATTTTCATTTTTCTGATTTGAAAATATACTTCAACTGAGAATATTATTCTGTTTTTTTCCAGTAACCAAAGTCCTAACAATAAAAATATAGAAAAATTTTATTACTCGTATTTCATAATTATTTTAATTCCTACGGAATACTTGGTTTACCAATTATTTCAATTTGGAATGAGAAAATTGAAGTGCAAATATTTTCATCATTGTATAATATTACACATTAAACTAAAACTTTCATAAACTCTTATATATTATGTTATACTCACTTCAGAAAACACGAAAAAGAGAGGAATATTGCCAGCTAGAAACGATCCAATCAACATTACAGTCACCAGCGATATTAACATAAATGTCTCTTCCATATTCACAAATTTTCACTACCTGTTAAGTTGATTTGGAAACCTGTGTATATTGTTGGATTCTAAAAATTGCAATCCCTTCATAAAAACTATTTTGCAATTCAAAAATGTTTATAAAACAAACAAATATCAAACTGACCACGTATTTACATTTACATTACTAGTCAGTCAAAACTTAAAAATTGAAATTGTAGTTCAATGTAAGATATAGGTTGACATTTCGGTGTTACTTTCACATCCATAAAGATTCATTCTGTATGTTGGTTATAATAATGCAATTGAACTACTTTTATAATCAGTAGAAGAGGATGGAAAACCCGATTTGATTAGTTGAATGTTGACAGTTCCATCAAAACAAAACAAACATGGAAATATTTTATTGAACAATAATTCATTTAAAATGAATTTGCAAACTCTTTTTCAAGATTTTAATCCGAGGTAGATTATTCGGTAACCGATTATTGAATCCATTATATTACTTTGCAGTTCGTGGAATTGATTTTTTAAAATTAAGTAATTACTCATTTCTTGCATAATGCCAAATTTGTATTATGTCTTGTATTAGTCACTACCTAGAATTTATTGACTTCATTTCATTTCGAGAAGTATTTAAATAATGTGTTCTTTCAGTAAGTTCGTTGTCCATACCTTTTTGTTGATTTTTACAATTTTATTCGCATTGAAACTGGACCATACAATTACATGGTCGTACTGGTGCATATTTATCCCAATATGGATTTGGAAAGGTCTGGTAATCTTAGGAGCTTCTGTTGGAAGTTATGTCTGGTGGAGGTATCCTCATTTTAGGTAAGTAGAGTAGAATGCTCACTTGTCCATAATCATTGATTGGATGAAACTATAACATAATCAAGAACACTTCGTAAGAAGGAATGTTGAATTGAACAATATTATCAACGCCTTATAATATGTTCAGCCTCAGTAGCCAAACGCTATAGTGGTCCTATAACGCTTCTGGCTTACACCGTTCTTGGACCATTTGGAATCGGAGTTAAACTGTAGTTCCAAACAATGTAGCTATATAATAACAATTATATTAAATATATATATATATATAATATTTTTCAAAACTTTATCGAAAGATTTGATAAAGTTGCAATTGTCAACAAAGTATTATATATAGATATATAAATTTTTATATATTCAAATATAGCCTTTTATTGATAAAGGATTATATATTATATATATATATATATATATATATATATATATATATATATATATATATATATATATATATATATATATATATATATATATATATATATATATATATATATATATATATATATATATCATTTGTTATTAAGTAATAGTAAATAATAATTTCTTATCTTTCAGACTAGAAGGAGAAGCATATATTCATTATAAATCAATGCTAATTTCTCTTGCACTCCATTTAATTCTTCTGATGTTTGAATTATTAGTTTGTGATAAATTAGAGTCAGGAAGACATTTATGGATCCTTGTTTTCATACCATTAATTTTCATATCAATTGTCAGTATAGCTGTATGTATCTGGGCTGTAAAACATGATAGATCCTTTGAGGTGAGCATAACAAATTTCATTGTTTGATTGTCTCATAGAAAAGAAATATTCATAAATTGGCTAATTTTAAATAATCAATTTTGATATTAATCTGAATTGAAATTTGCAGTTGGAGCTGTTTTGTGCTGTAAATGTTTTGCAGTTCATTTTTCTGGCATTACGTTTAGATCAGTTCATTGGTTGGTCTTGGGAAGTTATATTCGTACCCTTGTGGATTGTTATGTGTTTATCATTGGTGAGTCATTTGGCATATTAATCCATTAGTAACATTTTTTCCACATTATGTAATAATTAGAATTTTGTATGAATATTGCATCTTCTTAATGGAAAGTCTTTATCACTATTAGCTATAATAAAGGACAATCATATATAGTTCATTTGAACAAGTTTGTATATAAGCCTTAATAAAATCTACAGTTTTAGCAAAAACTTAGGAATGTTTAATGTAAATATAAGAGAAAACAAGATTAACTATAATTAACTTTTACTAATTACTATAATTTTCACTAATAGTTATTTGTATTTTTATTATTTTTATAGCTGTGATATGTAGAATGCTTTCTAATGTACAAGTATAGACATAAGGTTATATAGATAGATGCAACACTCATCTCATCCTGATCCTGTAAAAACATACTCAAAATTTTGGTATGTTAATATCAAAGCTTATCTGTTGTCCAAGTGACAGTTTGTCACTTTTGTATGAGACAAGTTTTTTCCATATTCAAGTTTCTTAATATGAAGAGAAATTTTCACTGCATTTCACCTGTTTGAATTTATCTACAAAATTTATATTTAATTAGAAAATTTGTGTTGAATATTATAGGTTGGTGTTCTATACACAATTATATTTGCTGCAATACTTATGAGAACACCTGAAGTCAGTGCACAACAGAGGAGAGCTAGTTTTCATTCGGCTTTGGGTTACACATTTTTGGTGATACCTATACTAGTATTCCAGGTGAGACACCATATTTTGGTTTCTTGTAATTTTATTTAGTGATTAATATTAATTTCAGGTACTACTTGCAAATAAATTGGATGATGACATCAAGTTGCCATATATTGTTGTTGCAAGTCCCCTATTTATCTCATTTTTGACATTAATCATTATGTCCTTCAGTGCCAAGGGTTGTAATAAATGTAAGTGATAATAAAAATGTCTTCATAACATTTATCTTAATGGTTGTGTTAGTGAATACTTGTATTCTGTCAAATAACAGTGCTTCTAATTTCTATTTATATATATATATATATATATATATATATATATATATATATATATATATATATATATATATATATATATATATATATATATCATCAATTTAATTAACAAGAATGAACATTAAATTGTGGATTATATTCTATATTATTGAACGTCAAACCTAACAGAGGTACAAAATGAACCTAAAATCTTTTTCCTGAATATTGTATGCAAGTTCTATAAACCAAATAATATTTTTATATAGAACTTTTATGTAAGTGTTATATTTATATGTCTACTGTATTTTATTTTCGCTAATAGTTCACAAAACCAAAATAAATCTGAATTCTTTTCAGATGTAGGATATACTTAGAGAAAATGCAAGCGA
Organism: Henosepilachna vigintioctopunctata; assembly: GCA_030704895.1. Taxonomy (NCBI): domain Eukaryota; kingdom Metazoa; phylum Arthropoda; class Insecta; order Coleoptera; family Coccinellidae; genus Henosepilachna; species Henosepilachna vigintioctopunctata. Next base: position 1,625,309 of record JARQZJ010000036.1, on the reverse strand, counting down.
GTTCACAGAGTAATATAAATAGCAATTGAAAGTGCACGAAATACATTTTGTTGAAATGAAAGAATTAATTTTTAATGAAAAAAAATTATGATACAAAACTTGAACCAAAAATATTTAAATGTTCTTTTCTTTAAATTTCTAAATTTTTTTCTAAGTAACTACATTAATAACACTCTTAATTTTTGGCGGTAAAAAATTATTCAACAATGACATATTTTAACATCTAATTAAAAGAATTCTAAAGCAGGGACTAAACATTCCTTGGTTGGGGGAGCAGAAAATTTATTAAACTCTATCTTCTAAAGAGAGAGTTGAGTTTAATAAATACTAAAGACTATGCCACACATATATATATATATATATATATATATATATATATATATATATATATATATATATATATATATATATATATATATAAGAAAATGAACACTAGAACATTCATTTGAAAAATTGAAATTAATCAAGAGAATGTTATAGTAGAGCTAGATATGTGAAATTAATCAAGAACGTGTACGATGTGATGATGTCTCCATCATCCTTCAAGGGATAAATGTTAGAGAAATATTGAAATCGATGCCACACTTCGATGGACGTGGTGCGACTGACGAGTTCCTTGCAGATCGAAACATATATGTCTCGCACTTCCATCAGGTGTGGCATCGATTTCAATATTTCTCTAACATTTATCCCTTGAAGGATGATGGAGACATCACATCGTACACGTTCACATATCTAGCTCTACTATAACATTCTCTTGATTAATTTCAGTTTTTCAAATGAATGTTCTAGTGTTCATTTTCTTAAATATTTCATTCAGTGCCATAAGCACAAACAATTTTCATTTCCTTATATATATATATATATATATATATATATATATATATATATATATATATATATATATATATATATATATATATTTTTATTGTTATTATTATTATAACGATTGTTCCCAATGATGAGAGCGATTGAACTTGAATTCGCAATTTTTAGGGTTTTTGTGTCTTGTTTTTTACCTCCCAAAAATGTTTCATCCTCTCGGAATGCTTTTTTTCCGTTCATCTGTCCATTGTATTCCAGGTTGGCGCGTTGATTTTTGCACTCAACCACTCTGTTCCGCATTTTTTTTTATAATTATATCGAGTAGTTTCTTCGGTATTCTGGACTGTTTCATGTGCTCGTCAACTTCTCGTTCAACTCGTTCAACTTTGCTCGTCTTTTTCTGATTTCTTCTGTTATTGTATTTGTCTTTTGATACAGTTCATTTTGAGGTCTTTTCATCCAAATTCCGTTTCTATTGATTGGCCCGTAAATCTTTCTGAGAATTTTCCGTTCTTGTTTTCCTATTTCTCTAATTCTTGAATCACCGCCAATAACCATTGTAAATTAGCTGCGTAAATTGCTTCTGGAAGAATCGTTGTGTTATGATGCCTCCATTTGGCGGCCTCTCGAAATGCACTTCTTATTATAGTACGCCCATGTTCATTAGAACAATTTTCAATTTTTACTATCATTCGCCTATCAGAAACATTGCTCTCTATCCAATCGAGAAAAATACCCCTGAATCCTAGGTTATACAACTTGCTCAAAATAAAATTAAAAATAAGACAATCTAAAGTATGTGACAGGTCAAATAATAATCCTGCGACATACAAACTGCAATCCAATGAATCATATATAAATTCAACATAGAAAACTACTGCAGATTGTGTAGATCTTCCGGACCTAAAACCATGTTGACAATTATTTACCCCATTAAATACGTTACTATATTGCATCATTTGACCTAGAACAATTTTTTCAAAAATTTTCGAAAAAACACTTAAGACAGAAATAGGTCGATAGTTAGTTATGTCTAGGGATCATCTTTCTTATAAATTGGAACAATAATAGTTAGTTTCAAAGATATAGGATAATTACCTGAACAGACAGACAAATTTATTAAGTAACACAGCAGTTCAGCAATGAATTCAGAGATGAATTTTACAAATTTAGTGGAAATAAAATCATCGCTTGTGCTCTTCTTATTTTTTAGAGTACTAACACATCGTACTGTGTTACAGAATGAAAAAAGAAAGTATTTTCCATCATACGGTGAACTGTACAAGATGCTGACAATGATTTACCACAATATCTTTCCAAACTTATTTTATTTATGTTAAAAAAATGCTCTCCGAATGCCATAGCAACATCAGTAGGTTCATGTAACAAGGAGTCGTTTATTTGAAGCTTAATAGATTTATTAGACGCCCGACACCGTAGTCAGGCGTTTTCCCGACTAAGCTACGGAGGTCGGCTATTCAACGGATGAAAACTTTTTTCATTTTTATCTGCAGATGCGTCGCCAGAATCAGTTTGTTTACTAATTTTATTATCAAATAAATTAGATTGCAATATACCTTCGTATGAAGTTATCAATTTCTTTTGAATACTTGTGTATTCCAACTCGGACAGTAATTTCTCCTGTAGTATTTTTTCCTTCGAAATACATTGGACTTCCACATCAACCATTTCTAAATTTTCAAATTCTGGACAATTTACATAGTTTACCGCAACTTTCAAATTATAATAATAATATAATATTATCAACGCATTTATCACAAACCCATGTCAGATTAATATTTTCTAGTATGATCTTATGCCACGAGTCTTTGAGAGACGCAATTTAGATGAAATTTATTTTTGCACAATTTACATATCGAAAACTTGTTAAGTTAAGAAAATATTCATAATAAAAATATCGGAGCACTTCGAACACGCGTCTTTATCGCTCGCCATCATGATAATATATATATATATATATATATATATATATATATATATATATATATATATATATATATATATATATATATATATATATATATATATATATATATATATATATATATATATATATATATATATATATATATCTTGAAATTGATTTATTGCCTGTTTGAGGTATTTATTTTGAAAGTTTTTAGCATTAACAGGCTTTTTTATATGAAAAAGTTTAAAATAATTTGTCCTAAAAAATTGACAAAGTTGTATTAACAACGAAACGTCACATAAATTTTTCATATGCAAAAACTTTCAAAAAAAAATATAACTTATAGAATTTAAAATAATGAAGTTATTTACATAAATATGCTGGTATTTCATAAACGTTATAACTTTAATTTATTACCTTAAAACGCAAAACACTATTCACTACATGCAAGACAGGACTGAAATTACATCGGCTAACTTGATTGTTTTTGGTTTTTTTAATGCATCGGTCTTCTCGTATTTTAATGAATGTGGTAAACATACGTCGCTTGAAATTCGTCCATTATTGTTTGATACTAACTGGTAGTCCCGTGGCGTAAAATCTTTCCTTCCCCAAAACTAACATATTTTGAGAATATTGTGATATATCTTTAACCTTTTATGTCCGTTTTTTCATTTATAGCATTATTACTCTTCAGGTATCGACCAGAACTTGTTGGTTTTGTGTACCACTCAGTAACTATTTCGTTTGATTCTTCATGGTGAAGAGTCATGTCTAAAAACTTGATTTTTTGTTTTCTTCAATTTCTAATGTGAAGCGCAATTAAGGGTGATAACTGTCTAAATGTATTGTTCTTTACCTTTTGGAATTTGTGTGAGGCAAACGTCAACGTATCTAAAAAAGAAGGGCAAGTAAAAATCTATTTTTGGTACTATGCTGTTTTCCAAATCTTCAAGCACCAATTAATTGTGCTATTACACTGAAGATTGATGAACACATTGCTCAACCTTCTATTTGATTATGAAATTCGTCATTGTAATTAAAATAAGTGGACGTAAGCGTTAGTTTTACCCATTCTTTGAAAATTTCCAAAGGATGTCTGTATAGTCCTTTATTTGATACCATTTTTTCTCTATCACTTCCATGGCCAAGGTTATAGCAATATTTGTGTAGAGAGATATTACATACAATGAGATGATCTGGTAATTTTGTGGAATAGCAAAAATAGAAAAAAATCTTATCGATTTTTTCTTTGAATTGCCAGGAGTATCAAATATATTGCATTTTTATTCGCTACCTTCATAAGCATGTTTTTTAGGAACTTGGCTAGATTTAAAATGGTGCCTGTATACATGAAACTATTGGTCGTATTGGAACCCCTGCTTTATGTAACTTGGGTAGTCCATATATCCTAGGTGCCACTGAGTTGATAATTGTTAATTCCTTGGCAGTGTATGGTGATATAAATCATTTTTTCCCACTGTTTAACTAGGCTGTTATTTTGTTTTCGAGATAATTTCGAGTTGTCGTTAAGTAGGATTTTAGTTTTTCCTACCTTGTTTATTAGATCGTTATAAATTCCTTTATTTTTATGTTTTTCGTTGATAAACTTTACCTTACGATTTGAGAGGATATTACAGCAACCCGTTCTAATTTCGTCTTTTGATTCCGCTTGTAGACCATTTATGGATGTTTCAATACTTGTAATTATTTCATATTGCATATTGGTGTTGCGAAATTGGATCCGAGGCTACGTATTTCTTCGACATGAGTGATAGAGAAAAAATGGTATCAAATAAAGGACTATACAGACATTCCTTTGAAAATTTCAAAGAAGTGGTAAAACTAACGTTTACGTCCACTTATTTTGATTACAATCTTCAGTGTCATAGCACAATTGGTGCTTGAAAATTTGGAAAACAGCATATTACCAAAAATTGATTTTCACTTACCCTTCCTTTTTAGATACGTTGACGATTGCGTCACAACAATTCCAAAAGGTAAAGAACAATATATTTTAGACATTTTTCACAGTTATCACCCTTAATTACATTTCACATTAGAAATTGAACAAACCAAAAAAATCAAGTTTTCAAACTTTTCAAACATGACTCTTCACCATGAAGAATCAAGCAAAATAGTTACTGAGTGTTACACAAAACCAATATGTTCTGGTCGATACCTGAATTATTTCTCAAGTCACCCCTTAAGCCAAAAAAAAAACAGTTGGGATTGGACTGGCCAATAGGGCTATAAAGTTCATAGATTCAAAATTAAGGAACACCGCCATAAAAACAACAAAAGACGTCCTAACACAAAATAACTATCCAACCAACATGGTAAATAAAATTTTCATGCAACGAATGTGGAATTTTACTAATAAAGGCGAAGAAAAGATAAAAAGTAACAGTTTCGTTATTTTGGTTTATCGGAAAAAATTCAAAAACTATCAAAACAAAAGAACATTGAAGTCGACCAAAAAGCTCACCAAATATTAAAAACTAATTATTATAGACTAAAATCAAAAACATCCACAGAAAAAACTACACACACTATATACGAAACTCCATGTGCAAATTGTAATGTTATATACATAGGACAAATAAGCCAATATTTGGCAAGCCGTATAAACGGGCATAAATACGATAGAAGAAACATAACGGCCCTTACAAATCATAAAACCAAATTTAAACATGAGTTCCAATACGAAAATACAAAAATATTACACAGGGAGACAAATAAACAGAAACGGGAATTTCTTGAAATGATTTATATAAAAAAGAGTAAAAAATGAAAAAACGGACATAAAAGGTTTAAGTAAGATATATCACAATATTCTTAAAATATGATAATTTTGAGGAAGGAAAGATTTTATGCCACGGGAATTTCAAGCGACGTATGTTTACCACATGCATTAAAATGAGAAGACCGATGCATTCGAAAAACCAAAAACAATCAAATTATCCGATGTAATTTGAGTCCCGTCTTGGATATAGTAAATAGTATTTGTGTTTTAAGGTAATTAATTGAAGCAAAAATATTTATAACCTTTATGAAATACCTAATATACATATTTATGTAATTAACTTTATTATTTTGAATTATATAAGTCTTAATATGTGACTGCATAACTTGTGTTCTATTTAAATCCCTTGAAAAAGGCCTCATTGAGGCCGAAAAGTTGCAAAAAGAATAAAGTATATGAAATAAAATCATCAACTTGAAAAAGCCTTATTCCCTAGAAAATCAAATTTCTGTCAGCAGGCGAATGAACAGGCGTTTGTGCCAACCAATGGCTCAAACAAACAATAAGACAACATAAAAGTGACTACCGCCTCATGAAGAATTCCTGTGCTGTTGTTTAACATCAAAAAAATACACAACATATGTTTGATTTTTCCAATGTAATAATTCTTGACCAATTTACTACTTAAATATAAAAAAAAAATAAACGAACTAATCATTTAGGAAGCATGGAAATGTCAAAAGTAAAATCTCGCTATGCAATGAATATTTGATATTCATATATGCGATAGGCATGTCGGATTACGGGGTGCGACGGATTAATATGAACATTTAAATAATCTGTACTATTTGACACAACTACAAAATTATGAATTCATAAAATAAAAGTAATTTCAAGTAAAAACATTGTTATGCAATATTATAATTATTATAATTATTCACAGGGTGGTTTGGCATGCGGAAAGATTTCTGCTCCTTTGTTCTTGGAGTATTTCCATTGCTGCAAGAGTATGCTAACATATCTTACTATCCTGAACACAGACAAGAAGGTGTTGAACTTGAGCAATCTGAAAAAATGGACTTGGCCTATTTGAAAAGAGCTGACCTTTTGAAACCTATATTGCCAATTGTGTCAATAGAGATGCCTGACTGAAAAGTAGGTTATTATCTATGCTATAGAGTTATTGATAGAAATAAATAAGTTTTATACCTCAATTACTCAAGTACTCTTCATTTTGATTCCATATTGACGTTTTAGTTCATTTATGGTTGATGTACAAAATTGTTATATATTGTAAATTGAATGCATTCTATTACTAGGTACCATTTATATATATATATATATATATATATATATATATATATATATATATATATATATATATATATATATATATATATATATATGTTATATAATAGCTCTATATTTGGTACACTAATCTATTAACTTGTTTTTTCCTAATAACATGAAAAAAAAAATTAATAAAAAGAAACTTCAGTACTTAACTTCACAAAGTTGAATCATCAAAATCATAGTATAAGATTATTCAATCAATAATTATCAAAGATTTATCCTTAAAATCACTATATAAGTTTTGAGAAAATGGTGAGAATAATTGTAATAATGAACCGATCGCAAAAATTTGTTAAAGTACAGCATATGAAACGATCCGTTTATGTTATAAAATAGAGTAGATGCTAACTTCATTATGAGTTCCATTTTCCGAATTTTTATAAAATTATTGCCATTGTTCCTTTCAGAAAAAGAGTAGATAGTATAAAACGTTTTGTATGTTGTGAATGTTGAAATCAATCAATAAAACTGATAGCATTAGTGATTAATTTTTTCGGACTTGTTGAAAATTAATTGGTGCTTTTTTGTGCTTTTGCTAGTTTTTTACTGTCATGTAGACAGTAACTGTGACAATGTTATGATATCACCACAAAAGCAAAACTGCTTCACTTCACTGTTCAAGTTGTTCACGCAAGCAGATGACATTGTATTCAACTATCCTTTACTCAAAAATTCAAGCTGATAAATATTGAATAGTTTATAACTTTCAAACATCTAATTGACGAAGTTATCAATACTGTAATAGCTATTAAATGAAATATAGATAATATATATATATATATATATATATATATATATATATATATATATATATATATATATATATATATATATATATTTTCTGTTAATTTTTATCAGCTGCTGATATTTGCTTCACTTCAGAAATATTGTATGTTTTAAAAGTTGCAAATTGTATGGTTGTTGTATGGATATACTTATTATATATAAGCAGAGCTAGCCATAAGTTTATTATGGAATTGAAGAATGCCCAATAAAAAACCGAAGAGATTATTTATTACTTATCAAGTTCCTATATAGTACTGGTACTGGTAGTTCTTGAATGCCCCTAGATTATTGACATTCAGAATATAAAGCTTAATATTGATGGTTATGCTCTAAAATGATAAGTGGTTAGGCTTTTTTCTTAATTCTTCATCAGTTGTTAATAGGAATAATCAAATATTTCATGATTTTGTGATATTTTGAGTACTTTTGTGTATGACATTTCAATATGTCAAAAGTATGGCATCTGTATGTTTTCAGAAAATTTTGTGAAGATTCGATAGGAAATAATCTGATGGGAAGTTGTTTATTATACAGTTGAATTATGTGTAATATATTGTTTCTTATATTTGTTATAGTGAAATCATGAAACAGGTAACTTATGGCCTGAAAAGAAGTATGTTCCATGACAAAAAGAAATGCATTAATTTTCTTGATGTTAAAAAAGTATCATTCAACATATTTACAGGCACTATAGCAATGAGAGGAAGATCATTTGCAATTTTACATGAACATTTGTTGTTAGTTTTTGTTTGATCTAAATCATTATTTTAAGTTTCAAAATACTCATTTGCCAAAAGAAATCATTCCATGGATTCAATATTATTTGAATATTGTATGACAATATTCCCAAATCTTTACTAAGTTGCAAGCTAGGCTGCTCCTTCTTGAATCGAAAATAATTTGGAAACATGTAGATAGTATAATGCAATAACTTTATGACAATTGATCAAGATAATCTGTTGGCAAACCGTATATTGAGAATAAAGTGTTTTTCTGAAAACATTTCTTAACCTTTTAGTCATGAAATTTTACTGTTTATCTTGCCGGGACCACCCAGTTGGTTTACTTGGAAAAGAAATTGCTTTTTGGCTCCAATAATCTTCGAGATTTATTCCTGATTCAAATGTATCTTTTAAATTCGTGTCGTGTTGCATTTCAATCACTTCTTCTTGAATTTCATCAGAAACTTCGAAAACGTTGACAATAAAAGGATTCCGGATCAGTTTCTGAATACTTTTGTCCTCGCAGTCAGGAAAATAGCGATTGAATTCACTTTTTAAATTAGTCAAATGGAGCATTATATTCTTCTGAATTTCTTCTTTAATATCTGCACCTTGTCCGTCAATAATTTGGTTCAGCGTATCAAATGCAGAAAAGTTTTTTCTTTCGATCTTATTCATCCATAGCTCGATTTTAGCAATAAACGCCCTGATTTTATCTCCATATGCAAATATGTTGCTCATACCTTTCAACTTCAAATTTCCTGATCCTTGCAATTGTAGGTTCAATTTATTTATTTGCGCAAAAAAGTCGACCAAATAAGCAAAACGAATTATAAATTCGGGCTCACAGAACTGATCTAACAACTCTTTGTTTTCTTTGTTAATTAAGAAAATTTTTACTTCCTCTCTTAGTTCGTACAACCTCGACAGCATGTTTCCTTTCGAAAGCCAACGAACTTCTGTGTGGAAAAGCAGAGTTTCGTGTTCAGAGTTCATGTCAGAACACAACTGTTTGAATAGACGAGTATTGAGTGCGCTCTTTTTAATGAAGTTAACTACTTTTATAGCTGTTTTCAGAGCCATAGTAAAACATTCCGGGAGCGTTTTAGCAGCCAATGCTTGACGGTGAATAACGCAGTGCGTCGTAATTGCGGATGGATTTTTGGTTTTTATCAATGCTGCAAGACCAGAGCGAGAACCAAGCATAGCAGGAGCACCGTCAGTGCAAATCCCGGCAAGCCTTTCCCACATAAGTCCATGTTCCTCCATATATTGACTTAGTGCATTCATAACATCTGCACCTTGCGACGTCGTTTTAAGTTCTTGAGAAAATAATAACTCTTCACCACCGGTTAAGAACCACTGCTCTAGGCAATAGTGGTAGTTGTTATGAGTCTTGAATGATTTGTTTTGAATTTTTAATTAATTTCTATTTTATGCTATTTAAAATATATTTATTAAAAATATCAAGATATTATTTGTATTATTTCGACAAACAACTTAGCTCAACTGGAAGTCTGATATTGATATATATATATATATATATATATATATATATATATATATATATATATATATTTATTTATATATATATATATATATATATATATATATATATATATATATATATATATATATATATATATATATATATATATATATATATATATATATATATATATATATTAAGTAGTAGGTTTATCGGGACAAGGGGTCAATAACCATCATTTGTTTCCTTTTTCTTTACTCAATATTTCGTCCTTTCTCAAGAGAATCTACAAACAGAAAATTATTACAACACTAAAAGTGAGTTAAAAGAAATGGAAAATGGTCTAAAATTTCGATATAAAATACATTAAGATACGAAATAAACGAATCGCGAAGGCAGAACACAAGCAGAGTGTCACTAGAAACGATGTACTGTGTAAAAACAAGCGGACCGAGCACACATGCGACACTTGTATATTCAAATAATTAAAATATTGCAATGAATATTGCTGGCGTTGTTGTTATCTGTTTTGAAATTTATGCTATTCTCAGTACAGTGGATATGACACATTTCAAAAAACAATCGGCTCCTATAATTAGCCCCACGTTCCCAAATTTTAACATCGTTAAACTTAAATTTATGATCGGTATCGACACTGTGCCCAACAGCTGGCATGATAACTTTTCGATGCGAATATCACTCCTGTGTTGAGTTATTCTATTTCTCAACAATTGATTTGTTTGGCTGATGTGAACGCCTGAACAATCCGAGCAAGAAATCTCATAAACTACTTTACTATTGTAAAGAAATTGTCCTTTTTTTGGAGAAAAGATCGGAAATTTTTATAGGATTGTAAACCAAGATGTAGCCCTCAGGTAAATCGACGGCCCCAATAAAATTGAAAGTGTCTTTGACGTTGTGGTTTGATCTATCGTCGAATGTGTCAATCAGAATTTTAGCTATAAATTTCCACAGTTATGTCACTGAGTTTATTGAGCTAACTATCGGTCTTTGGAAGACACTACAATTTGGGACTCATGGATATATATATCATTAAATTCTTCGAGATTCGAAAAAATTCTGAAAATTTCCGAGTCGTTCAACTCGAATTTTTTGTGCAATTCTTTTATAAGTTCATGGTACTTTGTCTGAATTGACGTAGTTGGATCTCGATCAATATGTACGTATGTAGTCCTATCCTTCAGCAGATTCAATGTTTTAGTTTTAAATATTCTAGTTTTGCCATGACATCGGTAAACCCCCCTTTATCAGCCTGAGTCACATACAATTCTGGATTCATTTGTAGACATTTTTTGGTTTTTTTTATATAATGCATTGAAAAGAGAAGGTACCTTACTGTGTGGTCCGTTCATGAAATTAGTCAGTGACTTTGCTTCTTTTGCTCGCGTTATGTCTCTCTGTTCACTCGGCACCTCCGAAATGGTGCATTAAACATCTGCCAAAAAATTCTTTAATATAAAATTTTTGTTTGTACTTGAATTTAAATTTGGGAGCCAATGAGAGAAAATCTCTGATGTCCTGAGGAATTTCAGTATCGGTTGTATTCTTGAACCACTTTGAGTTGTCACGAAGATATCTAACACGATTTTTCTTGTTTCTCATCAGTCTATCAAATTTTTCCATATTACGTGATCTTACTTGGTTAAAAACTATGTTCAACGATTTATTCAATCTGATCCATTAAAAAATAGGTCAGATAATATTCCTCTCAACTTGGATTTAATCGATTCTACCTACTCTCACATTTCGAAACTAATTGGCATGTTCATCTTATTTCTAAGGATAATATTTTTTCCAATCCGGTCAACAAAACAACTAATTCTATTGTTATCAGATAAATCCGAGCCTGTCGCCAGCCACTTTCCGATCTTATTAATACTGCCGTCTATGTGTCAAGGTAATATTTCAGATGATCTACATTTGAAAAGATATATCTTACAATTTTTAATCGGTTAAACGTTTGTCAAAAGTTTTTGATTAATTATTCAAAAGAACATTAGAGAAGAGCTGGCTATGTGAAATATGAACAATGCGATGTCTCCATTGTCCTTCTAGGGATCAATGTTAGAGAATATTGGAATCTCTATTATCCTTCTAAGGATAAATGTTAGAGAATCTTGAAATCGATGCCTACATTTATATAAAGCGTGAGACAGTGAGACAAAAAAAATATCGAAAGAAAGTTATAGTATACTTTGATAGCGAATACTACTAGTGCAATAGCATAGCACGAGAACTACATAATTCACTACTCTTTTGTAGTGAATATCTGACATGTTTTGAGAAATGACCACGAGCGCTTCTGCAACCACAATCTAGATGGCGCATTACTTCATCAAATTAGATGAAATTGTCCCAAAAACTTACTAGACTTGTAAAATGTAGTATCCTACATCCGACGTGTGAAACTTTCAATGTAGATGATGTGCTTTTCATTGATTCTAAGATTTGAGATGTACATTAATCTATGCATTATATATTCATACTACTTATTCGATATTTCTGTCTTACAATCGATGAGAGGGTAAGTGAGGATTGAAATCGTTGCCTTTCATTCGTTGAACGTGGCGTGACTGATGAGTACCTTGAGGTACGAAACAGTGACTGCTTCACGCTTTCAATAAATGTTGGCATCGATTTCAAGATTTTGTAACATTTATCCCTAAAAGAATAATGATAATTCCAATATTCTCTGACATTGATCCCTAGAAGGACAATGGAGACATAGCATTGTTCATGTCTAAACAATGTCACTACAACCAGCTCTGCTATAATGTTCTTTGAATAATTTGTCAAAAAAAAAATTATCGAAAGAAAGTTATAGTGTATATAATATAGCACGAGATCTACAGAATTATTTTTCTTGTAATGAATTTCTGACATACTTTGAGAAATGACAACGAGCGTTTCTACAACTGCAACCTAGTATAGATGGCGCATTACTTCATCAAATAGATGATTACTGTACAATCTAATCCGTGGTGTTTATCTGACTAATACAATAAGTAAAGCAGACTCGACACTTGATTATATTTATTTACAAATAATTCTCTAGAATAATGCAGTGAATTATTCAATATGTCCTGTAACGGCATCTGTAATTTTAAATGTGAACTATGACATTAGTATGAATAATAACTATGTTTCAGATTTCTGCTTACGTTCATATTATGGTTGATAGGAAGCTGCTTATTCTATAAATAAATGTTTTTGAATTTGTGTATCCACAAATTATTGCTTTGATTAGTTATGTTTTCAATTCTTGCAATTGTTATTTCCCATTCACATTTTCTTTCATAGAGATGGATCGAATTTTCAATTAGTTTTATTAATTTTCAATTCGAATTAATTCTTAATTAATATTAATTTTTTCTATTTCAAAAATTAAATATTATTTGCAATAAAAATTTTTGAGTATATGAAATATTGATGATTTAAAAATTGTTATAGGCGTGTTACCCATAGTAATTTATTTTATTTTCTTTTGAAATCATAACTCTTTAATACCTATATTACTCCTAAAAACACATTGTAGGTAAAAATAATATTTCTATGTTGAAAATGATATTTTCAGAAAAGAAGCATGCTATATTATACTATGATTTTTATATTTTATTAAATTAAGAAAAAGATTCATTACAGAATATTTCAAATTAGATTGGCGTTATTTATTGAATGAACTTTTGAATAAATTGTAGCTTTTCATTTTGAAATAAATGTATATCTTAGGTCAAAAAGTTCAAGTCTTCAAACATGGTTAGTTTATTTCATTGGAAATCTAAACTGTGATCGCAATCTAATATTGACAAGTGAGTTGACAATCACTGTGATTGACAACTCACAGTCACTGTGATCACCTATATTTGGAAATCACAGGATCGCTCATCTCAAAGGGAACGAAAAAAAAACGCTGAACAAAGAGAATATGAAATGTGTAGGATATAAATCTTCGGCAACCAAAGAGAAAACTAGCAAGTTTCGATGATTGTAAAACGTTTTATTGCGGAGGATGCTCTGGCTTAGGTACAGAAGAACTCAAGTACATGCAACAAGAAAAAAGAAACTTAAAATACCATTGTAACGACTTGCTTGGTATTTCAAACAATTGAGGAGGGATTCAAATCTCTTACTCAAGTATAGTTAAAAGCGGAAGTAAGGAAAGGAAATTATTCAATAATTCATTTCCTTCCTTTCATTCTTATATTGCCGAATGATGAAAAACAATCATGCAACAAAATAAAATTGGAGATGTAAAATATAATTAATTCATCAGAAATTTCAGTTTTAATTAATAAGATCACAAATTAAAGAACTGAATCACTTGTTATAAAATGTGAGACAAAACAATCAAAAGAAAAAATGAAGATTGAATTAGAAAAAAAAATGGGAAGAAATTGAGAAATAAAAAAATCAAAATGAAAAAGCCTTCGGTTATAATATCTAATATAAATATGAAAACTAAAGAACAGGAATTGATTGAATCAATAAAAAACTAAAATCATTTAATGAAGGAAGAAGATATTATAGAATGCAAATTACATAGAAAAACCAGAAAAGGTGACTCAAATTGGGGGCCATCGAATGCAATGGTTCCGCTTTCCGAAAAATTATTGCCGGACGAAAATTAAATAATATAAAATATAATAGGTGCTCTGTATATGAAAATATATATGTACCAAGATGCAGAAATTGCAAATGATTCTACCATAAAGCAGAGGAGTGTATAAAGAAAATCTCGTGTATGAGGTATGCAAAAGAACATGCAGAAAATAACTGTAACATTGATATGTTCAAGTGCGGTAATTGTGTCAATTATCAAATGAAAAAATTTAATACACGTGAGTCACGGTAGCTTAGACTAACAGGTTATTTTTACTTTAGTTAATGGACCAATATATTAGAGACTTCAATCATAATACAATTGTCACACTTGTGTGTGAAAGCACACAAGACTATGCAATATCCCGTATAGGGACGAATTTTATCAGTGTTGTTAATGAACCTACTAGAGTTGAAAAAAACAGCTCGTCATATATAGACCACCTCTTGATAAAAGGCATAGAAGAATGTAATCAGATAATAATTATGTCGCATGTAACTGATTACTTCGCAGTCGTTATTTTTAAAGGTTAAGAGTACCCTACAACCAAAAAGAAAATGTTAACATCAAAACTATATGAATCTCAAAGACCATTTAGCGGAGGAAGATTTGACCGAATTTTATGAAATAGAAGAGCCTGTCGGACTGGGCCGGAAGGGCCCGGATGGCTGATCACAATCCCGGGGCCCGAGATTAGATCATGATGATGGGATACTATTGAAAAATACTGAGATACACAAATTGAGATAAACAAACTATTAAAAATTTAATTATAATACTAAAATGAAGTAAAATAATATGTAGGTATTCACTTATTACAAATAATATAAAAAGCTAGCCAATCAACATTTTCATTAAAAGAGGAGAACTTTAAGCTAAGCTTTTAATGACTCGATCGTAAAAGCTGCTGTTTCCGTCATCCTTGATTAGATTCGATTCTTTATTTAATATAATCAACGAATCAAACATTTCTTGCCCCAGTAGAGAACGAAGTGTCGTTTTAATGCGCTTCAGTGCTGAAAATCGTCTCTCACAAGTCATTTGCGTGAATGAAATTGTGAGAATTACACAATATGCAACATATAAGAGTTTTAGACAGTTCATTAAAATTATTTGCAAAAGATTTCAGTTCTTGTGACAGCATCTCTCGATCGACATTTGCAATTGATGCGATAGACTTTAGTGCGTCATTAGGAATCCCATTTTTTTCGATTTTATTGAAGTTTTTCGGGTCCAAACAAGCGGCATCTTCCATTAAATCTTCGTTGCAGATGAATTTTTTGTTTATTTTAACTAAAGCTGTATTAAAAATGACTTTGTGACTTGAAATGGAATAAAATATCTCTGGGTCTGTAGCCAATAATGTTACTTCATCTTCACATAACTGGTCATGTTTCTTCGGTTTTTTAGAAATTCTTCGTAACGGTAACGTGGTTTGTATGTCGAGATCAATGTTTTCAGCGTGCATCAAGTCTTGAACATCGGATGCAAATAAACTTGCAGCTTTGAAAACATCATCAAAAGTATCTAAATATCTTCGTAAATCCATATCTAAACATTTGATGAATCCCCAAGCTTTAAGATAATCCAATGTAGGGGTTTGGAGATATTGGCTTACTGGGGTTGATATGCCAAACATTTTCTTGAACGTGAAGGCTGTTAGGATAGTTTCAAATTTCAAAAAAGAATCAATCAAAGCCTTTGCTTGGAACGAAACCTTTGGCTCGAACTCCGTGCTCAAAGATACGGCACTTAAAGTTTTAATTAACGCCATATATCGAGTTTTCTCCATAACAGTGGTCAAGGCTTTGTCTTTAGCCCACCATCTTGTTTTTCCGATATTTTGTAACCGTCTCAATTTGTCTTGTTCAGCTGTTAATTCTGAAGTTTTCTCCACCCATAGAGATGTGCGCTTAAATTATTCATGAATAAACACACTCGTAGACTCCAAGAGCCTAAACAAATTCTTGGCTTAAGTACAGCTTGACGTCGCGCCTCCCAGCACTAAGTTTAAAACATGTGCATAACAATGTGTGAAAATTCATTTTGGCACTTCTTCCTTCAGTTTTGCTTGAAGACCATTGTACCTTCCTGCCATATTTCTGGCACCATCAAATGACACGCTAATAAGATCTTGCCAATTTAAGACTAACTGGGCTAATTCATTGCTTACAAGAGCTCGGTAATCTCCTGTTGATTTCCGGACAGGGACCATGCTGAGCATCCGTTCTTGTGAGATCCCACTCATAGCGCATATAAACAAATAGCGCGCGCAAATTGCAGCCTGGTCAACAACGCCAACATCCTGGCAAGAATCCACATTAAGGCTAAAAGATTTCGCCGCCTGGATTTCTTTAACGATTTCTTGTTTAACTTGACGTGCACATATATTTATTAATTTATTTATAGTGGTTTTTAATAAAAAGGTAACAAGCCTACCTCGACCCTTACCCTTTCCTGAGTCTTTTCTTTTTTTACTTTCAGTAATTGCCTCGGACATGTGGGCCTTAAGAACTGGATCATACTTCGACAATAGGACAACTAAATTTAAAAAGTTTCCGTGATTCTGGTTGTCGTCTGCGATATACGCTAACGAGTACAAGGCCTCACTTTTTCCACGATACGCAATGCCTTGTTTAGATATAAATAGTATTATATCAATTATTCTTTTCAGGACCAGATGCTTATTGGAAATCTCTTGCATATTCTTTCGCGTGAGATGTTGTTCCACATTTCCTCTTTTTTTTGCTGTAAGCAAGGCGACTACGGCTAACTGATGACTGTGGCTTTCCTCGTGTTTGACAAGTTCCTCATAAATATGTTTTTTGGATGGAGTAACGCCATCAATGAATGGACTTCTACCTCCTCCTTCTTCTATCGTGGCGTCAGACGCAAAACACATGCAGGCAGTACAAAATAGCTTATTTAATTCAAGAGAATAAGAGACAGATTCTCGTCGAATTAGTGTTCCTGTTGGTAACTTTCGGTAGTAAACCCGATTTGCATCGTAAGGCAAACTGTTTTTATCACTCGAAGGTTGGATAGGGTGAACAGATTTTTTCCAATTTTTCGTCTAACTCAAATATTGATGATGATGATGAGGGTCCTGAAAAAATAAAATATTGTATAATTATTTGATAGCTATACACATTCACAAAATATCATTGAAATCGGTTGAGGGGTTACAGAAATTTAATAAAAAACCGTTTTTCGTCTAGAATATGAGTAAAGGGATTTCATTTCATTACAAAAATTCAGCTATCCACGTTCAAGGGTATGGTCTGGGCACTAATGAGTTAATCAGACAAGACTTTTGTTTATAATACATTTAGATTTCAAAAAATTTAGCATTCTCTAAAATATTCCGTACCTATTTGTAGCTTAAAATTTGTACATCTAAGTCAATAAAAAGACGTAATTTTGGATTAAAACAGATAATTTTGACAAATTTTTAGATTATAAAGAAGGAACTAAAAAATTAAACTACAGGTAAAACTAGCAAACGAATATGTAAAGATTTGTTAGATTAGAAAAAAAAACTGTATTAAATTAAATCTATTAACCTGGTTGCGATTCGCTCCGATTTTGAGGATCTTCAAGCTCTTGAGATGTAGACGTGAAGGAATGCCTAGATTGCTTTGGATTCGAAGCCGCTGTTTGTAATTCTATCTTTCTTTTATTTTTTCGTTTCTCCGAACCAGATTTTTGTTTATATGCCCCTGAACGTGACTAAAACCGTAAATTATATCAATTTGAGTAATACTTAGGTATATAATATTAGATTACAAAAGCTCCAAAGTAACTTTTTTCAGAAAGCAATAAAAATAATATTATACAACTTACCTTTTCCATTGTACAGTTTCTCGATGTAAAGTAAGTCAGTATAATATTTAAGAACAACGTAATTGAACTAGACCAGGAAAGGCGAACCAATGGCACGCGTGCCATTGATGGCACGCGACACAATATTTTGGGCACGTCGCCGATCATAAAACATGTGTAAAAAATGTGTTAAGTAGGTATTAAACATGCCAAAATGTAACTCTTTTGTTTACTTTATTCCATAAAGAGTTTAGATAGTATTTATTAATATTTTCCAAATAATCTGAAAGTCAAAATTATTTGATGGCACGGCAATGACCCCATCAAACATTTTTTTAGAAAAAATGGCACATTGATGCAAAAAGGTTCGCCTACCGTGAACTAGACTATCGACGGTAACGGCAATACAAACCGACTTAACAATGCAATGCGATTCAAGGAGCATCGAACGCACGTCGGGGATTCCCCAACGACCCTAACCACAAGATTCTTTACTTGCGTAATGCGTTCCGTTTCTCCAGAATTATGAGATGAGAGTGAATAAATACGTTACGTTTCTTAATTGTTATTTATGAATGTTGCTGTTCCGAATTCATGGAGTTTTAGCTAGATCTAGAGAACCTCGTAAATTGCGAATTTTACGCGTTTTTTCCGCGACCTTAGGTACCTCAGTAAAAATGTCCCAGTCTTCGAAATCATGACCGATTCCTGTAGGGTTTCTTGCTTAACCGCTAGATAGCTCAGTTGGGAGGACCATTGCGTACAAATGGAGGTCGTGGGTCGAGTCCCACTCGAGCGGGTTGAAGATTGAATTATATAAACTTGTAGGCAACAAATTTGTACGCAAAGCAATTTGCTACAAATTATGAATTTTTAAATTTTTAGTAAAACGCATAGTTTCTGAGGCATGCAAGCGGGCAATCGTAGCACACGCTGCGCAGGCCCTCTGTGCTAGTGTGTTGTCGCATGCCCCGCAACCCAATCCCGTGGAGGGCCCGCGCAGGCTGGGGCCCGGCTGGCAAATGCCACCTCGACTGTATGGCCAGTCCGACGCTGAGCACATGCACTGTTGACACAATAAAGAATAATATTAAATTATGTGAATATAAAAATAAAGAAAAGAAAACCGTGGATAACAAATAACCTATTGAGGTTGATCAATACTAGAAACGAACTTTACAAAGCTTGGGAACGAGATAAAAATGACAGTAACTGGATTTAGAATTAAAAAACGTCAGAAATAACACACATCTCTTAATAAAACGTGCTTAAAGTGATTACTACATGCAACTTATAGTTACGATCGAGCGGCGATAAACCGGCATAATTTTGGAAAAGCATATTTGATGTCTGTGGAAAACCGAGAAAAACGCAAAAAATAGAAATAGAAGGGAACACTATTGTCGACCACAAAGAAAAAGTCCAGGCTCTTAATGATCATTTTGTCAGCGTCGGTAGGGAGTTAGTAGAAAAATTGAATATACCCAGACCTCAACTCGAAAACACAAGAACTCAAAAACCCGAGTATAAACGATTTTTCTAAATTATTTTTCATCAAAGAAATGTTCAATCGTGCATTCATTCAATCGTCGCATTGTTTGTGACTCGCGGTGGAAGTTCTGAAATGAAGTTTCGAACGATACGGTATACAAATCGAATAATGCGTGTTCAGTAACTTGAGTATTTTCACTGGCATCATGTAGTAAATCATATACATCTAGTAAATCATCATATAGTAAAAATCATTTTAATATATGATGATTTCTTGGTCGAACCTCAAAAGATCTGCGCACTGGCAGTCCTTCAGATTCAATTTAAAAATGAGTTTGAAGTTTTCAATCCTTCAGTTCAATGTGAAGAAACGTCAACTGGCACAAAGATTAATGTTGTATTATTGAACTACCTATCTGCTGAAGATGTCTCTACCCAATTGCTATCTATCAGCATGACCGTGTTCCTGTCGACGAATCAGCGGATTGATTTCATTTCCACCGAATTTTTGCAATTTCGTCTCATCGAAAGACGAGCTGATCAGCAAAGTACCTACTATGCTGTTCGAATTAATTGGGAACAAAGGATAAAAACAATGTTTTCGTAAAATCTTACCTTTCAATGAATTAAATACATTCAAAATAGCGTAAATTCTTCATATTAATATGATGTATGTCCTCCTTTCGCAGAAATAACTTCTTGAACTCGTCTAGGCATCGATTTCACTAGCATAGCGCAGATTTTCTTCAATTCGTCATCATAAAACCATACCTGAATTGCACTTATAATCATTTTTTCTTTTGTAGTGCAATCCATTTTTGCCAGTCGTTTCTTTGAAATATTCCATAAATTGTCAATGGGATTAAGATCAGGTGAATTCCCCGGCCAATCGAGTACTTTTATTTCATTCTCACGCACAAATGCCTGCACTTGTTTGGAATTGTGGCAGGGAGTCAGATCGTGCTGAAATGTTCCATCAAACGTTTCCATGAATGGGACAATCCTGGTGCGCAATATTTCCATATATTTCACTGAATTCATCATCCCTGTTTGCTGGATGTGATCAGGCTGAAAAGTTTCACCCATCACTTCGTCTAACAACACTTGATTTGTACCCTTGAACAAACAAATGTGCCTCTCATCACTAAAAACCACCTTCTTCCAGTCGTCCACAGACCACGCACGGTACTTTTTGGCCCATGCCAAACATTTCTTCATCATGTTCTGGGTAAGCAGTTGCTTTCTTCTTGGTCTTCTCGCCTTACCCCCAACCTCCAGCAATCGTTTTTGCACAGTTGAGGTGCTCACCTCCACGCCAGAAACCATTCAATCCCTTCGAAGATCAGTGCTTGTCTTTCTCGGATTAATTTTGCTATTTCTTATCAACAATTTGTCTGTTCTGTTCTTGCGTTTGAGTAGTTTTTTCGTTTGCGATGACACTTTCTTCAGTTTCCTTTTGGACTTTCTTTTTGGAGGCGATGAGCCACTTTCTCCAAATGTTTTTAAATTTAAACAACAGCTTCAGCTATATTTCTTACAGTCATTGATGTGTGTTCATTAAGCGCGATAATTTTGGAACGCTTCCTCGGAGTGATATCCAACTTTGGACAAGACAATACATCACTTATCAAAATGAAACCACCAAATGTCGCACCGGTAGGCTCACAACTGAATTGCTGGCGAGATAAAACCGGTCAGAATGTAAATGATGGTCAAGGTCGAACCCTCACGCCACCTCAGGTAATAAACAAGCAGGTGTGAGGGTGTTTGGGCGACTCTGGTACTCACATACTTACTACACTAACTCAAACAAAGAAAAAAAATGTTTGTCCCAATTAATTCGAACAGCATAGTATTCCCGAACATCACTGTTAACCACAAGAATAACAAATGGTTTAGTGAGGAATATTTGCGGTTAAGATTATAGATGTGTATGATGTAAACTTTATGATGTTAAATATCTTTAGTGCATTCTGCTTCGTAATCTAAACCAACCAAAACATGCAATGGAACGCACTTACTGATAAGACAACTGAAGAGTTATGTAATTCACGCGACGATTCCCAAAGAAAAATTTAAATATGAATTAGTTCTTCTATGTACATACTCATACTATGTACATAGTTTAATTCAATCCTTTCTTACTGACACGTGATACTTAATTTTTGCATTTTTTAAAATTCTTTTTGTGTTATAATCTTGGTAAAGTAATGAACTTAAAATTTAATTTGTTTTCATTGTATTTCTCCCAAAAAATTATATATTAAGTTTACTCCATCTGTAACACGATATTCATTGGCTATTAGGCAGTACGAAGTTCGCCGGGTCAACTAGTTATTTATTAAAAAAACAGAGGTAACGCAATTGCACCAAATTCCGACCACTGATCGATATAATTAAAATAATCCTTCAAAAGATGATGAAAAAGTTACTCAAAAATTCACATGAAAAGAGGCTTTTCTGAAAGATTTTAAGAAATGTAAATAATTTCATCTCATTCCGACTGTATCATTCAGATATTGAACGGTAATGATTGGAAATAAACGGAAAGCACCGGTTACCGACAACTATCCCTATATCCGACCACTAAGGATCCTGATTCCGACCAGCCATACTCACCTATTAAAATCAACTTTATGGCAAACAAAATACAGTTTAAATGAGTAAAAAAACTACAATTCGAAATTCAATTCAGTCCTCATTAGGATATAGTTATATCGACAGTGACGGGCAACAAAATATCCAGAAAAATTAAGTCATATATACCATAACTCACTCAGGATTGAAAGAATCATTATAAAATTTTTGTCACATTTTCTATGAACTCTGCATTTTTTGTCTCCTTCATGATATAGGTCTTTATTTCATGAAGATCTGGATTCCGATATCTTCTGATGTTACATCAGGTCAATTCTTTGAAACTACTTAGAGAAAATAAAATTACTATTTATAATATTGATTGAAAAATCATTTTTAACTTTTCCATATCTAACTGATTGAGACCTTCCTTAGGAAAACGAGCTGCTATTTTACTTAATAAGTCCAACATCAGTGTTTCTTGCACGCAGGTGGCATGTTCATTAGCAGAAGATGTAGGATTTTTCAATGAAATTTTTTATTTTATTTTCGTTATCAAAAAATTGCTTGATAAACTTAGAGTAATCTAAGTATAGCATCATCATCAAATGGAAACAATCCACAAAATGGAACGTGGAAAATTAATCGTATCCTGATTCTGATCGAACCTACATTTGTGTAATAAAGCCTCCAAATTTAAATGTTTATGTATGTTTAGTACGTTTCCGCTTCATACACATTTATAAAGATATTGCATTATCGTAGGTATGTAACTGTGATATAAGTTGCAAAAACAAAAGCAGTCTTATTCTGAATTTGTTAAAATTATAAAAATAGTGGAAGTTGACACTCTTCTTAAAAATAGTGGAAGTTGGCACTCTTCTTACTAAATCTATTATTATTAACTCTATTAGTAAATCACTTGCAAGGGGGAAGTGCCTATTGTCAATTTGTCTAAGACTTTCGCATCTGTTGAACATCACTTGATGCTCAAACTGTTTCCGCTTCATACACATTTATAAAGATATTGCAATATCGTAGGTATGTAACTGTGATATAAGTTGCAAAAACAAAAGCAGTCTTATTCTGAATTTGTTAGAAATTATAAAAATAGTGGAAGTTGGCACTCTTCTTACTAAATCTATTATTATTAACTCTATTAGTAAATCACTTGCAAGGGGGAAGTGCCTATTGTCAATTTGTCTAAGGCTTTCGCATCTGTTGAACATCACTTGTTGCTCAAACTGTTAAGAAATTTATCTCAGCAACAGAAAACAAAGAGTTAAGTTGACGATTGAAGGTAACATATGGATACCTGAGGCTGGAGAACTGAAAAAAAAGGAGTTCCTCGAGGGAGTGTGTTGGGACTGTTGCTGTTTGTGATGTATGTCGATTGTAAGCCCTTTTAGGGGCTTGTTCTGTTGGAAACTAGTATCCTATCATGAATGCTGATGTTACACATTTTTTAGGTCAGTTGATGTCACCTCGATGTTGACTGACGCGGTAGCAGTTTTGATGGTTGTGGAATAGTGGTGTGCAGACAATAGACTGCTGATCAAAATAAAGAAGTCCGAGTGTATATTTTTTCAGTACTGAAACACAGAAAATTACACACCCCATCGAAGTTTTTACCGACCAATCGATGTTTCTTGGCGTCGTGATGTATAATGGATACACCATATGTTCCTTACAAAAACACTTGGCAAAGTTGTGTTTACTTTATTTGCTCTCAGAGAGTAAGTATATTCCAATATCCTAATGATACTATGCAAAGTTGATCCTGTATTTCCGAGATTGAATGGGGTGCAAGTAATGGATCAGTTCTTAGTCGCGTTGAAACAGCCATTATATGAGTACATACAATCGCAACTAGTTTCTTCGAAAAACGTATTCAAAGACTGGCATGCACAACAAAAAGTGTGCAGAAGAAAATCATTGAGGTATGTTCTGTGAGACACCTATCCTGAATTTCCAAAATTTCTGTTTAGAAATTTTACAATAACGAAGAATTGTGACATAGAATGTTGACCTAATTACAAAGAACCACTCCGGATACGAAAGGAGCGAACTAGGTCCCTCGATTCTTACTTCGTTATTAGTTCCTTTTAGGTCCGATCGGACTCCGATCCGGTCCCAGAGCTCTACTTGGCGATCCGTGTCCCTTCACGTTCCCTAGAATGCTCGTGAGTTCTGCCTCGTCCGAACTAAATAGGTCCTCGTACCCTTGGCTTCATTGCGTTGAGATAGTGAAAAGTGGAATAGACTTTTCATACTATTGAACGTAATGTGACGAGATATTCAAGCGCAATGCAGTGAATGTTAATTTCAAATAATTATACACTGCTATGATAGGTATAAATATATATATATATATATATATATATATATATATATATATATATATATATATATATATATATATATATACTAGCGGACCCGACAGACGTTGTCCTGCCATGACATTCCAAGCTATCAGGATAAACGAATTAATGCATATACAAAAATTCACTCAAGTCGATTCAGCCGTTGAGTTGCAGTATATTAATAATAAATTGAAATTGAAATACTATTAACTCTACGTAAGTTTCAGGTGGCTAGTCCCTTATGATGAATAATACCTAAATTTCTGATTTAATTTTTGAATTAACGTAAAATCAATATGAATTATTTCTAATTGTAAATTCCTGATTTCAATTTATTTCAAAATTAAATCAGAACTTCCTCAATTTCTGAAATAATTTTGAAATGTCAGAAGGCATAATTTCTACTTGAAGTCAGAAATTTCCAAATAGAAATGATGCATTTTGATATTTCGTCTATTTCAAAATTGATTTAGAAATTAAGTTATCACTCTTAATAATGGGATAACCGCCCAGAACATACTCGTTTAGTTAATATGTTAAGTTTCACTCAGTGAAACTTAATCTGAATGTTATATAATATATTATATCGTTAGGTAGCTCTTTGCACATTTGATTGACTGCCACGACCTGTCAGGTCGTCTTCTCCTCGGCATTGTAAATTGTAATCAATATAAGTGAGAAAAGATCCCGCGCACTTAGAGGTAAATTGTCACTATCACAAAAGGTCAAAAAAAAGAGCATATAATTTGAAATGTCACTATCACAAAAGATCACCAAAGTAAAGAAAGTTCTCGCGCACGTAGCGGTAATCGCCACTCACGAATATAGAAGGATGCACTCTTTGTATGAGGTATCGATCGACATAGACTCTATGTCATAGAGGATAGATCGATACATTAGTTGGTTGTCAAATGTCAAATATTATGGTAGCTTTCAGAATTTAAATTTGTGAACAACCTTAGGATTTATCAATCTATATGAAAATAATCTGATAGATATTAAACAACTGTAGTTAGCTAAAATTTAGTTCATTTTTTACCCCCTAAGAATAAATATGTAGTAACAAAGATATAAAAATTCTAACTGGTTATTCATTTTAAACTATTCTCTCAATTTGATTTCTGAGCGACGGGGGACACATATTTAATTCCGAGGTTAATTGTTACCGATTTGTCGGCACAATAACCAATTGCCGGATCATAGTGGAATGCAGCTCGTTCAAGAATCACAGATGCACTGCGTCTGCGGATTCGCTCAATTTCATTATGTTGTGCTTGCTGTTGTTGTGATTGATGTGCACGAACTTGTTGCATTCTGAGCCTATTTACTTCATTGCCACTCACTAAAGAACGCAATTCTGACATAGCAATACGACTATTTTCTTGATCTGTCTCTCTCTGGTCATCAGTGCGGTTAACACGTGAGGTAGCTCTTTGTACATTTGACTGACTGCGACGACCTAAGTCAGGTCGTCTTCTCCTCGGCATCGTAACGTAATATAATAAATTAAAGTGAAGAAAATTCGCGCTCACTTAACAGTAAAGTGTCACTATCACCAAAATATCAACAAAAAAAGAGCACACTACTTGGAATGACACTACCACAAAGCATCACAAAAGCAAAAAAATTCTCGCGCACGTAGCGGTAATCGTCACTTACAAACATAGATGTACTCATAAAATATCGCAACCATGATAGTAACACAATTTTGTTAGTAGGAAAACTTTTTTCCGTGTTTTGAGGTTAGCTCCGTGGTTGTCAAATATTATGGTTGCGTTCTGAAACTCAAGTTGTGACCAAACTTAAAGATTTATCAAACTTAAAAAAATTGTCTGATACGGTAACAACTGAAGTTAGCTAAAATAAAGTTACGCAAATTTGAAAATTGATTGAAAATCAGTACTACTAATGATTTATTACATTTTGTGACTATCCGATTCTGTCACGTTCGCTATTTACTTTTGTTTAGTTTCTGAACGCGACATCAAATCCTCCAAAGCGCACGCGAATAATTTAATATGAACTTAACGGATAGTAGTAAAGTTCAAATTGACTCCACATTTTATTTAGAAACGTTTGTATGGGAAATAGAAAAGTGCTGTTTTTAGAGTTTTCCCGGCAATTATTCGATTTTTTCTTGCCTTTTAAACCTTCCCTGGAACTCCACGAACATTTCAAGACTAAGATAAGATAAATCCGTTCAGCCGTTTTCGAGTTTTAGCGAGACTAACGCACAGCAATTCATTTTTATATATATATGGATAATGGATATATATATATATATATATATATATATATATATATATATATATATAAAATATGTAAATAATATTATAAATAATATTATTGGATGCGGAAGAAAATTAAAATGAAAATTAAGATTATCGGCATATCCGGAAAGATTAGTAGCAGCCGCTGACATGTGTTTCGAGCTTATTGGCTCTCCTCAGATATATATATATATATATATATATATATATATATATATATATATATATTCTATATATATATATACTCGCGCTATTGTTGTCATGAGTAGGAATCTTGAACGCTAGAGAGTATACGTGTTTTTTCCGATAAAGGGAGCCTACGTGAATATTTCACTAGGTAAAATTCCCCTCAATTTGGTATAGGACCTATGTTCGTTTTGAAAGTCATTGATTCTTGATTGATAGTTTAAATATGCACTGACGATTCATAATAATTATGTAACAATTGTATCCTATTATCATTCAACAAGATCGATGAATTTTTCGAAACGCTCTTAATATTCACTCTCGAAAGTGATGGGTTCGTTCTCGTTGACAACATTGTAGACAGCTCCCTTAGAGTATATATATATATATATATATATATATATATATATATATATATATATATATATATATATATATATATATATATATATATATATATATATATATATATATATATATATATATATATATATACATCTTGAAATTGATTTATTGCCTGTTTGAGGTATTTATTTTGAAAGTTTTTAGCATTAACAGGCTTTTTTAATATGAAAAAGTTTATTTCTGTTGACGTTTCGTTGTTATATTACAACTTTGTCAAAACTAA